>OY997395.1:410000-1147500 GCA_963921505.1 Phakellia ventilabrum | reverse complement strand
GTGGGGGCTGGAAATAAGCTTAGAGTACCGTATACATATTTATTGTCACAAGAGACAAATTTTTGATGTATTCGTAATTGAATGTAAATTTAATACTCACGAATTATGTAGGTACATATATATATGTAGCGCATGCAATCTTGAACTGCAAAATTTAAAATTCTGCGAAAATTCTGGCTGAGTGCGTTCAATATGATTTTGCACAAATTTAGTTCTGTGAAATTAAATACCTATGTGATAGAGGTACACATGGGTTTTCTTTTTTAACTACCTGTGGATTGACTGTCATCCAAGCGGCAATGCCACGTCACATGATACCCAATCTCGAACCACTTGTAATGGACACTCTAGAAATTGCTCAAGTGGCGTACCCTTGTAGCTACCATGAGGAGACTTGCACCTCTGGAGCTCATAGCGCCATTGCCTTGCTTGTGGAATGCACCTCACTGAGTATGGGCAGTGGCTGAAACATGAACTGGATTATTGGAAGACAATTTACTTATACGTAGTTAATTGCTTTGGGAACTTACCACGCTGCACTTCCATGGCAGCATGCGTTGCTAGGGCGATTGAATTCCATGGCAACAGAGAGCATGTCCAGGAAGTCAGGTGAGTATAAAGTGGTGGGCACTAACCAGAATGGAGCATCACCTGTGATTGATTCACATGCAAGTGGTGGGGACTAACCAGAATGGAGCGTCACCTGTGATTGATTTACATTCATGTGTGTATATGCAGATGAAATGGCTTCATTTTAGCGTAGCTGTGGGCCCGGGCCCGGGCCCTTGCCTGGTACATTTTCTCACGCACGTGATGTAGCTATAGGGTAGAAGAGTGGTAGAAGGCTTAAAAGTGAATTTTAGCATGGGCAAGGACAGCTGCAGTTCTCAGACAACGAAGGAGGCAGTGAATCTATACTTCTTGTAGTTACTGTACAGAGCCCATTTGTATCACATAGCTACTAAGCACTGAAACATGCAATGTCACCAGCAGAAGGTAGAGAAGTGCAACCGTCTTTCGAGCAGTCCCTGCCTAGTACCTACGTGCAATTAAGTAAGTCAAATCACATGAGTAAATGTACCTGGCTCTCCAGCAGCATGCACGAGAGCCTGGGGACGAGGCTAAGTAACCTGTCTGTGCAGAGGCCACACCTCTTCTGTGTGGAATGGAGGAATTCTAGCTCACAAGATCAGCATGGCTTCTGCTGGCACTGGGAAGATGCCATAAGGTATCAGGTTCTCAGATCATTTATGAGATTTGTTTCAACCATTGAGACAGTAATTAAACTTCCATGCTATTGCTGCACTTAGTGAGTATCAGTTGCCATATATGTGTGTCTATGTCCTAAGTGCTAAATGGATGCATTGTGTATGTTTTCGTATTTGGTAGTGTATTGAATATTTATCAAGCTAGCGTCACAGTAACTTTATGAAAAGGTTAAAAGCTGCAATCTGATTGGAGCTTGGGAATTCCCAAGTAGAAAGGTGTCTGTGACAAGAAATTTCATTTAGAACACCAGACATTCTTGCCTGGTGGGCGCAAACATCTGGGCACGAGACTAGCCAAGTGTAAAGATTTAAGGAGGGCGTAATTTTTGCTATGAAGTCAGATAACAGAGGAGCAAGACATATACCGCTGTGATTCTCGGGTAAAAATGAAGACAAACTCAATCTAAGCTTTCTCCACTTTCAGTTTCTGCAAGCAAAACAAAATGTACTGCTGTGGTATGTCGTTTTCAGGCAGTATAAAACCTGTTTTTAAAGCTGCCCTACAGATGAGACTCTGGTACCGTGGCCCAGGCCAGTGAGGAAGATCTTAGACTGGAAATGGGAGAACCTTGGTTCAGACCCTACCTTTATTATTGTTGGTTGTTTTTTTGTCCTAGCTTATTTTACTTATTATGGGTTCTGTTCTTTCTTGTTTATGACTAGGCATGTATTCGATCTTCTTTCGTGAATATTTCTGTGTTTCTACGGAATTTATTAAATATCTAATAAAATGACAAGGCTAAACAAAACATCACTGTTGGAGTATATCTCCAGACCATTCTAAGGTATGTCTAGCCTCAGCCCAGCCTCCTTTGCCTAGATTTTATCTCACAGCCGCATAAAAAATCATTTTTTCTCTCCATCACATGATTTTTCTCTACCACTGCAAGATAAAATCTGGACGAGGAAGGCCTGCGTATGGCACTTGAAGTCCCTACAGTGAATACCATAGCTAAAATAGTTTAGTTTGTTGAATGGGACTCTTAACTAGAAGGGAAGGGAAGGTAGATGGCTTCACATTCATCATGTTCCCTGTTTGTTGGCAGTACATGCAGCTTAAGGCTAGGACGCCTGTGGAAGTTTGGGATCAACAATCTGTTGAATGTTGTGTTTACGTAATTACATTGTAATTATAAGAAATTGGTGGAAGTGTTGCATGGTTACATCGAGGGTTTCAGAGCTGTTGCTATGATCTTGTTTCAGTGTAACGTACACCTAGCTGGCACCATGTGCTTTAGAACTGTTGCATAATATCTCATAACAGGCCAAATCATATTAGTCATGAAAACACACTCAATGGTATGGCTCATAAAGGCTTATGACTGCATGTAGCTATATGTATAGCTAGCAAATGTTTGCAGATTCAATGCAGCAGCTATTTTCCCCCCATGCCATCACTATTACTACCATACTCTAGCCTTCTCCATTCAAGTGATGGTTAGTATAGTGGAAGGTACTGGAAGTTCGCAGGCCCAAGATCTAATAGTATAGCCCAAGGTACATCACGCTATAGCTTAGTTTTTGTGTAACCCAGATTGTGAAAAAGTGGTAGGTAGTAGGTAGCGCTGATACTTCTGTTGCACACTATGAGATTGCCAAGTCAGCACTTTTGCCGGAAGCTGTGTAAGATGAGACAAGTTGATCTGTTTCACGGCTGCATTATTTCCCCTCTTTTCTACTGTTAACTTGTCTCCAGTTCCATGAATTGAAAGTACATGTATTACTGAGGACACAGCTAAAGGTACTTTGTAGCTACCCATTCTAACTACATAATTTCAGATGCACTTATATGACATAAATAGCCGACTTTGATATGATATAATTGTTTTTCGAACTATGTCATACATAGCTACAAGGAACGTACAAAAAGGCACACATTCTACTGGCCTATGATTACGCTACTTATATGCCAGCATAATAAATTTCACCAACGCCTAAATCCAAACCAGCACACAATGGACCACTTCTTCCTCCCCACATCTCCTCAGACCTCCCACGATGCCAATCAGCATTTAATCACCCTCTCATTAACATGCTAATTGTGTGGAGTCAAAATATGCTATGTCACACTTTATAGCTTGATTCTCAAGGAGATGAATGTGTAGCTAAGTCCACTAATGGATGGGGTAAGATACAACATGACCACACCCAACTTCTACTCCAGCAGCATGGCCATCAAATCTGGTTCCACAGGCTGCTCCCCAGTCTCCATTCCATGCCACCCCAGGGTTCCATATAGCCAGCCAGCTGCAAATCTCCATTTACCTGCACACAGAAAGGTACAAAACATCATCGCACCTTTACGCACATTTATAGCTACCTCATACTTTTTTAATGTGATGATAATTATATGTAATCATGGGAGTCTCTTTGTACCATTTGGGAATAATTATACATTCATAATAATTATTGGCAAAATTGTATTTGTTTTGTCAATGCAATTATACCTTTTGCTAGTAGAATTCCCAAATCTCACTCAAATCCATGTAATTATCCACATGACTTTCGGCCAATCTAACAACTAAATTAATTCTTATGACTACAGGCCAATGTAAAAGATCAGCAGTAAAGTATTAGAAACAAAAACAAGGTTTTTACTTAAGGTAGGAAGGGAAGTCGAGTAGGGTTGAAGCCGAATCTCCGAACCAAATTGATGGCTATGTTGGCAACATCCTAGCCTACACCCACATGACAATAGGTAAGCACCTAATTACCCCCTCTGCTTAATATTCACAAAAAAACTCTTTTGCTAAAATTCCAAATATTGCACTCCCCACACAGTTTCACCCCTCATCGTCACCATCGTCACGAAAATGGGCGGAGTCTACAAGATAGAAAGGTCATTTTCCTAAAGACAACTGACTAGAGAAGACTGGATGACCATCTGTCTGGCAAGCTGCCTGCCAGCCTTTCAGCTACACTCACAAACACTACTACAGACTTCTGCCACCGTGGGAAAATGCAATAAATCTCATTAACTTTACGTAGCTCACGTGACCTTGCTGATTGCTCATTAATTATTATTCATGAGCAGTTTTACGGGGATTTTTTCAATTTCCCTTCCTACCTTAATGCCTAAAAACCAGCCTGGTAAGCAACTGAAGGGTATGCTCAGGGATCCCTGAATGGAACAGTGGAACGGATCAGCTTGTTTCATCTGGCACAGCTTGTTTCATCTGGCACAGCTTCCAACAAAAGTGCTAGCTAGCTTTGACGCACCTTGGCCTCGCTCAGTCTCATGGTGCACGTGATAAGTACTCAGACGCTAGTCTCGTGCCCTTGCTCGGCAAGCGACCTAGTTATGGTAGTGTGCTGTGTATTAAATGCACTTGACAGGCATCTGGTATCAGGCAGCGATTGGTACACGTGCCTGCATGCAGTCAAATTTGAAAACGGCAGCCTATATATAGTACAGCATTTCCAGAGCACTCAGTTTACTTGTGTGCAATTGTCGCCGCAGACGGTTCTAGCTTGATTGCTATCGCTAGGGCAAGAGTTCAAAACAGACGTCGACATGAAGCACTTACTAGCGACTACGCTGGTCCTCCTGATCCTCCAGCGCAGTGACGGTCTGGCCACAGAATATGCTGGCCAGTTGAGACCGTGCGATGCCGTATTTACGGATAACCTTTCCTGCCAGAATAATGTGGACGCATTGGATACAAACGACTGCCTAAATCGCACCCAGATCTGCGACGGCACTAACGACTGTCTGAGTGGTACTACTCCATCCCAAATTGACGAATCAATCGGTTTTAATAGCTTGGACTGTAAGTAAAATCATTGCGGCATGCACGCGTGCATCTGTCTTTATGGCAATTCTTCCTCCTCGAATAGGTAACACGATGATATATTTTTGCGCTGGTGGAGCGGCGGGAGCTACTATTGCTGAGCTCTGCAATGGTGTCGATGATTGTGGTGATGGATCGGACGAAGTAAATATCATCTGTGAAAGTAAGTTGTGTCTGAGGTGTCTCTAGTTGTTTTCTCTAAGCACTATGCATTACTATGGGGTATGTTCATATCATACTCCTTGCAGACAAGTGCCTTTTCCCCTACTACGGAGGCTGCCCGATAGTCCGGGAGTGCATCACCTCTGAGTCTGGTCGACGCTGCGGAAGTTGTCTGCCCGGGTTAACAGGAGGTCCGTTTACAAGTAACCCTTGCTTCGGTAAGTTCGCCCAACAGCTATTAGTCTCTACGAGATCGTGTACTGTACTAGTATTAATGTTGTAATTATTAAAAGCATGCATATTAGTAAGGGAAAAATATGCTTCACGAACACTCGTTCCATCTCCCGGTCTATAGCTACACATGGCAGGACCACTGTTTCTTTTGGTTATAGGCCTTTTTCTGTAGTAAATTATTGGCCAAAACCATACAGCTCAAGATGAAGGATAAAAATCAATAGCCTTATACAAAGGCCTCTCGAATTTTGCACACCGTAGAGGATGTCTTAGAGGACTGGGTACGATCTTAATCACTAAATGAAGTTTAGCATTATTAGTCCTAGGTAAATGAGATATGTAAATAAATAATAAAGAGTTTCTCCTGTGTACCTGTTGCGGCAAAATATAGTGTTCAGCAGTCTTGCAGCAAATTGTAAAGGCCAAGACGGAGGCAAGAAAGAAAGAGACCAGCCGGGCGCGTGCAAAGCGTGCGTTCGGTACTAATAATTATCACGTGCGCTAAATAATGTCCATGAGACCAGTTTAGGGTCTGTGTCCTAAACAAAATTTCTTGTCACAGACACCTTTCCCCTTTGGAATTCTAAAGGGCCCAATCAGATTGCAGCTTTTAGTCCTTGCGTAAAGTTGCCGTGACGCATACTGAATTAGGATGAAAAGTTAATGTATATACAGTGACCAATCACACATGAGATTTATTAACTATGCGGACACACCTTCTCAAGTTCTGCAAACTCTGAGTGCGAGGCTTGTAATGTTATAGCTAGCGAGCACTATGGCTGCGTTTTGCAGCAGGTCATCCAACTCCAGGCGGGAGGGTTCGATCGTATCACTTCGTTTTCGACAACGCAGTAACTCGATAGCTACAATTACAGTGGAACCTCTATAATGTGGTCGCTCTATACAGCAGCCAACTCTCTATTAAGGCAATTTGTTGGGTCCCACTGTGTACATATTGCTAATGTATTATGAACCTCTATAATAGTACAGCCACCCTCTATATTGCAGCCGTAAAATGTTGGCCTGAGGGTGATCACAATACAGAGGTTCCACTGTATATATACGCCGTACCATGGATAGCTAATAAAGTACATGTAGTTGGACTCCAATTTTTTTCAATCTCTCCATGTTTTGTTTTTCTGTCTGAATAAAATTGCATAATCTTACGTGAATACTTCCTTTTTAGTTTTGTGCCTTTATTGCCGTGGCAGACTGATAAATATTATTGTAGGTTTGGGTGTAGCACGTTTAATTGTGGGTGATGAATAATCCTTGAGAGAATAATTACAGTTAGAATCGGCTAGGCTCTACTGGCAAGTGTTCCCCTGTTCAGGGGCTGCAGCAGCTCATGCAGGAATAAGAGCATCTGACTAGTAATCAGAATGTCTTGGTTTCAAATTCCAGTTGGGCTCTGATTTTTTTCTGGAGTGTCTTTACTCGTATTTCATCTTGATGAAAATCGCATAATGTAGTTATACTATACATATTTCAATTTCTATAGCTCTGGTTAATTTGACTCTTGATGCAAGCGTCTATAATGCAGCTGAAGGTACCCATATTGTGCAAGTGACTGTTTCAGGTTCAGTGAGTACTGGGAATCTCAGTGACATTGCTGGTCAGAGCTTTGTGGTCAACCTTGCACTGTCTGATGGAACAGCAACAGGTTTGTTCAATGACATGCATGGTGGAATTATAATTTTATGTTGCCTCTCTTCTTGCGAAGGTGGACTGGACTTTCTGACAGTATCCCCCAATCTGACCTTTGATTCCAATAACCTACTTGTGCCACAAACTGTGAACATTACCATCATTGATGATGACTTTCTTGAGCTCACAGAAGATTTTGATGTCTCCCTGAATATAGTATCAGGCAACGATAATTCACAAATCGTATTCGGTATATCTTCGGCGACTGTTTCCATTGCTGACAATGATGGTAAGCATTAATATAGACTGTAATATCTTCCACCAATAAGTATCTTAGTGTGTTGGGGTAATATGGGAACTACAACATATGGTATGTATATTATGTGTACTGTGGTTCAATGAACATTTCTGAAATATAGCTATATCTTAATATATCCTGCATAATATTATGATGGCGATTCTACAAACCTAAATCGGAATGACCAGTTCTCTCAACTTTGGTGATGTCATACATTTCCACTAATGTACTCAATTGATGTTGATCTATAACTGAATTATAATATGAACCACCCGCTGTTTATGGTTGATTGCACTGTAGATCCAATAGTAAAAATCATGTCAGTGGCAACATTCTAGGTATTTGTCTATGCTATTCTGGTCTCGTATAAAGCTTTAGTACTTTGATATCTCAATCTACAAGGTCAGTGCTATATATAAATGATCCCTTATACAATATATAATATCACATGCACAAGAACACACCAAGATCTCTTATGTAACGATATACATATAGGTATGGAGCATGCAGATATTCTAGTACTACAGCATTAAAGCTAACTAGCCATGCAGCAAGGCTACTGTTTGAATAGAGTAGCCAATACAAATCATCCATTTAACGTCCCTTTGCTAGAACTGTATAGTCATGTGCAGCACTTATACTAAGTATATACATGCAACTTTTATCAATTCCCCCTCACAGCGGCTGTGTTTTCCTTCACCGAAACATCTTATGATGTGAATGAAAATGCTGGGCCAGCGGTTGTGACTGTGGAACTCAGTGGAGCAGATCTGACCTTTCCCATTAATGTGACAGTCGAGACTGTAGCAGGTGGCACTGCTACAGGTAAATGCTATTTGTAGTTTGATACCCTCTCAGTTCATAACTAGCCTGAAATGAGTTGCCATAGCTACTCTATACAGTATGGAATTAGAGATACAGTTGACAACCATTTTAGTGGTAAATGCCAAATATTGATTAGTATAATGACATAGCTATTGTGTTTTTTTAGCCCCCCCCGCGATGGATAGTGACTACATTACTACCTCACAAGTCCTGACCTTTGGTGCTACAAGTGTCAGAGGAGCTACAATGGATGTAATGATCCCCATTGTGGATGATATCTTTGTGGAGATGACTGAAACCATCAATGTGATGGGGAGTGTTACTGAACCACTTACCAGCTTTCAGCCTTCTCAAACAGTTGTTAACATCCTGAATGATGATGGTATGTTGAAGAGACAGAGTAACCTGGTATAGCATGTACTATGGCAGTGGGTTACAAGATAGTGTGTTAGGGTAACTACCACATACTGTATGAATATCAAGCAGAAACGCTTTTATTCATGCAAATGGTGAGAAGGTATGCCACAGTACTGGGTACTTAAATGTCGCTGGAATCTCAGGTAAACCCTCGTCTGCTCCTGTTTACAAAAAGAGTGCAAACGTGCATATTTATCGTCTTTCGTCACGTGCGTGTTTGTAGTCTTTTGTCACATGTCTCATCATTATGTGATGGTAGTGTAGATGTCATAGTGGCCATACTGGATGGTGAGATTCAAAGAGACAGTGTCACTGTCACCCTATCGACCATGAATGGCAGTGTGCAAGTGTGTGCCTCTGTACTGGATGGCGCACTTGAAAGAGCAGTAATGGTCACTTTCTTCACAACGGATGGCACTGCCGCATCAGCTGGTTAGCAGATGCTTTGTAACCTTATTAGCCCCTATTCCTCCTGTTATCTCAGCAACCTCTGTACAGATATTGCAGACTACACTACTGTCAGTGCGGAGCTAATGTTTTCCACTGGGAGCTGCCGAGACATTCCTATTGAAGATGATGGCATGGTAGATGGTACTGAAAATCTCTTTGCAAATCTTACCACTTCTGATCCAGACATGATTCTGGATCCAAAAGATGGTATGTGTGTAGTTACTTTAACCTCTTCAGAGTTAAGAAATGTGTGTATGGTTCTCTCGCAGGTGTCATAATTGGTTCTAAGCCTGCCATCTATTCTGTAAGTGTGGAAGTGTGTGCTTGTGTCATCATTGGTACTCTGGAGATATAGATGCAATTGTAGCACTGTCTAGTTCTAATAGTGAGGCAGAAGGTAAGATAGCTAGGTTTATTCCGCAATGTCATAAAAACGAAGGTGGTGTGTATGTTTTGGATCTAGTTCCAGCAGATTTTCTGGAAGTCTTTTAGATCTGACTTTCACCCCAAGTGAACCTTAACGATGCAGATTCTAAATGTATTGGCAGTGCAGGATGCTAATTCAGAGGATGATGAAGACTTTCCGTTGAGTCTGAGCACAAGCCAATGTAGAGTGACTCCTGAACAGATACAGCTACTGTCGCTATTCTAGATTCAGATGGCAAGACTAGAAAATTCAGGATGCAATGGTTAATATGACCTTCCCTTGTGCTGCAGGTTTATGAATCAGCTTTGGATAAAATTTAATTACCTACTCTATGGAGGAAAGTATAAAAGTAGAAGTGGTGTGTATCGTTGTCATTAATAGCACTCTATCAAGAGAAGCGATTGTAACCTTTTCCAGCTCCAATATTGGAGCACAAGGTGAGTAAAAATGCAGTGGAGGATGACATTTTGGAGGATGCTGAGGACCGACTCTAAGCAGAGATGATTCATCTATAGTCCTGAGACCAACTGAATCTGATGTCACATCTTGAAAGATGATAGTAGATCGAGTGCAATGCTAAATTGTCAGAAGCTTTTTTTACGCAGACGTTTCCTCCCAGCTGTGATCATTGGCTTGAGTAACCAGGATGTCAAGCTCAGCTTCTCTATAAATATAAAGTTTATGAATGAGAATCTGGACCTGTTTTGGCACAGTACTGGTCAGGTGCTTACAGACTCTCACGGAATAATTGGTGAGTTAAACTGTGGTGACCAAGGATGGGAATATTAACTGCTTATTCAGCATACTAAATGTATCAACCATCTAGCAACATCAAACTATAGGTATTCAATGTTATTCACCTACAGGCCAGTTCTTCCGCAAGGGAGTTGAGATTGATGAGGTGCGCAAGATCCTGATCATGCCCAACAAGGAGCCTGTACCTGTGATGCGCCGTCCTGTGTGGAGTTTTCATGGAGAGGGAGGTGGCTGACGACCAGCTCTGCTGGACTGCCATGAACCCAGGCTACCAGGGAGAGGGACTCCTACAGCACCTATAACTAATTATAAAACAAACATCACTTTTTGGAATAGTAATTGATGTTTGTAGAATGAGTATCATATGCGTGAATTTACTTGTATGTCCATTTGTACTGTGTTCGGTTCTCAAGACACATCATGCTTATACATTTAATGGCATCAGTATAGGCACAAATGAGATGTATTCATTCACATCAAATTCTCCAATTTAGGGGAGGAGCAACATTAGATGTCCCAATGTAAATTGATACCGTCCTTTCAAGATGCAAAATATTTTACGACACCCTCTCCATAAGGGTAGAAGGACCTATCAGAAAACTATCACCCATAGCCTTAATTAGCTAACTAGCCATGGCAGGTGGTGAAAATTCTGGAAGGCTTATTCATTATCTTGAGACCTAGTTCTGGCTTAATAGCTAGCGTACACAAAAACTGGAAAGCATACGTGGCTAGTTAGTAAGACATTAGATTACTATTTGGGTGTGTTAGTCTACAAGAATGTTTTAGATGTCAGATTTAGATATCTGATTAGGTAGGTATACACTTCGAAGTCATGAATAGGTCTAATAATTAAGTCATCCTCGCACTCGAGAAGGCATAGATTCACTAAATCTCTCCAAGATAATTGATGTATATGCAGGGATTAAAAGCAAAAAAAATTAAGCTCCTTTAGTTTCTGGAATTAAATGATCACGTTATCATGTGCATAATATAGGTTCAGTTTACAACTTGTACCACATACAGGCACTCAATTCTCAAGTTCAGGTAGTGCGAGCATTGCTTCAGGTCTATACATAGTGTCCAACTGTTTACAATGGTATTGCAGATACTCAATTCTCTTGTCAAGATAGTGTAAGCATCACTCCAGCATGTTCTCTTCTCAATGTGCTAATTAATGAGCACGAAGTTCAATGGATGGGGCCAGAGTTGATGCTCTGAACCTACAGTGACCACAAACAAAAGTAGTAATTGTGCTGAATATCAATAGGTAATAATAAACTGTAGGTCGTGCTTGTAGATTTCTCCAAATATTCGCCAAGATACCCTAATATATATGACTGGGCTCTCAGTAGCAATGTAAAGTATGCATGCGAACCTAGAGTAGAGAGGTTTATGTGTTGGATAATAAAAAGTTACATGTGCAGAGTTTAAAACTTTCTGCTATAGCGATACAACGTGGCAACACCGCTGCTATCTCGGGAACTGCTGCCACTATAACAGACTCCTACTGTGTTTGTTTGTTTGTTGTTGTTGTTGTTGTTGTTGTTGTTGTTTAATTTATTTTATTTCATCTTCTGCTTCGTAGTATTTGAATTTGTTTTTGTAGTTGTATATTTTGGCTTTACAAGAAAAATCATAGAAAGGGGTTCACTTCAATGACTTCACCAAATTTAGCAAGTAATGTATACTGATACTTTCTGGAAATTGGATTCCACACCCTAGGCCTCAGTTTCCCTCTGGGGAAAAATTGAGGCTTGGAAATGGGTGGGGGCAGGGAAAACTGAGGCTTGGGGATGGGTTGGGGCAGGGAAAACTGAGGCTTGGGGCAGGGGGAAAACTGGGGCCACGGGGGGGGAGGGAACAAGGGGAAGAAACTGAGGCCTGGGGGTGTGAGGGCAGGAGGAAAACTGAGGCCTGGAGGGGTGGGAGCTAGTCTCAGGTAGCCAGACCTGTCAAAAATTGTAAGAGGGTCTGGGTGATAGGCTGGGGCGGAAGTGTACCGTGTGCCTGGAATGCAGGCGCACTTCCAATTGACTTAATAATTACATTCTAACCTGCGTTAATTGGAAAAGTCGCGTTTGAATCGCGTTTTAAAAGCTGCTTGTAGTGCTACTGAGCTTCAGAGTGTCAGCCTTTCCTCTGACATCAAGTAAGTGATAAGTGGTAAGTGATAGAGAAATCTACTAAGCTAGCATTAGCAGGGAGGCAATTATGAGTCAATAACATTCCGGAGTGTACATTTCCACTGAAGCCTATCGCCCAGACCCTCCTTCCGATTTTCTGAGGGTCTGGGTACCCAAGACTAGGTGGGAGCAGGGGGGGAACTTGAGGCCCCTGCCAGGATACCCACAAGGCTTCGTTTCCTCCCTGCCCCCACAACCCCCAGGCCTCAGTTTTTCCCCCCTGGGCCTCAGTTTCCCCCCTTGCCCCCACACCCCCAAGCTTCAGTTTCCCCCCTGCCCCCACACCCCCAAGCTTCAGTTTCCCCCCTGCCCCCACGACCCCCAGGCCACCTTTCTTGGTGATGAGCTCTGCTTCAAAACTTGATGGTGAGATGCACTGCCATTGGCTCTACCCCTTTGCAAAGCCATGACATTACCACCTAATAAACACACGTTGACGGAAGTCTGTGTACATCCATATATGGTTACTACCTCCTCTACCATTGTTGGTGTACTGTCAGGAGTGTGGGGTATATATGTGTTCTTGGAACACCTCTAGTTTTTATAAATGTGACTGTATGCCTTCAATAAAGGTGGTCAGCGAGTTGTTTACGCTTCAGTTCCTTTAACAGACCCACTCAGAAATGTCGAATATTAGGAAAACAATTAGCACACGGTAACCGAAGATACTTTAGGCAATTAAAACCGGCTTCCAAATAATCTGGTTCATGTTACAGTTGTTACCCGCACTCAATGAGAGGTAGATTCCACAAGCAGGTCAGTGGTACTGTGAGCGCCAGTGGTGCAAGTCTCTTCGTGGCACAGTGCTGAGCACACCATTTAAGCAATTACTAGAGTATCCATGTTATTAGCAGGGGGGAAGCTAAGGCCTGGGGGTATGGGGGCAGGGGGAAAACTGAGGCCTGGGGGTGTGGGAGTAGGGGTGTGTGGGAGGTATGGGAGCATGGGGAACTGAGCACTGTTCACTTGAACTGAAATATTGCCTAAAATATTAACTACATTTTCTTGGCACAAATTCTAGGGGGTAGGCGGGCTGGGGGTTAGGGTCCCTCTACTCCAATGCTTTCTTCCTCAATGAAACCCGCATAATTAAGACAAAGCTTTTCAAATGTTTTAAGGTGTGTGTGTGTGTGTGTGTGTGTGTGTGTGTGTGTGTGTGTGTGTGTGTGTGTGTGTGTGTGTGTGTGTGTGTGTGTGTGTGTGTGTGTGTGTGTGTGTGTGTGTGTGTGTGGCAGTAAGGGGAAAGGAACTATGCACACAGACTTGAGTCGGACAAGCACAGCAGGTATCCTAAGGACAACTCCCACCAGACGTCACATAAAACCTCAGTGTGAAGTGCTTACAAGGTTCTAAATTACTCAAAAATATCTAAAAAGCCAGCACCTACTATCTGAGGATTGCATTATCTGTTCAGCCCATAGCTTCGTTCCCAGGCTCTAGTGGAGGGGAGAGTCCATCCACACAAGAGCCTGGGAATGAGGCCATTCAGCCCATGGCTACGCTCCTCTCCGCAGCAAATTACCATGCTCAGTGCTCAGTGCTCACAGGTATGTGGGGGCTGGAAATAAGCTTAGAGTACCGTATACATACTTATTGTCACAAGAGACAAATTTTTGATGAATGTATACGATCGTAAAATTTAATACCCACGAATTATGTAGGTACGTATATGTAGCGCATGCGATCTTGAACTGCAAAATTTAAATTCTGGCTGAGTGTGTTTGATAGGATTTTGCAAAAATTTAGGTTCTGCGAAAATGAATACCTGTGTGATAGAAGAACAAACAGGCTTTCTTTTTAATTACCTGTGGATCGACTGTCATCCAAGCAATGCCACCTCACTTGATACCCAATCTTGAACCACTTGTAATGGACACTCTAGAAATTGCTCTCAAGTGACGTGCTCATTGTTGTACCATGAGGAGACTTGCACCTCTGGACCTCATAGTGCCATTGCCTTGCTTGTGGAATGCACCTCACTTTGAGTATGGGCAGTGGCTGAAACATGAACTGCAATACTAGAAGACATTTTACTCATACGTAGTTAATTGTTTTGGGAACTACCACGCTGCACTTCCATGGCAGCATGCATTGCTAGGGCGATTGAATTCCATGGCAACGGAGAGCATGTCCAGGAAGTCAGGCGTGGAGAGTTGAGTAGAAAGTGGTGGGCACTAACCAGAATGGAGCATCACTTGTGTCTGATTTACAGGTGTGCATGTGTGTGAATGTAGATGTTTAGAAAAGTTGCAAGGTATTACGCACACCACTTAATAAGTATACAGACAGCCGTTGTACGCATACACTTTCAAAACTTACTGCTACGTAACTCCACAATTCAATCACAGGGGATCAGTCTCATTTCCAGACAGTGGAGTAGGGTCTGGGAACGAGACTAGAACATACAGACAATGGAATGTCGAATCTATAAATAAAGTAATACTACATTAGAGTATCAGATCAGTTTATGTTGAAGCCCCTAGTGCAATACGCTATGTGCATTCATTCACGAGGTGTTTATTATTACATGTACAAGAAAGGAGTAGCCTACAGCTCTATACAGGCAGAACTTGAGAAGGTGTGACTCCGCAATGGAAGTAACCGGTATCCTCGTTCCCAGGCCAAAGTGCGCGTTTCATTTTAGCGTAGCTGTGGGCCTGGTACATTTCTCACATGTGTGACACTTATTTTAGCGTGGGCGAGGACAGCTGCAGTTCTCAGACGATGTCAGAAGGCAGCGAATGTATACTTCTCGTAGCTACTCTTCGGAGCCCGTTTGTACCACAGACTAAGGTAGAGAAGTGCAACCGTCTTTCGAGTAGTCCCTACCCACGCGCAATTAAGTAAGTCAAATCACGTGAGAGAATGTACCAGCCTCTCCAGCAACGCGCACGAGAGCCTGGGGACGAGGCTAAGTAACCTGTCTGTGCAGAGGCCACATCTCTTCTGTGTGGGATGGAGGAATCCTAGTCTAAAAGATCAGCATGGCTTCTGCTGGCACTGGGCAGATGCCATAAGGTATCCGGTTCTCAGATCATTGATGAGATTAGTTTCACCAATTGAGACAGTAACTAAACTTTAGGCCATGCTACCGGTATATTGCTGCACATAGTGCGTATCAGTTGTCATACGTGGGTGTGTAAGGTCTAGGGGATAAATGGATGCATTGAGTGTTCGGTAGTGTATTGAATATTTATCAGGCTCATCCAGGCTCTCCAGTAGCAAGTGAGAAACACGAAAACCTGGGGATTACAGTACTCTTTCATGGAGTGCTAAGTATAATGGCATAAACAGTTACTTGCAAGACACTTACCTTGCTCTTATACGTACATACATAATTAAATTGCCAAGCTTCATTGTGTATACTATATTTGAATTAGCCTCGTTCCCAGGTCATGCTGTCGCCCTGCATGGAATAAGGGAATATAAATACCCATCAATTATAAGTTCCTTCTAGCAACAGCTAATTGCTACCTATTATCTGACTATTAAAACCCATAATTATTCCACTTTGGATGCTGTTTAAATCAATGCTGAAACTAGTGCTACATAGCAATTAGTTGTTAATGGTACTGCTATTCCCTATCACAACCACCACTTTTCTGAATATCAGTACCCATAATCGTCCAATTAGTACTAGTGCTACATAGCAATTAGTGTTTAATGTTACTGCTCAAATGTGTAATGGAATTATATACTGGTACTTGAATTTCTACTCCAAAGTGTACAGGATTTATTAAATACCTAATAAAATGACAAGGCTAAATCAGTTTCACCAAAATGTCCGCACGTGACACGAGAGACTTGGGTCGAAACGTGATCCTCGCATGACTACGTTGGAAACGAGTATTAATAATTACATACCAACCCCGCCCCTAGCTGTTTAAGCGCTTGCAGCTATATACTGTAGCTAGCTTAGGCATACGTTTTGTTGACCTAGGCCTTGAACATGATTGCTTTTGAGTATCCAATTTAGATGGCTGGCTGCGCGTGGCAAAACTAATAGTTAAATAACTACTACTAATTTCTCATTGCTATGCATACTAAACCCAGCCTTCTTTTCCCAGATCTTGTCTCACAGCCATGTAAACAATCACTTTTTCTCCACCACTGCAAGATAAAATCTGGGTGAGAAAGGCCTGCGTATGGCACTTGAAGTCCCTACAGTGAATACCCTAAAATGGTGTAGTTTGTTGAATGGGACTCCTAGAAGGGAAGGCAAGGTAGATGGCTTCACATTCATCAGGTTCCCTGTACATGCAGCTTAGGGCCAGGACGCCTGTAACAGTTATCAATAATCTGTTGAATGTTGTGTGTACTCACATTGTAATTGTGAGAAATTGGTGAAAGTGTTGCGTGGTTACGTCGAGGGTTTCAGAGCTGTTGCTATGATCTAGTTTCAGTGTAATAGCTGGTACCACGTGCTTTAGAACCGTGACTGCAAGTGGGATGCTTTGCTTAGAACGTGATTTTTAACTCCTGGTCTTTCCGTCCATCTATCATGCTGTCAAATAAGAAATCTAAGTTAAGTAATGGGAAGTTTGTCAGCAGTACAGATAAAAGTGTTTGTGTACTTGACGAAGCACATGGTGCCAGCTACGTAGGTGTAGGTTACACTGATTATAGCAACAGCTCTGAAACCCTTGACGTAACCATGCAACACTTCCACCAATTTCTCACAATTATATATACACACAATATTCAACACATTGCTGATCCCATGACTCAAAAAGGCATCCTAGTTCTAAGCTACATGTACTGCCAACGAGCAGGGAAGCTGATGACTGGTGAAGCCATCATAGAACTCAGTTCACTTTCACTCCACCCAGGGACTGTTTAGGGTCGTATACACTGCAGCTGTCTGTGATACAGCACAATACCACAAGAGATAAGTATTCTATGTGAATACCTAAAGTTTTTGTATACAGTCACGTACGTATACAGATATAATCAACTGGAAACCTTTGATTTGGAAACTGTGTACAACTGTTATGTCATCATTGGTAAGAGTTTAAAAAGCTTTGCTATGTCACAAATACCACAGGAAAAGTGACTCCATATTCGAACTTGTTTGTGTAATTCTATATATCTCCGGACCATCACAGTAGCCATCTTTGAAATATCATTGGTATCCAGGCCCTGGATAGCCTCAAACCCAGGCTTTCCTTGCCCAGATTTTATCTCGCAGCCGATTTTCTCCACGGCTGCGAGATAAAATCTGGGCGAAGAAGGCCTGGGTTTGAGGCTATCCAGGGCCTGCCCACGTAGCCGCTGTCTTGCACCATGGATCTCAAACTATAGCACCTTACCGCAGTACCAATCATGCACATGAGAAAAAGCACCTGGACCAATGGGAAACATACATGTGGGTCTGCAGATGAGGGTATTGAACTACCGTATACACACTTTTTTTTTTGCGGAAATAAATTCTTGTGTGTGTGTGTGTGTGTAAATAATTTCAAAATTGACCTAGCTACTCAAAAAAGCTAGCATGACTAGTGAAGACTGTGTTAATCCCAATTCAGTGAATACTTCCTCTCCCTTTATAGAAGATAGCCTAGCTCTCACCAGATACGTACATAGATCTTTTCGCCCGTCTAATTTATGCTTCACAGCTGTGGAGAAGGTCGTGGGAAATAACCTGGGTGGGAGGCTTGGGTATGAGGTCGAAAGTTTCATGATACGTGAAAATAAAAGTATCAAGCTCTCTCACTATTACAAATGAGCGGAATATAGTCAGTACCTAGGATGTAGCCAGCTGCCATTATTACAAGAGTGAATTAAGCCACAGCAATTAGATTTCAGGGGTAAATATGTGCACCCCTTTGCCCCCATTTTAAAATTACCTCTCCCTCCCCTAAATGAAACCCCCTGTATTAGGACAGTGCTGAAGAACTGTGTGCTTTGCCCCTCTTTTAAAATTGCCTCCCTCCCCCCTAAATTAAGCCCCCTGTATTAGGACAGTGCTGAAGAACTGTGTGCACCCCTTTGCCCCTCTTTTAAAATTGCCTCCCTCCCCCCTAAATTAAGCCCCCTGTATTAGGACAGTGCTGAAGAACTGTGTGTATCCCTTTGCCCCCCTTTTAAAATTGCCTCCCTCCCCCCTAAATTAAGCCCCCTGTATTAGGACAGTGCTGAAGAACTGTGTGTATCCCTTTGCCCCCCTTTTAAAATTGCCTCCCTCCCCCCTAAATTAAGCCCCCTGTATTAGGACAGTGTTGAAGAACTGTGTGCACCCATTTTCCCCCCCTTTAAAATTACCTCCCTCCCCCTAAATGAAGACCCCTGTATTAGGACAGTGTGTGCACCCACTTGTCCCCTCTTTAAAATTACCTCCCTCCCCCTAAATGAAACCCCCTGTATTAGGACAGTGCTGAAGAGTTGTGTGGCTATTTCCGCCGCCAGCCATGAGAGTATTTTGGGGGTCAGCACAGTGTCTCCACAGGTAACAATACCAGCTGTAATTTAAGATCCTGGCACGAGGTGGTTTGCTATGCCAGACGAAACTCTACTCTTCTGGAATGTGACCAATGTAACCAAACATACTAATTGCTGCAGCTATATATGTTAACTCTTTTGATTCTCTCCAGAATGCTTTCACGTGCATATGACTGGTGACAGGACACCAACACAGTCGTGTCTATTATGTCTGTCAATTTTTGGACATAAAAAATACATATTTCATTGTCTATAGCAAACAGCCGTGAGCTGGCTAACTAGCTGATGTATTGATGTTTTATTGTACGTTTCGTCCGTTTCAGATATGTAGGCCCTAATTAACAGTCAAACCTGAGAGATTGATTTACTGCCATGTGGCTGGCAAAATCATTGTCTGGCAAAATGAGCAATAGACCATTTTATCACGACATCACTGCTCACTAATCAATGAAGTTTGTCGCATTAGTCAGATTTTCTCCTGCAGCTAATCTCTCGGCTAAGCTTCAACCATACCTCAAATTTGAATACAGCCTCCCAAAAACATAGATATGTTGGTGCTCTAATTAGTGTAAATAGCCAGTCAGGCAGCCACTGGGGTCACCAGGAAGAGGAGGCATCAGAGGTCAAAATTTCTGCCTTCCGTAACGTTTGTACAACTTTAACTCAGCCCTACAAGTGACTTGAGGGTCTGCAGCAGGAGAGTTTTAGTTCACAATCACCTTCAGTGTCTGGATTACTGGGCAAAGTGGGCCTGACTGTAATGTTTTCAGTAGGAATATTGGCAGAGTCTTAATATGGGAGGGGGAGGGAGAGGGGGAGGGGAGGGGGAGGGGGAGGGAGTGCAGTTCCAGACATCGAGAAAGAAGAGCTATTGCCTTCCTCCTGCATGCAGAGGGCTGAAGGTAGAAAATACACAAGTGCCAATTACATCAGAATTAGAATGATACGCGTTCAATATGATGAACTTCAGCGAAAAGAGAGACAGTCTAGCTGTAGGCTCAGTGATATCATGTCTCTTAATGACTTTCAGAGAATTTCACTGCAAGTGTGTCTTGGGCAGGTTAGCTACGTAAGTGAATATGGCGACTTTTCCCTACATTGAATGCATACAGTGACAATTTCTTGTGTCTAAGACTTCTCCAGTCTCTGTGCTTTATTAATTAGTTCTGTATATGTCTTGTGGCCATCCATTCCAGTATCCTGGGTGGGTGGGGATAAAGCCTTACTCAGTCACAAATTTTCAATTACCAGTCGGGCCTAACCTAATTGTTGTAGAAGATGCTTCCAAATTAGAAATGGTTCCATTTCCACGAAACTGACATGCTGAGGGCTGCTGTTATAAAAGAACTGTTACAAAACAGTGATAGATTGTATTACAGCTTAGTGCCCACGCGGACAGAGGGTTAAGGGTTTCAAAGGAAGTTTGATCATCAAGAGTACGTGGATCCATGGAGCTGTCATAGCCTTGTACCCAGACACTGTTAAGCTGTGAGTGGTGTGTCAGCAATTGTAGCACAAATGAGTGATCTCACTCCATAAGGAGACTGTGCATGGCACTCCAGTGTGATTTTGTACCATGGGACGAAGTGGCGGGATGTACTAAGGGTGGGCCTACATGGTAATCAATGGTGTGGCTGTATAAAGGGTGGGCTTCTACTCAAAGGTGGGGCTATACAAGGGGCGGGCTTACGCCACTCCTAGTATAGTCCACCCTTTGAGTATAAGCCCACCCCTCATACAGCCTCACCTTTAAATATAAGCCCACCCCCTTTGAGTATAAGCTCACCCCTCGTATAGCCCACCTTTGAGTATAAGCCCACCCCTCATATAGCCTAACTCTTTAAATATAAGCCCACTCCCTTGTGCATATAAGCTCATCCCTTGTATAGCCCACTTTTGAGTATAAGCCCACCCCTCATATAGCCTCACCTTTAAATATAAGCCCACCCCCTTTGAGTATAAGCTCACTCCTCGTATAGCCCACCTTTGAGTATAAGCCCGGGCCTCACTTAGCCTCGTTCCAGGGCACGCAGCGCAGCTATGAGAAACGCACAGAGAGCCTGGGGACAAGGTTAGGGCTCACTCACTCTCTCCCAAATAGTTAGATTACTAATTATCTAACTCCTGCCCCCCCCCCCCCCCCCCCCCCCACCCCACCCCATACTAGCCTAAACATGCCAAATGTTGTAGACACTAATTAGGCTTCTGGACTCAGAGTTGGCTCCACGAGCTGACATGCCTGCGGAAAGAACCTCCACTATATATGACATCACTAGTTACAAAATATTGCAGCAGGAATGTCAATAAAACCATCAATAGATTGTATTACAGTCCCCGAAATTCCTTTCACAGCAGCGGCCCACACTTACATGTTGGAAGTCGTTACAGAGGGGGTAAGATCATCTTTCAAAGGAAATGCATCCAAAGAGTACTAGTATCCATGGAGGCATTGTAGTCTTGTAGTCTTGTACCCAGACTATATTACGCTGTGATGGTGTCTCAGGAACGGTTGTCACCCGCTAAAGACCTTGTTCTAAGGAAGAAAGAATGTCTCCGTTAACTTAGTATGCTTGAGATGGTGGATTCTCACATTAACATCCACCGACCAGACAAGCCAAGAGTACCTTTCGTTCCTTATGCCAATGCATCAGTTAATTGGCAACCACAACTCTGCCAGGTAACAGGCTACCATAGTAGTCTCTGCTAACGAGATGGAACAATAGCTAACAGGCTACCATTGCAGTCCCTGTTTATGTCTATATATACTTCCCACTCCACATCCTTCCACACACACCAACCCCGCCTATAACAACACACTACTATCTTCGACCAACAGCATAATGTAATCCATTTGTGATTAAGAATCTAATCATACAAGAGTGCTTTCAAAAAACTGCCACAGGATGTACACATCACGATTTAACATCCCGTCATTCCATGTGACAAGCATAAGACCTGGTTGAAAAATTGTCCAAAGATATAGGGACGGGAATCCGTAAAGGTACTGTGGTGTCATTCGTTCCTACCTTGTTTGGTTGCTTTTTGGGGATTCCATCCCTATATGTCTTTAAAATGTTTTTTTGTGACTTGTGTCACTGTTAGGTGGCACACACTAGTCTGTGCTACTCAGTACGGTTGCAAACGGCTGCGGTTGCCAACTGATGAGTCCCACCGCATTAGAAATAAGGACCTCTTGGTTTGTCTGGTCGGTGGGTGTTAATATGAGAACCTAATTGAGCCACCCGAGTAATTATTATTTTGGTGCACGTAGCCATTGAGATGTATGCACCTGTATACACCCTTACCTTACAGTGCCATTCCTGTATGGTATGGGTAATCAGCACAAGAAGGGTTTCTCCACCACGATCGGTATGATCGAGGCATGCATCTGGCATTACGCACATACAGTCCTTTCAGGGTGGGAAAAAGAAGAAATATCCGACTCAGAGCTTACAGTCTCAATCCCAGGTAATCCCAGTCCCAATCCCAGGTCTTCCAAGTCTCAATCCAAGGGCGCCTACCTACATCCCCGTTCCGTCTTGGACCACAGTGATCTCTACTGAGGGTGAGCTTGAAATCACAAGGTGGATTGCACTCATTATAGTTTGATCCACTACTGACAGGGGTAGGCTTACAATTCACGTGTTGAGTATAAGCCCACCCCTCATATAGCCTAACCTTTAAATATAAGCCCACCCCCGATCCACTGCACCAAGTTATGTAGTTATCCCTGTCACGTGATTAGCCAATCACTGCACGACCTTAAGGTGTACATCTCGGTGTTGGGTGGGGGGCTGAGTACAATGGTAAGCAATCGGTGCAGGGATGTGCTAAAATAAGCGCCAGTACGGCATGTATATAGTATATAGTATAAGTGCAGGCCCACGTGCGCATTCACTTTGGCCCACGTGCACTTTTCACTAGTGTCACTATACTCTGGTTCTGAGCCCTTCATAATGTATCCAGCGTTAGCATGCAGATCGCCAGTATATGACATACATAGCTACAGTGGTTAACATTCTGCATGTAATTATCACAACAATAGGAATCCTTATTTGGTATTGCTAAGCAGCTTCCCAGTACCCACAGGGTAGCTTCATTCCCAGGCCCACGTGCGCATTCACTTTGGCCCACGTGCACTTTTCACTTTTCAGTTTATGGAGCATTGAAATTTCATCGTGCAGGCTTCTATTTTGCTGTAGTGGTTGGAGCTCAGCACTCAAAGCTAGAACTGAAATATTCCATTCCTTTCAGCTATCATATTCAAATCAAGCTCCTGTTTCATGTACCACTCCGTGACAACCTCTGGTCTGTTATTTGTAATTGGATATTTTACCTACCAATTACCCCATTTCTCATCTTACAGCAAACAGAATCAACACATGCATGAATTGCACATATTTCGTAGCATCATTCCCAGGCCCACGTGCACACTTTAGCACAATGAAATGCGCACAAGAGCCTGGGAATGCGGCTACACTCCCTGAGAGAATTAGACGCAATGAAAATTGACCGGCTTTCTGTGCCTCAGCAATGATTCATATCAGACCGTTTCACCAAAATATCCAAACGCGGAGTATGCATAGCTTAAGAATCACCGCCGAACGTTCGATTTAGATGTGGTGCAAGTGCAGCAGGTAGTGATGATACTTCTATTTTGGAAAGTTACACACTATGAGATTGCCGAGTCAGCACTTTTGCTGGAAGCTGTGTAAGATAAGACAAGCTGATCTGTTTCACGGCTGCATTATCAAATACACATCTCGTTTCCCCTCTTTTCTACTGTTAACTTTTCTCCAGCTCCATGAATTGAAAGTAGCTACATGTATTACTGAGGACACAACCAAATTAAGGTACTTTGCACCCATTCTATTATAGAGTCAATTAGTAATAAGTACCTAATTAACTAGCATTTCAGAAGTACTTATACAACATAAATAGGTAACTTTAATTTGATCAATTTTTTGACCCTCATTTTTCTGTGTCATACATAGCTACAAGGGACTACAATAAGGCACACATTCTACTGGCCTATGATTACGCTAATTATATTATGCCAGCATAATATTTCACCAACGCCTAAATCCAAGCCAGAACTCAATCAACCACTTCTTCAATTTCACCAAAATGTCCGCACGTGACCTGAGAGAATCAGGTCGAAATGTGATCCTCACGTAACTACGTCAGCAACAACTGTTAATAATTGCATACTGATTCCCCCCCTAGCTGCTTACCAGTATCCTTTTTGTTGGCCTAGGCCTTGAACATGATTGCATTTGAGTATTGAATCTCGATGGCGGGCTGCACATAGCAAAACTAATTATTAATAATTGCATTTTTTTTAATTTCTCGTACTTCCCGTTTGGATATTTTGGTCGAACTGTTCATTTTTTTGAGGCTAATGTATATCATATTAGCAATGTTGCTATTCATGTTACCTTGTGTTTTATAACACAAATAACGGCAGACAGCTTCCTTAGAATCCATTCAGCTAGGAGCAGCTAAGAAGATACTTGGCTGCTCTTCCAAAACGTGTAATGAAGCGGTAAGGGGAGATATGGGGTTAGAGTCCTTGAAAGGGAGGAGGGATAGAAGCAAACTTAAGTGGTGGTATAAAGTCAATAAGTTGGATATTGAGCGGTATCCTAGAGTACTATTAGATGCTGAGTGGGAAGTGAAACCATGTAGAGGTAGGCAAAGGAAAACTTGGATGAAAGTAATTAATGAATTGCTGCTGCAGTTAGATTTAGATAGCCAAGAGGTATTAGCTGCAGATAATATTAATTTGTTTTTAGATACGGTAGACGAAGCGTTGAGGGATAGAGAATACAAGGACTTTAATGACAGCTTGAATACTAAAGTTAAGTTGAATCTGTACAAGTCTTTCTGTAAGGAAATAGAATTCAAGAATTATTTGCAGGGGGTAGGTGATCCGGGTACAAGATTATTGTTTAAGTTTCGGTCAGGTACGAACGGTCTGAATGAAGAGTTAGGAAGACATAGGGGTAAAAATGATGATAGGCAGTGTAAATTATGCAGGGGTGAATGTGAGAGTGTGGTACATGTTCTCTGGGAGTGTCCAGCATATGACAGCATTAGAAATAATTTCATGGTAGAATTAGAAAATCTATTGGGGGGGAGGTTTGGGGAGTTTAGTACACTTGATAATTTTAATAAGGCAAGTTTTATTTTAGGATTTGAGAATTGGAACAGGGATGATTTTAAAGCATTATTAAAGCTAGTTAAGAGCTTTGTATTATTGATATGGGAGACTAGGAAGAAGGAATTGTATGGTGATCAGGATTGTGTGGTCTCTGGTTGTTCTTGCTCTTGTCCTCTGACTGGAGGTCTTACAAGCTCCGCCTGCGTCTGTGGGTGCGTGGTCAATGGCGTAAGTGCTACGGCAGCAACATGAGTATATTATTATTATTATTATTATTATTATTATTATTATTATGGAATTGTGTGGAGTCAAAATGCTATGCTATTTCACATTTCAATTCTGATTAAATTTTATGGCTTGATTCCATAGGAGATTCATGTGTAGCTAGACAGAGGCCCCATAGTGTTACTTGTGTTAGTATATGTTACTATAGTAACATGGTATAGTCATAAAGCATAAGAGAGCATAGGAAGCTCTAGAAATACAGGAAATGTGTACTATACTAAATGGCCTAGAGCATGGGCAGCTCTATGCTCTAAGCTATACTTATTTATGCAGCTGCTTGAAGTCTTGTAATAGTTACTGTATTGTGTTGTGTCTCATAGGCCAGACTTGGCCTGCTGCTCTTGTAGCGTGACCTAAAAAAGATTCATAATTATCATATTCATATAAGTCCACTAACTCGAACTTATCTAATGCCTGGCGAAGTACTGTAAGATACCACATGACCACACCCAACTGCAACCCCAGCAGCATGGCTGTCAAATCTGGTTCTACAGGCTGTTCCCCAGTCTCCATTCCATGCCACCCCAGGTTCCATAGCCAGCCAGCCGCAAATCTCCATTCACCTGCACACAGAAAGGTACAAAACATCATCGCACCTTTACGCACATTTTTAGCTACCTCATACTTTTTTAATGTGATGATAATTGTATGTAATCATGGGAGTCTCTTTGTACCATTTGAGAATAATTATACATCCATAATTATTGGCAAAATTGTACTTGTTTCGTCAATGCCTTTTGCTAGTAGAATACACGGCTTCCAACTAAAGTGCTGAGTAGAGCACTTTCAGTTAGCTGAGAAGTATCACCGCTACCTACCACTTTTTTTTGGCCATTAAAGCAACACAAAACTTAGCAAGCTTGGCTTGACGTACTGTACCTTACAGGGTTTGTAAACTTCCCCTCATGGCGCACGTGATAAGTAGTTAAGTGCAGACGCTAGTCTCGTGCCGATGCATGTTCGCCCACTGCTGCGCTGAACGGCAAGTACATCATAACATAGATACTATCTATGATCATAACATGACGACAACCAATAGAGCGCTCTATTATTCATGGGCAAATATACAATGACTGCATGGATGACTTTAAATTGGAAAACTTGCAGATATTTTTCAGGAATGGCGGACTCAAGCGACCTAGTTATGGTAGTGTGCTATGTATTAAATGCACTTGATAGGCATCTGGTATCAGGCAGCGATTGGTACGCGTGCATGCAGTCAAATTTGAAAACGGCAGCCTATATATAGTACAGTATTTCCAGACCACTCAGTTTACTTGTGTGCAATTGTCGCCGCAGACGGTTCTAGCTTGATTGCTATCGCTAGGGCAAGAGTTCAAAACAGACGTCGACATGAAGTACTTACTAGCGACTACGCTGGTCCTCCTGATCCTCCAGCGCAGTGACGGTCAGACCACAGAATATACTGGCCAGTTGAGACCGTGTGATGCCGTATTTACGGATAACCTTTCCTGCCAGAATAATGTGGACGCATTGGATACAAACGACTGCCTAAATCGCACCCAGATCTGCGACGGCAATTTCGACTGTGAGACTGGTACTACTCCATCCCAAATTGACGAATCAATCGGTTTTAATAGCTTGGACTGTAAGTAAAACCATTGCGGCATGCACGCGTGCATCTGTCTTTATGGCAATTCTTCCTCCTCGAATAGGTAACACGGAGATATTTCTGTGCGCTAGTGGAATGGCGGGAGCTACTATTGCTGAGCTCTGCGATGGTGTCAATGATTGTGGTGATGGATCGGACGAAGTAAATATCATCTGTGAAAGTAAGTTGTGTCTGAGGTGTTCGAAAAATGTCTCTAATTGCTTTCTCTAAGCACTATGTATTACTATGGGGTATGTTCATATCATACTCCTTGCAGACAAGTGCCTTTTCCCCTACTACGGAGGCTGCCAGATGGACCGGGAGTGCGTCACCTCTGAGTCTGGTCGACGCTGCGGAAGTTGTCTGCCCGGGTTAACAGGAGGCCTGTTTGGCCCTTGCTTCGGTAAGTTCCCCCAACAGCTATTAGCCTCTACGAGATCGTGTACTGTACTAGTATTAATGTTGTAATTATTACAAGCATGCATAATAGTAATCAAAAATAGGCTTCTCGTTCCATCTCCTGGTCTAGCTACACATGGCAGGACCACTTTTTCTTTTGGTTATATGCCTTTTTCTGTAGTAAATTATTGGTCAAAAGTGTTTATACAACTCAAAATGAAGGATACAAAAATCGATAGCCTTATACAAAGGCCTTGCAAATTTTGCACACCGCGGAGGAAAGTGTGGATGGTGGAGAAGACTGGGTACGAGCCTAATCACTAAAAGTTTAGCAATAATTATTATTATTAGTCCTAGGTATATGAGATATGCAAATAAGTAATAAAGAGTAAGCCTACCTCATATGTAAGTATCTGTTGCGGCAAAGCATAGTATTCAGCAGTCTTGCATCAAATTGTAAAGGCCGAGCTCAGCGAAGTGGAGCGAGTCAATAAGCGCAGATATTGTTTATTGTAGCATGCATTAATTGTTGGCACTCTAACGGATATATACTACGCTGCAATATCATTCCGTCAATCATCGTATTACCGTTCGTTGCACCCGTACAATCGAGTGCTTTCACAAGAGCCTGGGAACCGATGTAGTAATGTTTTCTGTTTTTTTACGATGTACATGCCTACAGTAAGTGGACTTTTAGACCGCTATGCGGACACACCTTCCCAAGTTCTGCGAGCGCTGAGCATGAGGGTCATAATGTTATAGCTAGCAAGCACGTTTTGCCGCAGGTCCTCCAACTCCAGGCGTACCCAGGCGGGAGGGTTCGATCGTATCACCTCGTTTCGACAACGCAGTACGTCGTACGTACGAGACTCCGCCCACTTTAATAATCCAGCAGGTCTCGACACTTTCACGGCTAGCTGCAACATTGTGCGTACGTGAGCAATTATTCTATGCTCGTAGTTAGATCCTGTGCGGCACGTGCACTTAGATCCTTAATTAATGAGGAAATGAGAAATGTCAGCTGCCTAGCTGATTAATTGATCTAAGAATGATTATAGGTGATGATAGAGAATAACCATCTACAATTAACCATCTCAGATGGTTAATTGTAGATGGTTATAGATGGTATAATTGATGGTTATACATAGGCCGTTATATATAGGATAGATCACTGCATAGTGGGGTGTATGGCTTTGGGAAATATTATCTCCCTCAGCTTCGCACAGGAGAAAACTCTTTCCATGGTAGATAATGGGTCATGCACCCGCTATGCAGTGATCTATCTATCTTGTAATAATATGCCCAAATCAGAGCCCTCCCACCCAGCCGGACTCTCAAAAAAAATCCCTCAATATTTATTCTTTTCTGTCTCGTTGAAAATAGCTACATAATAATATGTGAATACTTCCTTTTTAGTTTTGTGCCTTTATTACTGCAGCAGACCGATAAATATTATTATAATTTTGGGTGTAGCACATTTAATTGTGGATGATGAATACTCCTCGAGAGAATAATTATAGTTGAAATCGGCTAGGCTCTACTGGCAAGTGCTCCTCTGTTCAGGGGCTGCAGCAGCTCAGGGGTAAGAGCAATCAGAATGTCTTGGTTTCAAATTCCAGCTGGGCTCTGATTTTTTTCCGGAGTGTCTTCACTCTTATTTCATGTTGATGAAATAAAAATTGCATAATGTAGTTATACTATACATATTTCAATTTCTATAGCTGTGGTTTCCCTAACTCTTGATGCAAGCGTCTATAATACAGCTGAAGGTATGCCTTTCGTGCAAGTGACTGTTTCAGGTTCAGTGGCTACTGGGAATCTCAGTGACATTGCTGGTCAGAGCTTTGTGGTCAGCCTTACACTGTCGGATGGAACAGCAACAGGTTTGTGCAGTAGATGTGATAGGCATGCAGTATTTGGTGGAATAATAATTTTATGCTGCCTCTGTTCACACAAAGGTGCTGGTGTGGACTATAATTGGACTGCCATGCCAGCAGTCCTCAATCTGGTCTTTGATTCCAATAACCTACTCATGCCACAGACTGTGGACATTACCATCATTGATGATGACCTTCTTGAGGTCACAGAAAATTTCGATGTCTCCCTGAATATAGTATCTGGCAACGATAATTCACAAATCGTATTCGGTATATCTTCTGCGACTGTTTCCATTACTGATAATGATGGTAAGCATTAATATAGACTGTACTATCTTCCACCAATAAGTGTCTTGTCTAAGATAGTGTGTTGGGGGTAATATGGGGACTTAGTAACCACATACTGTATATATATTATGTGCACTGCGTGTGGAGTGGTTCAATGAACATTTCTGAAATATATATCCTGCATAATATTATGATGGTGATTCTACAAACCTAAATCAGAATGGCCAGTTCTCTCAACTTTGGCGATGTCATGCATTTCCACTAGTGTACTCAATTGATGTTGATATACAACTGAATTATAATATGAACCACCCACTGTTTATGGTTGACTACACTATAGATATTCAATTGTAAAAATCACGTCAGTGGCAACATTCTAGGTATTTGTCTATGCTATTCTGGTCTTGTATAAAGCTTTAGTACTTTGATATCTCAATCTACAAGGTCAGTGCTATATATTAATGATCCCTTATACAATATATAATATCACATGCAAGAGCACATCAAGATCTCTTATGTAACGATATAGATATAGCTATCGAGCATGCAGATATTCTGGTACCACAGCATTAAAGCTAACTAGCCATGCAGCAAGACTACTGTTTGAATAGAGTAGCCAATACAAATCATGCATTTTAACGTCCCTTTGCTAGAACTGTATAGTCATGTGCAGTACTTATTACTAAGTATATACATGCAACTTTTATCAATTCCCCCTCACAGCGGCTGTGTTTTCCTTCACCGAAACATCTTATGATGTGAATGAAAATGCTGGGCCAGCGGTTGTGACTGTGGAACTCAGTGGAGCAGATCTGACCTTTGCCATTGACGTGACAGTTGAGACTGTAGCAGGTGGCACTGCTACAGGTAAATGCTATTTGTAGTTTGATACCCTCTCAGTTCATAACTAGCCTGAAATGAGTTGCCATAGCTACTCTATACAGTATGGAATTAGAGATACAGTTGACAACCATTTTAGTGGTAAATGCCAAGTATTGATTAGTATAATGACATTGCTATGGTTTGTTTTTTTAGTGGGTAGTGACTACAATGCTACCTCACAAGTCCTGACCTTTGGTGCTACAAGTGTCAGAGGAGCTACAATGGATGTAATGATCCCTATTGTGAATGATATGCTTGTGGAGATGACTGAAACCATCAATGTGACGGGGAGTGTTACCGAACCACTTGCCAGCTTTCAACCTTCTCAAACAGTTGTTAACATCCTGAATGATGATGGTATGTTGAAAAGACAGAGTAAACTGGTATAGTATGTACTATGGTAGTGGGTTACAATGATAATGATTCATTCTTGGTATAAGTAGATACCACAATAAACTGCAAGCAAGTAAATTCCACCGCACTATGAATGGCTGAAATCTCAGGCTAACCATTGTTACCTCATATTGATTATAATAAAGGCGCAAATATTTCGTAGCATATCGATTTTGCTCACGTGTCTCAACATCGCCTGTTTTCCACATCATTGCTCATGTGCACATCACAGCCATGCATGAAAAGGTGAGTAGTGCATGCACTGCATGGAGTGACTATACTACTTTGTATATGGTAATTTTAGCAGTCAGTTATTCATTCTTCTAGCCCATTACTTTTGACTGATGCAACGCTGTCAAAACACTTGGACTGGTGGGATAACATTGCTATACTACTGATGACTTATGATGTATACACTGCCAAGTATACAGATAAGAAGGGGGTGTAAATACACTGCCACGTGTAAAGATAAGAAGGGGGTTTCTGTGAGGAGTTACAAAACTACATACATTTTATATGTCTCTTTATGGGGGCCCCCTACAAAGCACGTGGTCAAAATGGCGTCTGTAGTAGTTACATGGATGCTGTCTTCGAACTTAGAGCGCACCAAGCGTCAAAGATCTGGACAAGTTTACCACATAGCTACTCTTACCGGTACTAAGGAAGGCTTACTAAGGCTCCCAGGTTAGTAGAGTTTGTGTAGCCTCTGTATAAGTAGAGATATGAGCACTATTAACGGTTGCAGACAGACCGGTCGCTTTTTCATAGCTTCTCAAGGTTAGGGTCAATTGTTATTTTTGCGACAGGCTAGCTCGCGACCCATCTCACCACGCCCAAGTCACGATTCAAATACATCCGTTTCTACTCGGCCACTATACTTTACACATGACAGTGCGATTGCCCTCGGTAATGTAATTAATATTTGGTATGGAGGGGTCACATAGGATCTAAACTTATACCATTTGGATCCTTGGGTGAAAACTAAGAAAATGTATGTGAAGCTTCTCTACTTTCAGTAGTTATGGCCAGCATAAAATGTTTATAGCTGTGTGCAGTTTTTTTTTGCGTATTGTACATAGACACAACAATAAGTCAAAGACCAGTCGCTTTTTTGTAGCTTCTCCAGCAGCATTGTTATGCATGCTTCTGGGTTAGTTGTTATTCTCACAACAGGCTGGCTCGCAACCCGTCTCACCCCGCCCTGGTCGAGATTTTAATACATCTGCATGTCTACTCTCCGCTATCTTTACACTTGGCATTGCAATTACCCTCGATAAAATCAAAGTTTACATGTACCAAGAACGAATCACTTTAAACCATTGCCACTTGCAGTAAGAAGAACCATCCAAAGAGTCTTCTGCTATAATAACTAGTTTAGTTCTAGGTCTACACACCCCAATAGTTACACAGTTTGTATATAGTGTAATCCAAGACCCATAAGTGCAACACAAGAACTAAATAGTATCCTAACCTTACTTCTAGTACTAAGCCAAACTATAGACTGTAGGCTACCTGTATTACCCTAGAACTGTACAAGATTTGTGATCAAAGGTAGATAATCTTGAGAGATTCAGACGATAGCTATAATTGATAACACTGATGGTTACAGCTAGCTGCATGCATGGAGCTGCAATCTTCCACTTCTAAATGACCATACAGCAAAAGTAAATACCATTCCCAACTCACGGGATATACTGTTCTATGTATGGTAGCAGCTGCATAATATACCAAGCTGTAGTATTAGCATTGTCTACATCTGCACGGCTCCAAAAATAGAATTGTAAACAATAAGTTACAAGTATTTATCCCACACAGTGGCTACATTCCAGCTGTCACCAACTACATACACGGTGAACGAAGATGATGGAAGTGTGATGGTGACTGTTGAGTGTATTGGTGCAACTCTAACTTTTGATATTGAAGTGACTTTTGAAACAGTTGTTAGTGGAAGCACTGCAACAGGTATAGCACATGTAATAGACATCGGGGAATTATGTGGTATATATATAGTCTTTTTGCCTATGAATACCGGTATTATGTTTGCATACTGTGGCACTATCTCTTAATATTATGACAAATATCATAATAGCCATTACAAATATTACACACTTTTTTCTATAGCTGGTGCGGACTACACCGCAATCACTATGACACTGACATTTTCTGCTGGGGCTACGTCTGGTACAACCCAAACAGTGACTGTACAAATCACTAATGATGGCAATCCAGAACCTGATGAATTTATAAATATTCAGCTTTCTGGACTAAATGTAGGTACAGATTTTGCTGTAATTTCTTCTGGAAGTGGAACTGGAAGCATTACTATTCTTGACGATGATCGTAAGTTGCTGAGTCATCTAACATGCATAACTAAGATCTGTTGTCAGTTACTTGTAGGTATAAAAAACTCTCTTTCGCTCATCACATATCTTTTGCTCTGTAGTAACATGTCTTGATCCTCCTGAAATTGCAAATGGCATGAGGACATTTACTGGAAACTTAGTTGGTGACACTGCTACCTACACCTGTAATTCGGGCTTTGAGCTGTGCGGAGATCCGACCACAATATGCACAGAAGATCCTGGTGGGAATTCTGCATCATTTCCGGCAGTTCCACCACCAGAGTGCAAGCGTGAGTACTTCCTAAATATAGCCTACATGCCTGTTCAGTTTGTATCAATCATACCAGAATAAGGAAAGCCACCAGTGTATATGTACATTCATATATGAGTCACAGAATGTGTGTTTGTGGTTCAACTTCTAAGCCATATTATCAGGTCCAGCACACAAATGAAGCATAGCCTCTACATGGGTAAGTTTCAAAAAGTTGCAATGTAAGTGTATAACTTTACATGTATCATGTACTTTCTAATAATTAATGAGTACAGTTGTGACATTGTGGGGGGCGAGGCTTCATGAGAATGTACAGGATCTGAAAACAGTATTGCTAGTTACATGTTTATTGGGATCATAGTATAGGGGTTGCTTCTGGCTTCGACTTTCGACTTTAAACTATCAGCTTCAACTTACAGTTCAAACTTCTAGGCTTCAGCAAGCACTCGCCCCATTGACAACATCTATGTGGTGCGCCAGGTCTTGTACATGCTTGTCCCATTACATCATTCTTTTGCAATGTCGTTGCCTGGACTGGTAGCTGGATACTGTTGTCTTTCCATCACTGCATGTGCATGCAAGATCAGATTTATTGGGATCATAGTATAGGAGTGGCTTCTGGCTTTAACCTTTGACTTTAAATTTCCAGCTTTAAACTCTCAGCTTCAACTTACAGTTCAAACTTCTAGGCTTCAGCAAGCACTCGCTCCATTGACAACATCTATGTGGTGAGCCAGGGCTCGTACATGCTTACCCCATTACATCATTCTTGCCCTGCAGCACTGTGTCCTAATCCTCCTGTAATTGTAAATGGCATGGTGACAATCACTGGAAACTCAGTCAATGACACTGCTACCTACACCTGTAATCCGGGCTTTGAGCTGTGCGGAGATCCAACCACAACATGCACAGCAGCTTCAGATGGGAATTCTGCATCATTTCCGGCAGTACCACCACCAGAGTGCAAGCGTGAGTACTTCCTGAATATAGCCTACATGCCTGTTCAGTTTGTATCAATCATGCCAGAATAAGGAAAGCCACCAGTGTATATGTACATTCATATATGAGTCACAGAATGTGTGTTTGTGGTTCAACTTCTAAGCCATATTATCAGGTCCAGCACACAAATGAAGCGTAGCCTCTACATGGGTAAGTTCGATCTTATTGCCATGTAAGTGTATAACTAATGTACTTTCTGATAATTAATGAGTACAATTACTAGCAAAAATTGTGACATTGTGGGAGGCAAGGCTTCATTAGGATTTACAGGATCTGAAAACAGTATTACTAGTTACATGTTTAACATATGCATGTGTTGTTATGTCTGGATCATTACACCGTCGATGGTGCTGACCATCCTGGCATAGCCTTCCCTGCCTTTATTCTGCAGTCTTGACATCTCACATTCTATATAACCAACACACTCTCCTGTATGGGTGTCTCCAAAGTTCTTTTGCTCTTTATTTTGTAATTCATTTTTCAATATCGTTGCCTAGACTTGTAGCTGGGTACTGTTGTCACTGTGCATGCAAGGTCAGATTTATTGGGTTCATAGTATAGGGGTGTATTCATCGCTTCTGGCTTCAACTTCCGACTTTAAATTTCTAGCTTTAAACTCTCAGCTTCAACTTACAGTTCAACCTTCTGGGGTTCAGCAAGCACTTGCCCCATTGATAACATCTACGTGGTGCACAAGGGCTTGTACATACTTGCGCCATTACATCATTCTTGCCCTGCAGCACTGTGTTCTGATCCTCCTACCATTGTGAACGGCATGAGGACATTCAGCGGAAACTCAGTCAATGACACTGCTACCTACACCTGTAATCCGGGCTTTGAGCTGTGCGGAGATCCAACCACAACATGCACAGCAGCTTCAGATGGGAATTCTGCATCATTTCCGGCAGTACCACCACCAGAGTGCAAGCGTGAGTACTTCCTGAATATAGCCTACATGCCTGTTCAGTTTGTATCAATCATGCCAGAATAAGGAAAGCCACCAGTGTATATGTACATTCATATATGAGTCACAGAATGTGTGTTTGTGGTTCAACTTCTAAGCCATATTATCAGGTCCAGCACACAAATGAAGCGTAGCCTCTACATGGGTAAGTTCGATCTTATTGCCATGTAAGTGTATAACTAATGTACTTTCTGATAATTAATGAGTACAATTACTAGCAAAAATTGTGACATTGTGGGAGGCAAGGCTTCATTAGAATTTACAGGATCTGAAAACAGTATTACTAGTTACATGTTTATCATATGCATGTGTTGTTATGTCTGGATCATTACACCGTCGATGGTGCTGACCATCCTGGCATAGCCTTCCCTGCCTTTATTCTGCAGTCTTGACATCTATATAACCAACACACTCTCCTGTATGGGTGTCTCCAAAGTTCTTTTGCTCTTTATTTTGCAATTCATTTTTCAATATCGTTGCCTAGACTTGTAGCTGGGTACTGTTGTCACTGTGCATGCAAGGTCAGATTTATTGGGTTCATAGTATAGGGGTGTATTCATCGCTTCTGGCTTCAACTTCCGACTTTAAATTTCTAGCTTTAAACTCTCAGCTTCAACTTACAGTTCAAACTTCTGGGGTTCGGCAAGCACTTGCCCCATTGATAACATCTACGTGGTGCACCAGGGCTTGTACATACTTGCGCCATTACATCATTCTTGCCCTGCAGCACTGTGTCCTGATCCTCCTGCCTGTCCAAATGCCATGGTGACATTCACTGGAAACTCAGTCAATGACACTGCTACCTACACCTGTAATTCGGGCTTTGAGCCGATCGGAGATCTGACCACAACATGCACAGAAGATGCTGGTGGGAACTCTGCATCATTTCCAGCAGTACAACCACTTAAGTGCAGCCGTGAGTATATAGATAACTAGGACTGTCTAGTAAATGTTCTCAGATCAACACAGGTGGCTTTTCAATCTTATTGTTGGTATGTATTCATTCACTTCTTTATCTCATACCTCTTCCTCTGCAGCACTGTGTCTCGATCCTCCAGCCATTATCAATGGCATGAGGACATTCACTGGAAACTCAGTCAATAACACTGCTACCTACACCTGTGACCCTGGCTTTGAGCTGTGCGGAGATCCAACCACAACATGCACAGCAGCTTCAGATTGGAATTCTGCATCATTTCCGGCAGTACCACCACCAGAGTGCAAGCGTGAGTACTTCCTGAATATAGCCTACATGCCTGTTCAGTTTGTATCAATCATGCCAGAATAAGGAAAGCCACCAGTGTATATGTACATTCATATATGAGTCACAGAATGTGTGTTTGTGGTTCAACTTCTAAGCCATATTATCAGGTCCAGCACACAAATGAAGCATAGCCTCTACATGGGTAAGTTCGATCTTATTGCCATGTAAGTGTATAACTAATGTACTTTCTGATAATTAATGAGTACAATTACTAGCAAAAATTGTGACATTGTGGGAGGCAAGGCTTCATTAGAATTTACAGGATCTGAAAACAGTATTACTAGTTACATGTTTATCATATGCATGTGTTGTTATGTCTGGATCATTACACCGTCGATGGTGCTGACCATCCTGGCATAGCCTTCCCTGCCTTTATTCTGCAGTCTTGACATCTATATAACCAACACACTCTCCTGTATGGGTGTCTCCAAAGTTCTTTTGCTCTTTATTTTGCAATTCATTTTTCAATATCGTTGCCTAGACTTGTAGCTGGGTACTGTTGTCACTGTGCATGCAAGGTCAGATTTATTGGGTTCATAGTATAGGGGTGTATTCATCGCTTCTGGCTTCAACTTCCGACTTTAAATTTATAGCTTTAAACTCTCAGCTTCAACTTACAGTTCAAACTTCTGGGGTTCGGCAAGCACTTGCCCCATTGATAACATCTACGTGGTGCACCAGGGCTTGTACATACTTGCGCCATTACATCATTCTTGCCCTGCAGCACTGTGTCCTGATCCTCCTGCCTGTCCAAATGCCATGGTGACATTCACTGGAAACTCAGTCAATGACACTGCTACCTACACCTGTAATTCGGGCTTTGAGCCGATCGGAGATCTGACCACAACATGCACAGAAGATGCTGGTGGGAACTCTGCATCATTTCCAGCAGTACAACCACTTAAGTGCAGCCGTGAGTATATAGATAACTAGGACTGTCTAGTAAATGTTCTCAGATCAACACAGGTGGCTTTTCAATCTTATTGTTGGTATGTATTCATTCACTTATTTATCTCATACCTCTTCCTCTGCAGCACTGTGTCTCGATCCTCCAGCCATTATCAATGGCATGAGGACATTCAGCGGAAATTCAGTCAATGACACTGCTACCTACACCTGTAATCCGGGCTTTGAGCTGTGCGGAGATCCAACCACAACATGCACAGCAGCTTCAGATGGGAATTCTGCATCATTTCCGGCAGTACCACCACCAGAGTGCAAGCGTGAGTACTTCCTGAATATAGCCTACATGCCTGTTCAGTTTGTATCAATCATGCCAGAATAAGGAAAGCCACCAGTGTATATGTACATTCATATATGAGTCACAGAATGTGTGTTTGTGGTTCAACTTCTAAGCCATATTATCAGGTCCAGCACACAAATGAAGCGTAGCCTCTACATGGGTAAGTTCGATCTTATTGCCATGTAAGTGTATAACTAATGTACTTTCTGATAATTAATGAGTACAATTACTAGCAAAAATTGTGACATTGTGGGAGGCAAGGCTTCATTAGAATTTGCAGGATCTGAAAACAGTATTACTAGTTACATGTTTATCATATGCATGTGTTGTCATGTCTGGATCATTACACCGTCGATGGTGCTGACCATCCTGGTATAGCCTTCCCTGCCTTTATTCTGCAGTCTTGACATCTATATAACCAACACACTCTCCTGTATGGGTGTCTCCAAAGTTCTTTTGCTCTTTATTTTGCAATTCATTTTTCAATATCGTTGCCTAGACTTGTAGCTGGGTACTGTTGTCACTGTGCATGCAAGGTCAGATTTATTGGGTTCATAGTATAGGGGTGTATTCATCGCTTCTGGCTTCAACTTCCGACTTTAAATTTATAGCTTTAAACTCTCAGCTTCAACTTACAGTTCAAACTTCTGGGGTTCGGCAAGCACTTGCCCCATTGATAACATCTACGTGGTGCACCAGGGCTTGTACATACTTGCGCCATTACATCATTCTTGCCCTGCAGCACTGTGTCCTGATCCTCCTGCCTGTCCAAATGCCATGGTGACATTCACTGGAAACTCAGTCAATGACACTGCTACCTACACCTGTAATTCGGGCTTTGAGCCGATCGGAGATCTGACCACAACATGCACAGAAGATGCTGGTGGGAACTCTGCATCATTTCCAGCAGTACAACCACTTAAGTGCAGCCGTGAGTATATAGATAACTAGGACTGTCTAGTAAATGTTCTCAGATCAACACAGGTGGCTTTTCAATCTTATTGTTGGTATGTATTCATTCACTTATTTATCTCATACCTCTTCCTCTGCAGCACTGTGTCTCGATCCTCCAGCCATTATCAATGGCATGAGGACATTCAGCGGAAATTCAGTCAATGACACTGCTACCTACACCTGTAATCCGGGCTTTGAGCTGTGCGGAGATCCAACCACAACATGCACAGCAGCTTCAGATGGGAATTCTGCATCATTTCCGGCAGTACCACCACCAGAGTGCAAGCGTGAGTACTTCCTGAATATAGCCTACATGCCTGTTCAGTTTGTATCAATCATGCCAGAATAAGGAAAGCCACCAGTGTATATGTACATTCATATATGAGTCACAGAATGTGCGTTTGTGGTTCAACTTCTAAGCCATATTATCAGGTCCAGCACACAAATGAAGCATAGCCTCTACGTGGGTAAGTTTCAAAAAGTTGCAATGTAAGTGTATAACTTTACATGTATCATGTACTTTCTAATAATTAATGAGTACAGTTGTGACATTGTGGGGGGCGAGGCTTCATGAGAATGTACAGGATCTGAAAACAGTATTGCTAGTTACATGTTTATTGGGATCATAGTATAGGGGTTGCTTCTGGCTTCGACTTTCGACTTTAAACTATCAGCTTCAACTTACAGTTCAAACTTCTAGGCTTCAGCAAGCATTCGCCCCATAGACAACATCTATGTGGTGCGCCAGGGCTCGTACATGCTTGCCCCATTACATCATTCTTGCCCTGCAGCACTGTGTCCTGATCCTCCTGCCTGTCCAAATGCCATGGTGACCTTCACTGGAAACTCAGTCAATGACACTGCTACCTACACCTGTAATTCGGGCTTTGAGCCGATCGGAGATCTGACCACAACATGCACAGAAGATGCTGGTGGGAACTCTGCATCATTTCCAGCAGTACAACCACTTAAGTGCAGCCGTGAGTATATAGATAACTAGGACTGTCTAGTAAATGTTCTCAGATCAACACAGGTGGCTTTTCAATCTTATTGTTGGTATGTATTCATTCACTTATTTATCTCATACCTCTTCCTCTGCAGCACTGTGTCTCGATCCTCCAGCCATTATCAATGGCATGAGGACATTCAGCGGAAATTCAGTCAATGACACTGCTACCTACACCTGTAATCCGGGCTTTGAGCTGTGCGGAGATCCAACCACAACATGCACAGCAGCTTCAGATGGGAATTCTGCATCATTTCCGGCAGTACCACCACCAGAGTGCAAGCGTGAGTACTTCCTGAATATAGCCTACATGCCTGTTCAGTTTGTATCAATCATGCCAGAATAAGGAAAGCCACCAGTGTATATGTACATTCATATATGAGTCACAGAATGTGTGTTTGTGGTTCAACTTCTAAGCCATATTATCAGGTCCAGCACACAAATGAAGCGTAGCCTCTACATGGGTAAGTTCGATCTTATTGCCATGTAAGCGTATAACTAATGTACTTTCTGATAATTAATGAGTACAATTACTAGCAAAAATTGTGACATTGTGGGAGGCAAGGCTTCATTAGAATTTACAGGATCTGAAAACAGTATTACTAGTTACATGTTTATCATATGCATGTGTTGTTATGTCTGGATCATTACTACCGTCGATGGTGCTGACCATCCTGGCATAGCCTTCCCTGCCTTTATTCTGCAGTCTTGACATCTCACATTCTATATAACCAACACACTCTCCTGTATGGGTGTCTCCAAAGTTCTTTTTGCTCTTTGCAATTCATTTTTCAATATCGTTGCCTAGACTACATAGCTGGGTACTGTTGTCTTTCCATCACTGTGCATGCAAGGTCAGATTTATTGGGATCATAGTATAGGGGTGTATTCATCGCTTCTGGCTTCAACTTCTCGACTTTAAATTTATAGCTTTAAACTCTCAGCTTCAACTTACAGTTCAACCTTCTGGGGTTCAGCAAGCACTTGCCCCATTGATAACATCTATGTGGTGCACCAGGGCTCGTACATACTTGCGCCATTACATCATTCTTGCCCTGCAGCACTGTGTCCTAATCCTCCTGGAATTGTAAATGGCATGGTGACATTCACTGGAAACTCAGTCAATGACACTGCTACCTACACCTGTGACCCTGGCTTTGAGCTGTGCGGAGATCCAACCACAACATGCACAGCAGCTTCAGATGGGAATTCTGCATCATTTCCGGCAGTACCACCACCAGAGTGCAAGCGTGAGTACTTCCTGAATATAGCCTACATGCCTGTTCAGTTTGTATCAATCATGCCAGAATAAGGAAAGCCACCAGTGTATATGTACATTCATATATGGGTCACAGAATATGTGTTTGTGGCTCAACTACTGAGCCATATTATCAGGTCCAGCACACAAATGAAGCGTAGTTTCTACATGAGTAAGTTCCGTCTTATTCCAGAAGTTGCCATGTAAATGTATAACTTTACATGTATCATGTACTTTCTAATAATTAACGAGTACATACTAGCAAAGGTTGTGACATTGTGGGGGGCGAGGCTTCATGAGAATGTACAGGATTTGGAGACAGTATTGCTAGTTACATGTTTATCATACGCATGTGTTGCTATGTCTGGATCATTATTACCCTTGATGGTGCTAACCATCCTGGTATAGCCTTCCCTGCCTCTATTCTGCAGTATTGACATCTCACATTCTATATAATCAACACACTCTCCTGTGTGGGTATCTCCAAAGTTCTTTTTGCTCTTTGTAACTCATTTTTTAATATCGTTGCCTAGACTGGTTGCTGTCTTTCCATCACTGTGCATGCAAGATCAGATTTATTGGAATCATAGTATAGGGGTGGCTTCTGGCTTTAACTTTCGACTTTAAATTTCTAGCTTTATACTCTCAGCTACAACTTACAGTTCAAACTTCTTGGATTCACCAAGTACTTGCCCCATTGACAACATCTGTGTGGTGCGCCAGGGCTCGTGCATGCTTACCCCATTACATCATTCTTGCCCTGCAGCACTGTGTCCTAATCCTCCTGGAATTGTAAATGGCATGGTGACATTCACTGGAAACTCAGTCAATGACACTGCTACCTACACCTGTGACCCTGGCTTTGAGCTGTGCGGAGATCCAACCACAACATGCACAGCAGCTTCAGATTGGAATTCTGCATCATTTCCGGCAGTACCACCACCAGAGTGCAAGCGTGAGTACTTCCTGAATATAGCCTACATGCCTGTTCAGTTTGTATCAATCATGCCAGAATAAGGAAAGCCACCAGTGTATATGTACATTCATATATGGGTCACAGAATATGTGTTTGTGGCTCAACTACTGAGCCATATTATCAGGTCCAGCACACAAATGAAGGCATAGTTTCTACATGAGTAAGTTCCGTCTTATTCCAGAAGTTGCCATGTAAATGTATAACTTTACATGTATCATGTACTTTCTAATAATTAACGAGTACATACTAGCAAAGGTTGTGACATTGTGGGGGGCGAGGCTTCATGAGAATGTACAGGATTTGGAGACAGTATTGCTAGTTACATGTTTATCATAGCATGTGTTGCAATGTGTGGATCATTACTACCCTCGATGGTGCTGACCATCCTGGTATAGCCTTCCCTGCCTCTATTCTGCAGTATTGACATCTCACATTCTATATAATCAACACACTCTCCTGTGTGGGTATCTCCTAAGTTCTTTTTGCTCTTTGTAACTCATTTTTTAATATCGTTGCCTAGACTGGTAGCTGTCTTTCCATCACTGTGCATGCAAGATCAGATTTATTGGGATCATAGTATAGGGGTTGCTTCTGGCTTCAACTTTCGACTTTAAATTTCCAGCTTTAAACTCTCAGCTTCAACTTACAGTTCAAACTTCTAGGCTTCAGCAAGCACTCGCCCCATTGACAACATCTATGTGGTGCGCCAGGGCTCGTACATGCTTACCCCATTACATCATTCTTGCCCTGCAGCACTGTGTCCAAATCCTCCTGCCCTTGCAAATGCCATAGTGACATTCACTGGAAACTCAGTCAATGACACTGCTACCTACACCTGTGACCCTGGCTTTGAGCTGTGCGGAGATCCAACCACAACATGCACAGCAGCTTCAGATTGGAATTCTGCATCATTTCCGGCAGTACCACCACCAGAGTGCAAGCGTGAGTACTTCCTGAATATAGCCTACATGCCTGTTCAGTTTGTATCAATCATGCCAGAATAAGGAAAGCCACCAGTGTATATGTACATTCATATATGAGTCACAGAATGTGTGTTTGTGGTTCAACTTCTAAGCCATATTATCAGGTCCAGCACACAAATGAAGCATAGCCTCTACGTGGGTAAGTTTCATTTTATTCCAAAAGTTGCAATGTAAGTGTATAACTTTACATGTATCATGTACTTTCTAATAATTAATGAGTACAGTTGTGACATTGTGGGGGGCGAGGCTTCATGAGAATGTACAGGATCTGAAAACAGTATTGCTAGTTACATGTTTATTGGGATCATAGTATAGGGGTTGCTTCTGGCTTCGACTTTCGACTTTAAACTATCAGCTTCAACTTACAGTTCAAACTTCTAGGCTTCAGCAAGCACTCGCCCCATTGACAACATCTATGTGGTGCACCAGGTCTTGTACATGCTTGTCCCATTACATCATTCTTTTGCAATGTCGTTGCCTGGACTGGTAGCTGGATACTGTTGTCTTTCCATCACTGCATGTGCATGCAAGATCAGATTTATTGGGATCATAGTATAGGAGTGGCTTCTGGCTTTAACTTTTGACTTTAAATTTCCAGCTTTAAACTCTCAGCTTCAACTTACAGTTCAAACTTCTAGGCTTCAGCAAGCACTCGCCCCATTGACAACATCTATGTGGTGCGCCAGGCTTGTACATGCTTGCCCCATTACATCATTCTTGCCCTGCAGCACTGTGTCCTGATCCTCCTGCCCTGTCCAAATGGCATGGTGACTGTTCACTGGAAATTCAATCAATGACACTGCTACCTACACCTGTAATTCAGCTTTGAGCCGATCGGAGATCCAACCACAACATGCACAGAAGCTTCCAGGTGGGAACTTCTGCATCATTTCCAGAAGTACCACCACTTAAGTGCAGCCGTGAGTATTTAATACAATATAGATAACTAGGACTGTCTAGTAAATGTTCTCAGATCAACACAGGTGGCTTTTCAATCTTATTGTTGGTATGTATTCATTCACTTATTTATCTCATACCTCTTCCTCTGCAGCACTGTGTCTCGATCCTCCTGCCATTCCAAATGGCATGGTGACATTCACTGGAAACTCAGTCAATGACACTGCTACCTACACCTGTAATCCGGGCTTTGAGCTGTGCGGAGATCCAACCACAACATGCACAGCAGCTTCAGATGGGAATTCTGCATCATTTCCGGCAGTACCACCACCAGAGTGCAAGCGTGAGTACTTCCTGAATATAGCCTACATGCCTGTTCAGTTTGTATCAATCATGCCAGAATAAGGAAAAGCCACCAGTGTATATGTACATTCATATATGGGTCACAGAATATGTGTTTGTGGTTCAACTACTAAGCCATATTATCAGGTCCAGCACACAAATGAAGCGTAGCCTCTACATGGGTAAGTTCGATCTTATTGCCATGTAAGTGTATAACTAATGTACTTTCTAATAATTAACGAGTACAATATACTAGCAAAAGGTTGTGACATTGTGGGGGCGAGGCTTCATGAGAATGTACAGGATCTGAAAACAGTATTGCTAGTTACATGTTTATCATATGCATGTGTTGTTATGTCTGGATCATTACACCGTCGATGGTGCTGACCATCCTGGCATAGCCTTCCCTGCCTTTATTCTGCAGTCTTGACATCTCACATTCTATATAACCAACACACTCTCCTGTATGGGTGTCTCCAAAGTTCTTTTTGCTCTTTGCAATTCATTTTTCAATATCGTTGCCTAGACTCATAGCTGGGTACTGTTGTCTTTCCATCACTGTGCATGCAAGGTCAGATTTATTGGGATCATAGTATAGGGGTGTATTCATCGCTTCTGGCTTCAACTTCTCGACTTTAAATTTATAGCTTTAAACTCTCAGCTTCAACTTACAGTTCAACCTTCTGGGGTTCAGCAAGCACTTGCCCCATTGATAACATCTATGTGGTGCACCAGGGCTCGTACATAGGCTTCAGCAAGCACTCGCCCCATTGAGTCAACATCTACCTGTGGTGAGCCAGGACCACAACATGCACTGCTGGTGGGTACATGCTTACCAGCCACTGTATGTTCTCATCAGGTGGCTTTTCAATCTTGTATTCATTCACTTATTTATCTCATACCTCTTCCTCTGCAGCACTGTGTCTCGATCCTCCAGCCATTATCAATGGCATGAGGACATTCAGCGGAAATTCAGTCAATGACACTGCTACCTACACCTGTAATTCGGGCTTCGAGCTGATCGGAGATCCAACCACAACATGCACAGCTGCTTTAGATGGGAATTCTGCATCATTTCCAGCAGTACCACCACCAATGTGCAGACGTGAGTACTTCCTGAATATAACTAGAATTCTCTGGAGTGGCTATATGCCTTCTCGGTTTGTATCCATCATGCTAGAATAAGAAAACCCACCAGTGTATATGTACATTCATATGTGAGTCACAGAATGTGTGTTTGTGGTTCAAATTCTAAGCCATATTATCAGGTCCAGCACACAAATGAAGCGTAGCCTCTACATGGGTAAGTTCGATCTTATTGCCATGTAAGTGTATAACTAATGTACTTTCTAATAATTAATGAGTACAATTACTAGCAAAAATTGGGAGGCAAGGCTTCATTAGAATTTACAGGATCTGAAAACAGTATTACTAGTTACATGTTTATCATATGCATGTGTTGTTATGTCTGGATCATTACACCGTCGATGGTGCTGACCATCCTGGCATAGCCTTCCCTGCCTTTATTCTGCAGTCTTGACATCTCACATTCTATATAACCAACACACTCTCCTGTATGGGTGTCTCCAAAGTTCTTTTGCTCTTTGCAATTCATTTCTCAATATCGTTGCCTAGACTTGTAGCTGGATACTGTTGTCTTTCCATCACTGTGCATGCAAGATCAGATTTATTGGGATCGTAGTATAGGGGTGTATTCATCGCTTCTGGCTTCAACTTTCGACTCCAGCTTTAAACTCTCAGCTTCAACTTACAGTTCAAACTTCTAGGCTTCAGCAAGCACTCACCCCATTGACAACATCTATGTGGTGCACTAGGGCTCGTACATGCTAGCCCTGTTCCATCATTCTTGCCCTGCAGCACTGTGTCCTAATCCTCCTGCCCTTGCGAATGCCATGGTGATATTCACTGGAAACTCAGTCAATGACACTGCTACCTATACCTGTAATTCGAGCTTCGAGCTGATCGGAGATCCAACCACAACATGCACAGCAGCTTCAAATGGGAATTCTGCAGCATTTCCAGCAGTATATACCACCACCAATGTGCAGCCGTGTGTATTGCATTAATACAACTAAAACTGATTGCATGCCTTTTCAGTTGTGGCATGTGTACAAGATAAAAATCATCTATGAATGCTTCATTCATATGCAGGACCGGATTAGCATGGCTTGGAAACCTTAGCATGAATGTACATATACACTGGTGGCTTGTTATTTGTAAAGCTCTTAATTCTCATCTTATTTCTTTCATTCACTTCTTTATCTACATTAATGACTCTATTACTTGCACACTCTTCCTCTGCAGCACTGTGTCCTAATCCTCCTGCCCTTGAAAATGCCATGGTGACATTCACTGGAAACTCAGTCGGTGACACTGCTACCTACACCTGTAATTCGGGCTTTGAGCTGATTGGAGCTCCAACCACAACATGCACAGCAGCTTCAAATGGGAATTCTGCAGCATTTCCAGCAGTACCACCACCAATGTGCAGACGTGAGTATTTAATATGTATAGACCGTCTAGAGTGTTTGCATGTGTTCTCAGTTGACCTGATTAACTTGGCATAGATGTCTCAGCATGTATGCACATAAATTATATACACAGGTGGCTTTTTAATTATTATTTGCATATTTCTTCCTCTGCAGCACTGTGTCCTAATCCTCCTGCCCTTGCAAATGGCATGGTGACGTTCACTGGAAATTCAATCAATGACACTGCTACCTACACCTGTAATTCCAGCTTCGAGCTGATCGGAGTTCCAACCACGACATGCACAGCAGCTTCCAATGGGAATTCAGCGGCATTTCCAGAAGTACCACCACCTAAGTGCAGCCGTGAGTATTTAATAAATATAGATAACTAGGACTGTCTAGTAAGTGTTCTCTGATCAACACAGGTGGCTTTTCAATCTTATTGTTGGTATGTATTCATTCACTTCTTTATCTCATACCTCTTCCTCTGCAGCACTGTGTCCTGATCCTCCTGCCCTTGCAAATGCCATGGTGACATTCACTGGAAACTCAGTCAATGACACTGCAACCTACACCTGTGACCCAGGCTTTGACCTGATTGGAGATCCAACCACAACATGCACAGCAGCTTCAAATGGGAATTCTGCAGCATTTCCAGCAGTACCACCACCAATGTGCAGACGTGCGTACTGCTATAGATTTGTTGCATGCCTTTAAGTCATGCCGAACGCCGTATTTCTAGACTGGACTTGATTAGCATGCCTCAAACTTTGAACCTGTACACGTGCACATATACACTGGTGGCTCTGTGTTTGTGAAACTCTTTAAAATTATGTACATGTACACTTTATTGTGTACTATACGTAAAAGTTGCCTGAAAGGTTTCAGTCATGTTTGCGGTTGATCTGTGTGTGTATGTAGTGAAACTGTGTAATTCATAAAAGACGTTTCACACTTATTCTTCATGTTTGTTGTCCACTCTAGCAATTGTAACCATTGGCTTTACACAAGGAGAGTACTCTGTCATTGAGAATGAAGGACCCGCGCGTGTCTTTATTGAAAGGGACGATGTGGTCTTGGATCGTGATATTCTGTTTACCATATTTACTATCATGGGCCCTGGCGAAGCTGTGGGTATGTTTACTCAGTCAGTCTATTTGTAGGTACTACACACTTTCAGTCAGAACACTTATTGAAATCTTCATTGAGATGCTTGACTTATGCTACAGTTTGATAGATTTGTAAGATATTTCTTGTTTGAAACTGTACAGACTAATAATGTATTACCTGGAGCCTAAGAGAACTAGCTGCTGCAAACATTGGGAAGACATACGTAGGACTACAAATTGCATGACTAATGCAGAGCATTAATTAAAACCTTGTACATAGTGGAACTGTATGTGCATGTCACTTATATTGTAGTACAACAGGAACACGTTCAGTGATTAAAATAGGGTAGTGTAATCCTTCATTTTATTTAGCCTATGGGCTTGTACAGTTTGATCATGTAATTTAATCCTGAGAGTAGTGAGGTGGATATGCATGTGTAATACATATAATGTTCAGATATTTTTTCTATTTGTATAGCTGGAGGGGACTATGAGGCAGTAGCTCCAACAACTCTGATGTTTGAGATGTCAATGGCAAGTGATATGTTGGTAGGCCTGGACATCACAATATTGAATGACACAGTTGTGGAGAACAGGGAATGCTTCTACGCTGTGATCAATTCCAGTGACACTTCTGTTATTGTCGACCCAGCCATGGCTCGTGTGTGCATTGATGATGATGACAGTACGTCACAGTTACCTATTATCTTGCATGGACAGTGTGTTCTCATGGCTTCAATATTGCATGCCTCCAATTATGCATATAACAGTGGTACTTATTTGTCTTAAAATTAATACTGAGCATGTAAGCCTATTTGGGTGTTTTAAAAAACAAAGTGGCATTTAAAATCCCTAGTCTAAATTGCCACTTGGTGATATGATTCATAAGCATACACTTGAATTACTCTTACCTATATGTGTTGTCCCACAGGTGTGGTGATTGAGCCAGAAGATCCAACATATACTGTGCCAGAAGGTCCTCCAAATCAGTACATCGACATCCCCATTGTCCTTATTGGGATGAAGGAGCCAGGACTGGAATGCAACGTGTCTGTTCACACAGAAGATGGTAGTGCCATTGGTAAGCTTAATTAATTAACTCTATAGGCCCTGACCTATCCAACTGAACAGTCTATTATAACTAGTAGCCTAGTTTGACCTGTCCATATTATCTCCTTAATTCAGTGCACAGCTGTGTTATGAGCTTACAAATGTCTTTTAGCCTGCACTAATTCATTATAGCACACTCTTGTATATATAAAACCTGTTTATCTTTCCATACACAGCTGGTGTAGACTATATTGCTAATTGGGAAAACTTTACGTTCAGTGCTGCTACCACAACCCAAATCTTCCAAGTTCACATCATAGATGACCTCACTCCAGAGCCAGATGAATTCTTTACTGTCAATGTGAGCAGCTTGGATGACAATTGCCTAGCTGGTACACCTGCCATAGTGACCATCATCGATGACGGTGAGAGGTTTTGCTTGTTTGTACTCTGATGTACGTACTAAATGTTCAAAGCAACTTAGCTGATACAGTACTGGGTGTATAATATACATATATAACTACCTCATCCATTACATTTCATGCATATTGCAAAGCCAAAAAATATTGATGCTGATCTGCCAATCATTCGATCCTCTTTTCAGTGGCTCCTGCATTGGAAATATTGTTTGCCTACATTTTATGATTACTCTCCACCCCTCCTGCTTGGAAATGGTGCTGTTTGCAAACACAGAACTGGCTAGCCACAGGCTACACTATAGGCTAGTTTTTGCATGCCAAGCTGCTCACTGTAGGGAAGTTTTTGCATGCCAAGCTGCTCACCATATCTTTGCTATGCAATTTACAGAAATTCTGTTTACTTCTGATAATACAATGCATACTTAATGCTTGTGGAAAATACTGATAGACACGCACTTCTATCTGCCGTCCCAGTGTGGGTGGTGTTTATAAAATCGAGGGGGGGGGGGGGGGGAGGGCAGAGTTTTACATGGCTCTGACATGGAGAATTGTTAGTATAAGAGTTCCTCTCATGTCGTCTGACATTGATTGTAGTAACAGTTTATTAGAGAGTTGTGACCTAGGAACAGTTGATCAACTGGAGGAGCCTGACTCCTACATCATAGAGCTATATCTATTACTATGCTGACCTAAACACAAGGTTGTTTAATAGTACTGTACCAGTGTTAGCTAACACCCATTCTTGTAATAATGTTGATAGTGTATAGGAGCCCATGTGTATACTTTTCAATATTTCACACTCTAGTCATAATTATAGTCTGTATGCTAACTTCCCACTGGACCCCCAATCCTCTTCCACCTGATTTTCCACTTACTTGTGTCTGACTTCATATAGGACTAATTTAGCTGTTGTTTTTACAAATTAGGCTAATCATGGCCTTGTTTCTTGTCTCTGTAGAGGATTGCGATGACATGCCATGTGATCCGAATGCTGATTGCTGGGAGCTGCCTGGACCCAACAACTTCACCTGTGAATGCACCCCTCCATTTGTAGGAGACGGATTTACATGCAGTAAGTAAACAGAAACCCTTTCATTTCTTTACTAATACGCATAGCATTAATTATGATATCTGTACACTATTTCTTTTAGGAAGGCCAATTGTGGATGTTGGTGATGACCCTCACTTCAGCATTGCACTGCCCAGCGGAAAGTTGCTCTGTTATACGGTGCAGGGAGAACATGGTTTCACTTTCAATTTGATCAGCAACAAGAAGATCCACATGAATGCCATGTTTGTCCCAGACTCTCGTCGAGAAGAAGTCACCTGGCTGGGATCGATGGGGATCATTATACACAGCAACAGTTACAAGAAGTCCAATGGCACAGCTCTGAGATTCCAGGCTAAGGCTAACACAATCCATATCGGAGATAAGATCATCCTTAAGGCTAGGAACATTGAGAAGCTGACCTTTAGCGATGGCAAGCTGACTATCTCAGAGGCCCCACCAGTGGAAGGCTTCAAGTATCCCGCAGTGTATGTAGACCTCCAGGACGTCGGTCTCAGCTTCACCATCAAGTTCATGAATGAGCATCTAGACCTGTTCTGGCACAGTACTGGCCAGATAATTGGAGACTCTCATGGAATAATTGGTGGGTCAAGATTTCAGATTTTATATGGATATATATATGAACACTTTGGCATAATCAAAGGCATGCCACTTGTAATACTTCTTTAGGCCAGTTCTTCCGCAAGGGAGTTGAGATTGATGAGGTACGCAAGATGCTGATCATGCCCAACAAGGAGCCTGTGCCTGTGATGCGCCGTCCTGTGTGGAGCTTCATGGAGAGGGAGGTGGCTGACGATCAGCTCTGCTGGACTGCCATGAACCCAGGCTACCAGGGAGAGGGGCTCATCGATGGAAACTACTTTGACTATCTAGTGAATGATGTACTAACTGCAGACTTCAAGTTCAAGAAACAACAGTAGGACACCAAACCCCTACAAAAATACTTTTTAAGATGTAGATGTCTTCCTTTACAGCCTTTTATGATTATATAACAAGAAAGTTTTCCGCTTTTTTCTGTTTGCATATTTTTTTTATTGCACCTAGCTAGTTAGTGTGACAGTCATGGAACATATGCTGCTTTCTTTCAAAGTTTTAGGACAGATGTATACAGTATTCATAATAATGAGGTAGTGCACTGCTTTGTGATTGATCATATTTTAGTTTAATAACAATGTACACGAGATGATTCCATTATATCCTGTGCAGCAAAATGTTACCCTCAATTCCACGTACAGGTAATTAACGTAGCGTGTAGCTATAGCTATGTGGCGACTGTGGCTATCGTGAACCCTTTGTTGGGCTACTCTCCCTGCAATTAATGACTTGATTATGTATCAGTTGTCCATTGTAAACTTATTAGACTGTGTGTCTCTGGAACCTTCTAGAATATTTCCTGATCTCTATATAAATCGTCCAATATTGTCGGTTGTCAGACTCTCTATCTAGCCAGGGTTTCATACAGAATTTTTCAGTGGGGGTGGGGAAAAGCATGTGCATAGAGCCACATCCTCTGGGGGGGGGGGGGGGGGGGGGTGATGCTCCCCCAGGAAATTTTAGAAATTGACATGCTCTGAGGTAGTTTCTGGTGGCTTCTGGGGCTCCAAAATGGCTGGAAATTAGCTACTAATGAACTACTGAGTATCAAAAATATGTCAACTTCAAAATTCTGGGGAGGGGAACGGGCCCCCTCCTCCCCCTCTGTATGACCACCCTGCTAGCTATTGAAAAATACGTTGTTTTTTTCAAGTGACGGGTACACACAGAGCGCTACAGCTACTTGTATCAAAGTAACCCAATTTGCAGAACCTAAAATGCATATCAAACTGATCGATGTCCTGCATGATTTGACTCGGACTATGGAACACAATAATAATATTATGGAGTTTCTCAAGAGAGTTTGGTTGTTTAAGAAGTACTCCTCCATGGTCAGTTGTAGCTAGCACTCCTAAGAGGTCAAGATTCTGTAACTGCAGGGCAAACTTAGCTGCATGATAGTCACAGTTTATTACGCTAGTGCTGAAGGAGATTGATGCACCCACAGATTACACTCACGATAATATAACATGCAGGATGCCTTGGACCTTACACCATTAATTTCTTTACTTTATGGAATTGACAGTTACAGAAGATCCATGACAGGTTATTCATATAGCTTCATTCCCAGGCTCCCCTCCCAAAAACGTTGCGTGCATGGGAGGGAACCCTGAGAACAAGGCTAGGTTATGTATATGAGCATCTATATAGAACAGTGGACTGTGTGGTAGGTACGAATGTTTGAACTTATACCCGGTACACCTTATGCAATGGTGCCTGCTCACACTCTAGGTGGCATACTATTTACAGCAATGTATTACGGTATACGCACACTATTTACAGCAATGTATTATATGCATACACTGAATAGTACATAGCTAGCTATAGCTTCCACACAGAGTTTATGGGAACGGGGCAATGTGTATATAGGATTACATCATCACGGCCATGACCTCATGTCCATATCATGCTCCCCCTCGTGCTCCTCAGTTTTGTTTGCACTAGTTCATTCAAAAACCTGGTGAGGAGCCCGGAATAAGGCTACTGGCAAGGAGGGGTCACAGAGGAGCAAAACATAGGCTTACTACAGTTCCCAGGTTAGCAGCTACAGTTTGTGTAGCCTCTGTATAGCTAGGTAAAGATATGAACACTAGAAAAGGGCAGCACAATTGGGCGATAAGCAGGGTTTCATACAGAAGGGGGGGGGGGGCAGAATTTTGAAGTTGCTATTTTTTTGATACTCAGTCGTTTATTCGTTGCTAATTTTCAGCATTTTTGGTTCCCCAGAAGCCACCAGAAGCAACTTCAGAGCATGTAGATTTTCCCTGGGGGGGGGGGGGGGGGGTTCATTACTTAGTTTCACTGTGATAGCTAGTGTGAACAATGGCTCGGTGTAGGGAATGCAGAATGACACTCCTTCCACAATATTAATGGTTGAGCTCCTAGTAGGGCGACTACAGTATAGACATGCATGTACGGCTGCAATTAGCTACATTGGGTGGCTGATTTAGCAATATACCTTCTAGTATATGGGGGAGTTGTTCTGTTGAATTTTGTATGCAATTGCAGGTCTTAAAATCATCATTGATTAGTTTGATACAAAATACAAATGAACAGTATGTTTACTTCAAATTCACTTTGTTTGTATCTATAGTCCACAAAGCCAAACCTTAGCTCTGTGTATGGAATAGCTGGCCAGGGGATCCTTGTTCATGGTTATCGACTGTAGCCATCTCTGTGTGGGAACTGGGCTGGTCATTAAAATCAGCGTAATGGTTCTCAATGACTGTCACAGTGGTTCCATTGACCTCGCTTTCCAGGCTAGTATCTCTGGCTGAGCTCTCTGTGACCGGATTCTCATCAGTAAAATAGATTTCAACAACTTCAGAGCCAGTAGAAATCTGGTCAGATCCTTCTGAAGGTGAGAATCGCAGATCATTGCTTCTACGCATACTAGGTGCATTTTGTGAGGTTTCTGCTGTTGATCGCTTGGTACTAGATGAACTCTGTGGCTTGCTGGCCTTGCTGTTTGAGACAGGATGTGGTGATCGGAAACCTTGAAAAACTCTTTTCCATGACTTTCGGGCTTCATTACTAAGCACACAGAAGAACAGAAAGAGAAATAAGCCCTGGAAAGCGTTGAATATCACAAAGAGGATTTGGAAAGCCTGAGAGGTTTCACTACGGATGGTCAAGAAACCAAATACCCATGTCAGTCCGAATAGATATGTGACGCCAATCAGTCTGCAAATCAAAGTGAATTTTCTTTTCCTGTGCTTGATGGCAATGTGGGCTACAATTACGAATATTATGGAATTGAAGATCAGAATGGCACCAATGGGTCCCAAAAAGGCTCCAAACAACACTCGTACATCTCCAATGAAGCAGCTGTGTATTGTGAGAATATGCCATTAACCAGAGATACTATGTAGGTAGCAGACATGCAATACTCACAATTCTACTACATCAGAGTTATACTTCAGCATTAAGTCTCTGTCAATTCCCAGTGGCACAACTACAGCTACAATCGGCAAAGCTGCAGAAAAAGATATTTTTTTAATTACTGTAAGTCTACCAGTTATGATAGTTAAGGACCTTTATACCCTAGCTCTATAGCTGTGCGATAGAATAGCTAATAAAACAGCATACTGTAGGTCTACTAATGTAGGTAGCAGACATGCAATACTCACAATTCTACTACATCAGAGTTATACTTCAGCATTAAGTCTGTCAATTCCTAGTGACACAACTACAGCTACAATTGGCAAGGCTACAGAAAACAGCTGTTAGCCTTGTCCTCAGACCTTGTGCTAAAATTGGCTTTAGTGGAAGGTCTCACTTATGGATGCTTAGTTAAGTACTAGTGCAGTTACTTACCCCAACAGATGATTGAAGCAGCAATGATATGTCTTGTGGTGATTCGGACATGTACAATTACTAGCTTTTCAAACATGAGCAGGGCTTCTGCTCCCGTCCACATGAAGGCCACCAAGATAAAGTACTGGATCAAGGCCGACACGACCACGCAACCTCCATAGAGATTCTCAGGGGGGACTCGATCGATACCAATTACAAACACTAACAATGAACAAAAGATGGCTATGCAGAGCTGAATGTGAAACTTGGTAGTGTCACGTTGACGTAAAATCCTGATTAGTAGAGAGATCATTGTAAAGAATTTTGCTATTATCTACTACTGATGATAAAAACTGACTTGAATGCAAGGAGTGTGATGAGAGTCAGTATAAGGCCTAACATAGATAGGCAAACTCCAGTCATGGAAATGATACTTAACGCCAGCTGAACTTGGGCAGGCAATTCACATCCATCTGTCCTTGTGCAAATATCCTACACATTGTACAAGAGCACTTTCTTCTTTGCCAATGGCACAAGTTAGTTTTAGGTGTATTTGTCACAAAATACATAAAATTATTACATGCCCATCATGCACATAATTATTTAGTACCCACCCCCTCTACATTACTGCAAAAGGTATACATGCAATGGACAATATGCAGAGTGAATATCAGCAGTAAGCATAGTCTTCTTCAGCCAAATATGCATCCACAATTATTACGGTATCTACTACAAGCTTGTAGATGCTACCACTTGCAAAAGGCAGCTATAAAGCTAAAGTGGCTAGCTGAATAATACCATAATGTTATTAAGACTAAAGAAACTAGAATCTTGCATGTTTTCTAGGATGGTGAGTGGATACTACACTCTGCATGCAGATGGTATGTATTTAGCCCATGGGTGCTTAATATAATAATATTATAATTATGGTATCTCAAATTTGTTATGCAATAGCAATTATGGTATCTCAAATTTGTTATGCAATAGCTTGTCCTATTCCAGAGATGTATACACGTGTGTGGAAAACCTATACTTTCCATAGAAAATACATTAGAGGCAGCTGATGCATTTTTACTACAAAGACAAAGCATTGCAGTCAAATTTGAGACCACGTACTAACCTGGACTTAACATTAACTACATAAAACACTGGCCAACTGATGTGCCATTAATCTACATTTGAGGGGAAGGGAGGAGTCAATTTACCACCAGGACGGCAAAATTTGTCAAGTGGTTGCACTGGCACACAATAAAGTCTCCATCACTCTCCATTATCGTACACCCTTCAGAAGTCCAATTTCCAAGCCCACCTGAGAGAATAATTTTAAAACACTTGATTCATACTCTTCATTTATCACTGTAGACTATAATGCATGAACTAGCAGAGTTTTAGTCAGGAGATGGAGACGTATTACCTGCGAGGCTGAAGTTCCAAGATACACATGTGCGACGTGTAATGTTCTGCAATGGAACAGCAAACAAAAGACTATAACCTGGTGTGCTAGATAACTGTATTTGCACAGCTCACCCCTTCCAGGACTGGGTTTAGCCGTAGAACAATGGTGATAGGTTCTTCCAGGTCACGGAATGAAATTTGCTCACCAGCAACCACCGTAGCAGCAATCACAGGGGACCCGATTCTGGTGTCATTCGACACACCAGCAACTGGAAATGGTGAGGCATTTTCATAGAGCAAGAAGAACAATCCAGTTATATTATCAGAAAGCGGTTCAAACAGTGAGGCTGGCAACAAGATAAGACCAATCTCTTCCGAAATGAGCTCTTCAGTACGAACATCTCCAGTTATGGGTCTCAGAGTCCCACAGCTGCGAAAACATCTGTTCATATTACAATCTGCTGTACCACTATCAGCCCTTGAGACCAAAAAACTTCTTCCGTTAGACTGAAGAAGTTGTAGTTCAACCTTGTGTATGCAAATATAAGCATGTATAACTCAATAGTGACAGAAAGTAGCATGTATAATTATTCCACATACCCTCTCTGCTCTTAAAGTGATATTTCCTTGAAACAGTGAAAGATTGATGTTTTCTTGTTGAACAAAATTAACAAGTGCTGCTTCAAGACTCCAAATTATTCTAGAGCAATAGAATACTTGCACCATAATTAGCTTTCAGTTACACTATAGCTATATATTGTATATACTGTAGAGTATAACCTACTCAGGTCCACCTTCCTCTATGACAGCTTCAGGCCACCTCAGAAGGGCATCCACTATTGCTACGGCATTAATCACAGTCTACATAAGGTAACAAGGTAGAAGATTAGCATGATACGTAACCTCCAGCCTGAAGGGCCTACATGACAATTAGTATGCACAAAGGAGAGTTTATTTAAATATAGTTGTACTACTATTTAGTAAGGCTAAGGTCTTCCCTGACACCGTTAAATGAGTCTGCCCCTGGTTACCCATGTAAAAACATGTGTACGCATGCTGGGAAGGAGTATGACATGCATAGATGAACAAGCCTAGACGTACCTGTTCATTAACAGTAAACATTGGGTTCTCCAGTAATGAAAAGACCTGGATTACAACTTGTAGATTTTCAGTGGTTTGCTCAGTATCTGGGTCATCAGCTAGGATGATCACTCTAGCCACTTCTCTAGTTATCTCATCAAGGCTCCCTCCAGTAAGAGATTCCTGAATGAACAACAGTTGGAAGTGAAATGCTTATTCACTTTTCTGATCTCGGAATCTAATACAGTCAATAAGTCAGTGCAGTGGACTTACATTTCCTAGTCCATCTTCTATTTCAGAGAATTGGGCAGAAATGTTGTTAGAGTTGCCTAACATGATCAAGCAAATAAGCCTCTATTATACAGAATCCAAAATTTGAAGGGTCACTCACACATAAAGAGTCTAGCTTCATTCATAATAGTTAGTACATCTAGTAATTGCCTTTCCAGTGCTTGCTACTTATTTGACGACTGGCCTTGAAGTGACAGGCCAGTGATAGAACTTACACCCCCGCGGTGAAGTAGACTCCCATGTAGATCAAAATATTGCAGTAACAATACGTGTTACTGAATGTATTATAGCATACAGGCATGATAGTGGAATACGTATTACTTTAATACCTACGATTCATGTTAATCAATCTGAGTTACACTGAATGGGATCTATGAAGTGGCTGCATTTGCTAAGCAAAACTGAATTTAGCAGAGAACAGTTTTTAGCATTGTTCCTATATATTGACCACAAATTCCACTCTCTTTCACATACTGTCTTCGTCCTGGATGCTAATAACAGTCTGAGGAAGTGGGAAACTGGCACGTGGTTCAGTAATATTCCCCTCCACATTGATGGTTTCAGTCATTTCCATACAGATATCGACTTCAATAGGGATCACTGTGTCCATCGAATCTCCAATGCCACTCTGAGAACCAAACGTCAATATTTGCGTGGTTCCATTGTAGTCATCAGATACTGAAAAGAGACCAGCATAACCAATGATTGTATCATCATCTACCATAATTACGGTACTACACCATAATCACTCCAACCCTATCTATGTCCATAATTGTAAATGTAATATCTACCCTCACTGCTACAATTTGGCAGTGATATTTACTATACCTGTAGCATTTCCAGAGCGTGGTCCCACGTCTATGGTCAAGACTGTTACATTGATATCAAAGTCGAGATCACAACCACTGAGCTCCACAATCACAGCTGCTGACTCATTTCCCTCAACAACATTATAAGATGTTTGGGTGAAGGAGAACACAGCCACTATGGGGGATGGTAACCATAACAGTGATTGCATACAATGCAACTCTGCTCATATATAATGTTGATATGGATTCTAACCAATTACAGCTGTAATGTAAATGTTTGAATGAGCTGCAGAAGGGCAGCAGTAAACATTGTTATGACGTCATAGGGAGATGCGTGTACTTGCTTAAATTTGCTGAGGACCAGTATCATTGTGATTTGCATCTGGTTTTGAGGCTTGCCATGAATATTACAACTGGCAGCTCCATTGATGGATGGCACTGCTGGTTGTACATACGTAAGTAGTCACATTCAGGGTGAGCAGGTACTTTGATTTCACTTAGCAAGGTAGCTATTGCTTTACGAAAGGTGTGTAAATCATGTCCACAAGCTCTTTTATGTCTTACTAGTGATAGCAGGGTCATGGTTTCTAATGTGTGGACTCCCCCTCAACTAAGTAATTAATTAATTAACTCATTGGAGCCCATAAACTACCAAAACAATCTCAGACATACATTTCCAGGGGAGCATATCCCCCAGCTCCCGTAGGGAGTGTGACTCTGTACACACTTATTGTCTTTACCCCACCTATTTGTTATTTATTTTTCACTGTAGCTACCATATCAATCTTCATTGTCTACATACTATCATTGTCTGTAATGTTACAAACAGTCTGATGAGGAACTGTAAAGTTGGCACGCAGTTCAGTAACACTCCCTTCCACATTGACAGTTTCAGTCCTCTCACAAAGGTTGTCATCCACAATAGGAACCATTACATTCAGTGTAGCTCCAATAACACTTGAGGCACCAAAAGTCAGAACTTGTGAGGTGAAACCGTAATCATCATTCTCTGAAAAAATGAGCAAAGTAAAATCTACTTATTAATGCAGGTATATATGTACAATTGCCTCACGTGTTTCCACTAACTATACATTGAGTGATTGTAACTGTTCTGTGAGTTGTGAGTATATAATATATAAACATGCAACTATAGCTATCCCTTCCATACCTGTGGCAGAGCCACCTCCTACAGTCTCGACTGTTACGTTGATAGCAAAGGTCAGACTACAGCCACTGAGCTCCACAACCTTTACTGCTGGTCCAGCATGCTCATCCACATCAGAAGATATTGAAGTGAAGGAGAACTCAGCCACTGTGGAATGATGGGTAGCAGATGACATTTCTATCGTAGTAGATCACTGCAAGCAGACTATCAGTATAATTCTGTATGTTATACAGCTACCATTCCTACCTTGATCATTCTCAACATACCGTCATCATCCATGATGTCACAAAAGGTCTGAGGTTCTTGGAATCTGGCACGTGCTTCAGTAACACTCCCCTCCACATTGACAGTTTCAGTCCTCTCACAAAGATTGTCATCCACAATAGGAACCATTGCATTCAGTGTAGCTCCAATGACACTTGAGGCACCAAAGGTCAGAACTTGTGAGGTGACACTGTAGTCATCATTCACTGTAAAAATGGAATAGCACGTGATCGAATCTAGCTCTTTCCACAACTGCATTCACCAGTTTTAAGTAATTAAGGACAATAAACATTGACTGAAAACATGATCCATTTCTCGTGAAAATATATCATGTAAGTGCATTGAAAAATGTAACTATAGCCCTAATAATATACCTGTAGCTGAGCCACCTCCTACAGTCTCAACTGTTACATCGATGCCAAAGGTCAGGTCACAACTACCGAGCTCTACCACCATTACTGCTGGTCCAGCTTGCTCATCCACAGCATAAGATGTTGAAGTGAAGGAGAATATGGCCACTGTGGAATAATCAGCCTCAGCTAAAGATTGCATTTTACAGTCAAAGATCTCACACTGCATATAATTAGGTGCTATCATCAATTCAAGAACCATATCAGTATAATCATGCATATTATTAGCTGCCATCCCTGCATGCTACATACTATCATCCTCAACATACTGTCATCATCTGTGATGTTACAAATGGTCTGAGGAACTGGGAAGCTGGCACGTTGTTCAGTAACACTCCCCTCCACATTGACAGTTTCAGTCCTCTCACAAAAGTTGTCGTCCACAATAGGAACCGTTGCGTTCAGTGTAGCTCCAATGACACTTGAGGCACCAAAGGTCAGAACTTGTGAGGTGAAACTGTAGTCATCAGACACTGTGAAAATGAACACAGTAAAGCTATGAAAAGGAAATAGCATAATTGTTTCACCTGTTTTCAGTAAATTGATAGAAAATAAATTTAACGACATACAAAACAACTAATGCATAACCTAATGTACCTCTAGCAGAGCCGGCTCCTACAGTATCAATCAATATGTCAATGGAAAAGGTCAGATCACAACCACTGAGCTCTACCACCATTACAGCTGGTCCAGCTTGCTCGTCCACATCATAAGATGTTGCAGTAAAGGAGAACACAGCCACTGTGAGGTAATGGGTAGCAGTAGATTATTATATACTATTATAACAGAGGCATATTTAAGCAGCTCATTAGACTACCATCACTGCTATAGCATTCTCAACATACTGTCATTATCTGTAATGTTACAAATGGTCTGAGGAACTGGGAAGCTGGCACGTTGTTCAGTAACACTCCCCTCCACATTGATAGTTTCAGTCCTCTCACAAAAGTTGTCATCCACAATAGGGATCATTGCGTTCAGTGTAGCTCCAATGACACTTGAGGCACCAAAGGTCAGAACTTGTGAGGTGAAACTGTAGTCATCCTTCACTGAGAAAATGGGTACAGTAAAAAAGATTATGCTCTAGCTGGCATGCCATAACTGCATTCACATGTTTCAACTAATAAAGACAACATTGAATGAAGACATGATCCATTTCTTGTGATAAATGTTATATACTATAGCCCCTACTATACCTGTAGCAGAGCCACCTCCTACAGTCGCAACTGTTACGTCAATGGAAAAGGTCAGATCACAACCATCAAGCTCTACCACCTTTAAAGCTGGTCCAGTTTGCTCATCCACATCATAAGATGTTGCAGTGAAGGAGAATATAGCCACTATGGTAAAATGGGTAGAAGTTAGAGATTATATAGTATCTTTGCCTTATAGCTAATTCTATCTGTAAGACTATAACAGACCAATTCAAGTAGACTTCAGTATATGCGATCATGCGTGTTCAATATAGCTACCATTCCTGTTAATCATGATCCTAAACATACTGTCATCATCTGTGATGTTACAAATGGTCTGAGGAACTGGGAAGCTGGCACGTTGTTCAGTAACACTCCCCTCCACATTGATAGTTTCAGTCCTCTCACAAAAGTTGTCATCCACAATAGGGATCATTGCGTTCAGTGTAGCTCCAATGACACTTGAGGCACCAAAGGTCAGAACTTGTGAGGTGAAACTGTAGTCATCATTCACTGAGAAAATGGGTACAGTAAAAGAGATTATGCTCTAGCTGGCATGCCATAACTGCATTCACATGTTTCAACTAATAAAGACAACAAACATTGAATGAAGACATGATCCATTTCTTGTGATAAATGTTATATACTATAGCCCCTACTATACCTGTAGCAGAGCCACCTCCTACAGTCTCAACTGTTACGTCAATGGAAAAGGTCAGATCACAACCATCAAGCTCTACAACCTTTAAAGCTGGTCCAGTTTGCTCATCCACATCATAAGATGTTGCAGTGAAGGAGAATACAGCCACTGTGGTAAAATGGGTAGCAGTTAGAGATTCTATATTACCTTTGCCTTATAGTTTAAATTCTATTTGTAAGACTGTAACAGACCAATTCAAGTAGACTTCAGTTTATGCGATCATGCATGTTCAATATAGCTACCATTCCTGCTAATCATGATCCTAAACATACTGTCATCATCTGTGATGTTACAAATGGTCTGAGGAACTGGGAAGCTGGCACGTTGTTCAGTAACACTCCCCTCCACATTGATAGTTTCAGTCCTCTCACAAAAGTTGTCATCCACAATAGGGATCATTGCGTTCAGTGTAGCTCCAATGACACTTGAGGCACCAAAGGTCAGAACTTGTGAGGTGACACTGTAGTCATCATTCACTGAGAAAATGGGTACAGTAAAAGAGATTATGCTCTAGCTGGCATGCCATAACTGCATTCACATGTTTCAACTAATAAAGACAACAAACATTGAATGAAGACATGATCCATTTCTTGTGATAAATGTTATATACTATAGCCCCTACTATACCTGTAGCAGAGCCACCTCCTACAGTCTCAACTGTTACGTCAATGGAAAAGGTCAGATCACAACCATCAAGCTCTACAACCTTTAAAGCTGGTCCAGTTTGCTCATCCACATCATAAGATGTTGCAGTGAAGGAGAATACAGCCACTGTGGTAAAATGGGTAGCAGTTAGAGATTCTATATTACCTTTGCCTTATAGTTTAAATTCTATTTGTAAGACTGTAACAGACCAATTCAAGTAGACTTCAGTTTATGCGATCATGCATGTTCAATATAGCTACCATTCCTGCTAATCATGATCCTAAACATACTGTCATCATCTGTGATGTTACAAATGGTCTGAGGAACTGGGAAGCTGGCACGTTGTTCAGTAACACTCCCATCTACATTGATAGTTTCAGTCCTCTCACAAAAGTTGTCATCCACAATAGGGATCATTGCGTTCAGTGAAGCTCCAATGACACTTGAGGCATCAAAGGTCAGAACTTGTGAGGTGAAACTGTAGTCATCATTCACTGAGAAAATGGGTACAGTAAAAGAGATTATGCTCTAGCTGGCATGCCATAACTGCATTCACATGTTTCAACTAATAAAGACAACAAACATTGAATGAAGACATGATCCATTTCTTGTGATAAATGTTATATACTATAGCCCCTACTATACCTGTAGCAGAGCCACCTCCTACAGTCGCAACTGTTACGTCAATGGAAAAGGTCAGATCACAACCATCAAGCTCTACAACCTTTAAAGCTGGTCCAGTTTGCTCATCCACATCATAAGATGTTGCAGTGAAGGAGAATACAGCCACTGTGGTAAAATGGGTAGCAGTTAGAGATTCTATATTATCTTTGCCTTATAGTTTAAGTTCTATCTGTAAGACTGTATAACAGACCAATTCAAGTAGACTTCAGTATATGCGATCATGCATGTTCAATATAGCTACCATTCCTGCTAATCATGATCCTAAACATACTGTCATCATCTGTGATGTTACAAATGGTCTGAGGAACTGGGAAGCTGGCACGTTGTTCAGTAACACTCCCCTCCACATTGATAGTTTCAGTCCTCTCACAAAAGTTGTCATCCACAATAGGGATCATTGCGTTCAGTGTAGCTCCAATGACACTTGAGGCACCAAAGGTCAGAACTTGTGAGGTGACACTGTAGTCATCATTCACTGAGAAAATGGGTACAGTAAAAGAGATTATGCTCTAGCTGGCATGCCATAACTGCATTCACATGTTTCAACTAATAAAGACAACAAACATTGAATGAAGACATGATCCATTTCTTGTGATAAATGTTATATACTATAGCCCCTACTATACCTGTAGCAGAGCCACCTCCTACAGTCTCAACTGTTACGTCAATGGAAAAGGTCAGATCACAACCATCAAGCTCTACAACCTTTAAAGCTGGTCCAGTTTGCTCATCCACATCATAAGATGTTGCAGTGAAGGAGAATACAGCCACTGTGGTAAAATGGGTAGCAGTTAGAGATTCTATATTACCTTTGCCTTATAGTTTAAATTCTATTTGTAAGACTGTAACAGACCAATTCAAGTAGACTTCAGTTTATGCGATCATGCATGTTCAATATAGCTACCATTCCTGCTAATCATGATCCTAAACATACTGTCATCATCTGTGATGTTACAAATGGTCTGAGGAACTGGGAAGCTGGCACGTTGTTCAGTAACACTCCCCTCCACATTGATAGTTTCAGTCCTCTCACAAAAGTTGTCATCCACAATAGGGATCATTGCGTTCAGTGAAGCTCCAATGACACTTGAGGCACCAAAGGTCAGAACTTGTGAGGTGAAACTGTAGTCATCATTCACTGAGAAAATGGGTACAGTAAAAGAGATTATGCTCTAGCTGGCATGCCATAACTGCATTCACATGTTTCAACTAATAAAGACAACAAACATTGAATGAAGACATGATCCATTTCTTGTGATAAATGTTATATACTATAGCCCCTACTATACCTGTAGCAGAGCCACCTCCTACAGTCGCAACTGTTACGTCAATGGAAAAGGTCAGATCACAACCATCAAGCTCTACAACCTTTAAAGCTGGTCCAGTTTGCTCATCCACATCATAAGATGTTGCAGTGAAGGAGAATACAGCCACTGTGGTAAAATGGGTAGCAGTTAGAGATTCTATATTACCTTTGCCTTATAGTTTAAATTCTATTTGTAAGACTGTAACAGACCAATTCAAGTAGACTTCAGTTTATGCGATCATGCATGTTCAATATAGCTACCATTCCTGCTAATCATGATCCTAAACATACTGTCATCATCTGTGATGTTACAAATGGTCTGAGGAACTGGGAAGCTGGCACGTTGTTCAGTAACACTCCCCTCCACATTGATAGTTTCAGTCCTCTCACAAAAGTTGTCATCCACAATAGGGATCATTGCGTTCAGTGAAGCTCCAATGACACTTGAGGCACCAAAGGTCAGAACTTGTGAGGTGAAACTGTAGTCATCATTCACTGAGAAAATGGGTACAGTAAAAGAGATTATGCTCTAGCTGGCATGCCATAACTGCATTCACATGTTTCAACTAATAAAGACAACAAACATTGAATGAAGACATGATCCATTTCTTGTGATAAATGTTATATACTATAGCCCCTACTATACCTGTAGCAGAGCCACCTCCTACAGTCGCAACTGTTACGTCAATGGAAAAGGTCAGATCACAACCATCAAGCTCTACAACCTTTAAAGCTGGTCCAGTTTGCTCATCCACATCATAAGATGTTGCAGTGAAGGAGAATACAGCCACTGTGGTAAAATGGGTAGCAGTTAGAGATTCTATATTACCTTTGCCTTATGGTTTAAATTCTATCTGTAAGACTGTAACAGACCAATTCAAGTAGACTTCAGTATATGCGATCATGCATGTTCAATATAGCTACCATTCCTGCTAATCATGATCCTAAACATACTGTCATCATCTGTGATGTTACAAATGGTCTGAGGAACTGTGAAGCTGGCACGTTGTTCAGTAACACTCCCCTCCACATTGATAGTTTCAGTCCTCTCACAAAAGTTGTCATCCACAATAGGGATCATTGCGTTCAGTGTAGCTCCAATGACACTTGAGGCACCAAAGGTCAGAACTTGTGAGGTGACACTGTAGTCATCATTCACTGAGAAAATGGGTACAGTAAAAGAGATTATGCTCTAGCTGGCATGCCATAACTGCATTCACATGTTTCAACTAATAAAGACAACAAACATTGAATGAAGACATGATCCATTTCTTGTGATAAATGTTATATACTATAGCCCCTACTATACCTGTAGCAGAGCCACCTCCTACAGTCTCAACTGTTACGTCAATGGAAAAGGTCAGATCACAACCATCAAGCTCTACAACCTTTAAAGCTGGTCCAGTTTGCTCATCCACATCATAAGATGTTGCAGTGAAGGAGAATACAGCCACTGTGGTAAAATGGGTAGCAGTTAGAGATTCTATATTATCTTTGCCTTATAGTTTAAGTTCTATCTGTAAGACTATATAACAGACCAATTCAAGTAGACTTCAGTATATGCGATCATGCATGTTCAATATAGCTACCATTCCTGCTAATCATGATCCTAAACATACTGTCATCATCTGTGATGTTACAAATGGTCTGAGGAACTGGGAAGCTGGCACGTTGTTCAGTAACACTCCCCTCCACATTGATAGTTTCAGTCCTCTCACAAAAGTTGTCATCCACAATAGGGATCATTGCGTTCAGTGTAGCTCCAATGACACTTGAGGCACCAAAGGTCAGAACTTGTGAGGTGACACTGTAGTCATCATTCACTGAGAAAATGGGTACAGTAAAAGAGATTATGCTCTAGCTGGCATGCCATAACTGCATTCACATGTTTCAACTAATAAAGACAACAAACATTGAATGAAGACATGATCCATTTCTTGTGATAAATGTTATATACTATAGCCCCTACTATACCTGTAGCAGAGCCACCTCCTACAGTCTCAACTGTTACGTCAATGGAAAAGGTCAGATCACAACCATCAAGCTCTACAACCTTTAAAGCTGGTCCAGTTTGCTCATCCACATCATAAGATGTTGCAGTGAAGGAGAATACAGCCACTGTGGTAAAATGGGTAGCAGTTAGAGATTCTATATTATCTTTGCCTTATAGTTTAAATTCTATCTGTAAGACTGTATAACAGACCAATTCAAGTAGACTTCAGTATATGCGATCATGCATGTTCAATATAGCTACCATTCCTGCTAATCATGATCCTAAACATACTGTCATCATCTGTGATGTTACAAATGGTCTGAGGAACTGGGAAGCTGGCACGTTGTTCAGTAACACTCCCATCTACATTGATAGTTTCAGTCCTCTCACAAAAGTTGTCATCCACAATAGGGATCATTGCGTTCAGTGAAGCTCCAATGACACTTGAGGCATCAAAGGTCAGAACTTGTGAGGTGACACTGTAGTCATCATTCACTGAGAAAATGGGTACAGTAAAAGAGATTATGCTCTAGCTGGCATGCCATAACTGCATTCACATGTTTCAACTAATAAAGACAACAAACATTGAATGAAGACATGATCCATTTCTTTGGATAAATGTTATATACTATAGCCCCTACTATACCTGTAGCAGAGCCACCTCCTACAGTCTCAACTGTTACGTCAATGGAAAAGGTCAGATCACAACCATCAAGCTCTACAACCTTTAAAGCTGGTCCAGTTTGCTCATCCACATCATAAGATGTTGCAGTGAAGGAGAATACAGCCACTGTGGTAAAATGGGTAGCAGTTAGAGATTCTATATTACCTTTGCCTTATAGTTTAAATTCTATTTGTAAGACTGTAACAGACCAATTCAAGTAGACTTCAGTTTATGCGATCATGCATGTTCAATATAGCTACCATTCCTGCTAATCATGATCCTAAACATACTGTCATCATCTGTGATGTTACAAATGGTCTGAGGAACTGGGAAGCTGGTACGTTGTTCAGTAACACTCCCCTCCACATTGATAGTTTCAGTCCTCTCACAAAAGTTGTCATCCACAATAGGGATCATTGCGTTCAGTGTAGCTCCAATGACACTTGAGGCACCAAAGGTCAGAACTTGAGAGGTGACACTGTAGTCATCATTCACTGAGAAAATGGGTACAGTAAAAGAGATTATGCTCTAGCTGCCATGCCATAACTGCATTCACATGTTTCAACTAATAAAGACAACAAACATTGAATGAAGACATGATCCATTTCTTGTGATAAATGTTATATACTATAGCCCCTACTATACCTGTAGCAGAGCCACCTCCTACAGTCTCAACTGTTACGTCAATGGAAAAGGTCAGATCACAACCATCAAGCTCTACAACCTTTAAAGCTGGTCCAGTTTGCTCATCCACATCATAAGATGTTGCAGTGAAGGAGAATACAGCCACTGTGGTAAAATGGGTAGCAGTTAGAGATTCTATATTACCTTTGCCTTATAGTTTAAATTCTATTTGTAAGACTGTAACAGACCAATTCAAGTAGACTTCAGTTTATGCGATCATGCATGTTCAATATAGCTACCATTCCTGCTAATCATGATCCTAAACATACTGTCATCATCTGTGATGTTACAAATGGTCTGAGGAACTGGGAAGCTGGCACGTTGTTCAGTAACACTCCCCTCCACATTGATAGTTTCAGTCCTCTCACAAAAGTTGTCATCCACAATAGGGATCATTGCGTTCAGTGTAGCTCCAATGACACTTGAGGCACCAAAGGTCAGAACTTGAGAGGTGACACTGTAGTCATCATTCACTGAGAAAATGGGTACAGTAAAAGAGATTATGCTCTAGCTGGCATGCCATAACTGCATTCACATGTTTCAACTAATAAAGACAACAAACATTGAATGAAGACATGATCCATTTCTTGTGATAAATGTTATATACTATAGCCCCTACTATACCTGTAGCAGAGCCACCTCCTACAGTCTCAACTGTTACGTCAATGGAAAAGGTCAGATCACAACCATCAAGCTCTACAACCTTTAAAGCTGGTCCAGTTTGCTCATCCACATCATAAGATGTTGCAGTGAAGGAGAATACAGCCACTGTGGTAAAATGGGTAGCAGTTAGAGATTCTATATTACCTTTGCCTTATAGTTTAAATTCTATTTGTAAGACTGTAACAGACCAATTCAAGTAGACTTCAGTTTATGCGATCATGCATGTTCAATATAGCTACCATTCCTGCTAATCATGATCCTAAACATACTGTCATCATCTGTGATGTTACAAATGGTCTGAGGAACTGGGAAGCTGGCACGTTGTTCAGTAACACTCCCCTCCACATTGATAGTTTCAGTCCTCTCACAAAAGTTGTCATCCACAATAGGGATCATTGCGTTCAGTGAAGCTCCAATGACACTTGAGGCACCAAAGGTCAGAACTTGTGAGGTGAAACTGTAGTCATCATTCACTGAGAAAATGGGTACAGTAAAAGAGATTATGCTCTAGCTGGCATGCCATAACTGCATTCACATGTTTCAACTAATAAAGACAACAAACATTGAATGAAGACATGATCCATTTCTTGTGATAAATGTTATATACTATAGCCCCTACTATACCTGTAGCAGAGCCACCTCCTACAGTCTCAACTGTTACGTCAATGGAAAAGGTCAGATCACAACCATCAAGCTCTACAACCTTTACAGCTTGTCCAGTTTGCTCATCCACATCATAAGATGTTGCAGTGAAGGAGAATACAGCCACTATGGTAAAATGGGTAGCAGTTAGAGATTATATAGTATCTTTGCCTTATAGCTAATTCTATCTGTAAGACTATAACAGACCAATTCAAGTAGACTTCAGTATATGCGATCATGCGTGTTCATTATAGCTACCATTCCTGTTAATCATGATCCTAAACATACTGTCATCATCTGTGATGTTACAAATGGTCTGAGGAACTGGGAAGCTGGCACGTTGTTCAGTAACACTCCCCTCCACATTGATAGTTTCAGTCCTCTCACAAAAGTTGTCATCCACAATAGGGATCATTGCGTTCAGTGAAGCTCCAATGACACTTGAGGCACCAAAGGTCAGAACTTGAGAGGTGACACTGTAGTCATCATTCACTGAGAAAATGAGCAAAGTAAAGCTATGAAAAGGGAATAACACAATTGTATCACCTGTTTTCACTAAATAAAGGACCATATACATGTTTATTGACAGAAAGCATGATTAAATTCTTATGATAATAATTATTTGTAACCACATACAAACAACTATAGCCTCTACTGTACCTATAGCAGAGCCACCTCCTACAGTATTGACCGTTACATCAATGGCAAAAGACAGATCACAACCACCGAGCTCTACCACCTTTAATGCTGGACCAGCATGCTCACCGACAGCATATGATGTTGAGGTGAAAGAAAACACAGCCACTGTGAAATGGTGGGTAGCAGAATAGCTTATTATATACAAAACATTTTATTCGTTACTATCAGAACAGAGGCATATTCAAGCAGCTCATTAGACTACCATCACTGCTATTATCCTCAACATACTGTCATTATCCATGATGTTACAAATGGTCTGAGGAACTGGGAAGCTGGCACGTTGTTCAGTAACACTCCCCTCCACATTGATAGTTTCAGTCCTCTCACAAAAGTTGTCATCCACAATAGGGATCATTGCGTTCAGTGTAGCTCCAATGACACTTGAGGCACCAAAGGTCAGAACTTGTGAGGTGAAACTGTAGTCATCATTCACTGAGAAAATAAGCAAAATAAAGGCATAATTAATGCTCTTCATTAAGGGCATGCCATACTTGTTTCAACTTATTAAGGACAACACAGTGAAGACCTGATCCATTTCTTGTGATAATATATTACATGAGTGCATTGAAACATGCAACTACAGTCCCTACTGCATGTACCTGTAGCAGAGCCACCTCCTACAGTCTCAACTGTTACGTCAATGGCAAAGGTCAGATCACAACCTTGGAGCTCCACAACCTTTACTGCTGGTCCATTAGGCTCGTCCACATTGCAAAAAGTTGCAGTAAAGGAGAATGCAGCCACTGTAGAAAATAATAATAATAATGCAACTCACGCTTTCTAAGTTTTAATTCTCTGAACACCATGGACACATTTATGTGCCTATATAAAATAAAGAAAACTACATGTACTTTATATTAACGCCTATTTCACATAAGCCTTATTCACATAAGCCTTATTCACATAAGCCTTATTCACATAAGCCTTATTCACATAAGCCTTATTCACATAAGCCTTATTCACATAAGCCTTATTCACATAAGCCTTATTCACATAAGCCTATTTCACATAAGCCTTATGGGTGTATTAAAACTTGCCTGGGAAAGAGTTAACCCAACAATCATCACCAGCATAATCTGTGTTGTACATACACACTTATTATTATAGCTACCACATTGCTCTGTTTGATCATCATCCATGATATCTACACATCATAAATACATGTATATATAAAGCACCTTTGAGAGTCTTGTTGGTTGCAGAAACACCCAAAGGTGAAGGTTAGATGCCTATCAAAGCTTATATGTTATTATTAGCAGAGATTTTGAGGCTTTTGTTTTGTATTATGTCAGTGCCATCCCTAGTCTACCACCTCTCTGATATACTGGACTATTGAAGCCATAGTTGCAATTAAGGTGTATATACTAGTGCATACATGCATGGTATTCCATGCAGAGAGCCTTGCGGGAATCGAGTTATATTTAATATATACACGCTGCTCAGCTGACCGTTCAGCCAGTCCGAGGTTTTGAGAACAGTGTTCGTTATTTCTTGCTGCCGAATCAGCCTTACCCGCTGTCGATGGACCTCAACTGATGTTCCCTCCTCTCCTCACTACCACTACTTCTGTACTACTGCACACACTTATATATAGTCACTGCCGCCTCTAGTGCCTTCTTTGTCTCCATGCACTACACATGCAAGCACGGCAATGCAGCACCCACAGGATATACGTTTGCATGCAATAACTGCATTCCTGTAGCGGTAGTAAACACAAACATGGAGTCTCCATGCAACACAATTAGTTGCCTCGCTTCCCACACGGCAACAAAGCTTGTTAACGTACTGTCATTGTCCGCAATGTTGGAAGTTGCTTGATTAGGAGCCAGAACAATATTTGGGTCAAATGCAGCCAGCTGAACGAAAAATGACTCAGACCGTTCACACAAATCGTCATCAATGATGGTAATGTTCACACACTGCCTCATCATGCTGCCACTGAAGATCAATTTCACAGCAGAAAAGGAATAGTCCACACCACCTGTAGTGAAAAGTATATTAGCATATTACCAAATGCGTATGAGCACACATGCACATTAAGTGTGTTGCTGTGGGTAACCTCTTGCTTTTACTGAAGAACATACGTACCGTCCTGAGCTGAACCAGGTGATGTACTGAATTGAATTGGATAACTGAAGCCTGTGATATCTCCATCAGTTAGGTTGGCACAGACTTCTAAACTGGTTTCATTTTCAGATGTGTCATAGGTAGATGCCTCAAGGCCAATTGTGATAATGGCTGCAGTTAAAGGGTATCATATACATATTAACTGGTGATAATTGCGTGTATATAATCACTTTGTATTACTTATTGTATCCTCGGAAGCCATAAGATCAAAGGACTGTGGAGGATTACATCACGCAAAGAACCCAAATATCACTCATCTCCAGACTGCCTGGAAATGAATTGATACTCCCCTTGCATGTGCATTTTCTTTGAAGAAATGTGGTAAAACACACAAGGGCAAGCGTCACGAGTTGCAAGAGAATGTTTTTGGTTCTGTTTAGTCATTGGATCATGGAGAGTCAGTATAACAACAGAAGCAGACTTCTTCAGTTACGTGATGTCCGCTTGTCCAGACAGAGTGCTAAAATGGCTGAGCTAACTACCACTGAAGAAGGTGTTTAGACCATGCCTATTCTTCGAGGTTTATCGAAACACACTCAGTAATAGTCAATAATCCCTCGTAGTCAATAATCCTGAGGGCGGGATTATTGACTATCACTTCGTGTATTTCAAACAAAATCCTCACAGGCATGGTCTAACTATAAACTAACATACCCAGGAGGGATGTTGTTAGTTTATAACACAGATCAGAGATCTGGACAAGTCTACGACACAAGGAAGTTTTTCTACAGCTGCCAGGTGAGCAGAGTTTGTGTAGCCTATGTGTAAGTAGAGATACGAGTGCTATTAACAAATGGCACGATCGAGCGATGCACATGTAAGCACAGCACGTCTCTCTACTCTCCCGTAGCAGCCAAGGCTGATCCCTGAAAAGTTGTTGCAGATAGAGACAATGATCTGCAAAAGATTAGTCGCCTTTTAGTAGATGAATTCTATTTATACGTCTGCCACAGGACTCTAATTATATTCATGAAGTACTCACGCCTGCACTCTGGTGGTGGTACTGCTTGGAATGTTGCAGAGTTCCCATCCACAGCTGCTGTGCATATCGTGGTCTGATTTCCAATTAGTTCAAAGCCCGGATTACAGGTGTAGGTAGCAGTGCCACCGACTGAGTTTCCAGTGAATGTCACCATGGCATTATCAAGGGCAGGAGGATTAGGACACAGTGCTGCAGAGGAAGCGGTATTAGATAAAGAAGTGATTGAATACATACCAACAAAAAGATTAAAAATCCTCATGTGTTGATGAAGTCAACAGAGAGTACTTACAAAATTCTCTAGACAGTCCTAGTTACCTATATTTATTAAATACTCACGGCTGCACATTGGCGGTGGGACTACTGGAAATGCTGCAGAATTCCCATTTGAAGCTGCTGTACATGTCGCAGTCGGATCTCCGATCAGCTCAAAGCCCACATTACAGGTGTAGGTAGCAGTGTCACCGACTGAGTTTCCAGTGAATGTCACCATGGCATTTGCAAGGGCAGGAGGAATAGGACACAGTGCTGCAGAGGAAGAGGTATGAGATAGAGAAGTGCCAATAATAAGATTGAAAAGCCACCTTTGTTGATCAGAGAACTCTTACTAGACAGTCCTAGTTACCTATATTTATTAAATATATACTCACGGCTGCACATTGGTGGTGGCACTGCTGGAAATGCTGCAGAATTCCCATTTGAAGCTGCTGTGCATGTTATGGTTGGATCTCCGATCAGCTCAAAGCCCGGATTACAGGTGTAGGTAGCAGTGTCATTGACTGAATTTCCGCTGAATGTCCTCATGCCATTCACAATGGTAGGAGGATCAGAACACAGTGCTGCAGGGTACAAGAAATGCGAATATTAAGTGAATAATGCCATATTGTCACAGCTGAGAAGGATCTAGTTGTATTCACAAAGTAGTACTCACGCCCGCATTCTGGTGGTGGTACTGCTGGAAATGTTCCAGAATTGCCATCTGCAGCTGCTGTGCATGTTGTGGTTGCATCTCCGATCAGCTCAAAGCCCGAATTACAGCTGTAGGTAGCAGTGTCATTGACTGAATTTCCGCTGAATGTCCTCATGCCATTCACAATGGTAGGAGGATCAGAACACAGTGCTGCAGAGTACAAGAAATGCAAATATTAAGTGAATAATACCATATTGTCACAGCTGAGAAGGTTCTAGTTGTATTCACAAAGTAGTACTCACGCCTGCATTCTGGTGGTGGTACTGCTGGAAATGTTGCAGAATTCTCATCTGCAGCTGCTGTGCATGTTGTGGTTGCATCTCCGATCAGCTCAAAGCCCGAATTACAGGTGTAGGTAGCAGTGTCATTGACTGAATTTCCGCTGAATGTCCTCATGCCATTCACAATGGTAGGAGGATCAGAACACAGTGCTGCAGAGTACAAGAAATGCAAATATTAAGTGAATAATTCCATATTGTCACAGCTGAGAAGGTTCTAGTTGTATTCACAAAGCAGTACTCACGCCTGCATTCTGGTGGTGGTACTGCTGGAAATGTTGCAGAATTCCCATCTGCAGCTGCTGTGCATGTTGTGGTTGCATCTCCGATCAGCTCAAAGTCCGAATTACAGCTGTAGGTAGCAGTGTCACCAACTAAGTTTCCGGTGAATGTCCTCACGCCATTGATAATGGTAGGAGGATCAGAACACAGTGCTGCAGAGCAAGACGTATACATGTTAATAAAAATACTATACACTCCCAAGTGTAAAGATTATTGTGAAAAACAATAAAAAACCTAAGCGAGCAAAAAAACAACAACAACAAACAAACAAACAAACAAACAAACAAACAAGCAAACAAAAAAATTAATGATGTAAGTTTTGCAAAAGTGGGAAAGGGTCCACATAGGAGTATGTCATATTGTGATCCTTGGACCATGGAGGTACAAACAATATAGTATTCAATTTCAATTTCAGTAGCATTATATATGCACTTCTCGCTGGACCAATAACCACAGCTTTTTGCAGCTTCTCCGGCAGTGTTGCTATGCCTGGTTACTACTGGCTGGCTTGTGGAAAATACCCCTGCCTCACCACACCCAGGTTGTGATTCATTAGATCTGTATCTCTGTTCATCTTACAATATTTATGGTACATAGTATGCTCACCTGCCATACATGTACTTGCATTTGACAGTGTGTTTTACCCTCAATAATTATAACATACCTTTCGTTAGTGGATTCTGTGGCTCAGTGTACCTCATTTACTAATTACTCTCCCACAGTGACTGAAGTACCCCATATGTACATGTACATGTTGCAAAATTTCACTAATGAAATTAGTGCTGGAGTTTAGTACATACCTGGTCGGGGTGTAGGTGTAATGACGGGCAGAAGGGGGCTAGTCGCAGTGGCCACACCTGATGAGAAAGAAATGTTGTGGTGAATGAATAATAAGCCACCTGTGTTGATCAGAGAACACTTACAAAACAGTCCTAGTTACCTATATTTATTAACTACTCACGGCTGCACTCTGGTGATGATACTGCTTGAAATGCTGCAGAATTCCCATTTGAAGCTGCTGTGCATGTTGTGGTCAGATTTCCAATCAACTCGAAGCCTGGGTCACAGTTGTAGGTAGCAGTGTCACCGACTGAGTTTCCAGTGAATGTCACCATGGCATTTGCAAGGGCAGGAGGATTAGGACACAGTGCTGCAGAGCAAGAGTGTGCAAGTAATATAGTCATTAATGATTAATAAAGAAGTGAATGAAAGAAATACAGATGAAAATTAAGAGCTTTATAAATAACAAGCCACCAGTGTATATGTGCAATAACGCTAAGGTTTGATCTCCGATTAGCTCGAAGCCCACACTACAGGTGTAGGTAGCAGTGGCATTGACTGAATTTCCAGCGAATGTCACCAAGGCATTTGCAAGGGCAGGAGGATTAGGACACAGTGCTGCAGAGGAAGAGGTATGAGATAAATAAGTGATTGAATACATACCAACAATAAGATTAAGAATCCGCCTGTGTTAACGAGGTCAACAGAGAACACTTACAGAATTCTCTAGACAGTCCTAGTTACCTATATTTATTAAATACTCACGGCTGCACATTGGTGGAGGTACTGCAATTGGACACATGTTACCATGGCATTTGCAAGGGCAGGAGAATAAACAGCTCCAGAGAATTCTGGTTATATAAATTCAGGAAGTACTCACGTCTGCACATTGGTGGTGGCACTTCCGGAAATGATGCAGAGTTCCCACCAGCATCTTCTGTGCATTTTGTGGTGGGACCTCCGATCAGCTCGAAGCCTAAATTACAGGTGTAGGTAGCAGTGTCACCAACTAAGTTTCCAGTAAATGTCACCATGGCATTTACAATTGTAGGAGGATCAGGACATGTTACTACAGAACAAGAGATATGTGATGAGCAAAAGAGATTTTTGGTTTATACGTAGTTACAAGTAACTAGATGACTCAGCAACTTACGATCATCGTCAACAATAGTAATGTTTCCAGTTCCATCTCCAGGAGCAATTACAGCCAAATCTGTACCTACAGATAGTCCAGAAAGCTGAATATATATAACTTCATCAGACTCTGGATTGCCATCATCAGTGATTAGTACAGTCACTGTTTGGGTTGTACCAGGCGTAGCCCCAGCAGAAAATGTCTGTGTCATAATGATTGCAGTGTAGTCTGCACCAGCTATAGAATAAGGTGTGTAATATTTGTGATGGCTATTATGATGTTTGTCATAATATTAAGAGATAGTGCCACAGTATGCAAACATAATACCGGTATTCATAGGCAAAAAGACTATATACCACATAATTCCCTGATGTCTATTATATATGCTATACCTGTCGCAGTGCTTCCACTACCAACTGTTTCAAAAGTCAGTTCAATAGCAGAAGTTAGAGTTGCACCAATACATTCAACGATCACCATCACACTTCCAGCATCTTCGTTCACCGTGTATGTAGTTGGTGACAGCTGAAATGTAGCCACTGTGTGGGATAAATACTTGCAACTTGTTTACCATTCTATTTTTGGAGCTGGTACAGCTTGGTATATTATGCAGCTGCTACCATGCACAACAAATACTGATAATTGCGTGAACATTAGCTATATATTTTTGACTAACTGATTATATCAAACATAGAACAGCATGTCCCGTGAGTCAGGAATGGTATTTGCTGTTGCTGTGCAGTTGCTTAGAAGTGGATGATTGCTTTAGAAGCAGCTCTATGCATGCAGCTAGCTTTAACCATCAGTGTTATAAATTATAGCTATCGTCTGAATCTCTCAAGTTCTAGGGTAATACAGGTAGCATACAGTCTATAGTTTGGCTTAGTGCCAGAAGTAAGGTTAGGATACCATTTAAGTCTTGTGTTGCACTTATGGGTCTTGGGTTACACTATACAAACCGTGTAACTATTGGGGTGTGTAGACCTAGAACTATTATAGCAGAAGACTCTGTGGATGGTTCTTCTTACTGCATGTGGCGAGAGTGATTCATTCTTGGTACATGTAAACTTTTGATTTTATCGAGGGTAATTGCACTGCCAAGTGTAAAGATAGCGGAGAGTAGAGATGCAGATGTATTAAAATCTCGACCAGGGCGGGATGAGACGGGTTGCGAGCCAGCCTGTCATGAGAATAACAACTAACCCAGAAGCATACATAACAATGCTGCTGGAGAAGCTATGAAAAAGCGATTGGTCTTTGGCATATTGTTGTGTCTATGTACAATATATCTTCAAGGATCAGCCATGGCTGCTACGGAAGAGTGTAGAGATAAACATAGTCTGGCGTAGCCCACCCCTCATGAAAAAGCACACGGCTATAAAAAAAATTGTTTTGGCAATAACTCCTTACAGAAACTGAAAGTAGAGCAGCTTCACAATACATTTTCTTAGTATTCACCCAATGGTATAAGTTTTGATCCTCTGTGACCCCTCCATACCAAACATTAATTACATTATATTACATTACCGAGGGTAATTGTACTGCCAAAGTATAGTGGTCGAGTAGAAACGGATGTATTGGAATTGTGACTTGGGCATGGCAAGATGATAGATAGCCTTTCGCAAAAATAACAATTGACCCTAACCTTTAGAAGCTACAAAAAACAACTGGTCTTTGGAAGATTGCTGTCTCTGTCTGCAGCATATTTGCAAGGATCAGCCATGGCTGCTACGGGTGAGTGGAGAGACGAGGTGGGCTGCTCGAAACTCACAAGTGTATCGCTCGAACGTGCCGTTCGTTAATAGCACTCATATCTCTACCTGTACAGAGGCTACACAAATTCTACTAACCTGGGAGCTGTAGTTAGTGCCGGTAAAAGTATGTGGTAAACTTGTCCAGATCTCTGATGTTTGGTGCGCTCTAGGTTCAAAGGTGGCATTCATGTAACTACCAGAGACGCCCTTTTGACCACATGCTTTGTAGGGCCCCCCATAAAAAGACATTTAAAATGCATAATTATAGTTTTGTAACAGAAACTGAAAGTAGAGGAGCTTCACATACGTTTTCTTACTTTTCCCCAAGGATCACAAAGGTATATGTTTCACTTCCATTATATTATATACACCCGCTTCTTATCTTTACACTTGGCAGTGTATTTACACCCGCTTCTTATCTTTATACTTGGCAGTGTATTTACACCCGCTTCTTATGGCAGTGTATACATCATAAGTCATCAATAGTATAGCTAGCAATGTTATCCCACCAGTCCAAGTGTTCTGACAGCCTTGCATCAATAAAATTTGATAGGCTAGAAGAATGAATAACTGACTGCTAAAATTACCATATACAAAGTAGTTAATCACTCCATGCAGTGCATGCACTACTCACTTTTTCATGCATGGCCTAGGCAATGTGGAAAACAGGTGATGTTGAAACACGTAAGCAAAATCGATATTATACGAAATGTTTGCGCCTTTATTATAATCAGTATGAGCGAAACAAGGGTTAACCTGAGATTTCAGCCATTCATAGTGCGGTGGAATTTACTTGCTGGCGGTTCATTATAGTATCTACTTATACCAAGAATGAATCATTATCATTGTAACCCACAATGTCACTTCAACATACCATCATCATTCAGGATGTTAACAACTGTTTGGGAAGGTTGAAAGCTGGCAAGTGGTTCAGCAACACTCCCCGTCACATTGATGGTTTCAGTCATCTCCACAAGGTTTTCATCCATAATGGGGATCGATACATCCATTGTAGCTCCTCTGACACTTGTAGCACCAAAGGTCAGGACTTGTGAGGTAGTACTGTAGTCACTACCCACTAAAAAAAACACAATAGCTATGTCATTATACTAATCAGTACTTGGCAGTTACTACTAAAATGGTTGTCAACTGTATCCCTGATTCCATACTGTATAGAGTATGTCAACTCATTTCAGGCTAGTTTCCACATGTATCCTCTGATGAATTGTTTCAACTATAACTAACATGTGCATGAACTGAGAAGGTATCAAACCACAAATAACATGTACCTGTAGCAGTGCCACCTGCTATAGTCTCGACTGTCACGTCAATGGAAAAGGTCAGATCTGCTCCACCGAGTTCCACAACCACAACTGCTGGCCCAGCATCTTCACTCACATCATAAGATGTTTCGGTGAAGGAAAACACAGCCGCTGTGAGGAGGAATTGATAAAAGTTGCATGTATATACTTAGTATAAGTGCTGCACATGACTATACAGTTCTAGCAAAGGGACGTTAAATGCATGATTTGTATTGGCTACTCTATTCAAACAGAAGCCTTGCTGCATGGCTAGTTAGCTTTAATGCTGTGGTACTAGAATATCTGCATGCTCCATAGCTATATGTATATCGTTACATAAGAGATCTTGATGTGTTCTTGTGCATGTGATATTATATATTGTATAAGGGATCATTTATATATAGCACTGACCTTGTAGATTGAGATATCAAAGTACTAAAGCTTTATACGAGACCAGAATAGCATAGACAAATACCTAGAATGTTGCCACTGACATGATTTTAATCTATAGTGCAGTCAACCATAATTCAGTTATAGATCAACATTAATTGAGTACATTAGTGGAAATGCACGATATCACCAAAGTTGAGAGAAATATTACAGTCTATATTAATGCTTACCATCATTGTCAGCAATGGAAACAGTCGCAGAAGATATACTGAATACGATTTGTGAATTACCGTTGCCAGATACTATATTCAGGGAGACATCGAAATTTTCTGTGACCTCAAGAAGGTCATCATCAAAGATGGTAATGTCCACAGTCTGTGGCATGAGTAGGTTATTGGAATCAAAGGTCAGATCAGGGGTAATTGTCAAAAAGTCCAGTCCACCTTCGCAAGAAGAGAGGTAACATAAAATTATAATTCCACCATGCATGTCATTGCAAACCTGTTGCTGTTCCATCCGACAGTGTAAGGTTGACCACAAAGCTCTGACCAGCAATGTCAATGAGATTCCCAGTACCCACTGAACCTGAAACAGTCACTTGCACAATAGGGGTATATACCTTCAGCTGCATTATAGATGCTCGCATCAAGAGTCAAATTAACCAGAGCTATAGAAATAGAAATATGTATAGTATAACTACATTATGCGATTTTCATTAATTAAGACGAAATAAGAGTAAAGACACTCCGGGGAAAAAATCAGAGCCCAGCTGGAATTTGAAACCAAGACATTAGTCAGATGCTCTTACCCCTGAGCTGCTGCAGCCCCTGAACAGAGGAGCACTTGCCAGTAGAGCCTATAGCCGATTCCAACTGTAATTATTCTCTCAAGGATTATTCATCACCCACAATTAAACATGCTACACCCAAACCTACAATAATATTTATCAGTCTGCCACAGTAATAAAGGCACAAAACTAAAAATTAAGTGTTCAAATAGTAATTTCATCCAGACAGAAAACAAATAAATTGCTAAACAGTAACAAACAAGGACAATGGTCACACAGGAGCACACGCCAGATCGGCCTGTGGACCGGCCTCCCCATGTCAGCACTTAGTTATTATTATTATAAATAGCGATACTGTATAACATCCGACTATGAATCACGTCCACTCAGGCATGTGGTAAAAATGGCAACTGTTGCGATCGAACAGGAGAGGTGGCCGCAGTTCAGTCAGTCGGATGAAAAAGTGGCTCGTTAGAAGTAATGGAATATTTGATTCTCTACTTTGAGACACAGTTTATTAGATTTGAAAAGGTATGAAAAAGCCTGTACCTTATGATATTAGATTAAATTACATTATTTAAAACTTTTTTCCTCTCACTTGGCACTGTAATAATTTAATAATTTTGAAAAACAGGGGAGGGGTGCAGCCCCCCTCACCCCCCTGCTTATTTTTTGGGGGGCTGTGCGCCCCCAAACCGCCCTGCTGCTGTTTTAAGTTCAAATGGAAAGAGGAGTTTGCCTTACGCTGCATGGGGTTGGCTACAGTGTTTCCCCTGGTGCTGCATGTGAGTGTTGATTAGTGATAATGCTTCTGGCAGGTTTGAGGGTGTAGGAATGAGTTGAATGGTGGTGTGAGGAGTTAGGGTAGGGAAAGTGGATATCACAGAGAGGTAGCTAATGCTATTGTGTGAGTGTAGTATAGTATAGTAGGTTAAAATGATCTACTAGATCTAAAAACTCGCAGCGGAGCATCCGTGTCTACGTGTATGATAATTATAATATAGTGGATAATGAAAGTAGAAAGACATAAAAGTATGTAGGATGTGAGGTAGTAATCTTGAGGAGAGGAGGTGGTGATTAGTAAACGGTGTAGCTATGCAGACTCCGTATACAATTATTTATAGCTAGCTACTGTAACTGAATGAATACCTATTGTATATATATCACTGCAAAAGCAAAAGGATTGCTTTAACCCAGCTCAGGTTTCCTGAATTGCAACTTCAATAGCAAAGAATGTGTATAGGTAGTAAACAATTAAGCTAGGTCACGTATTAGGTAGCTACAATTGAGGAATGCTAGAAGTGCAGCTGCACTTGGGACGTTTCTTAATTGCAGGAGCCGTAGAAATGTTATAATTGCAGCTTTATTTGTAAATCTGAATCCTTCCATCTGAAATTGAAGACCTATAGTGGTCAAAAAATATAATTGATCCGTTTGTATGCACATTGTTGTGCAACTCAGATAGCCCTAGCTGGGTTACAGGAATTTTTGCAGTGAGTTTAGTTATGTGATTAGTCCACTAGTAGTTCATAAGCCTAACGCTGTCCCTAACCTACCTTAATCCTATACATTCAAGCAGAGTTAACTCTATAATAACATTGTTAAAATACGTGTGTATAATTGTGAGGTGTATTGTGTGAGTGTATAAGATTGTTTAGGGTGCAGATGATCGAAGAGATCTAAAATCTTGCAGCATAGCGTCCGTGAATGAGTATAACTAGTATGCAGTGTAAAGTAGACAATATGTGTAATAACGTAGCTATGTAGAAGGCATTAAGATGTGTCATAGTAAGGAGAGTAACTAGGTGGTGAGTAAAGTGTAATACTAGGACAGACTGGTCTCCCAAAGTCAGCACATGTAGTCACACCTTTGTGTTGCTTTGGGTGTGAGTACATGCTAACATCATAGGTTGTGTGCTCCAGTGTGACCATTGTATCTTTTGGAGGAAAGAGGGTGGGGCAGACGTGACTATTGTCAGACGTCAGGCGTTGTCCACTTTTTGCAATTGCCAGACACCAGGCGTTATCTCCCTGTTGCCATCACCAATTTAATGGGTGTGGTTCACGGCATTTGTTTTTGATACAACGAAGTAGACGTGTCTGCAACATTTTAATAGCATTCCTAGCCTCTTGGGCAGTAACATTCAAAGATACAACAAGAGCGCATCCTGAGAGCTATGCAGTCGGCTGCTTTGCAGCCTCTGCGGAGGCGCACAGCAAGTTTTAAACACCCCTAATTTTTAAATACTTTCCTACACATATGGAAATCAAGACTGATATTTCATATCTAAAAACCAACACTATTTTTTTCACTGAGGCTAAGCTAAATGCAGCTGTAGAATGGATTAACGTGGCTGCACAGTCTGGGAAGAGGAGATGGGAGGGGGGAGGAGGGGAGGGGAGGGAAATGTATTCATTGAGATCAAAATTCCAGCGAAAATGCTGATACAGCAATTTCGTAGTGCGCTTCCAGTTAGCTATCAGAACTTGCCAAAACAACATTATTATCGCTACCTATCACTTTTTCGCTATTGAGCCTGAAAACTTCCAGTATCTTCCACTGGCTTGTGACAATTTGCTGCAAGACTGCTGAACACTATACTTTGCCACTACAGATCCTCACACATGATATACTCTTAAAAAAAAAAGTGCATGTATATGTGTAGCTAGACCGGGAGATGGTAGCTATGAGAACATAACAATGCATGCTACAATAAACAATATCTGCGTTTATTGACTCGCTCCACTTCGCTGAGCTCGGCCTTTACAATTTGCTGCAAGACTGCTGAACACTATACTTTGCCACAACAGATCCGTACACATGAGATACTCTTTATTACTTACATATCTCATATACCTATAGGACTAATAATGCTAAACTTCATTTAGTGATTAAAGCTCGTACCCAGTCCTTTCCGACATCCTCGACGGCGTGTAAAACTCGCAAGGACTTTGTATAAGGCTATCGATTTTTTTTATCCTTCATCTTGAGCTGTATATGCTTTTGACCAATAATTTACTACAGAAAAAAAGACCTATAACCAAAAGAAACAGTGGTCCTGCCATGTGTAGCTATAGACCGGGAGATGGAACGAGTGTTCGTGAAGCATATTTTTTCCTTACTAATATGCATGCTTTTAATAATTACAACATTAATACTAGTACAGTACACGATCTCGTAGAGGCTAATAGCTGTTGGGCAAACTTACCGAAGCAAGGGCCAAACAGACCTCCTGTTAACCCGGGCAGACAACTTCCGCAGCGTCGACCAGACTCAGAGGTGAAGCACTCCCGGTCCATCGGGCAGCCTCCGTAGTAGGGCAAAAGGCACTTGTCTGCAAGGAGTATGATATGAACATACCCCATAGTAATGCATAGTGCTTAGAGAAAACAATTAGAGACATTTTTCGAACACCTCAGACACAACTTACTTTCACAGATGATATTTACTTCGTCCGATCCATCACCACAATTGTCGACACCATCGCAGAGAACAGCAATAGTAGCTCCCGCCGTTCCACTAGCGCACAGAAATATCCTCGTGTTACCTATTCGAGGAGGAAGAATTGCCATAAAGACAGATGCACGTGTGCATTCCACAATGGTTTTACTTACAGTCCAAGCTATTAAAACCGATTGATTCGTCAATTTGGGATGGAGTAGTACCACTCTGACAGTCGAAATTGCCGTCGCAGATCTGGGTGCGATTTAGGCAGTCGTTTGTATCCAATGCGTCCACATTATTCTGGCAGGAAAGGTTATCCGTAAATACGGCATCGCACGGTCTCAACTGGCCAGTATATTCTGTGGTCTGACCGTCAGTGCGCTGGAGGATCAGGAGGACCAGCGTAGTCGCTAGTAAGTACTTCATGTCGACGCCTGTTTTGAACTCTTGCCCTAGCGATAGCAATCAAGCTAGAACCGTCTGCGGCGACAATTGCACACACGTAAACTGAGTGCTCTGGAAATGCTGTACTATATATAGGCTGCCGTTTTCAAATTTGACTGCGCGCACGCGTACCAATCGCTGCCTGATACCAGATGCCTATCAAGTGCATTTAATATACAGCACACTATACGGCAACCATAACTAGATCACTTTAATCCGCCATTCCTGAAAAATATCTGCATGTTTTCCAATTTTCGATTGGTCGAAAGCCGATGTAATCAGTATGGGTAATTGCATGGATTTGAGTGAAATTTGGGACTAGCTCTACTATAATTGCATCTATTGAGCCAGTAGACCAGTTACTGTTCCAGATTGTGGGATGTAATGTTCAGTTTTTATATAACTTTAGAAAGCTTTTCCAATTTAATACTGACCCTAACGCACCATCTTAGCAAGTTACGTATTGGTGGCAGATATATTACAGTCTATATAATGTTTACCATCATTGTCAGCAATGAAGACGGTCGCAGAAGATATAGTCATTGTTGAATTTAGCGCTGTCAGATAGTCGAGTCAAGGAGACAGTCACACCGGGAAATTTTCTGTGAGCTCAATAACACGAGACTAGGGTCTAGGTACCCGAGACTAGCTCCCAGGTGCATATGTTAAGTATATAGGCTTAGCCGCAACTGTAAAAGAGGCCCTCAGATGTCAGTGAATCGCGGTAGCTGCTCTCCGGAAGTGACATTACGTATTGGACACGCCCCTTGCAATCATTTAGCTGCAAAGGGTCAGCTAGAGCCCAGAGGAGCAACAAATTGTGTGAGTAGCCTTCTACAGGATACTAGTATGTCATGTGGGAGAGGAAGAGACCCTGTTGCAGTCACAGAGAGATAGTCAGTGTGTACGGCTGCACAGCAGCTGTTGCTTGGTGGAGTGGCGTTTCACAAGATGAAACACCCTTCCTTCCTTTCCTATTTTTGTTGCAAATGAACTTACCACAATGGCACAATCTCAATTTACTGTTGACTTTCTGGAAGAAGCGTGAACTATTTAAAGATATGTCACTTACTGATGTTCAGCACATATTACCGCTCTACTGAGTGTTGCTAAACTCAAGGCCATAAGTTGTGAAATTGATGAGAATGGTAACCCATTGATGCTCTGTTATTCTTGTGTTCTTTCAGAGGAACTTTGGACGATTTCAGTGACTCAACCTTGCCACGGCCAGTCAGGGCACCACCACTGGTATGTTGCATGAGAGATCGTAATAGGACTCTGCGTGCAGCCACCTCATTCCCAGTTTTCCATTCCACACCTGTAATATTGGAAGTGTGGAGAATGGGAGTGAGGCTCGGATTACTTGCACGTGTGTTGCTATGATATGGGGAGGGGCTGCTTGTTTCACTCTTGTATTTATAAGCTTTTTGACTTATTGATGGAGGCCCCTGCTGGTTTCAGTGAGACCTAATGGTTATATTGGAATCGAGGAACAGTTCCTCCTTGTGACGCTTGATTTAGTGATTTACTTATACGTGGTAGTTTTTCACTGGAGATGTACTTTAGATGCAATTGATAACACAATGGGAGCCAAAGAAGCTTGCGTTTCGGTTATGCACGGCAAAATATCCGAACGCAATAGTATGCATAGCAACGAGAAGCATTTGAGCTTATGTGGGCATAATACAACTTATTAATAGTTATTCGTACATTGTACCCGTGTTCAACTGTCACATAGCCTTGCCGTCCGAAATGTCGTAGTACCTAAGAAGGCGGAGTAACGTTCAGAGAGCCTACTGGTACTTCGAGTGAGTCGAAGCGATGCTAGCTAAGCCATGCTAAGCTATAATCGCGAGTCTGTCACAGCGTAATAGCAAGTGAACTGAAGAAGGCATTTGATGACCATGTTTGTGAGCCAATTTGCGGTTGGTAGAAAGAGAACCGTCGAGTTATGAATACTGAGAATGTAGTCAGAGATCCTCCTTGAAGTGAACTGAAGAATTCTAGAATAGCATAATACTGAAACATTTGAGCATAATCAGCGCAATCCTAATGGGAGCCAAAGAAGCTTGGTTTTATTATTTCCTTTCATTGGCAGAGACCTATTCCCACCCACACAGAACTTCATCGTGAATCCTTCATTCAGTCAACACAACTAAGCTAGCTATACAGTCCATGCAAAGTACCTATTCTATGGATTAAAGTAAAGTGAATGTTATTAAATAATTAACTCTGCAATACAGGAAGTCTCATTACCCTCTAATTAGCCAATATTCTAATTTTCACACAATACCTTTTATGAACATGTAGAATCATCAATTCAAAGTGATCTGAGTATTTGTGTCGCCGAGCCATGCCTAGGCAGCGGTCCGACTGTGCCCCAAGATCTAAAGCCTGCACCCCCAGGCCTTAGATCTGGGCTGGCAAGCAAGTTACCTATGCACTACTACTCCCACTCAGTTTCACCAAAATGTCCGCATGTGACACGAGAGACTCGGGTCGAAACGTGATCCTCACATGACTACGTTAGCAACAACTATTAATAATTACATACTGACCCCGCCCCTAGCTGGTCAAACGACGCTTATCCGTGTAGCTACTGTAATAACATCCTTAGGCATCCTCTTGTTGACCTAGGCATTGAACGTCATCGCTTTCGTGTATCAAAATTCAACGGCAGGCTGCGTGCAGCGATACCGATGAAGTTAAGTAACTATTAATATTTGCATTTTCACAAATTTCTCGCTGGCTATTAACCAGTTTAGAATACTGAATGTGTTACAGTAGAGGAAGCTGTTACATTCCCGTAATACAGTCCCTGTACTGCAAATTGGAGGTCATGCAGTTTGAACTTGGCAGTTTATGGTATCCAGTCTGAACTCATGCTGTGGTGGAGCCCAGTTAGCTACCTGTGCCCTACAGCTCCCCATTTGCATGGTAGCTAGAGTTGTATTACCAGCAGCTCTCACTCAATACTGGCATCCCTGTACCTCCAATAGAGCAACAGTGCAGGAGAAGGCCTACATGTATGTACCACAAAAATAGCAGACACATTTGAGTCACCAGACCAGAAAGACTCAGCACACGGAAACACTATGAGCTAGTGTTTTCAGGCCTTGAGTTCTGTCTGAGTCACTGTTTAATGACACCAAACGTTGCCATCCATTGACAATGGCACGGGCGGCGTGTCTAATGCTGGTACACTTGTGGCAGTCTCTGTCTGATGTGCAAAGCTTCTTTGGACTTCCTGTGGGCGGTGTTCCCGGCCACATGCACAACGTGCCGACTCCCACTCGACAACATGCCCCACCTTTCAGGCATATTCAGTAAATTACAAAAATAACTGTACTCTGCTCTATAGGAGTTAATACACTGTTACCAATGTAGTGTGTGATTACAAGACAAAATGAGCTACCAATCAAGTGGGAGTTGTGGGGTATAGGAAATCAGAGCTGATTATTAGTTACTTGATAGATAGTGGATGATAGCCTCATTCCCAGTCTCTCTGCTCCAGTTTTTACACCGCCTGCAGTACCTCTCCACTCCAGTTTTTACATTGCTTGCCGTACTGCAAGCGACCGGAGCGGAGAGACATGGGAACGAGACCTAGTGATTGATAGTGGGGTAGCCAGCTTTCTGTCTATTTCCTGGCACTCCAGTTACCTTGAAATGTCTGTTTGTTCTTTAATTAATAGGCATTCTCATTCCATGTTAGTGTCTCTGTACTGTATGTATGCAAATTGTCGATAATTATAACTGGCTACTGTTTGGTTGATGGAATACGGGTGTAATTGGGCTATATAGCGAACTTGTTGTCTAACTCTGGGATTTTATTTGCCTAGAATGGTCTGATTGAGCTTTATTTTAACAGGCAGCCCATGCTAGCAGCTGGAGCCCTGGTATTCTGCATAGGTTCACTGGCTCACACTAGCAGCTGGAGCCCTGGTATTCTGCATAGGTTCACCGGCTCACACTTATAGAAAATCAGAAGTGGACGTGGCTATTAGCCACTCCATAGGTAATGGTTGGAACTTACATTGTGGGGTAGCCAGCTTGCTGGCATTTTAGTTGCTTGAAACCGCTTGAAGTATCTAAAAGGCCTTTAATTTCATAGGCATTCTCATTCCGTGCTAGCTAGCTAGTATCTCTGCGTATTGTACATACATAGGCTGGTTGGTGCGCAGTGTCAATAAATGGAGCTGGCTATTGGAGTTAGAATACCCACCTTCAGTTTCACCAAAATGTCCTCATGTGGGTCGAGAGTCTCGGCCCAAAACACAATCCTCACATGACAACATTAGCAACGATTAATATTTAATAACTACATTCCGACCACACCCCTAGCTGGTTAAACGATAATTACCTGTATAGCTATATATAGTAGCTAGCTTAGGCATCCTTCTTGTCTGCCTAGGCCTTGAATGTTATCGTTTATAAGTACCGAATCACACTTTTACCTTATAGCTATTACCTTGTATATTTTTAAGCATTGTTTCAAAAATGAAGTACATTAAACTGCACTGTACAGCTATAATTTAGCTAGTAACCCTAGCTGTAATTTAGTAACCCTACGTAACCTTCTGTAACCTTATGTAACCCCTTGTAACCCTACGTAACCTTCTGTAACCCTATGTAACCCTATGTAACCTTCTGTAACCCTATGTAATCCTATGTAACCCTTCGTAACCTTCTGTAACCCTATGTAATCTGTAACCCATCGTAACCTCTTGTAACCCTATGTAACCCCTCGTAACCTTCTGTAACCCTATGTAACCTTCTATAACCCTATGTAACCCCTCGTAACCTTCTGTAACACCTTGTAACCCTTCTGCAACCCCACATAACCCCTTGTAACCCTACATAACCTTCTGTAACCCCTTGTAACCCTACATAACCGTCTGCAACCCTATGTAATCTTCTGTAACCCCTTGTATGTAACCCCTTGTAAGCTTACACAACCTTCTGTAACCCTATGTAACCTTCTGTAACCCCTCGTAACCCCTTGTAACCCTACGTAACCTTCTGTAATCCTATGTAACCCCTCGTAACCTTCTATAATACCTTGTAACCCTATATAACCTTCTGCAACCCTACGTAACCCTATACGTAACCCTACGTAACCTTCTGTAAACCTATGTAACCCCTCGTAACCTTCTATAACACCTTGTAACCCTATGTAACCTACTGCAACCCTACGTAACCCCTTGTAACCCTACGTAACCTTCTGTAACCCTATGTAACTTTCTGCAACCCTACGTAACCCCTTGTAACCCTACATAACCTTCTGTAACCCCTTGTAACCTTCTGTAACCCGTCAATCTCAACTCCTTTGCGGAAGAATTAGCCTATAGAGGTGGAGATAGCAGTCACGTCAAGTAGTGTTGTATAGATGGCCCACCCAGGTAGCCTTCCGTAAGGCATGTAACCAACCAGAGTAATGCTCATAAACGGTAAATATAACACATCCTATTTCTGTAACTCAATGTAACTCTATGTAACCTATGTAATCCTTCACATAAAATACACCAATAAGTGGTGGTCTTAAATCAAGCCTTATCTTGGATTTAAAAGCTAATTTTCTGTGTTAATAAGAATGTAGCCTCGTACCCAGGCCACGCGGAAAAAAAGTTTTTTCCGCGTGGCCTGGGTACGAGGCTAATAAGGATGAGCATTATAAGCGATAAAAACACTTCACTCTCAATTATTCTGGTTATACTGGGCCATCATGCCACACCTTAAAAGGCATTCAATCTCGGGATAACTGCTTTTACCTTGAATAGTAAGGACATATGCTGTACGTGTAGCTGTCTCATGAACACCATAGTCAGGCAGAAACGTGGAATATTTGCTGGCTACTCAGATTTTTGGCTGATAAAAACATGTTCTGTCTGACCCAGTTTGTTTGTAGGAATTTTGATCGGCAAAGCACTTCGTTCTCAAACAATCGGATTGCCCTGGAGTGCTGAAACATCATGCCTATATCAGCATTCACTCCAAGCAAAGTTATGAGACTCAATTTGAACCAAACTAGTATTAATTGCCTTGGATAATTCACCATGTGGCTCAATACAAGCAGAATGGATCCTTTACCATTATGATGTAATGGGGAGTAAAAGTGAGCACTAACTGGAGAAAATACGAGCAATCATGTGCTTTGATGTGGTTTTCTTGTCCAAAAACAGCTTGGCGAATATGTCGAGTAGGCGTGGCCTTGAAGTCATGTGATTTCTCACCCCAGCAACGATTAACAATGCTACGCTCTCACATGAATAAATTTAACCCTTTAGCGAAAGTACATATCCGCCTAACTGAAAACATAAGAACATGCTTGTTTACACATTTTCCTGTATTTTCTCCATTTAGTGCTCACTTTTACCCCCCCCCCCCCCATTACATCATAATGGTAATGGGTCCATTGTAACCGATAAAGTACTTCGCTCGTGAGTATTATGGGATGCCAGCATGCCATTCAATCTCAAAACCTTTTTACCAACTCTCAACACCCATGATTTGCCTGGGATAGCTCTCAATCTAGTTCAGCAAGGGCATGACTTTGCGTGCTTTTACCTTCAAAACATGGGATTACATACGTGCTGCTATGTTGACAATATAACCAGGCAGAATACTGAATGCTAACAACATTTATTTTGCAGATAACAAGCTGGAAAAACTCCCGGTGACCAATGAGGTGAGCTAGAGAACTCTGTAACACAATTTGGGTGTACTGAGCAATCACTGCAGTGGGAGTGGTATGATATATGCAACCTACTGGGCTCGATCACCATAGTGTGACTTTCGACATAACCTACGTACTGGGCTCGATCACCATAGTGTGACTTTCGACATAACCTACTGGGCTCGATCACCATAGTGTGACTTTCGACATAACCTACTGGGCTCGATCACCATAGTGTGACTTTCGACATAACCTACTGGGCTCGATCACCATAGTGTGACTTTCGACATAACCTACTGGGCTCGATCACCATAGTGTGACTTTTGACATAACCTACTGGGCTCGATCACCATAGTGTGACTTTCGACATAACCTACTGGGCTCCCCACAATGCGACTTTCGACTGTATCGTATGAATGGCTAATGGACATGCCAAAATATTTATCAGCCGAGCAACCCAGTTCATACAGTACAGGGAAGAAATTATGACAATGAAAAGACTTCTCCAAAAATTATCTCACGGTGATAATTGATGCGAATGTGGCTGCACGGCCCATCTGCACTCTTCCGTGGTAATCATGCCCAAACCTTGGATATGCTTTGCAGATAGAGACCAGTCAGTTACCTTCGGGGGGGGGGGGGGGGGCTTTTATACGAGGACATGTGGTACACATCTGATTTGTATGGTATGTTATCCACATGTACCTGCTCTGGCCTACCACACTGGTTTTAATTCCCATAGTGCCTTTCCTGTACTGTGCATTAGAGAGTCACTTGGATGATAAAATAATTTGGGCTGGCTATTAGCCAGACCATGGGACCCAGTTCACCCTCATGTTGTGGGGAGTATAGTGGGTTACCTATATGCCGTCCCCGTCCCATACATGGGACCCAGTTTACCCTCACGCTGTGGGGAGTACAGTGGGTTACCTATGCCGTCCCCGTCCCATACATGGGACCCAGTTCACCCTCATGCTGTGGGGAATACAGTGGGTTACCTATGCCGTCCCCGTCCCGTACATGGGACCCAGTTCACCTTCATGCTGTGGGGAGTACAGTGGGTTACCTATGCCGTCCCCGTCCCGTACATGGGACCCAGTTCACCCTCATGCTGTGGGGAGTACAGTGGGTTACCTATGCCGTCCCCGTCCCGTACATGGGACCCAGTTCACCCTCATGCTGTGGGGAGTATAGTGGGTTACCTATGTCGTCCCCGTCCCGTACATGGGACCCAGTTCACCCTCATGCTGTGGGGAGTACAGTGGGTTACCTATGCCGTCCCCGTCCCGTACATGGGACCCAGTTCACCCTCATGCTGTGGGGAATACAGTGGGTTACCTATGCCGTCCCCGTCCCGTACATGGGACCCAGTTCACCCTCATGCTGTGGGGAGTACAGTGGGTTACCTATGCCGTCCCCGTCCCGTACATGGGACCCAGTTCACCCTCATGCTGTGGGGAGTACAGTGGGTTACCTATGCCGTCCCCGTCCCGTACATGGGACCCAGTTCACCCTCATGCTGTGGGGAGTACAGTGGGTTACCTATGCCGTCCCCGTCCCGTACATGGGACCCAGTTCACCCTCATGCTGTGGGGAGTATAGTGGGTTACCTATGTCGTCCCCGTCCCGTACATGGGACCCAGTTCACCCTCATGCTGTGGGGAGTACAGTGGGTTACCTATGCCGTCCCCGTCCCGTACATGGGACCCAGTTCACCCTCATGCTGTGGGGAGTACAGTGGGTTACCTATGCCGTCCCCGTCCCGTACATGGGACCCAGTTCACCCTCATGCTGTGGGGAGTACAGCGGGTTACCTATGCCGTCCCCGTCCCGTACATGGGACCCAGTTCACCCTCATGCTGTGGGGAGTATAGTGGGTTACCTATGCCGTCCCCGTCCCGTACATGGGACCCAGTTCACCCTCATGCTGTGGAGAGTACAGTGGGTTACCTGTGCCTTCCCCGTCCCGTACGCCCATGGGTTACTCCGTTGATAATTACTCAAGCTGGCCATTATAGGATACAGTTGCTGTGGGGAATTCAGTCCGTTATGTATGCCCTACCACTCTAGTGTGATTGGAAGCTGAGCTTGTGTTGCGATAGGAGGAGTGTTTCAATCCATTAGCCTTGTTCCCAGACCCACATGCGTGTTTCACTTTAGTGCAGCTGTGGGCCTGGTACTTTTTCTCACATGCGTGATACATAGGGTAGAAGGGTGGTAGAAGGGTGATTTTTGCTCGGGTGAGGACAGCTACAGTTGCCAGACAACAAAGGAAGACAACAAATCTATACTTCTTGTAGCTACTCTTCGGAGCTCGTTTGTACCACAGACCAAGCGCTAAAACAATGTCACCAGCAAAAGGTAGAGAAGTGCAACCGGTCCCTGCCCACACACAGTTAAATCACGTGAGAAAAAGTACCATGCTCTCAAGTAGCAGAGTGCACGTGAGCCTGGTCACTAGGCTATCATTCCGTAGTGTCTTTCCCTGTGCTGTACTGTGCTGTACTGTACGTCAGAGGGTCACTTGGTGGTACATAATTTGGGGCTGGTTATTAGTCCGATCAAAGGGTCCAGTTGAACTCATGCTGTGGGGAGTCCATTGTCCCTTACTGTTTCTACTTGTCAGCTGCAGTTGTGTATTATTTGGTGCAAGCTATAGATTTCCCATGATATACTGAAGGGTCACTCAGAAGCTAAATAGTTTGAGATGGCTAAAAGGAACCAGTTGGCAGGATTTAGTTACGACTCATGCCGTGGGGAGTGTAGGTTACCCACACTCTCCACTCCCACTGGAATGATACGTAGCTGAGGAGGTGTTTTTCAATTTCCGTTGTGTTTTCCCTGTCTTGTACATCGAAGGGTTGCTTCGGTGGTGTTTATTTGGGCTCAGATAATGAGATCAGGTTGCTGTATATTCCTGCACATTGAGCACCAGAGTACAATGCCCCCCCAGGACATTGTGCCCTAGGGCAGGATGTCTGTGGGGGAGAGGGGGGAGGGGTATTCCTGCACATTGAGCACTAGAGCGCAATGTCCCCCCAGGACATTGTGCCCTAGGGCAGGATATCTAGGGGGGTATTCCTGCACATTGAGCACCAGAGCACAATTCCCCCCCCCCAGGAGAAGTGTCAGACGGAGCAAATTTTACCACATGGCCTTGGAACGAGACTAGGCTACAACCTACTGAGATTTGGTTTGGAGACTCTCATGTAGGTGGGCATCCTAGTTTTGAGATTGACAGCTTCAAATATGTGGTATTTAGGCACTCCAAAAGTGAAGTAACACCTTTGCTGGAGATATTGCAGACAGCGGTGATCAGTCTGTGCTACAAGTGGCTCCTACAATTTGAGACTGAAGTTCATTATCCTGTCCTTACCTTGGTCATATGCCAGGATGACCATGCCAAATATAGGCAAGACTGCATTCAAACTTGAGATGAGGTTCAAACTCAATCGAGGTTAGGTCCAGGGGGAAATATTAAGTAATTAGTGAGCAATGATCTCACTGTGATGACATCACATGGATAATAATATGCAGTATTTATCAGGTCCTTACGGTAATTAATATTAACTTGTGTTGATGGAGGTAGCTATGTCAAGATTGCATCATAATCGCTGTCTTTTTCCCAAACTCTGTTCTCCGTTGCCACACGTCGAACTAACCTGTCTTTCACATATTAATGTAAGCTTGTCCAGCATTTTTTTTTTTTTTTTTTTTTTTTTTTTTTTTTTTTTTTTTTTTTTTTTTTTTTTTTTTTTTTTTTTTTTTTTTTTTTTTTTTTTTTTTTTTTTTTTTTTTTTTTTTTTTTTTTTTTTTTTTTTTTTTTTTTTTTTTTTTTTTTTTTTTTTTTTTTTTTTTTTTTTCAAGCGGGGGGGGGGGGGGGGACATTCCTGCACTGCCCCCCCCCCCCCCATGCTTGTCCAGCATGCACAAGCATGGGGGGGGGGGGGACATTCCTGTACATTGAACACTAGAGCGCAATGTCCCACCCAGATATCATGCCCTAGGGTAGGATGTCTGGGTGGGACATTCTGCAGGGGGGATCCTACCCTCCGACAATGTCATCCTGCCTCAGGCTGTTTTACTTCTCATACGATCATTTCCGGTTTAGCTAATTATGACTGCTTGGAGGATTACAGTCCTGAATGGGTGGCTCTGTGAGAGAGAATCAGCTGGAATCAGCTGAGGCTTATAGTGAATAACAAATGTTGCAGTCCTGGGTAGAAAACGGACATAATTTTATCATGTGTTTTGATCGCATTGCTGCGTTCAAAGAGCTGTACCTCAAAACGTCCTTTAAGGGCAGGTCTCATATGCACTGCACTAGCTACATAGAAGCTCTAATATGTGAGGCTTCTACATTGGATGTTTGAGCCCCACTCTTAATGAGAGTTCAGAGATACAGTGATTTGAATGCAGTGATGGAATCGAAATGCGTAGCGGAATAATACTCATTTTCTAACCGAGACTGCTACATCAATTCTGGGATTATTCTCTCTCTACTGTCGATCTATACATGATATTTCCTCGATTCGCACAGTTACATATCATCTCAGTTTCTATAGCAACTACAAAAGGTGCGTGACTATAAAAAAAATCATCAACAGCCTGTGTCTATGACCAGCCTCCTTCTAAGGTTAGTGTGTGAACTTCGGTTTATCAAACTGTGGACGTACAAACGAGCTTCGAACAGTACCAAAAGAAATGTAGATTCACAGCCTTCTTTCATTGGCTGAGAATTGGAACTATCTTTGCCCATGTAAAATTTCACCCTTTTGCCCCCTAAGCTACCGTAAGCTATCACACAATATTAGAGCAGAATATCATATGTACTAGGCTAATGTGTGGAGTGTGTATATGTGTGTCTGGAATCAGGGGTATCAAGGGCTGATCCAAGGGGGGTTGATAGGCTATGTTGCTAGCTTTCCCTTTGTAAGATATCTCAAAAAGCAACAAAGAGTAAATACATATATTTAGCAAGTAGCAGCTTCATGTGCTAACCAGACGAATGCAGAGTATTGTGAGGTGAGAATGAGTGAGGTAAGTGGTGGTATGTGGTGGCCCACTCTTGGAGACCTGGTGGGTGTTGGTGATCAGCCTTTGAATCTTTGTAGTGTGGCTCGTCGGCTACCTGGAGATATGGTAGCTCTCGCTAGCTCTACCCCTTTTCCTGCGTTGGGAGGCTGCGGTGTGGTTTGTTGGCGACCTGGAAACATGGCAGCTCTCCTCTGTCAGCATCATTGAAGCCTGATCTCCCTGTCATCAGCAGACTCAGCAATCCTCCTCCCCCTCTCCTAGTTTGTGTGGGCATACTCATGTATTTAATAGCTCACATATGCTAAGGTCATGTGAATTTTTCAAATGTTGTATTGGATATAAACAATTACGATATGAGTGCGGTATGAAATATTTTGAATGTTGGATTGGATGCAATAAGCAAGCAGTTCAGCAAAAACAATATGTGGTATGTGACATGTACGGACGGATGTACGTACGAACCATCGGACATGCTAGTGTGAGGCTCGCTCACAATTAACGGTATGCATAATTTAATAACACAATTGTTTAAAAAGCTTGCCTTTAAATACACCAACATGTGTACCTGCCCCAGTCCCATACCAACATGTGTACCTGCCCCAGTCCCATACCAACATGTGTACCTGCCCCCAGTCCCATTGAGTAACCACCTCCCACATAACTAATCCTGCCCTGCACTGGCCATCTACAACACTACTTGACGTGACTGCTATCTCCACCCCTATAGGCTAATTCTTCCGCAAAGGAGTTGAGATTGATGAGGTCCGCAAGATCCTGATCATGCCCAACAAGGAGCCTGTGCCTGTGATGCGCCGTCCTGTGTGGAGCTTCATGGAGAGGGAGGTGTCTGCCGACCAGCTCTGCTGGACTGCCATGAACCCAGGCTACCAGGGAGAGGGGCTCATTAATGCTTTTGTACAGACCGAGGGAACACCATAGACACTTCTCAAGAGACATTGTCTGAATATCCAAACACAACCTTTGTAAGCAGCTTTTTACTTTCTGCCGCTATCACTATACTTATGTGTACAATTTTTATTCTCTCCTTGGAGCTAGTTTCACAGCCACTGCCCGTATGAATTCTTTTAAAAGTCCATTTCACTAGTATGCTGGACAAGTACCTGTCCAGTTTGAGGGTGTGTGTACTTCACTTACCTAATACCTGAGTTGGGTTCTTACCTGGGGTGGGCTCTTACCTGAGGTGGGCTCTTACCTGAGGTGGGCTCTTACCTGAGGCGGGCTCTTAGCTGAGGTGGGCTCTTACCTGAGGTGGGCTCTTACCTGAGGTGGGCTCTTACCTGGGGTGGGCTCTTACCTGGGGTGGGCTCTTAATTACCTGAGGTGGGCTCCTACCTGGGGTGGGCTCTTACCTGATGTGGGCTCTTACCTGAGGTGGGCTCTTACCTGAGGTGGGCTCTTACCTGTGGGCTCTTGAAGTATACAGGAACTTCTAGGGGGCAGGTCCCAACGCTAGTGAAGCACGTAGCCATTGCTATGTATACAGTGGGCACCTATTTGATTGCCTGATGAACATACATGAGTACTAGCTTTAGTATTGTATGTTCCTCAGGTACTCAATCAGGTCAACATGCTCAGTACTGCATACTGGTGAGAGATAGCCCTTCAAGCTTTGATTAGTCTACAGTAGCACTCTAGTGGATAGCAAGAAGCTGTTGACTTAATATTCATGTATGCCCGGCGCCCACCTCACGTAACAGGCACATACAGTGCCTCAGATAAGAGCCGGGGGAGCCAGGGGGGGGGGATGTGGGTGCTGATGCAAAACTATTATGTAGTTTGTCTGACGTTACCTATAATATTATGATTGTGGATGGCCCCTGGTAGCATAATAGTATCACATGCAGGGGACTATTGTAGCTCTTCTGGCAACAGAATTAGCACTTATGATTTGGAGGGGGGGGGGGGGGAGCTGGAATGCAGTTGTATAAATACTCATCATTGTAGCATGAGCTGTTCACTAATAGTCCTGTAGGGGGAAGTGGGTGTGGCATAGCTGATCTGCAATGGCTACTGCCGCACGTTCTAATGCTCTAAATTGCTGTGATTAATTATTACCACTTTGGCCATCTTTTCTGAAACTTTAAAGTTGTTTTTTATCATTAATTAATAATTAGGTGCTGCATGTGGATAATGAACTAGGGTGATTATTATTTAAGGAGCTATACCTCAGGTACAGATCACCAGAGGCAGTTATGGTGTTCATAATAATATTCTAAAGGGATACTAGCAAGTTTGCAATTCATGTTTACATACGTAACTAGCATGCACTATCGTGTGGCTGAAAGGCGGTTGACACTGTACATAGAATCTTAATAACAATGATAGTCTCATTCCCGAGGCTCCCCGTGCATCAAAGAAGGAAGTGGGGAGCCTGGGAATGAGGCTACTTGGAGTGCAGGCCTGGGAACGAGGCTATCTTATCTCAGTTGCTCATTGTATACTGCTTCGAATGAATTATGTGGTCTCCTTTCAAAGTCCGAGCAGCCTATATAATTTCCAGACATAGATGGATAGCTGTAATAATGACCCTTATCAGTAGCTCTGCATAGTAACTAGAAGTGCTAAAATTCTATCACCATGGTTACAGTACCAAACCCATGCACACATGCTTGGGATTAGTAAATCCCTTTAAGGACTGTGCGCAGTGCTGACGCAAAGGAAATAGGTACGAGCTGTTAATGTGTCGTATCTATGGTGGCTTGTCTACAGTTGCAGTGCTAAAAATTCCACAGATAAACACTTTGAAACCCTGTACCAAACACCTATCTTAATAAAACTAGTGCTGATAAGTGGCACATGCCTGCAATAGGCGCTACATATCTGCGGCAAGCCTGCAAATGCGATAGCCGGTCACGAGGTCTGCAAAGGTGGCGGAAATAAAAGTGAAAAATGCCTCCGTGGTGTGAAACAAAGCTCGAAATATAAAGCGCTCCAGAATTATTCATTCCATTCTGGCATAGCTACTATTGCTGCTAGTTACAGGTCCATTGACTCGTTCTGGAAACTACCTCTCGCCAGTCCTTTTACTGACGCAGTACGTCCGACAGCTGTTGGGAATGCAAGCTCTTACAACGCGAAGGAGTGCGATACTGTGCCTCGCACTAGCACTTTTGGCCTACTGCTACGCCCAAAACTTCACCATCGGTAACGCACTACCGTGCGGAGAAGACAATCTGTCTTGCATCCCTTTAGAAGACTGCTACCCTAGGAGTGAGCTCTGTAATGGCGCTCCTTTTTGCCCGTTCTTCGGAGAAGATGAGGGGGATCCATCTATCCTCAATGCTCTTGACTGTAAGCGTTACCATACATGTATACTGTATACTATCCGAGGCTCCCTGCAGCTTTGATAATATAGGTATCATAATAGAAATTGCTCTTTGTATTCATTTTGACTCTCGCACCCAGGTAATGGTAATTTTGGTCAAAGGAGGATGTTCAGGTGTAGCGGTGGACAGGTTCTAGCGCTCGACCTTCTCTGTGATGGCATTGATCATTGCTCGGGTGGTGATGACGAAACCAATGTTCTGTGTGCAAGTTAGTGAGCTATTGCTATTATTTTAATTTTATATCAGCTCATGATAAGCTTATATTTATAAGCGGTCCCATATTAAATTTTCAAAGTCACTTATGCTTGTTCTTCCCTGCAGACAAGTGTCGCCTTCCTTTCTACGGAGGTTGCTCCTACACTAAACAGTGTGTCACCTCCTCGCTATCTGTCAACTGTAGAGATTGCCTTCCCGGACTTGTTGACATTGGGGAATTTGACTGCGTCCGTAAGTTATACCTAATCAGCAATATTGATTGGTAATTTATATTTAAGCGACTTCATCACATGTTTGATGTTAATTTTTTTCACTACAGCTGAGCTTAGAGTTGACTTTGAAGCTACCACTTATAACACATCTGAAAATGATGCCACTGTAGAAGTCTGTGCTGTGTTAGTATCTGGAAACATCACTGGCATCAGCTTTGTGATTGGATTTAGTACATCTCCTGATTCAGCATTAGGTGGTAAGTTACTAAAAACAATGTAATGCAACATTGATACTTATCACCTAATGCTACTTTTCCCTATGCAAGGTGGAGTGGACTATTCCTTTTCTGCTGTGAATGTTACCTTCAGTGAAGGCATGACGAGGCAGTGTGTGATGATTAATATCAACGATGACGATCTTTTGGAAAACTCTGAATCCTTCTTTGTTGAGTTGGCTACATTTCAACAAAATGTCATTCTGGACTCCACTCAAACAACTGTCAACATCGCTGATAATGATGGTGAGCTAACACTCTATTGTTGTACAGATTTATAAATAGAAGTACCATATACTCTTTCAGTACACTGTGTAGCTACTGACTAAGGTGGATGATCTATTAGTATCACATTGAAAGGTGCCACACATGATCATCGTGATGTAGCATATGAACTGTGTGATAGTAGCATTACTGATTTGAAACGTACTTTGTTTGATTGATGCATTTGGACAAAAAAATTGTTTTAGACTCTATTGCTGACAATGGTGGTGGACTAACTATCTATTTTGCTGTACAGATTTAGAAATAGGTTTGTGTACCACATTTTCCAGTACACCTATTTTTGTAGCCAAAATTCTAGTGCAAATCAATGGCTATACGGAAACGGAATGGCTAAGAAAAAACTACACGACTCCCTACTTTGTCTGTGATAACAGGAGGAACGGCTAATCTGCATGTGCGATCACCAGGTCTTTGCTAAGATGGTTAAACTTTTTTTGTGAAAGGCCAGATATTTCTATTAATTGACTTCATTACTGTGAAGCCAATTAAGATTACTGTTAATGTACTTTGTTAGCTATTGCCATCACCCAGTATATATACATACATGCAACCTTTATCAATACCACCTCACAGCGGCTGTGTTCTCCTTCACTGAAATATCTTATGATGTGAATGAAACTGCTGGGCCAGCGATTGTGGTTGTGGAACTCAGTGGAGCAGATCTGACCTTTGCCATTGATGTGACAGTTGAGACTGTAGGAGGTGGCTCTGCTACAGGTACATGTTATTTGTGGTTTGATACCCTCTCAGTTCATGCACATATTAGTTACAAATAATCAGAGAACGCAAATGAAGAACTGTAGCCTGCTAATCAGTTGGCATACTCAGAGAGAGATCCAGTTGACAGTTACTTTACTAATAAAATGAGCTTTAACCCCACTGCTAACACCGGTCAAAATAATGACATAGCTATATATCTATTTTAGTAACTGATGACTACAGCACTACTTCACGAGTCCTGACCTTCAGTGCTACAAGTGTCAGAGGAGCTACAGTGACTGCAATGATCCCCATTGCGGATGATGACCTTGTGGAGATGACTGAAACCATCAATGTGATGGGGAGTGTTACTGAACCACTTGCCAGCTTTCAACCTTCTCAAACAGTTGTTAACATCTTGAATGATGATGGTATGTTGAAGTAACAGAGTAACCTGGTTTAGCATGTAGCTACTATGGTAGTGGGCTATATTGATTCTTTCATGGTACATATAAGTATTGAGATTACTGTTAATGCGCTATTACCTTCATCCAGTATATATACATGCAACTTTTATCAATTCCCCCTCACAGCGGCTGTGTTCTCCTTCACCGAAACATCTTATGATGTGAGTGAAGATGCTGGGCCAGCGGTTGTGGTTGTGGAACTCAGTGGAGCAGATCTGACCTTTGCCATTGACGTGACAGTTGAGACTGTAGGAGGTGGCTCTGCTACAGGTACATGTTATTTATGATTTGATACCCTCTCAGTTCATGCACATAGTAGTTACAAATAATAAGAGAACGCAAGTGAAGAACTGTAGCCTGCTAATCAGAGATCCAGTTGACAATTATTTCACTAATAAAATCAGCATTAATCCCACTGCTAACACCGATCAAAATAATGACATAGCTATATCTATTTTAGTAACTGATGACTACAACACTACCTCACAAGTCCTGACCTTCAGTGCTACAAGTGTCAGAGGAGCTACAGTGACTGTGATGATCCCCATTGTGGATGACGACCTTGTGGAGATGACTGAAACCATCAATGTGATGGGGAGTGTTACTGAACCACTTGCCAACTTTCAACCTTCTCAAACAGTTGTTAACATCCTGAATGATGATGGTATGTTGAAAAGATGCTGTAACCTGGTATAGTATGGTAGTGGGCTATATTGATTCTTTCATGGTACATATAAGTATTGAGATTACTGTTAATGCGCTATTACCTTCATCCAGTATATATATATGCAACTTTTATCAATTCCCCCTCACAGCGGCTGTGTTCTCCTTCACCGAAACATCTTATGATGTGAGTGAAGATGCTGGGCCAGCAGTTGTGGTTGTGGAACTCAGTGGAGCAGATCTGACCTTTGCCATTGATGTGACAGTTTTGACTGTAGGAGGTGGCTCTGCTACAGGTACATGTTATTTGTGATTTGATACCCTCTCAGTTTATGCACATAGTAGTTACAAATAATAAGAGAACGCAAGTGAAGAACTGTAGCCTGCTAATCAGAGATCCAGTTGACAAATATTTTACTAATAAAATCAGCATTAACCCCACTGCTAACACCGATCAAAATAATGACATAGCTATATCTATTTTAGTAACTGATGACTACAACACTACCTCACAAGTCCTGACCTTCAGTGCTACAAGTGTCAGAGGAGCTACAATGACTGCAATGATCCGTATTGTGGATGATGACCTTGTGGAGATGACTGAAACCATCAATGTGATGGGGAGTGTTACTGAACCACTTGCCAGCTTTCAATCTTCTCAAACAGTTGTTAACATCCTGAATGATGATGGTATGTTGAAAAGACGCAGTAACCTGGTATAGCATGTACTATGGGATAGGGCTACATGGTTCTTTCTTTGTGCACAAATGTACATACAGTGTAAACTTCAAGCAAGTAAAAACCATCTTTTAATGAACGCCTGAAATCACAGGTTGTATTGTTTGCTGAATTTGAATCAAACAATAACATATGTATTTTTATCCCTCACAGTGGCTATACTCCAGCTGTCACCAATTACCTACATGGTGGCAGAAAATGGTGGAAATGCGATGGTGATAGTTGAGTGTATTGGTGCGACTCTAACTTTTGATATTTCAGTGGTTTTTCAAACAATTGCAGCTGGCAGCACTGCAACAGGTATAATTAAATTTAAGGGATCAGTAATGAATATTGTAAAAAGCTTTTGCATAGGATATGTGTCAGAATCACATGAATGTACCTCAAATAATATGTAATACAGCCATGGCTAACATTACACACTTTTTTCTTATAGCTGGTTCAGACTACACTACAGCTTCTGTGGCACTGACCTTTCTATCTGGGTCTCAGTCTGGTGCAACCCAAACAGTGGATGTAGGAATCATTGATGATGACATTCCGGAATCAGAAGAATTTATCAATATTCAGATATCTGGACTATCTGTAGGTGCAGCACTTGCTGTAATTGCTGCTGGAAGTGGAATTGGAAACATTACTATCATCGACATGGATGGTAAGTTGCTGAGTCATCTAACATGCACATACTATAACTGTGCGATATGAGGCCAGTGATTATATGCTACTACATACTACCTTGTTTGCATCTCTCTTGCTCTGCAGTACTGTGTGATGCTCCACCTAACATTACAAATGGTATTGTGACATTCACTCGCCTCACGGTTGGTTCAACGGCTGCCTATAACTGCTCTTCGGGCTTTGAGCTGGTTGGAAACATGATCAGGACGTGCACAAATACAAGTATGGCCAGTGCAGAGTTTTTGCCAGCGGAACCGTTTTGCAGGCGTGAGTACACTGCATGAATATGTCTGAAGTGGCTACATGCGGTCATTTCAGTCAAGTGCTAATGTCCATTCTGCACATGCAATGAACAATTATGGATCAGTTAAAAGATAATTTAGTGTTTGCATGTATACAGTTTTGCATGGATATAGTTTTGCATGGATGAATTCAATTAAACCTTGTCCAAGACCAACACTGTCCTCTACATAGGATACTCGTACAGGTAGTATCCTTCCTGTATATTATGTATAATGTATATTTGTTCACAGAACATGTTCAATAGTATTTTCATTTCTTGTACACTGCAGCACTGTGTTCTGATCCTCCTACCATTGTGAATGGCATGAGGACATTCAGCGGAAATTCAGTCAATGACACTGCTACCTACACCTGTAATTCGGGCTTTGAGCTGATCGGAGATGCAACCACAACATGCACAGCAGCTGCAGATGGGAATTCTGCAACATTTCCAGCAGTACCACCACCAGAATGCAGGCGTGAGTACTACATTGTGAATATATAATAGAACTGTCTATAGCATTTACAGGCCTTCTCAGCTGTGTCACTATGGCTTTATTCACTTAATATTTGCATTTCTTGTACCCTGCAGCACTGTGTTCTGATCCTCCTACCATTGTGAATGGCATGAGGACATTCAGCGGAAATTCAGTCAATGACACTGCTACCTACACCTGTAATTCAGGCTTTGAGCTGATCGGAGATGCAACCACAACATGCACAGCAGCTGCAGATGGGAATTCTGCAACATTTCCAGCAGTACCACCACCAGAATGCAGGCGTGAGTACTACATTGTGAATATAACATAGAACTGTCTATAGCATTTGCAGGCCTTCTCAGCTGTGTCACTATGGCTTTATTCACTTAATATTTGCATTTCTTGTACCCTGCAGCACTGTGTTCTGATCCTCCTACCATTATGAATGGCATGAGGACATTCAGCGGAAATTCAGTCAATGACACTGCTACCTACAGCTGTAATACTGGCTTTGAGCTGATCGGAGGCGCGACCACAACATGCACAGCAGCTGCAGATGGGAATTCTGCAACATTTCCAGCAGTACCACCACCAGAGTGCAGGCGTGAGTACTGCTTTGTGAATACAACTAGAACTGTCTATAGCATTTGCAGGCCTTCTCAGCTGTGACAGTATGGCTTTATTCACTTAATATTTTCATTTCTTGTACCCTGCAGCACTGTGTTCTGATCCTCCTACCATTGTGAATGGCATGAGGACATTCAGCGGAAATTCAGTCAATGACACTGCTACCTACACCTGTAATTCGGGCTTTGAGCTGATCGGAGATGCAACCACAACATGCACAGCAGCTGCAGATGGGAATTCTGCAACATTTCCAGCAGTACCACCACCAGAATGCAGGCGTGAGTACTACATTGAGAATATAACATAGAACTGTCTATAGCATTTATAGGCCTTCTCAGCTGTGTCACTATGGCTTTATTCACTTAATATTTGCATTTCTTGTACCCTGCAGCACTGTGTTCTGATCCTCCTACCATTGTGAATGGCATGAGGACATTCAGCGGAAATTCAGTCAATGACACTGCTACCTACACCTGTAATTCGGGCTTTGAGCTGATCGGAGATGCAACCACAACATGCACAGCAGCTGCAGATGGGAATTCTGCAACATTTCCAGCAGTACCACCACCAGAGTGCAGGCGTGAGTACTACTTTGTGAATACAACTAGAACCTTCTCAGCTGTGACAATATGGCATAATTCACTTAACATTTTCATTTCTTGTACTCTGCAGCACTGTGTTCTGATCCTCCTACCATTGTGAATGGCATGAGGACATTCAGCGGAAATTCAGTCAATGACACTGCTACCTACACCTGTAATTCGGGCTTTGAGCTGATCGGAGATGCAACCACAACATGCACAGCAGCTGCAGATGGGAATTCTGCAACATTTCCAGCAGTACCACCACCAGAGTGCAGGCGTGAGTACTACTTTGTGAATACAACTAGAACTGTCTATAGCATTTGCAGGCCTTCTCAGCTGTGACAGTATGGCTTTATTCACTTAATATTTTCATTTCTTGTACTCTGCAGCACTGTGTTCTGATCCTCCTACCATTGTGAATGGCATGAGGACATTCAGCGGAAATTCAGTCAATGACACTGCTACCTACACCTGTAATTCGGGCTTTGAGCTGATCGGAGATGCAACCACAACATGCACAGCAGCTGCAGATGGGAATTCTGCAACATTTCCAGCAGTACCACCACCAGAATGCAGGCGTGAGTACTTCATGAATATAACTCAAGCATTTGCAGGCCTTCTCAACCGTGACAATATGGCTTTATTCACTTAATATTTGCATTTCTTGTACCCTGCAGCACTGTGTTCTGATCCTCCTACCATTGTGAATGGCATGAGGACATTCAGCGGAAATTCAGTCAATGACACTGCTACCTACACCTGTAATTCAGGCTTTGAGCTGATCGGAGATGCAACCACAACATGCACAGCAGCTGCAGATGGGAATTCTGCAACATTTCCAGCAGTACCACCACCAGAGTGCAGGCGTGAGTACTACTTTGTGAATACAACTAGAACCTTCTCAGCTGTGACAATATGGCATAATTCACTTAACATTTTCATTTCTTGTACTCTGCAGCACTGTGTTCTGATCCTCCTACCATTGTGAATGGCATGAGGACATTCAGCGGAAATTCAGTCAATGACACTGCTACCTACACCTGTAATTCGGGCTTTGAGCTGATCGGAGATGCAACCACAACATGCACAGCAGCTGCAGATGGGAATTCTGCAACATTTCCAGCAGTACCACCACCAGAGTGCAGGCGTGAGTACTACTTTGTGAATACAACATAGAACTGTCTATAGCATTTGCAGGCCTTCTCAGCTGTGTCACTATGGCTTTATTCACTTAATATTTGCATTTCTTGTACCCTGCAGCACTGTGTTCTGATCCTCCTACCATTATGAATGGCATGAGGACATTCAGCGGAAATTCAGTCAATGACACTGCTACCTACACCTGTAATTCGGGCTTTGAGCTGATCGGAGGCGCGACCACAACATGCACAGCAGCTGCAGATGGGAATTCTGCAACATTTCCAGCAGTACCACCACCAGAGTGCAGGCGTGAGTACTACTTTGTGAATACAACTAGAACTGTCTATAGCATTTGCAGGCCTTCTCAGCTGTGACAGTATGGCTTTATTCACTTAATATTTTCATTTCTTGTACCCTGCAGCACTGTGTTCTGATCCTCCTACCATTGTGAATGGCATGAGGACATTCAGCGGAAATTCAGTCAATGACACTGCTACCTACACCTGTAATTCAGGCTTTGAGCTGATCGGAGATTCAACCACGACATGCACAGCAGCTGCTGATGGGAATTCTGCTACATTTCCAGCAGTACCACCACCAGAATGCAGGCGTGAGTACTGTACTTTGTGAATACAACTAGAACTGTCTATAGCATTTGCAGGCCTTCTCAGCTGTGACAGTATGGCTTTATTCACTTAATATTTTCATTTCTTATACTCTGCAGCACTGTGTTCTGATCCTCCTACCATTGTGAATGGCATGAGGACATTCAGCGGAAATTCAGTCAATGACACTGCTAGCTACACCTGTAATGCTGGCTTTGAGCTGATCGGAGGCGCGACCACAACATGCACAGCAGCTGCAGATGGGAATTCTGCTACATTTCCAGCAGTACCACCACCAGAATGCAGGGGTGAGAATTTCTTCACTCTAGTAAATGTAATCATTAGCTTCACATGTGCATGTGTATTTTGCTGTGCACTTTACATATAAGTAGCCTGAAAAGTTTCAGTCATGTTTGCGGTTGATCTGTGCATGTAGCTAGTGAAACTGTGTGGCGCTGAAAAGAAGTTTCACACTTATTCTTTATGTTTGTTGTCCACTCTAGCAATTGTAACCATTGGCTTTACACAAGGAGAGTACTCTGTCATTGAAAATGAAGGATCCGTGCGTGTCTTTATTGAAAGGGACGATGTGGTCTTGGATCGTGATATTCTGTTTACCATATTTACTATCATGGGCCCTGGCGAAGCTGTGGGTATGTTTACTCAGTCAGTCTATTTGTAGGTACTACACAATTTCAGTCAGAACATTAATTGAAATCTTCATTGGGATGCTTGACTTATGTTTGAAACTGTACAGACTAATAATGTATTACCTGGAGCCTAAGGGAACTAGCTGCTGATCTTCTGATATTTTCTCTATTTGTATAGCTGGAGAGGACTATGTGACAGTAGCCCCATTGGATCTGGTCTTTGATATGTCAATGGGAAGTGATTCATTGATCGGCATGGACATCACAATATTGAATGACACAGTTGTGGAGAACAGGGAATGCTTCTACGCTGTGATCAATTCCAGTGACACTTCTGTTATTGTCGACCCAGCCATGGCTCGTGTGTGCATTGATGATGATGACAGTACGTCACAGTTACCTATTATCTTGCATGGACAGTGTGTTCTCATGGCTTCAATATTGCATGCCTCCAATTATGCATTCTTCTGTATAACAGTGGTACTTATTTGTCTTAAAATCAATACTGAGCATCTAAGCCTATTTGGGTGTTTCAAAAACAAAGTGGCATTTAAAATGCCTAGTCTAAATTGCCACATGGTGCTATGATTCATAAGCATACACTTGAATTACTCCTACCTATATGTGTTGTCCCACAGGTGTGGTGATTGAGCCAGAAGATCCAACATATACTGTGCCAGAAGGTCCTCCAAATCAGTACATCGACATCCCCATTGTCCTTCGTGGGATGAAGGAGCCAGGACTGGAATGCAACGTGTCTGTTCACACAGAAGATGGTAGTGCCATTGGTAAGCTTAAACCTCTATAGGCCCTGACCTATCCAACTGAACAGTCTATTATAACTAGTAGCCTAGTTTGACCTGTCCATATCATCTCCTTAATTCAGTGCACAGCTGTGTTATGAGCTTACAAATGTATTTTAGCCTGCACGAATACATTATAGCACACTCTTGTATATATAAAACCTGTTTATCTTTCCATACACAGCTGGTGTAGACTATATTGCTAATTGGGAAAACTTTACGTTCAGTGCTGCTAACACAACTCAAATCTTCCAAGTTCACATCATAGATGACCTCACTCCAGAGCCAGATGAGACCTTCACTGTCAACGTGAGCAGCTTGGATGACAATTGCATAGCTGGTACACCTGCCATAGTGACAATCATCGATGAGGGTGAGAGGCTTTGCTTGTTTGTACTCTGATGTACGTACTAAATGTTCAAAGCAACTTAGCTGATACAGTACTGGGTGTATAATCTACATATATAACTACCTCATCCATTAAATTTCATTCATGTTGCAATGGCAAAAAATATCAGTCATATGGATACTGATATGCCAGCCATTCGATCCTCTTTTCAGTGGCTCCTGCATTGGAAATATTGTTTGCCTACATTTTATGATTACTCTCCACCCCTCCTGCTTGGAAATGGTGCTGTTTGCAAACACAGAACTGGCTAGCCACAGGCTACACTATAGTGGGTTTTTGCATGCCAAGCTGCTCACCATATCTTTGCTATGCAATTTACAGAAATTCTGTTTACTTCTGATAATACAATGCATACTTAATGCTTGTGGAAAATACTGATAGACACGCACTTCTATCTGCCATCCCAGTGTGGGTGATAAATGGGCTGTGTTTATAAAAATCGAGGGGGGGGAGGGCAGAGTTTTACATGGCTCTGACATGGAGAATTGTTAGTATAAGAGTTCCTCTCATGTCGTCCGACATTGATGTAGTAACAGTTTATTAGAGAGTCTTGCTTTGTAGTTGTGACCCAGGAACAGTTGATCACCTGGAGGAGCCTGACTCTTACATCATAGAGCTATATCTATTACTATACTGACCTAAACACAAGGTTGTTTAATAGTACTGTACCAGTGTTAGCTAACACCCATTCTTGTAATAATGTTGATAGTGTATACCAGGAGCCCATGTGTATACTTTTCAATATTTCACACTCTAGTCATAATTATAGTCTGTATGCTAACTTCCCACTGGACCCCCAACCCTCTTCCACCTGATTTTCCACTTACTTGTGTCTGACTTCATATAGGACTAATATAGCTGTTGTTTTTACAGATTAGGCTAATCATGGGCTTGTTTCTTGTCTCTGTAGAGGATTGTGATGACATGCCATGTGATCCGAATGCCGAATGCACAGAGCTCCCTGGACCTGACACATTCACCTGTGAATGCATCCCTCCATTTGTAGGAGACGGATTTACATGCAGTAAGTAAACAGAAACCCTTTCATTTCTTTACTAATACGCATAGCATTAATTATGATATCTGTACACTATTTTTTTTAGGAAGGCCAATTGTGGATGTCGGTGATGATCCTCACTTCAGCATTGCACTGCCCAGCGGAAAGTTGCTCTGTTATACGGTGCAGGGACAACATGGTTTCACTTTCAATTTGATCAGCAACAAGAAGATCCACATGAATGCCATGTTTGTCCCAGACTCTCGTCGAGAAGAAGTCACCTGGCTGGGATCGATGGGGATCATTATACACAGCAACAGTTACAAGAAGTCCAATGGCACAGCTCTGAGATTCCAGGCTAAGGCTAACACAATCCACATCGGAGATAAGATCATCCTTAAGGCTAGGAACATTGAGAAGCTGACCTTTAGCGATGGCAAGCTGACTATCTCAGAGGCCCCACCAGTGGAAGGCTTCAAGTATCCCGCAGTGTATGTAGACCTCCAGGACGTCGGTCTCAGCTTCACCATCAAGTTCATGAATGAGCATCTAGACCTGTTCTGGCACAGTACTGGCCAGATAATTGGAGACTCTCATGGAATAATTGGTGAGTCAAGACTTCAGATTTTATATGGATATATTATATATGAACACTTTGGCATAATCAAAGGCATGCCACTTGTAATCCTTCTTTAGGCCAGTTCTTCCGCAAGGGAGTTGAGATTGATGAGGTACGCAAGATGCTGATCATGCCCAACAAGGAGCCTGTGCCTGTGATGCGCCGTCCTGTGTGGAGCTTCATGGAGAGGGAGGTGGCTGACGATCAGCTCTGCTGGACTGCCATGAACCCAGGCTACCAGGGAGAGGGGCTTATCGATGGAAACTACTTTGACTATCTAGTGAATGATGTACTAACTGCAGACTTCAAGTTCAAGAAACAACAGTAGGACACCAAACCCCTACAAAAATACTTTTTAAGATGTAGATGTCTTCCTTTAAGCCTTTTATGATTTTATAACAAGAAAGTTTTCATTAAAAGCTTTTTTCTGTTTGCATATTTTTTTTATTGCATCTAGCTAGTTAGTGTGACAGTCATGGAACATATGCTGCTTTCTTTCAAAGTTTCAGGACATATGCATACAGTATTCATAATAATGAAGTAGTGCACTGCTTTGTGATTTTTTAGTTTCATAACAATGTACACGAGATGATTCCATTATATCCTGTGCAGCAAAATGTTACCCTCAATTCCACGTACAGGTACCGTAATCTCCCGAAAATACGCCCATGGGCGATGAACTTTAGTGGCTACTCAAAGAGGGGGGTGGGCTTATTTTCGAGTGTTTTGGTATTTCACTCAAAAATAGGCCCACCCTATAAGTTAGTATACACCCACCCAGACATGACAGGATGTGAAGGGCTTCATAAGAAGCGCACTCGAAAATAGGCCCGCCCTATAAGTTAGTATACACCCACCAGACATAACAAGATGTGAAGGGCTTCATAAGATTTGTTTGCAAAAGCGTCAAGTGTACTAAGAGCCAGAACAAAGTAAGAACAATCTCTGTTCTCTGGAAAGCCATCCCACATCCACAAACTGATTGACTTTTTCTTGAAACCTTTTATATATGTTTACCAGGCTTTTTTCAAAGCCAACACACACACAGAAGATTTCATTATGCAGCATGCTTGTGTGGTTAATGGGGTGGGCTTATTTTCGAGAGTAAATGACCCTCTACAATAACTTTTGGTTGAAGAGGGGGGTGGGCTTATTTTCGAGGGTGGGCTTATTTTCGGGAGATTACGGTAATTAACGTAGCGTGTAGCTATAGCTATGTGTCTACTGTGGCTATCGTGAACCCTTTGTTGGGCTAATCTCCCTGCAATTAATGACTTGATTATGTATCAGTTGTCCATTTGTAAACTCATTAGAGTGTGTGTCTCTGGAACCTTCTAGAATATTTCCTGATCTCGATATAAATCGTCCAATATTGTCGGTTGTCAGACTCTCTATCTAGCCAGGGTTCCATACAGAATTTTTCAGTGGGGGTGGGGAAAAGCATGTGCATAGAGCCACATCCTCTGGGGGGGGGTGGGTGATGCTCCCCCAGGAAATTTTAGAAATTGACATGCTCTGAGGTAGTTTCTAGTGGCTTCTGGGGCTCCAAAATGGCTGGAAATTAGCTACTAATGAACTACTGAGTATCAAAAATATGTCAACTTCAAAATTCTGGGGAGGGGAACGCATGCTGGGGGCCCCCCCTCCTCCCCCTCTGTATGACCACCCTGCTAGCTATTGAAAAATACATGTTTTTTTTCAAGTGACGGGTACACACAGAGCGCTACAGCTACTTGTATCAAAGTAACCCAATTTGCAGAACCTAAAATGCATATCAAACTGATCGATGTCCTGCATGATTTGACTCGGACTATGGAACACAATAATAATATGGAGTTTCTCAAGAGAGTTTGGTTGTTTAAGAAGTACTCCTCCATGGTCAGTTGTAGCTAGCACTCCTAAGAGGTCAAGATTCTGTAACTGCAGGGCAAGCTTAGCTGCACGATAGTCACAGTTTATTACACTAGTGCTGAAGGAGATTGATGCACCCACAGATTACACTCACGATAATATAACATGCAGGATGCCTTGGACCTTATTTCTTTACTTTATGGAATTGACAGTTACAGAAGATCCATGACAGGTTATTCATATAGCTTCATTCCCAGGCTCCCCTCCCAAAAAAGTTGCGTGCATGGGAGGGAACCCTGAGAACAAGGCTAGGTTATGTATATGAGCATCTATATAGAACAGTGGACTGTGTGGTAGGTACGAATGTTTGAACTTATACCCGGTACACCTTATGCAATGGTGTCTGCTCACACTCTAGGTGGCATACTATTTACAGCAATGTATTACGGTATACGCACACTATTTACAGCAATGTATTATATGCATACACTGAATAGTACATAGCTAGCTATAGCTTCCACACAGAGTTTATGGGAACGGGGCAATGTGTATATAGGATTACATCATCACGGCCATGACCTCATGTCCATATCATGCTCCCCCTCGTGCTCCTCAGTTTTGTTTGCACTAGTTCATTCAAAAACCTGGTGAGGAGCCCGGAATAAGGCTACTGGCAAGGAGGGGTCACAGAGGAGCAAAACATAGGCTTACTACAGTTCCCAGGTTGGCAGCTACAGTTTGTGTAGCCTCTGTATAGCTAGGTAAAGATATGAACACTAGAAAAGGGCAGCACAATTGGGCGATAAGCAGGGTTTCATACAGAAGGGGGGAGGGGGGGCAGAATGTAGAAGTTGATCTTTTTTTGATACTCAGTCGTTTATTCGTTGCTAATTTTCAGCATTTTTGGTGCCCCAGAAGCCACCAGAAGCAACCTCAGAGAATGTAGATTTTCCCTTGGGGGGGGGGGGGGGTTCTTTCATTACTTGTGATAGCTAGTGTGAACAATGGCTCAGTGTAGGGAATGCAGAATGACACTCCTTCCACAATATTAATGGTTGAGCTCCTAGTAGGGCGACTACAGTATAGACATGCATGTACGGCTGCAATTAGCTACATTGGGTGGCTGATTTAGCAATATATACACAACGCAATACCTTCTAGCATATGGGGGAGTTGTTCTGTTGAATTTTGTATGCAATTACAGGTCTTAAAATCATCATTGATTAGTTTGGTACAAATACAAATGAACAGTATGTTTACTTCAAATTCACTCTGTTTGTATCTATAGTCCACAAAGCCAAACCTTAGCTCTGTGTATTGAATAGCTGGCCTGGGGATTCTTGTTCATGGTTATCGACTGTAGCCATCTCTGTGTGGGAACTGGGCTGGTCATTAAAATCAGCGTAATGGTTCTCAATGACTGTCACAGTGGTTCCATTGACCTCACTTTCCAGGCTAGTATCTCTATCTCTGGCTGAGCTCTCTGTGACTGGATTCTCATCAGTAAAATAGATTTCAACAACTTCAGAGCCAGTAGAAATCTGGTCAGATCCTTCTGAAGGTGAGAATCGCAGATCATTGCTTCTACGCATACTAGGTGCATTTTGTGAGGTTTCTGCTGTTGATCGCTTGGTACTAGATGAAATCTGTGACTTGCTGGCCTTGCTGTTTGAGACAGGATGTGATGATCGGAAACCTTGAAAAACCCTTTTCCATGACTTTCGGGCTTCATTACTAAGCACACAGAAGAACAGAAAGAGAAAAAAGCCCTGGAAAGCATTGAATATCACAAAGAGGATTTGGAAAGCCTGAGAGGTTTCACTACGGATGGTCAAGAAACCAAATACCCATGTCAGTCCGAATAGATATGTGACGCCAATCAGTCTGCAAATCAAAGTGAATTTTCTTTTCCTGTGCTTGATGGCAATGTGGGCTACAATTACGAATATTATGGAATTGAAGATCAGAATGGCACCAATGGGTCCCAAAAAGGCTCCAAACAACACTCGTACATCTCCAATGAAGCAGCTGTGTATTGTGAGAATATGCCATTAACCAGAGATACTATGTAGGTAGCAGACATGCAATACTCACAATTCTACTACATCAGAGTTATACTTCAGCATTAAGTCTCTGTCAATTCCCAGTGGCACAACTACAGCTACAATCGGCAAGGCTGCAGAAAAAGATACTTTTTAAATTACTGTAAGTCTACCAGTTATGATAGTTAAGGACCTTTATACCCTAGCTCTATAGCTGTGCGATAGAATAGCTAATAAAACAGCATACTGTAGGTCTAATAATGTAGGTAGCAGACATGCAATACTCACAATTCTACTACATCAGAGTTATAGTTCAGCATTAAGTCTCTGTCAATTCCCAGTGGCACAACTACAGCTACAATTGGCAAGGCTACAGAAAACAGCTGTTAGCCTTGTCCTCAGACCTTGTGCTAAAATTGGCTTTTTCTCACTTATGGATGCTTAGTTAAGTACTAGTGCAGTTACTTACTCCAACAGATGATTGAAGCAGCAATGATATGTCTTGTGGTGATTCGGACATATACAATTACTAGCTTTTCAAACATGAGCAGGGCCTCTGCTCCCGTCCACATGAATGCCACCAAGATAAAGTACTGGATCAGGGCCGACACGGCCACACAACCTCCATAGAGATTCTCGGGGGGGACTCGATCGATACCAATTACAAACACTAACAATGAACAAAAGATGGCTATGCAGAGCTGAATGTGAAACTTGGTAGTGTCACGTTGACGTAAAATCCTGATTAGCAGAGAGATAATTGTAAAGAATTTTGCTATTATCTACTACTGATGATATAAACTGACTTGAATGCAAGGAGTGTGATGAGAGTCAGTATAAGGCCTAACATAGATAGGCAAACTCCAGTCATGGAAATGATACTTAACGCCAGCCGAACTTGGGCAGGCAATTTACATCCATCTGTCCTTGTGCAAATATCCTACACAATGTACAAGAGCACTTTCTTCTTTGCCAATGGCACAAGTTAGTATTAGGTGTATTTGCCACAAAATACATAAAATTATTACATGCCCATCATGCACATAATTATTTAGTACCCACCCCCTCTACATTACTGCAAAAGGTATACATGCAATGGACAATATGCAGAGTGAATATCAGCAGTAAGCATAGTCTTCTTCAGCCAAATATGCATCCACAATTATTACGGTATCTACTACAAGCTTTTAGGTGCTACCACTTGCAAAAGGCAGCTATAAAGCTAAAGTGCTAACCGAATTACACCATAATGTTATTAAGACTAAAGAAACTAGAATCTTGCATGTTTTCTAGGATGGTGAGTGGATACTACACTCTGCATGCAGATGGTATGTATTTAGCCCATGGGTGCTTAATATATTAATATTATAATTATGCATATCGATCAGGTTCTCTTTATATATGCCCTGATGAAGACTGGAGCCCAGCAGTTAAAACGTCGGCATTTTGATGATATGTTTGCGAGCCAATTTGTGGTTGGTAGAAAGAGAACCTGATCGATATGAATACTGAGAACCAACCGAGATCCTCCTTGAAGTATTATAATTATGGTATCTCAAATTTGTTATGCAATAGCTTGTCCTATTCCAGAGATGTATGCACATGTGTGGAAAACCTATACTTTCCATAGAAAATACATTAGAGGCAGCTGATGCATTTTTACTGCAAAGACAAAGTATTGCAGTCAAATTTGAGACCACGTACTAACCTGGACTTAACATTAACTACATACAACACTGGCCAACTGATGTGCCATTAATCTACATTTGAGGGGAAGGGAGGAGTCAATTTACCACCAGGACGGCAAAATTTGTCAAGTGGTCGCACTGGCACACAATAAAGTCTCCATCACTCTCCGTTATCGTACACCCTTCAGAAGTCCAATTTCCAAGCCCACCTGAGAGAATAATTTTAAAACACTTGATTCATACTCTTCATTTATCACTGTAGACTATAATGCATGAACTAGCAGAGTTTTAGTCAGGAGATGGAGACGTATTACCTGCGAGGCTGAAGTTCCAAGATACACATGTGCGACGTGTAATGTTCTGCAATGGAACAGCAACCAAAAGACTATAACCTGGTGTGCTAGATAACTGTATTTGCACAGCTCACCCCTTCCAGGACTGGGTTTAGCCGTAGAACAATGGTGACAGGTTCTTCCAGGTCACGGAATGAAATTTGCTCACCAGCAACCACCGTAGCAGCAATCACAGGGGACCCGATTCTGGTGTCATTCGACACACCAGCAACTGGAAATGGTGAGGCATTTTCATAGAGCAGGAAGAACAATCCAGTTATATTATCAGAAAGCGGTTCAAACAGTGAGGCTGGCAACAAGATAAGACCAATCTCTTCCGAAATGAGCTCTTCAGTACGAACATCTCCAGTTATGGGTCTCAGAGTCCCACAGCTGCGAAAACATCTGTTCATATTACAATCTGCTGTACCACTATCAGCCCTTGAGACCAAAAAACTTCTTCCGTTAGACTGAAGAAGTTGTAGTTCAACCTTGTGTATGAAAATATAAGCATGTATAACTCAATAGTGACAGAAATCAGCATGTATAATCCACATACCCTCTCTGCTCTTAAAGTGATATTTCCTTGAAACAGTGAAAGATTGATGTTTTCTCTCTGAACAAAATTAACAAGTGCTGCTTCAAGACTCCAAATTATTCTAGAGCAATAGAATACTTGCACCATAATTAGCTTTCAGTTACACTATAGCTATATATTGTATATACTGTAGAGTATAACCTACTCAGGTCCACCTTCCTCTATGACAGCTTCAGGCCACCTCAGAAGGGCATCCACTATTGCTACAGCATTAATCACAGTCTATATAAGGTGACAAGGTAGAAGATTAGCATGATAAGTAACCTCCAGCCTGAAGGGCCTGCATATCAGTTAGTATGCACAAAGGAGAGTTTATTTAAATATAGTTGTACTACTATTTAGTAAGGCTAAGGTCTTCCCTGACAACCGTTAAATGAGTCTGCCCCTGGTTACCCATGTAAAAACATGTGTACGCATGCTGGGAAGGAGTATGACATGCATAGATGAACAAGCCTAGACGTACCTGTTCATTAACAGTAAACATTGGGTTCTCCAGTAATGAAAAGACCTGGATTACAACTTGTAGATTTTCGGTGGTTTGCTCAGTATCTGGGTCATCAGCTAGGATGATCACTCTAGCCACTTCTCTAGTTATCTCATCAAGGCTCAGAGATTCCTTCATGAACAACAGTTGGAAGTGAAATGCTTATTCACTTTTCTGATCTCAGAATCTAATACAATCAATAAGTCAGTGCAGTGGACTTACATTTCCTAGTCCATCTTCTATTTCAGAGAATTGGGCAGAAATGTTGTTAGAGTTGCCTAACATGATCAAGCAAATAAGCCTCTATTATACAGAATCCAAAATTTGAAGGGTCACTCACACATAAAGAGTCTAGCTTCATTCATAATAGTTAGTACATCTAGTAATTGCCTTTCCTGTGCTTACTACTTATTTGACGACTAGCCTTGAAGTGACAGGCCAGTGATAGAACTTACTCCCATGTAGATCAAATATTGCAGTAACAATACGTGTTACTGAATGTATTATAGCATACAGGCATGATGGTGGAATACGTATTACTTTAATACCTACGATTCATGTTAATCAATCTGAGTTACACTGAATGGGATCTATGAAGTGGCTGCATTTGCTAAGCAAAACTGAATTTAGGTGGAATACGTATTACTACCTACGATTCACGTTAATCAATCTGAGTTACATCTCATGGGATCTATGAAGTGGCTGCATTTGCTAAGCAAACTGAATTTAGCAGAGAACAGTTTTAGCATTGTTCCTATTGACCACAAATTCTACTCTCTTTCACATACTGTCTTCGTCCTGGATGCTAATAACAGTCTGAGGAAGTGGGAAACTGGCACGTGGTTCAGTAATATTCCCCTCCACATTGATGGTTTCAGTCATTTCCATACAGATATCGACTTCAATAGGGATCACTGTGTCCATCGTATCTCCACTGCCACTCTGAGAACCAAACGTCAATATTTGCGTGGTTCCATTGTAGTCATCGGATACTGAAAAGAGACCAGCATAACGAATGATTGTATCATCATCTACCATAATTACGGTACTACACCATAATCACTCCAACCCTATCTATGTCCATAATTGTAAATGTATTATATCTACCCTCACTGCTACAATTTGGCAGTGATATTTACTATACCTGTAGCATTTCCAGAGCGTGGTCCCACGTCTATGGTCAAGACTGTTACATTGATATCAAAGCCGAGATCACAACCACTGAGCTCCACAATCACAGCTGCTGACTCATCTCCCTCGACAACATTATAAGATGTTTGGGTGAAGGAGAACACAGCCACTATGGGGGGTGGTAACCACAACACATTCAATTGATTGCACACAATGCAACTCTGCTCATATATAATGTTGATGTGGATTCTAACCATTTACAGCCGTAATATAAATGTTTGAATGACCAGCAGAAGGGCAGCAGTAAACATTGTCATGACCTCATGGGGAGATGCATGTACCTGCTTAGGTTAGCTGAGGATCAGTATCATTGTGATTTGCATCTGCTTTTGAGGCTTGCTATGAATATTACAACTGGCAGCTCCATTTATGAATGGCACTGATGGTTGTATGTAAGTAAGTAGTCACATTCAGGGTGAGCAGGTAATTTGATTTGACTTAGCAAGGTAGCTATCGCTTTACGAAAGGTGTGTAAATCATGTCCACAAGCCGTTTAATGTCTTACTAGTGATAGCAGGGTCATGGTTTCTAATGTGTGGGCTCCCCCTCAACTAAGTAATTAATTAATTAATTTAGCTCTCAACCTCATTGGAGCCCAGAGACCACCAAAGCAATCTCAGACATACATTTCCAGGGGGGACATATACCCCAGCTCCCGTAGGGAGTGTGTCTCTGTACACACTTAATGTCTTTACCCCATTGAGTGATTGTAACTGTTCTGTGAGTTGTGAGTATATAATATATAAACATGCAACTATAGCTATCCCTTCCATACCTGTGGCAGAGCCACCTCCTACAGTCTCGACTGTTACGTTGATAGCAAAGGTCAGACTACAGCCAACTGAGCTCCACAACCTTTAACTGCTTGGTCCAGCATGCTCATCCAAAACAATCAGAAGATATTGAAGTGAAGGAGAACTCCCCCAGCCACTGTGGAATGATGGGTAGCAGATGACATTTCTATCGTAGTAGATCACTGCAAGCAGACTATCAGTATAATTCTGTATGTTATACAGCTACCATTCCTACCTTGATCATTCTCAACATACCGTCATCATCCATGAATGTCACAAAAGGTCTGAGGTTCTTGGAATCTGGCACGTGCTTCAGTAACACTCCCCTTCCACATTGACAGTTTCAGTCCTCTCACAAAGATTGTCATCCACAATAGGAACCATTGCATTCAGTGTAGCTCCAATGAACACTTGAGGCACCAAAGGTCAGAACTTGTGAGGTGACACTGTAGTCATCATTCACTGTAAAAATGGAATAGCACGTGATCGAATCTAGCTCTTTCCACAACTGCAATTCACCAGTTTTAAGTAATTAAGGACAATAAACATTGACTGAAAACATGATCCATTTCTCGTGAAAATTGTGATATCATGTAAGTGCATTGAAAAATGTAACTATAGCCCTAATAATATACCTGTAGCTGAGCCACCTCCTACAGTCTCAACTGTTACATCGATGCCAAAGGTCAGGTCACAACTACCGAGCTCTACCACCATTACTGCTGGTCCAGCTTGCTCATCCACAGCATAAGATGTTGAAGTGAAGGAGAATATGGCCACTGTGGAATAATCAGCCTCAGCTAAAGATTGCATTTTACAGTCAAAGATCTCACACTGCATATAATTAGGTGCTATCATCAATTCAAGAACCATATCAGTATAATCATGCATATTTATTACAGCTGCCATTCCCTGCATGCTACATACTATCATCCTCAACATACTGTCATCATCCATGATGTCACAAAAGGTCTGAGGTTCTTGGGAAGCTGGCACGTTGCTTCAGTAACACTCCCCTCCACATTGACAGTTTCAGTCCTCTCACAAAGATTGTCATCCACAATAGGAACCATTGCATTCAGTGTAGCTCCAATGACACTTGAGGCACCAAAGGTCAGAACTTGTGAGGTGACACTGTAGTCATCATTCACTGTGAAAATGAACACAGTAAAGCTATGAAAAGGAAATAGCATAATTGTTTCACCTGTTTTCAAGTAAATTGATAGAAAATAAATTTAACGACATACAAAACAACTAATGCATAACCTAATGTACCTCTAGCAGAGCCACCTCCTACAGTCAATCAATATGTTACATCGATGCCAAAGGTCAGGTCACAACTACCGAGCTCTACCACCATTACTGCTGGTCCAGCTTGCTCATCCACATCATAAGATGTTGCAAGTGAAGGAGAACACAGGCCACTGTGAGGTAATGGGTAGCAGTAGATTATTATATACTATTATAACAGAGGCATATTTAATCATGCATATTATTAGCTGCCATCCCTGCATGCTACATAGCTATCATCCTCAACATACTGTCATCATCTGTGATGTTACAAATGGTCTGAGGAACTGGGAAGCTGGCACGTTGTTCAGTAACACTCCCCTCCACATTGATAGTTTCAGTCCTCTCACAAAAGTTGTCATCCACAATAGGGATCATTGCGTTCAGTGTAGCTCCAATGACACTTGAGGCACCAAAGGTCAGAACTTGTGAGGTGAAACTGTAGTCATCAGACACTGAGAAAATGGGTAACACAGTAAAGCTATGCTCTAGCTGGCAAATAGCCATAACTGCATTTCACATGTTTTCAACTAAATTGATAGACAACATTGAAATTTAACGACATGATCCATTTCTTGTGATACAATGTTATATACTATAGCCCCTACTATACCTGTAGCAGAGCCACCTCCTACAGTCGCAACTCAATACGTCAATGGAAAAGGTCAGATCACAACCATCTGAGCTCTACCACCTTTAAAGCTGGTCCAGTTTGCTCATCCACATCATAAGATGTTGCAGTGAAAGGAGAACACAGCCACTGTGATGGTAAAATGGGTAGCAGTTAGAGATTATATAGTATCTTTGCCTTATAGCTAATTCTATCTGTAAGACTATAACAGACCAATTCAAGTAGACTTCAGTATATGCGATCATGCGTGTTCAATATAGACTACCATTCACTGCTAATCATGCATCCTCAACATACTGTCATCATCTGTGAATGTTACAAATGGTCTGAGGAACTGGGAAGCTGGCACGTTGTTCAGTAACACTCCCCTCCACATTGATAGTTTCAGTCCTCTCACAAAAGTTGTCATCCACAATAGGGATCATTGCGTTCAGTGTAGCTCCAATGACACTTGAGGCACCAAAGGTCAGAACTTGTGAGGTGAAACTGTAGTCATCCTTCACTGAGAAAATGGGTACAGTAAAAGAGATTATGCTCTAGCTGGCATGCCATAACTGCATTCACATGTTTCAACTAATAAAGACAACATTGAATGAAGACATGATCCATTTCTTGTGATAAATGTTATATACTATAGCCCCTACTATACCTGTAGCAGAGCCACCTCCTACAGTCGCAACTGTTACGTCAATGGAAAAGGTCAGATCACAACCATCAAGCTCTACCACCTTTAAAGCTGGTCCAGTTTGCTCATCCACATCATAAGATGTTGCAGTGAAGGAGAATATAGCCACTATGGTAAAATGGGTAGCAAGTTAGAGATTATATAGTATCTTTGCCTTATAGCTAATTCTATCTGTAAGACTATAACAGACCAATTCAAGTAGACTTCAGTATATGCGATCATGCGTGTTCAATATAGCTACCATTCCTGTTAATCATGATCCTAAACATACTGTCATCATCTGTGATGTTACAAATGGTCTGAGGAACTGGGAAGCTGGCACGTTGTTCAGTAACACTCCCCTCCACATTGATAGTTTCAGTCCTCTCACAAAAGTTGTCATCCACAATAGGGATCATTGCGTTCAGTGTAGCTCCAATGACACTTGAGGCACCAAAGGTCAGAACTTGTGAGGTGACACTGTAGTCATCATTCACTGAGAAAATGGGTACAGTAAAAGAGATTATGCTCTAGCTGGCATGCCATAACTGCATTCACATGTTTCAACTAATAAAGACAACAAACATTGAATGAAGACATGATCCATTTCTTGTGATAAATGTTATATACTATAGCCCCTACTATACCTGTAGCAGAGCCACCTCCTACAGTCTCAACTGTTACGTCAATGGAAAAGGTCAGATCACAACCATCAAGCTCTACAACCTTTAAAGCTGGTCCAGTTTGCTCATCCACATCATAAGATGTTGCAGTGAAGGAGAATACAGCCACTGTGGTAAAATGGGTAGCAGTTAGAGATTCTATATTACCTTTGCCTTATAGTTTAAATTCTATTTGTAAGACTGTAACAGACCAATTCAAGTAGACTTCAGTTTATGCGATCATGCATGTTCAATATAGCTACCATTCCTGCTAATCATGATCCTAAACATACTGTCATCATCTGTGATGTTACAAATGGTCTGAGGAACTGGGAAGCTGGCACGTTGTTCAGTAACACTCCCCTCCACATTGATAGTTTCAGTCCTCTCACAAAAGTTGTCATCCACAATAGGGATCATTGCGTTCAGTGAAGCTCCAATGACACTTGAGGCACCAAAGGTCAGAACTTGTGAGGTGAAACTGTAGTCATCATTCACTGAGAAAATGGGTACAGTAAAAGAGATTATGCTCTAGCTGGCATGCCATAACTGCATTCACATGTTTCAACTAATAAAGACAACAAACATTGAATGAAGACATGATCCATTTCTTGTGATAAATGTTATATACTATAGCCCCTACTATACCTGTAGCAGAGCCACCTCCTACAGTCTCAACTGTTACGTCAATGGAAAAGGTCAGATCACAACCATCAAGCTCTACAACCTTTAAAGCTGGTCCAGTTTGCTCATCCACATCATAAGATGTTGCAGTGAAGGAGAATACAGCCACTGTGGTAAAATGGGTAGCAGTTAGAGATTCTATATTACCTTTGCCTTATAGTTTAAATTCTATTTGTAAGACTGTAACAGACCAATTCAAGTAGACTTCAGTATATGCGATCATGCATGTTCAATATAGCTACCATTCCTGCTAATCATGATCCTAAACATACTGTCATCATCTGTGATGTTACAAATGGTCTGAGGAACTGGGAAGCTGGCACGTTGTTCAGTAACACTCCCCTCCACATTGATAGTTTCAGTCCTCTCACAAAAGTTGTCATCCACAATAGGGATCATTGCGTTCAGTGTAGCTCCAATGACACTTGAGGCACCAAAGGTCAGAACTTGTGAGGTGAAACTGTAGTCATCATTCACTGAGAAAATGGGTACAGTAAAAGAGATTATGCTCTAGCTGGCATGCCATAACTGCATTCACATGTTTCAACTAATAAAGACAACAAACATTGAATGAAGACATGATCCATTTCTTGTGATAAATGTTATATACTATAGCCCCTACTATACCTGTAGCAGAGCCACCTCCTACAGTCGCAACTGTTACGTCAATGGAAAAGGTCAGATCACAACCATCAAGCTCTACAACCTTTAAAGCTGGTCCAGTTTGCTCATCCACATCATAAGATGTTGCAGTGAAGGAGAATACAGCCACTGTGGTAAAATGGGTAGCAGTTAGAGATTCTATATTACCTTTGCCTTATAGTTTAAATTCTATCTGTAAGACTGTAAACAGACCAATTCAAGTAGACTTCAGTATATGCGATCATGCATGTTCAATATAGCTACCATTCCTGCTAATCATGATCCTAAACATACTGTCATCATCTGTGATGTTACAAATGGTCTGAGGAACTGGGAAGCTGGCACGTTGTTCAGTAACACTCCCCTCCACATTGATAGTTTCAGTCCTCTCACAAAAGTTGTCATCCACAATAGGGATCATTGCGTTCAGTGTAAGCTCCAATGACACTTGAGGCACCAAAGGTCAGAACTTGTGAGGTGACACTGTAGTCATCATTCACTGAGAAAATGGGTACAGTAAAAGAGATTATGCTCTAGCTGGCATGCCATAACTGCATTCACATGTTTCAACTAATAAAGACAACAAACATTGAATGAAGACATGATCCATTTCTTGTGATAAATGTTATATACTATAGCCCCTACTATACCTGTAGCAGAGCCACCTCCTACAGTCTCAACTGTTACGTCAATGGAAAAGGTCAGATCACAACCATCAAGCTCTACAACCTTTAAAGCTGGTCCAGTTTGCTCATCCACATCATAAGATGTTGCAGTGAAGGAGAATACAGCCACTGTGGTAAAATGGGTAGCAGTTAGAGATTCTATATTACCTTTGCCTTATAGTTTAAATTCTATTTGTAAGACTGTAACAGACCAATTCAAGTAGACTTCAGTATATGCGATCATGCATGTTCAATATAGCTACCATTCCTGCTAATCATGATCCTAAACATACTGTCATCATCTGTGATGTTACAAATGGTCTGAGGAACTGGGAAGCTGGCACGTTGTTCAGTAACACTCCCCTCCACATTGATAGTTTCAGTCCTCTCACAAAAGTTGTCATCCACAATAGGGATCATTGCGTTCAGTGTAAGCTCCAATGACACTTGAGGCACCAAAGGTCAGAACTTGTGAGGTGAAACTGTAGTCATCATTCACTGAGAAAATGGGTACAGTAAAAGAGATTATGCTCTAGCTGGCATGCCATAACTGCATTCACATGTTTCAACTAATAAAGACAACAAACATTGAATGAAGACATGATCCATTTCTTGTGATAAATGTTATATACTATAGCCCCTACTATACCTGTAGCAGAGCCACCTCCTACAGTCGCAACTGTTACGTCAATGGAAAAGGTCAGATCACAACCATCAAGCTCTACAACCTTTAAAGCTGGTCCAGTTTGCTCATCCACATCATAAGATGTTGCAGTGAAGGAGAATACAGCCACTGTGGTAAAATGGGTAGCAGTTAGAGATTCTATATTACCTTTGCCTTATAGTTTAAATTCTATCTGTAAGACTGTAACAGACCAATTCAAGTAGACTTCAGTATATGCGATCATGCATGTTCAATATAGCTACCATTCCTGCTAATCATGATCCTAAACATACTGTCATCATCTGTGATGTTACAAATGGTCTGAGGAACTGGGAAGCTGGCACGTTGTTCAGTAACACTCCCCTCCACATTGATAGTTTCAGTCCTCTCACAAAAGTTGTCATCCACAATAGGGATCATTGCGTTCAGTGTAGCTCCAATGACACTTGAGGCACCAAAGGTCAGAACTTGTGAGGTGAAACTGTAGTCATCATTCACTGAGAAAATGGGTACAGTAAAAGAGATTATGCTCTAGCTGGCATGCCATAACTGCATTCACATGTTTCAACTAATAAAGACAACAAACATTGAATGAAGACATGATCCATTTCTTGTGATAAATGTTATATACTATAGCCCCTACTATACCTGTAGCAGAGCCACCTCCTACAGTCGCAACTGTTACGTCAATGGAAAAGGTCAGATCACAACCATCAAGCTCTACAACCTTTAAAGCTGGTCCAGTTTGCTCATCCACATCATAAGATGTTGCAGTGAAGGAGAATACAGCCACTGTGGTAAAATGGGTAGCAGTTAGAGATTCTATATTACCTTTGCCTTATGGTTTAAATTCTATCTGTAAGACTGTAACAGACCAATTCAAGTAGACTTCAGTATATGCGATCATGCATGTTCAATATAGCTACCATTCCTGCTAATCATGATCCTAAACATACTGTCATCATCTGTGATGTTACAAATGGTCTGAGGAACTGGGAAGCTGGCACGTTGTTCAGTAACACTCCCCTCCACATTGATAGTTTCAGTCCTCTCACAAAAGTTGTCATCCACAATAGGGATCATTGCGTTCAGTGAAGCTCCAATGACACTTGAGGCACCAAAGGTCAGAACTTGTGAGGTGAAACTGTAGTCATCATTCACTGAGAAAATGGGTACAGTAAAAGAGATTATGCTCTAGCTGGCATGCCATAACTGCATTCACATGTTTCAACTAATAAAGACAACAAACATTGAATGAAGACATGATCCATTTCTTGTGATAAATGTTATATACTATAGCCCCTACTATACCTGTAGCAGAGCCACCTCCTACAGTCTCAACTGTTACGTCAATGGAAAAGGTCAGATCACAACCATCAAGCTCTACAACCTTTACAGCTTGTCCAGTTTGCTCATCCACATCATAAGATGTTGCAGTGAAGGAGAATACAGCCACTATGGTAAAATGGGTAGCAGTTAGAGATTATATAGTATCTTTGCCTTATAGCTAATTCTATCTGTAAGACTATAACAGACCAATTCAAGTAGACTTCAGTATATGCGATCATGCATGTTCAATATAGCTACCATTCCTGCTAATCATGATCCTAAACATACTGTCATCATCTGTGATGTTACAAATGGTCTGAGGAACTGGGAAGCTGGCACGTTGTTCAGTAACACTCCCCTCCACATTGATAGTTTCAGTCCTCTCACAAAAGTTGTCATCCACAATAGGGATCATTGCGTTCAGTGAAGCTCCAATGACACTTGAGGCACCAAAGGTCAGAACTTGTGAGGTGAAACTGTAGTCATCATTCACTGAGAAAATGGGTACAGTAAAAGAGATTATGCTCTAGCTGGCATGCCATAACTGCATTCACATGTTTCAACTAATAAAGACAACAAACATTGAATGAAGACATGATCCATTTCTTGTGATAAATGTTATATACTATAGCCCCTACTATACCTGTAGCAGAGCCACCTCCTACAGTCTCAACTGTTACGTCAATGGAAAAGGTCAGATCACAACCATCAAGCTCTACAACCTTTACAGCTTGTCCAGTTTGCTCATCCACATCATAAGATGTTGCAGTGAAGGAGAATACAGCCACTATGGTAAAATGGGTAGCAGTTAGAGATTATATAGTATCTTTGCCTTATAGCTAATTCTATCTGTAAGACTATAACAGACCAATTCAAGTAGACTTCAGTATATGCGATCATGCGTGTTCATTATAGCTACCATTCCTGCTAATCATGATCCTAAACATACTGTCATCATCTGTGATGTTACAAATGGTCTGAGGAACTGGGAAGCTGGCACGTTGTTCAGTAACACTCCCCTCCACATTGATAGTTTCAGTCCTCTCACAAAAGTTGTCATCCACAATAGGGATCATTGCGTTCAGTGTAGCTCCAATGACACTTGAGGCACCAAAGGTCAGAACTTGTGAGGTGAAACTGTAGTCATCATTCACTGAGAAAATGGGTACAGTAAAAGAGATTATGCTCTAGCTGGCATGCCATAACTGCATTCACATGTTTCAACTAATAAAGACAACAAACATTGAATGAAGACATGATCCATTTCTTGTGATAAATGTTATATACTATAGCCCCTACTATACCTGTAGCAGAGCCACCTCCTACAGTCTCAACTGTTACGTCAATGGAAAAGGTCAGATCACAACCATCAAGCTCTACAACCTTTACAGCTTGTCCAGTTTGCTCATCCACATCATAAGATGTTGCAGTGAAGGAGAATACAGCCACTATGGTAAAATGGGTAGCAGTTAGAGATTATATAGTATCTTTGCCTTATAGCTAATTCTATCTGTAAGACTATAACAGACCAATTCAAGTAGACTTCAGTATATGCGATCATGCGTGTTCATTATAGCTACCATTCCTGCTAATCATGATCCTAAACATACTGTCATCATCTGTGATGTTACAAATGGTCTGAGGAACTGGGAAGCTGGCACGTTGTTCAGTAACACTCCCCTCCACATTGATAGTTTCAGTCCTCTCACAAAAGTTGTCATCCACAATAGGGATCATTGCGTTCAGTGTAGCTCCAATGACACTTGAGGCACCAAAGGTCAGAACTTGTGAGGTGAAACTGTAGTCATCATTCACTGAGAAAATGGGTACAGTAAAAGAGATTATGCTCTAGCTGGCATGCCATAACTGCATTCACATGTTTCAACTAATAAAGACAACAAACATTGAATGAAGACATGATCCATTTCTTGTGATAAATGTTATATACTATAGCCCCTACTATACCTGTAGCAGAGCCACCTCCTACAGTCGCAACTGTTACGTCAATGGAAAAGGTCAGATCACAACCATCAAGCTCTACAACCTTTAAAGCTGGTCCAGTTTGCTCATCCACATCATAAGATGTTGCAGTGAAGGAGAATACAGCCACTGTGGTAAAATGGGTAGCAGTTAGAGATTCTATATTACCTTTGCCTTATAGTTTAAATTCTATCTGTAAGACTGTAACAGACCAATTCAAGTAGACTTCAGTATATGCGATCATGCATGTTCAATATAGCTACCATTCCTGCTAATCATGATCCTAAACATACTGTCATCATCTGTGATGTTACAAATGGTCTGAGGAACTGGGAAGCTGGCACGTTGTTCAGTAACACTCCCCTCCACATTGATAGTTTCAGTCCTCTCACAAAAGTTGTCATCCACAATAGGGATCATTGCGTTCAGTGTAGCTCCAATGACACTTGAGGCACCAAAGGTCAGAACTTGTGAGGTGAAACTGTAGTCATCATTCACTGAGAAAATGGGTACAGTAAAAGAGATTATGCTCTAGCTGGCATGCCATAACTGCATTCACATGTTTCAACTAATAAAGACAACAAACATTGAATGAAGACATGATCCATTTCTTGTGATAAATGTTATATACTATAGCCCCTACTATACCTGTAGCAGAGCCACCTCCTACAGTCGCAACTGTTACGTCAATGGAAAAGGTCAGATCACAACCATCAAGCTCTACAACCTTTAAAGCTGGTCCAGTTTGCTCATCCACATCATAAGATGTTGCAGTGAAGGAGAATACAGCCACTGTGGTAAAATGGGTAGCAGTTAGAGATTCTATATTACCTTTGCCTTATGGTTTAAATTCTATCTGTAAGACTGTAACAGACCAATTCAAGTAGACTTCAGTATATGCGATCATGCATGTTCAATATAGCTACCATTCCTGCTAATCATGATCCTAAACATACTGTCATCATCTGTGATGTTACAAATGGTCTGAGGAACTGGGAAGCTGGCACGTTGTTCAGTAACACTCCCCTCCACATTGATAGTTTCAGTCCTCTCACAAAAGTTGTCATCCACAATAGGGATCATTGCGTTCAGTGAAGCTCCAATGACACTTGAGGCATCAAAGGTCAGAACTTGTGAGGTGAAACTGTAGTCATCATTCACTGAGAAAATGGGTACAGTAAAAGAGATTATGCTCTAGCTGGCATGCCATAACTGCATTCACATGTTTCAACTAATAAAGACAACAAACATTGAATGAAGACATGATCCATTTCTTGTGATAAATGTTATATACTATAGCCCCTACTATACCTGTAGCAGAGCCACCTCCTACAGTCTCAACTGTTACGTCAATGGAAAAGGTCAGATCACAACCATCAAGCTCTACAACCTTTACAGCTTGTCCAGTTTGCTCATCCACATCATAAGATGTTGCAGTGAAGGAGAATACAGCCACTATGGTAAAATGGGTAGCAGTTAGAGATTATATAGTATCTTTGCCTTATAGCTAATTCTATCTGTAAGACTATAACAGACCAATTCAAGTAGACTTCAGTATATGCGATCATGCGTGTTCATTATAGCTACCATTCCTGCTAATCATGATCCTAAACATACTGTCATCATCTGTGATGTTACAAATGGTCTGAGGAACTGGGAAGCTGGCACGTTGTTCAGTAACACTCCCCTCCACATTGATAGTTTCAGTCCTCTCACAAAAGTTGTCATCCACAATAGGGATCATTGCGTTCAGTGAAGCTCCAATGACACTTGAGGCACCAAAGGTCAGAACTTGTGAGGTGAAACTGTAGTCATCATTCACTGAGAAAATGGGTACAGTAAAAGAGATTATGCTCTAGCTGGCATGCCATAACTGCATTCACATGTTTCAACTAATAAAGACAACAAACATTGAATGAAGACATGATCCATTTCTTGTGATAAATGTTATATACTATAGCCCCTACTATACCTGTAGCAGAGCCACCTCCTACAGTCGCAACTGTTACGTCAATGGAAAAGGTCAGATCACAACCATCAAGCTCTACAACCTTTAAAGCTGGTCCAGTTTGCTCATCCACATCATAAGATGTTGCAGTGAAGGAGAATACAGCCACTGTGGTAAAATGGGTAGCAGTTAGAGATTCTATATTACCTTTGCCTTATAGTTTAAATTCTATCTGTAAGACTGTAACAGACCAATTCAAGTAGACTTCAGTATATGCGATCATGCATGTTCAATATAGCTACCATTCCTGCTAATCATGATCCTAAACATACTGTCATCATCTGTGATGTTACAAATGGTCTGAGGAACTGGGAAGCTGGCACGTTGTTCAGTAACACTCCCCTCCACATTGATAGTTTCAGTCCTCTCACAAAAGTTGTCATCCACAATAGGGATCATTGCGTTCAGTGTAGCTCCAATGACACTTGAGGCACCAAAGGTCAGAACTTGTGAGGTGAAACTGTAGTCATCATTCACTGAGAAAATGGGTACAGTAAAAGAGATTATGCTCTAGCTGGCATGCCATAACTGCATTCACATGTTTCAACTAATAAAGACAACAAACATTGAATGAAGACATGATCCATTTCTTGTGATAAATGTTATATACTATAGCCCCTACTATACCTGTAGCAGAGCCACCTCCTACAGTCGCAACTGTTACGTCAATGGAAAAGGTCAGATCACAACCATCAAGCTCTACAACCTTTAAAGCTGGTCCAGTTTGCTCATCCACATCATAAGATGTTGCAGTGAAGGAGAATACAGCCACTGTGGTAAAATGGGTAGCAGTTAGAGATTCTATATTACCTTTGCCTTATGGTTTAAATTCTATCTGTAAGACTGTAACAGACCAATTCAAGTAGACTTCAGTATATGCGATCATGCATGTTCAATATAGCTACCATTCCTGCTAATCATGATCCTAAACATACTGTCATCATCTGTGATGTTACAAATGGTCTGAGGAACTGGGAAGCTGGCACGTTGTTCAGTAACACTCCCCTCCACATTGATAGTTTCAGTCCTCTCACAAAAGTTGTCATCCACAATAGGGATCATTGCGTTCAGTGAAGCTCCAATGACACTTGAGGCATCAAAGGTCAGAACTTGTGAGGTGAAACTGTAGTCATCATTCACTGAGAAAATGGGTACAGTAAAAGAGATTATGCTCTAGCTGGCATGCCATAACTGCATTCACATGTTTCAACTAATAAAGACAACAAACATTGAATGAAGACATGATCCATTTCTTGTGATAAATGTTATATACTATAGCCCCTACTATACCTGTAGCAGAGCCACCTCCTACAGTCTCAACTGTTACGTCAATGGAAAAGGTCAGATCACAACCATCAAGCTCTACAACCTTTACAGCTTGTCCAGTTTGCTCATCCACATCATAAGATGTTGCAGTGAAGGAGAATACAGCCACTATGGTAAAATGGGTAGCAGTTAGAGATTATATAGTATCTTTGCCTTATAGCTAATTCTATCTGTAAGACTATAACAGACCAATTCAAGTAGACTTCAGTATATGCGATCATGCGTGTTCATTATAGCTACCATTCCTGCTAATCATGATCCTAAACATACTGTCATCATCTGTGATGTTACAAATGGTCTGAGGAACTGGGAAGCTGGCACGTTGTTCAGTAACACTCCCCTCCACATTGATAGTTTCAGTCCTCTCACAAAAGTTGTCATCCACAATAGGGATCATTGCGTTCAGTGTAGCTCCAATGACACTTGAGGCACCAAAGGTCAGAACTTGTGAGGTGAAACTGTAGTCATCATTCACTGAGAAAATGAGCAAAGTAAAGCTATGAAAAGGGAATAACACAATTGTATCACCTGTTTTCACTAAATAAAGGACCATATACATGTTTATTGACAGAAAGCATGATTAAATTCTTATGATAATAATTATTTGTAACCACATACAAACAACTATAGCCTCTACTGTACCTATAGCAGAGCCACCTCCTACAGTATTGACCGTTACATCAATGGCAAAAGACAGATCACAACCACCGAGCTCTACCACCTTTAATGCTGGACCAGCATGCTCACCGACAGCATATGATGTTGAGGTGAAAGAAAACACAGCCACTGTGAAATGGTGGGTAGCAGAATAGCTTATTATATACAAAACATTTTATTCGTTACTATCAGAACAGAGGCATATTCAAGCAGCTCATTAGACTACCATCACTGCTATTATCCTCAACATACTGTCATTATCCATGATGTTACAAATGGTCTGAGGAACTGGGAAGCTGGCACGTTGTTCAGTAACACTCCCCTCCACATTGATAGTTTCAGTCCTCTCACAAAAGTTGTCATCCACAATAGGGATCATTGCGTTCAGTGTAGCTCCAATGACACTTGAGGCACCAAAGGTCAGAACTTGTGAGGTGAAACCGTAGTCATCATTCTCTGAGAAAATGAAGCAAAGTAAAGCTATGAAAAGGGAATAACACAATTGTATCACCTGTTTTCACTAAATAAAGGACCATATACATGTTTATTGACAGAAAGCATGATTAAATTTCTTATGATAATAATTATTTGTAACCACATACAAACAACTATAGCCTCTACTGTACCTATAGCAGAGCCACCTCCTACAGTCTCAATTGTTACGTCAATGGTAAAGGTCAGATCACAACCTTGGAGCTCCACAACCTTTACTGCTGGTCCATTAGGCTCGTCCACATTGCAAAAAGTTGCAGTAAAGGAGAATGCAGCCACTGTAGAAAATAATAATAATAATGCAACTCACGCTTTCTAAGTTTTAATTCTCTGAACACCATGGACACATTTATGTGCCTATATAAAATAAAGAAAACTACATGTACTTTATATTAACGCCTATTTCACATAAGCCTTATTCACATAAGCCTTATTCACATAAGCCTTATTCACATAAGCCTTATTCACATAAGCCTTATTCACATAAGCCTTATTCACATAAGCCTTATGGGTGTATTAAAACTTGCCTGGGAAAGAGTTAACCCAACAATCATCACCAGCATAATCTGTGTTGTACATACACACTTATTATTATAGCTACCACATTGCTCTGTTTGATCATCATCCATGATATCTACACATCATAAATACATGTATATATAAAGCACCTTTGAGAGTCTTGTTGGTTGCAGAAACACCCAAAGGTGAAGGTTAGATGCCTATCAAAGCTTATATGTTATTATTAGCAGAGATTTTGAGGCTTTTGTTTTGTATTATGTCAGTGCCATCCCTAGTCTACCACCTCTCTGATATACTGGACTATTGAAGCCATAGTTGCAATTAAGGTGTATATACTAGTGCATACATGCATGGTATTCCATGCAGAGAGCCTTGCGGGAATCGAGTTATATTTAATATATACACGCTGCTCAGCTGACCGTTCAGCCAGTCCGAGGTTTTGAGAACAGTGTTCATTATTTCCTGCTGCCGAATCAGCCTTATCCGCTGTCGATGGACCTCAACTGATGTTCCATGTTTGTGTGTACTACCGCTACAGGAATGCAGTTATTGCATGCAAACGTATATCCTGTGGGTGCTGCATTGCCGTGCTTGCATGTGTAGTGCATGGAGACAAAGAAGGCACTAGAGGCGGCAGTGACTATATATAAGTGTGTGCAGTAGTACAGAAGTAGTGGTAGTGAGGAGAGGAGGAGCCATTCGCAGTTTCACAGTATAACAGCGTTTATACTTGGACATGCATGGCTTAGTCTTTGAGACAAGCATATGACTACTGGAGTCTCCATGCAACACAATTAGTTGCCTCGCTTCCCACACGGCAACAAAGCTTGTTAACGTACTGTCATTGTCCGCAATGTTGGAAGTTGCTTGATTAGGAGCCAGAACAATATTTGGGTCAAATGCAGCCAGCTGAACGAAAAATGACTCAGACCGTTCACACAAATCGTCATCAATGATGGCAATGTTCACACACTGCCTCATCATGCTGCCACTGAAGATCAATTTCACAGCAGAAAAGGAATAGTCCACACCACCTGTAGTGAAAAGTATATTAGCATATTACCAAATGCGTATGAGCACACATGCACATTAAGTGTGTTGCTGTGGGTAACCTCTTGCTTTTACTGAAGAACATACGTACCGTCCTGAGCTAAGCCAGGTGATGTACTGAATTGAATTGGATAACTGAAGCCTGTGATATCTCCATCAGTTAGGTTGGCACAGACTTCTAAACTGGTTTCATTTTCAGATGTGTCGTAGGTAGTTGCCTCAAGGCCAATTATGATAATGGCTGCAGTCAAAGAGTATCATATACCGTATTCTACTTATTATCCGCCCATGATATATTATCCGCCTCATCCCCTTCTTTGAACAATACTTATTGTGGAGGGTATTTACATAGACTATATAGTATCCACCCACCCCTTATACTGTCCATGCGAGCTAAATCTATAACTAAAAACCGAAAACTCCAAGACAGTGAGTAGAATCGAGCGGCAAAATTCGATCTTTGCATGCTTTAATTGGTATACCGACAGTGAGTCAGCTAGCCATTTAGCATTTTAGCTGATATTGTTATCATATTTATCTGCATGCTTCCATAATAGCTTTTCAAATACATTTTGCATCTATGCTTGGCTTAAATATGCTAAAAAAGGCTCTACTTACCTTGTAATTTCACTTTGCATATTGCGCATTTGCTACGCGTTCGAGTGGGCGGATACTACATCGCAATTATACAAACTACGTATTATCCGTCCACCCCCTCTTTCATCTAGCACTTAAGTGGCCCGCCCATGGGCGGATAATACGTAGAATACGGTACATGTATCCTCGGAAGCCATAAGATCAAAGGACTGTGGAGGATTACATCACGCAAAGAACCCAAATATCACTCATTTCCAGACTGCATGGAAATGAATTGATACTCCCCTTGCATGTGCATTTTCTTTTGAAGAAATGCGGTAAAACACACAAGGGCAAGCGGCACGAGTTCCAAGAGAATGTTTTTGGCTCTGTTTAGTCATTGGATCATGGAGAGTCAGTATAACGACAGAAACAGACTTCTTCAGTTACGAGATGTCAGCTTGTCCAAACTGAGTGCTAAAATGGCTGAGCTAACTACCACTGAAGAAGGTGTTTAGACCATGCCTATTCTTCGAGGTTTATCGAAACACACTCAGTAATAGTCAATAATCCCTCGTAGTCAAACAAACTCCTCACAGGCATGGTCTAATTATAAACTAACATACCCAGGAGGGATGTTGTTAGATTATAACACAGATCAGAGATATGGACAAGTCTACGACACAGTTTTACCAAGGAATTTTTTATACAGCTGCCAGGTGAGCAGAGTTTGTGTAGCCTTTGTGTAAGTAGAGATATGAGCACTATTAACCAATGGCACGATCGAGCGATGCATATGTAAGCACGGTACGTCTCTCTACTCTCCCGTTGCAGCCATGGCTGATCCCTGAAAAGTTGTTGCAGATAGAGACAATGATCTGCAAAAGGCTAGTCACCTTTTAGTAGAAGAATTCTATTTATACGTCTGCCACAGGGACAATTCTAATTATATTCATGAAGTACTCACGCCTGCACTCTGGTGGTGGTACTGCTTGGAATGTTGCAGAGTTCCCATCCACAGCTGCTGTGCATGTTGTGGTCTGGATCTCCAATCAGCTCAAAGCCCGTGATTACAGGTGTAGGTAGCAGTGTCACCGACTGAGTTTCCAGTGAATGTCACCATGGCATTTGCAAGGGCAGGAGGATTAGGACACAGTGCTGCAGAGGAAGAGGTATGAGATAAGAAGTGAATGAATACATACCAATAATAAGCCACCTGGGTTGATCAAAGAACACTTACTAGACAATCCTAGTTACCTATAAATACTAAATACTCACGGCTGCACTTAGGTGGTGGTACTTCTGGAAATGCCGCTGAATTCCCATTGGAAGCTGCTGTGCATGTCGTGGTTGGATCTCCGATCAGCTCAAAGCCCGGATTACAGGTGTAGGTAGCAGTGTCACCGACTGAGTTTCCAGTGAATGTCACCATGGCATTTGCAAGGGCAGGAGGATTAGGACACAGTGCTGCAGAGGAAGAGGTATGAGACAAAGAAGTTAATGAATACATACCAATAATAAGCCACCTGGGTTGATCAAAGAACACTTACTAGACAATCCTAGTTACCTATAAATACTAAATACTCACGGCTGCACATTGGTGGTGGTACTGCTGGAAATGCTGCAGAATTCCAATCTGAAGCTGCTGTGCATGTCGTGGTTGGATCTCCGATCAGCTCGAAGTCCGAATTACAGGTGTAGGTAGCAGTGTCATTGACTGAGTTTCCAGTGAATGTCACCATGGCATTTGGAAGGGCAGGAGGATCGAGACACAGTGCTGCAGAGGAAGAGGTATGAGATAAAGAAGTGAATGAATACATACCAACAATAAGATTGAAAAGCCACCTGTGTTGATCAGAGAACACTTACTAGACAGTCCTAGTTACCTATATTTATTAAATACTCACGGCTGCACATTGGTGGTGGTACTGCTGGAAATGCTGCAGAATTCCCATTTGAAGCTGCTGTGCATGTTGTGGTTGGATCTCCGATCAGCTCGAAGCCCAAATTACAGGTGTAGGTAGCATTGTCACCAACTAAGTTTCCAGTAAATGTCACCATGGCATTTACAATTCCAGGAGGATCAAGACATGTTACTACAGCTTTTTAGAGATTTTAAGAGAAAAGAGATTTTTTATAGTTACAAGTAACTGACAACAGATCTTAGTTATGCATGTTAGATGACTCAGCAACTTACGATCATCGTCAACAATAGTAATGCTTCCAGTTCCACTTCCAGGAGAAATTACAGCAAAATCTGTACCTACAGATAGTCCAGAAAGCTGAATATTTATAAATTCATCAGGTTCTGGATTGCCATCATCAGTGATTTGTACAGTCACTGTTTGGGTTGTACCAGACGCAGCCCCAGCTAAAAATGTCAGTGTCATAGTGATTGCGGTGTAGTCTGCACCAGCTATAGAAAAAGGTGTGTAGTATTTGTAATGGCCATTATGATGTTTGTCATAATATTAAGAGATAGTGCCACAGTATGCAAACATAATACCGGTATTCATAGGCAAAAAGACTATATATATACCACATAATTCCCCGATGTCTATTACATGTGCTATACCTGTTGCAGTGCTTCCACTAACAACTGTTTCAAAAGTCACTTCAACATCAAAAGTTAAAGTTGCACCAATACACTCAACAGTCACCATCACACTTCCATCATCTTCGTTCACCGTGTATGTAGTTGGTGACAGCTGGAATGTAGCCACTGTGTGGGATAAATACTTGCAACTTATTGTTTATCATTCTATTTTTGGCAGCTGTAGACGATGCTAAAGTACTATTATGCAGCTGCTACGAAGCACAACAAAAACAGGTAATTGCGTGAATGGCTATTCTATTCAAACTGTAGCCTTGCTGTATATATGGCTAGTTAGCTGTAATGCTGTAGTACTAGAATATCTGCATGCTCCATATATCTACATAAGGGCTCTTGATGTGTTCTTGTGCATGTGATATTATATATTGTATAAGGGATCATCTATATATATAGCACTGACCTTGTAGATTGAGATATCAAAGTACTAAAGCTTTATACAAGACCAGAATAGCATAGACAAATACCTAGAATGTTGCCACTGACGTGATTTTTACAATTGAATCTATAGTGCAGTCAACCATAAACAGTGGGTGGTTCATGTTATAATTCAGTTATAGATCAACATCAATTGAATACACTAGTGGAAATGCATGACATCACCAAAGTTGAGAAAGCTGGTCATTCTGATTTAGGTTTGTAGAATCACCATCATAATATTATGCAGGATATATTAAGATACATATTTCAGAAATGTTCATTGAACCACTCCACACGCAGTGCACATAATATATATACAGTATGTGGTAGTTCCCATATTACCCCAACACACTATCTTAGACAAGATACTTATTGGTGGAAGATAGTACAGTCTATATTAATGCTTACCATCATTGTCAGTAATGGAAACAGTCGCAGAAGATATGCCGAATACGATTTGTGAATTACCGTTGCCAGATACTATATTCAGGGAGACATCGAAATTTTCTGTGACCTCAAGAAGGCCATCATCAAAGATGGTAATGTCCACAGTCTGTGGCATGAGTAGGTTATTGGAATCAAAGGTCAGATCAGGGATTACTGTCGAAAAGTCCAGTCCACCTTCGCAAGAAGAGAGGTAACATAAAATTATAATTCCACCATGCATGTCATTGCACAAACCTGTTGCTGTTCCATTAGACAGTCCAAGGTTGACCACAAAGCTCTGACCAGCAATGTCACTGAGATTCCCAGTAGCCACTGAACCTGAAACAGTCACTTGCACAATAGGGATACCTTCAGCTGCATTATAGATGCTTGCATCAAGAGTCAGGCTAACCACAGCTATAGAAATTGAAATATGTATACATTATGCAATTTCAGATGAAATAAGAGTAAAGACACTCTGGAAAAAAAATCAGAGCTCAGCTGGAATTTAAACCCAAAATATTCTGATTACTAGTCAGATGCTCTTACCCCTGAGCTGCTGCAGCCCCTGAACAGAGGAGCGCTTGCCAAGTAGAGCCTAGCCGATTCCAACTGTAATTATTCTCTCAAGGATTATTCATCACCCACAATTAAACGTGCTACACCCAAACCTACAATAATATTTATCAGTCTGCCGCAGTAAGGAAGGCACAAAATTAAAAATTAAGTATTATTATGTAATTTCATCCAGACAGAAAAAAAAATTACTAAACAGTAACAAACAAGGACAATGGTCACACGGGAGCACACGCCAGATCGGCCTGTGGACCGGCCTCCCCATGTCAGCACTTAGTTATTATTATTATAAATAGCGATACTGTATAACATTCGGCTATGAATCACGTCCACTCAGGCATGTGGTAAAAATGGCGACTGTTGCAATCGAACAGAAGGAGAGGTGGCCCCAGTTCAGCCAGCCGGATGAAAAAGTGGTTCATTAGAAGTATTGATTCTCTTCCTTGAGACACAGTTTATTAGATCTGAGAAGGTATCAGAAAGCCTGTACATTATGATCTTAGATTATATTACATAATTTATAACTTTTTTTCCTCTCACTTGGCACTGTAATAATTTTGCAAAACAGGGGGGGGAGGGGGGGTGCAGCTCCCCTCACCCCCCTGCTTATTTTTGGGGGGGCTACGCGCCCCCAAACCACCCTGCTGCTGTTTTAAGTTCAAATGGAAAGAGGAGTTTGCCTTACGCTGCATGGGGTTGGCTACAGTGTTTCCCCTGGTGCTGCATGTGAGTGTTGATTAGTGAGGTTTGAGGTGAAAAGGGTGTAGGAATGAGTTGAATGGTGGTGTGAGAAGTTAGGGTGGGGGAAGTGGATATCACAGAGAGGTAGCTATAGCTATTGTGTGAGTATAGTAGTAAGATATACTAGATCGTCTGTGTATGCGTGTATGATGATAATGGAAGTAGAAAGACATAAAAGTATGTAGGATGTGAGGTAGTAATCTTGAGGAGAGGAGGCGGTGATTAGTAAACTGTGTAGCTATGCAGACTCCGTATACAATTATTTATAGCTGGCTACTGTAACTGAATGAAATACCTATTATATCACTGCAAAAACAAAAGGATTGCTTATAAAATATCAAAGTATGTGCATAGGTAGTAAACAATTAAGCTAAGTCACATATTAGGTAGCTACAATCGAGGAATGCTAGAAGTGCAGCTGCACTTGGGACGTTTCTTAATTGCAGGAGCCGTAGAAATGTTATAATTGCAGCTTTATTTGTAAATCTGAATCCTTCCATCTGAAATTGAAGACCTATAGTGGTCAAAAAATATAATTGATCCGTTTGTATGCACATTGTTGTGCAACTCAGATAGCCCTAGCTGGGTTACAGGAATTTTTGCAGTGAGTTTAGTTATGTGATTAGTCCACTAGTAGTTCATAAGCCTAACGCTGTCCCTAACCTACCTTAATCCTATACATTCAAGCAGAGTTAACTCTATAATAACATTGTTAAAATACGTGTGTATAATTGTGAGGTGTATTGTGTGAGTGTATAAGATTGTTTAGGGTGCAGATGATCGAAGAGATCTAAAATCTTGCAGCATAGCGTCCGTGAATGAGTATAGCTAGTATGCAGTGTAAAGTAGACAATATGTGTAATAACGTAGCTATGTAGAAGGCATTAAGATGTGTCATAGTAAGGAGAGTAACTAGGTGGTGAGTAAAGTGTAATACTAGGACAGACTGGTCTCCCAAAGTCAGCACATGTAGTCACACCTTTGTGTTGCTTTGGGTGTGAGTACATGCTAATATCATAGGTTGTGTGCTCCAGTGTGACCATTGTATCTTTTGGAGGAAAGAGGGTGGGGCAGACGTGACTATTGTCAGACGTCAGGCGTTGTCCACTTTTTGCAATTGCCAGACACCAGGCGTTATCTCCCTGTTGCCATCACCAATTTAATGGGTGTGGTTCACGGCATTTGTTTTTGATACAACGAAGTAGACGTGTCTGCAACATTTTAATAGCATTCCTAGCCTCTTGGGCAGTAACATTCAAAGATACAACAAGAGCGCATCCTGAGAGCTATGCAGTCGGCTGCTTTGCAGCCTCTGCGGAGGCGCACAGCAAGTTTTAAACTCCCCTAATTTTTAAATACTTTCCTACACATATGGAAATCAAGACTGATATTTCATATCTAAAAACAAACACTATTTTTTTCACTGAGGCTAAGCTAAACGCAGCTGTAGAATGGATTAACGTGGCTGCACAGTCTGGGAAGAGGAGATGGGAGGAGGGGAGGGGAGGGAAATGTATTCATTGAGATCAAATTCCAGCAAAAGTGCTGATACAGCAATTTCGTAGTGCGCTTCCAGTTAGCTATCAGAACTTGCTAAAACAACATTATTATCGCTACCTATCACTTTTTCGCTATTGAGCCTGAAAAACTTCCACTGGCTTGTGACAATTTGCTGCAAGACTACTGATCAATATACTTTGCTGCAACAGATCCTCACACATGAGATACTCTTTATTACTTATTTACATACTCATACTCGTACCCAGTCCTCTCCACCCTCCGTGCTTTTCTCCACGGTGTGTAAAATTTGCATGGCCTTTGTATAAGGCTATCGATCTTATAAACTTCATTTTGAGTTGCATAAATACTTCTGACCTATAGTACAGAAAAAGGCCTATAGCCAAAGGAAAAAGTCCTCCTGCATGTGTAGCTAGAGCGGGAGATGGAACGAATGTTCATGAAGCATATACTAATATGCATGCTTTTAATAATTACAACATTAACACTATAGTACAGTACACAATCTCGTAGAGACTACTAGGTGTTGGGCAAACTTACCAAAGCAAGGGCCAAACAGACCTCCTGTTAACCCGGGCAGACAATTTCCGCAGCGTCGACCAGACTCAGAGGTGACGCACTCCCGGTCTATCGGGCAGCCTCCGTAGTAGGGGAAAAGGCACTTGTCTGCAAGGAGTATGATATGAACATACCCCACAGTAATGCATAGTGCTTAGAGAAAACAATTAGAGACATTTTTCGAACACCTCAGACACAACTTACTTTCACAGATGATATTTACTTCGTCCGATCCATCACCACAATCATCGTTACCATCGCAGAGAACAGCAATAGCAGCTCCCGCCGTTCCACTAGCGCACAGAAATATCCCCGTGTTACCTATTCGAGGAGGAAGAATTGCCATAAACACAGATGCACGCGTGCATGCCGCAATGGTTTTACTTACAGTCCAAGCTATTAAAACCGATTGATTCGTCAATTTGGGATGGAGTACCAGTCAGACAGTCGAAATTGCCGTCGCAGATCTGGGTGCGATTTAGGCAGTCGTCTGTATCCAATGCGTCCACATTATTCTGGCAGGAAAGGTTATCCGTAAATACGGCATCACACGGTCTCAACTGGCCAGTATATTCTACGACCGGGGTCTGACCGTCACTGGGCTGGAGGATCAGGAAGACCAGCGTAGTCGCTAGTAAGTACTTCATGTCGACGTCTGTTTTGAACTCTTGCCCTAGCGATAGCAATCAAGCTAGAACCGTCTGCGACGACAATTGCACACAAGTAAACTGAGTGCTCTGGAAATGCTGTACTATATATAGGCTGCCGTTTTCATGCATGCACGCGTACCAATCGCTGCCTGATACCAGATGCCTATCAAGTGCATTTAATATACAGCACACTATACGGCAACCATAACTAGATCACTTTAATCCGCCATTCCTGAAAAATATCTGCATGTTTTCCAATTTTCGATTGGTCGAAAGCCGATGTAATCAGTATGGGTAATTACATGGATTTGAGTGAAATTTGGGACTAGCTCTACTATAATTGCATCTATTGAGCCAGTAGATCAGTTACTGTTCCAGATTGTGGGATGTAATGTTCAGTTTTTATATAACTTTAGAAAGCTTTTCCAATTTAATACTGACCCTATTGGTGGCAGATATATTACAGTCTATATATTGTTTATCATCATTACTGGAGGGGGAAAAATCCAAACCATTTGATATAAGCCAGGGGGTAGCACAGGGTTGTAGTCTATCGCCTATCCTATTTTCCATTTTTATTAATCAGTTACTAGATGAGGTTGAGAAAGCTGGGCTTGGTATAATCATTAAGAATGATGTTAAGGTTGGGGGACTAATGTTTGCAGATGATTTTGTTGGTTTAACTACTAATGCGGAGGATTTACAAAAGTTGATTAATGTAGTACAAGGGTTTTGTAACAAATGGAGGTTGAAATCTAACATCAAAAAGAGTGCTGTTGTGGTATTTTCTAAGGTGGCTATTACAGATATGTGTGCGTGGAAGTGGGGAAATAACGTAATTCCAAGGGTTGTAAGTTACTGTTACTTGGGGATTGAATTTGCTGAGAATGGGTCATGGGATAGTCATGTACAGAAGGTAATTGCATAGTGCTTAGAGAAAAGCTTAATCGTACCGAGACATTTTTCGAACACCTCAGACATCAACTTACTTTCACAGATGATATTTACTTCGTCCGATCCATCACTTTAGAATACGGTAGTGAAGTGTGGGCTTGTAATAAACGGCAGGCAGCTTCCTTAGAATCCATTCAGCTAGGAGCAGCTAAGAAGATACTTGGCTGCTCTTCCAAAACGTGTAATGAAGCGGTAAGGGGAGATATGGGGTTAGAGTCCTTGAAAGGGAGGAGGGATAGAAGCAAACTTAAGTGGTGGTATAAAGTCAATAAGTTTGATAATGAGCGGTATCCTAGAGTACTATTAGATGCTGAGTGGGAAGTGAAACCATGTAGAGGTAGGCAGAGGAAAACTTGGATGAAAGTAATTAATGAATTGCTGCTGCAGTTAGATTTAGATAGCCAAGAGGTATTAGCTGCAGATAATATTAATTTGTTTTTAGATACGGTAGACGAAGCGTTGAGGGATAGAGAATACAAGGACTTTAATGACAGCTTGAATACTAAAGTTAAGTTGAATCTGTACAAGTCTTTCTGTAAGGAAATAGAATTCAAGAATTATTTGCAGGGGGTAGGTGATCCGGGTACAAGATTATAGTTTAAGTTTCGGTCAGGTACGAACGGTCTGAATGAAGAGTTAGGAAGACATAGGGGTAAAAATGATGATAGGCAGTGTAAATTATGCAGGGGTGAATGTGAGAGTGTGGTACATGTTCTCTGGGAGTGTCCAGCATATGACAGCATTAGAAATAATTTCATGGTTGAATTTGAAAATCTATTGGGGGGGAGGTTTGGGGAGTTTAGTACACTTGATAATTTTAATAAGGCAAGTTTTATTTTAGGATTTGAGAATTGGAACAGGGATGATTTTAAAGCATTATTAAAGCTAGTTAAGAGCTTTGTATTACTGATATGGGAGACTAGGAAGAAGGAATTGTATGGTGATCAGGATTGTGTGGTCTCTGGTTGTTCTTGCTCTTGTCCTCTGACTGGAGGTCTTACAAGCTCCGCCTGCGTCTGTGGGTGCGTGGTCAATGGCGTAAGCGCTACGGCAGCAACATGAGTATATTATTATTATTATTACCATCATTGTCAGCAATGAAGACGGTCGCAGAAGATATAGTCATTGTTGAATTTAGCGCTGTCAGGTAGTCGAGTCAAGGAGACAGTCACACCGGGAAATTTTCTGTGAGCTCAATAACACGAGACTAGGGTCTAGGTACCCGAGACTAGCTCTCAGGTGCATAAGTTAAGTATATAGCCGCAACTGTAAAAGAGGCCCTCAGATGTCAGTGAATCGCGGTAGCTGCTCTCCGGAAGTGACATTACGTATTGGACACGCCCCTTGCAATCATTTAGCTGCAAAGGGATTTATTATCAGCTAGAGCCCAGAGGAGCAACAAATTGTGTGAGTAGCCTTCTACAGGATACTAGTATGTCATGTGGGGGAGGAAGAGACCCTGTTGCAGTCACAGGGAGATAGTCAGTGTGTACGGCTGCACAGCAGCTGTTGCTTGGTGGAGTGGCGTTTCACAAGATGAAACACCCTTCCTTCCTTTCCAAATCCTGGATCTGCCGCTGTTTTTGTTGCAAATGAACTTACCACAATGGCACAATCTCAATTTACTGTTGACTTTCTGGAAGAAGCGTGAACTATTTAAAGATAATTATGTTGCATATTGATGTTCAGCACATATTACCGCTCTACTGAGTGTTCAAGGCCATATGTTATGAAATTGATGAGAATGGTAACCCATTGATGCTCTGTTATTCTTGTGTTCTTTCAGAGGAACTTTGGACGATTTCAGTGACTCAACCTTGCCACGGCCAGTCAGGGCACCACCACTGGTATGTTGCATGAGAGATCGTAACAGGACTCTGCGTGCAGCCACCTCATTTTCCATTCCACACCTGTATATTGGAAGTGTGGAGAATGGGAGTGAGGCTCGGATACTTGCACGTGTGTTGCTATGATATGGGGAGGGGCTGCTTGTTTCACTCTTGTATTTATAAGCTTTTTGACTTATTGATGGAGGCCCCTGCTGGTTTCAGTGAGACCTAATGGTTATATTGGAATCGAGGAACATTCCTCCTTGGACACTTGATTTACTTATACGTGGTAGTTTTTCACTGGAGATGTACCTTAGATGCAATTGATAACACAATGGGAGCTAGGCTTGCGTCGATTATGCTCGGCACAATACAGGAATAATTGCAAAAAGGAAGCATTTGAGCGTTATGTGGGCATAATAGTAACTGATGCCAGATTCGTACATTGTACGCATGTGCAAATGTCCTGCCATGCAGTCCGCCACGTGTAGTGCCAAGAAGGCGGAGTCAGTTGGACAGAGAGCCTACTGGTACTTCAGTGAGTCGTAGCGATTCTAGCGAATCCATGTTAAGCATAATCGCGAGTTTGTCAAGCGATTAATAGCAAGTGAACTGAAGAAGGCATTTGATGATATGTTTGTGAGCCAATTTGTGGTTGGTAGAAAGAGAACCTGATCGATATGAATACTGAGAACCAGCAGAGATCCTCCTTGAAGTGAACTGAAGAATTCTAGAATAGCATAATACTGAAATATTTGAGCATAATCAACGCAATCCTAATGGGAGCCAAAGAAGCTTGGTTTTATTATTTCCTTTCATTGGCAGAGATCTATTCCCACCCACACAGAACTTCATCGTGAATCCTTCATTCAGTCAGCACAACTAAGCTAGCTATACAGTCCATGCAAAGTACCTATTCTGGATTAAAGTAAAGTGAATGTTATTAAATAATTAACTCTGCAATACAGGAAGTCTCATTTTCCTCTAATTAGCCAATATTCTAATTTTCACACAATACCTTTTATGAACATGTTGAATCATCAATTCAAAGTGATCTGAGTATTTGTGTCGCCGAGCCATGCCTAGGCAGCGGTCCGACTGTGCCCCAAGATCTAAAGCCTGCACCCCCAGGCCTTAGATCTGGGCTGGCAAGCAAGTTACCTATGCACTACTACTCCCACTCAGTTTCACCAAAATGTCCGCATGTGACACGAGAGACTCGGGTCGAAACGTGATCCTCACATGACTACGTTAGCAACAACTATTAATAATTACATACTGACCCCGCCCCTAGCTGGTCAAACGACGCTTATCCGTGTAGCTACTGTAATAACATCCTTAGGCATCCTCTCATCCTCTTGTGCTCACTTTTACCCCCCCCCCCCCCCATTACATCATAATGGTAATGGGTCCATTGTAACCGATAAAGTACTTCGCTCGTGAGTATTATGGGATGCCAGCATGCCATTCAATCTCAAAACCTTTTTACCAACTCTCAACACCCATGATTTGCCTGGGATAGCTCTCAATCTAGTTCAGCAAGGGCATGACTTTGCGTGCTTTTACCTTCAAAACATGGGATTACATACGTGCTGCTATGTTGACAATATAACCAGGCAGAATACTGAATGCTAACAACATTTATTTTGCAGATAACAAGCTGGAAAAACTCCCGGTGACCAATGAGGTGAGCTAGAGAACTCTGTAACACAATTTGGGTGTACTGAGCAATCACTGCAGTGGGAGTGGTATGATATATGCAACCTACTGGGCTCGATCACCATAGTGTGACTTTCGACATAACCTACTGGGCTCGATCACCATAGTGTGACTTTTGACATAACCTACTGGGCTCGATCACCATAGTGTGACTTTCGACATAACCTACTGGGCTCGATCACCATAGTGTGACTTTCGACATAACCTACTGGGCTCCCCACAATGCGACTTTCGACTGTATCGTATGAATGGCTAATGGACATGCCAAAATATTTATCAGCCGAGCAACCCAGTTCATACAGTACAGGGAAGAAATTATGACAATGAAAAGACTTCTCCAAAAATTATCTCACGGTGATAATTGATGCGAATGTGGCTGCACGGCCCATCTGCACTCTTCCGTGGTAATCATGCCCAAACCTTGGATATGCTTTGCAGATAGAGACCAGTCAGTTACCTTCGGGGGGGGGGCTTTTATACGAGGACATGTGGTACACATCATGGGTTATCCACATGTACCTGCTCTGGCCTACCACACTGGTTTTAATTCATAGTGCCTTTCCTGCTGTGCATTAGAGAGTCACTTGGATGATAAAATAATTTGGGCTGGCTATTAGCCAGACCATGGGACCCAGTTCACCCTCATGTTGTGGGGAGTATAGTGGGTTACCTATATGCCGTCCCCGTCCCGTACATGGGACCCAGTTTCACCCTCATGCTGTGGGGAGTACAGTGGGTTACCTATGCCGTCCCCGTCCCGTACATGGGACCCAGTTCACCCTCATGCTGTGGGGAGTACAGTGGGTTACCTATGCCGTCCCCGTCCCGTACATGGGACCCAGTTCACCCTCATGCTGTGGGGAGTACAGTGGGTTACCTATGCCGTCCCCGTCCCGTACATGGGACCCAGTTCACCCTCATGCTGTGGGGAGTACAGTGGGTTACCTATGCCGTCCCCGTCCCGTACATGGGACCCAGTTCACCCTCATGCTGTGGAGAGTACAGTGGGTTACCTGTGCCTTCCCCGTCCCGTACGCCCATGGGTTACTCCGTTGATAATTACTCAAGCTGGCCGTTATAGGATCCAGTTGCTGTGGGGAATTCAGTCCGTTATGTATGCCCTACCACTCTAGTGTGATTGGAAGCTGAGCTTGTGTTGCGATAGGAGGAGTGTTTCAATCCATTAGCCTTGTTCCCAGACCCACATGCGTGTTTCACTTTAGTGCAGCTGTGGGCCTGGTACTTTTTCTCACATGCGTGATACATAGGGTAGAAGGGTGGTAGAAGGGTGATTTTTGCTCGGGTGAGGACAGCTACAGTTGCCAGACAACAAAGGAAGACAACAAATCTATACTTCTTGCAGCTACTCTTCGGAGCTCATTTGTACCACAGACCAAGCGCTAAAACAATGTCACCAGCAAAAGGTAGAGAAGTGCAACCGGTCCCTGCCCACACACAGTTAAATCACGTGAGAAAAAGTACCATGCTCTCAAGTAGCAGAGTGCACGTGAGCCTGGTCACTAGGCTATCATTCCGTAGTGTCTTTCCCTGTGCTGTACTGTGCTGTACTGTACGTCAGAGGGTCACTTGGTGGTACATAATTTGGGGCTGGTTATTAGTCCGATCAAAGGGTCCAGTTGAACTCATGCTGTGGGGAGTCCATTGTCCCTTACTGTTTCTACTTGTCAGCTGAGGTTGTGTTTTATTTGGTGAAAGCTATAGATTTCCCATGATATACTGAAGGGTCACTCAGAAGCTAAATAGTTTGAGATGGCTAAAAGGAACCAGTTGGCAGGATTTAGTTACGACTCATGCCGTGGGGAGTGTAGGTTACCCACACTCTCCACTCCCACTGGAATGATACGTAGCTGAGGAGGTGTTTTTCAATTTCCGTTGTGTTTTCCCTGTCTTGTACATCGAAGGATTGCTTCGGTGGTGTTTATTTGGGCTCAGATAATGAGATCAGGTTGCTGTATATTCCTGCACATTGAGCACCAGAGTACAATGCCCCCCCAGGACATTGTGCCCTAGGGCAGGATGTCTGTGGGGGAGAGGGGGGAGGGGTATTCCTGCACATTGAGCACTAGAGCGCAATGTCCCCCCAGGACATTGTGCCCTAGGGCAGGATATCTGTCGGGGAGAGGGGGGTATTCCTGCACATTGAGCACCAGAGCACAATTCCCACCCCAGGAGAAGAGTCAGACGGAACAAATTTTACCACATGGCCTTGGAACGAGACTAGGCTACAACCTACTGAGATTTGGTTTGGAGACTCTCATGTAGGTGGGCATCCTAGTTTGGAGATTGACAGCTTCAAATATGTGGTATTTAGGCACTCCAAGAGTGAAGTGACACCTTTGCTGGAGATATTGCAGACAGCAGTGATCAGTCTGTGCTACAAGTGGCTCCTACAATTTGAGACTGAAGTTCTTTATCCTGTCCTTACCTTGGTCATATGCCAGGATGACCATGCCAAATATAGGCAAGACTGCATTCAAACTTGAGATGAGGTTCAAACTCAATCGAGGTTAGGTCCAGGGGGAAATCTTAAGTAATTAGTGAGCAATGATCTCACTGTGATGACATCACATGGATAATAATATGCAGTATTTATCAGGTCCTTACGGTAATTAACATTAACTCGTGTTGATGGAGGTAGCTATGTGAAGATTGCATCATAATCGCTGTCATTGTCAGCCATGCTTTTTCCCAAACTCTGTTCTCCTTTGCCACACGTCAAACTAACCTGTCTTGCACATATTAATGTAAGCTTGTCCAGCATGCACAAGCAAGCAGGGGGGGGGGGGGGGGGACATTCCTGTACATTGAACACTAGAGCGCAATGTCCCACCCAGATATCATGCCCTAGGGTAGGATGTCTGGGTGGGACATTCTGCAGGGGGGATCCTACCCTCCGACAATGTCATCCTGCCTCAGGCTGTTTTACTTCTCATACGATCATTTCCGGTTTAGCTAATTATGACTGCTTGGAGGATTACAGTCCTGAATGGGTGGCTCTGTGAGAGAGAATCAGCTGGAATCAGCTGAGGCTTATAGTGAATAACAAATGTTGCAGTCCTGGGTAGAAAACGGACATAATTTTATCATGTGTTTTGATCGCATTGCTGCGTTCAAAGAGCTGTACCTCAAAACGTCCTTTAAGGGCAGGTCTCATATGCACTGCACTAGCTACATAGAAGCTCTAATATGTGAGGCTTCTACATTGGATGTTTGAACCCCACTCTTAATGAGAGTTCAGAGATACAGTGATTTGAATGCAGTGATGGAATCGAAATGCGTAGCGGAATAATACTCATTTTCTAACCGAGACTGCTACATCAATTCTGGGATTATTCTCTCTCTACTGTCGATCTATACATGATATTTCCTCGATTCGCACAGTTACATATCATCTCAGTTTCTATAGCAACTACAAAAGGTGCGTGACTATAAAAAAAAAATCATCAACAGCCTGTGTCTATGACCAGCCTCCTTCTAAGGTTAGTGTGTGAACTTCGGTTTATCAAACTGTGGACGTACAAACGAGCTTCGAACAGTACCAAAAGAAATGTAGATTCACAGCCTTCTTTCATTGGCTGAGAATTGGAACTATCTTTGCCCATGTAAAATTTTACCCTTTTGCCCCCTCTACCGTAAGCTATCACACAATATTAGAGCAGAATATCATATGTACTAGGCTAATGTGTAGAGTGTGTATATGTGTGTCTGGAATCAGGGGTGGTATCAAGGGCTGATCCAAGGGGGGTTGATAGGCTATGTTGCTAGCTTTCCCTCTGTAAGATATCTCAAAAAGCAACAAAGAGTAAATACATATATTTAGCAAGTAGCAGCTTCATGTGCTAACCAGACGAATGCAGAGTATTGTGAGGTGAGAATGAGTGAGGTAAGTGGTGGTATGTGGTGGCCCACTCTTGGAGACCTCCTGGGTGTTGGTGATCAACCTTTGAATCTTTGTAGTGTGGTTCGTCAGTGATCTAGAGACATGGCAACTCTAAACTTCTCCCTCTCCTGTCACAGTGTGGCTCTCGCTAGCTCTACCCCTCTTCCTGCGGTGTGGTTTGTTGGCGACCTGGAAACATGGCAGCTCTCCTCTGTCAGCATCATTGAAGCCTGATCTCCCTGTCATCAGCAGACTCAGCAATCCTCCTCCCCCTCTCCCACTGTAGCCTAGTTCGTGTGGGCATACTCATGTATTTAATAGCTCACATATGCTAAGGTCATGTGAATTTTTCAAATGTTGTATTGGATATAAACAATTACGATATGAGTGCGGTATGTGAATGTTGGATTGGATGCAATAAGCAAGCAGTTCAGCAAAAACAATATGTGGTATGTGACATGTACGGACGGATGTACGTACGAACCATCGGACATGCTAGTGTGAGGCTCGCTCACAATTAACGGTATGCATAATTTAATAACACAATTGTTTAAAAAGCTTGCCTTTAAATACACCAACATGTGTACCTGCCCCAGTCCCATACCAACATGTGTACCTGCCCCAGTCCCATACCAACATGTGTACCTGCCCCCAGTCCCATTGAGTAACCACCTCCCACATAACTAATCCTGCCCTGCACTGGCCATCTACAACACTACTTGACGTGACTGCTATCTCCACCCCTATAGGCTAATTCTTCCGCAAAGGAGTTGAGATTGATGAGGTCCGCAAGATCCTGATCATGCCCAACAAGGAGCCTGTGCCTGTGATGCGCCGTCCTGTGTGGAGCTTCATGGAGAGGGAGGTGGCTGACGACCAGCTCTGCTGGACTGCCATGAACCCAGGCTACCAGGGAGAGGGGTACATTAATGCTTTTGTACAGACCGAGGGAACACCATAGACACTTCTCAAGAGACATTGTTCTGATTATCCAAACACAACCTTTGTAAGCAGCTTTTATTTTTCTGCTGCTATCACTATACTTATGTGTACAATTTTTATTCTCTCCTTGGAGCTAGTTTCACAGCCACTGCCCGTATGAGTTCTTTTAAAAGTCCATTTCACTAGTATGCTGGACAAGCTACCTGTCCAGTTTGAGGGGGTGTGTACTTCATTGATTGCTGCATTCTCTATCACATCAATTATTTTGTGTGTTCTTACCTAATACCTGAGTTGGGTTCTTACCTGGGGTGGGCTCTTACCTGAGGCGGGCTCTTAGCTGAGGTGGGCTCTTACCTGAGGTGGACTCTTACCTGGGGTGGGCTCTTACCTGAGGTGGGCTCTTACCTGAGGTGGGCTCTTACCTGAGGTGGGCTCTTACCTGAAGTGGGCTCTTACCTAGAGTGGGCTCTTACCTGATGTGTGCTCTTTACCTGAGGTGGGCTCTTACCTGAGGTGGGCTCTTACCTGGGGTGGGCTCTTACCTGAGGTGGGCTCTTACCTGTGGGCTCTTGAAGTATACAGGAACTTCTAGGGGGCAGGTCCCAACGCTAGTGAAGCACGTAGCCATTGCTATGTATACAGTGGGCACCTATTTGATTTCTTGATGAACATACAGGAGTACTAGCTTTAGTATTGTGTGTTCCTCAGGTACTCAATCAGGTCAACATGCTCAGTACTGCATACTGGTGAGAGATAGCCCTTCAAGCTTTGGTCCAGCTACAGTAGCACTCTAGTGGATAGCAAGAAGCTGTTGACTTAATATTCATGTATGCCCGGCACCCACCTCACGTAACAGGCACATACAGTGCCTCGGATAAGAGCCGGGGGGGGGGGGAGGGGGGAAGTTGATGAGGATGTGGGTGCTGATGCAAAACTATTATGTAGTTTGTCTGACGTTACCTATAATATTATGATTGTGGATGGCCCCTGGTAGCATAATAGTATCACATGCAGGGGACCATTGTAGCTCTTCTGGCAACAGAATTAGCACTTATGATTTGGGGGGGGGGGGCTGGAATGCAGTTGTATAAATACTCATCTAGCCTTGTAGCATGAGCTGTTCACTAATAGTCCTGTAGGGGGAAGTGGGTGTGGCATAGCTGATCTGCAATGGCTACTGCCGCACGTTCTAATGCTCTAAATTGCTGTGATTAATCATTACCACTTTGGCCATCTTTTCTGAAACTTTAAAGTTGTTTTTTATCATTAATTAATAATTAGGTGCTGCATGTGGATAATGAACTAGGGTGATTATTATTTAAGGAGCTATACCTCAGGTACAGATCACCAGAGGCAGTTTTATGGTGTTCATAATAATATTCTAAAGGGATACTAGCAAGTTTGCAATTCATGTTTACATACGTAACTAGCATGCACTATCGTGTGGCTGAAAGGCGGTTGACACTGTACGTAGAATCTTAATAACAATTTTGATAGTCTCATTCCCAGGCTCCCCGTGCATCAAAGAAGGAAGTGGGGAGCCTGGGAATGAGGCTACTTGGAGTGCAGGCCTGGGAACGAGGCTATCTTATCTCAGTTGCTCATTGTATACTGCTTCGAATGAATTATGTGGTCTCCTTTCAAAGTCCGAGCAGCCTATATAATTTCCAGACATAGATGGATAGCTGTAATAATGACCCTTATCAGTAGCTCTGCATAGTAACTAGAAGTGCTAAAATTCTATCACCATGGTTACAGTACCAAACCCATGCACACATGCTTGGGATTAGTAAATCCCTTTAAGGACTGTGCACAGTGCTGACCAAAGGAAATAGGTACGAGCTGTTAATGTGTCATATCTATGGTGGCTTGTCTACAGTTGCAGTGCTAAAAATTCCACAGATAAACACTTTGAAACCCTGTACCAAACACCTATCTTAATAAAACTAGTGCTGATAAGTGGCACATGCCTGCAGTAGGCGCTACATATCTGCGGCAAGCCTGCAAATGCGATAGCCGGTCACGAGGTCTGCAAAGGTGGCGGAAATAAAAGTGAAAAATGCCTCTGTGGTGTGAAACAAAGCTCGAAATATAAAGCGCTCCAGAATTATTCATTCCATTCTGGCATAGCTACTATTACTGCTAGTTACAGGTCGATTGACTCGTTCTGGAAACTACCTCTCGCCAGTCCTTTTACTGACGCAATACGTCCGACAGCTGTTGGGAATGCAAGCACTTACAACGCGAAGGAGTGCGATACTGTGCCTCGCACTAGCACTTTTGGCCTACTGCTACGCCCAAAACTTTACCATCGGTAACGCACTACCGTGCGGAGACGACAATCTGTCTTGCGTCCCTGGTGAAGACTGCTACCCCAGGAGTGAGCTCTGTAATGGCGCTCCATTTTGCCCGTTCTTCGGAGAAGATGAGGGGGATCCTGATATCCTCAATGCTCTTGACTGTAAGCGTTACCATACATGTATACTGTATACTATCCGAGGCTCCCTGCAGCTTTGATAATATAGGTATCATAATAGAAATTGCTCTTTGTATTCATTTTGACTCTCGCACCCAGGTAATGGTAATTTTGGTCAAAGGAGGATGTTCAGGTGTAGCGGTGGACAGATTCTAGCGCTCGACCTTCTCTGTGATGGCATTGATCATTGCTCGGGTGGTGATGACGAAACCAATGTTTTGTGTGCAAGTTAGTGAGCTATTGCTATTATTTTAATTTTATATCAGCTCATGATAAGCTTATATTTACGTACGCCAGCGGCCCCATATTAAATTCTCAAAGTCACTTATACTCGTTCAACCCTGCAGACAAGTGTCGCCTTCCTTTCTACGGAGGTTGCTCCTACACTAAACAGTGTGCCACCTCCTCGCTATCTGCCAACTGTAGAGATTGCCTTCCTGGACTTGTTGACATTGGGGAATTTGACTGCGTCCGTAAGTTATACCTAATCAGCAATATTGATTGGTAATTTATATTTAAGCGCATAGTTTCTTCCGCTGATCAATCATATTTTGAAACAAACTTCATCACATGTTTGATGTTAATTTTTTTCACTACAGCTGAGCTTAGAGTTGACTTTGAAGCTACCACTTATAACACATCTGAAAATGATGCCAATGTAGAAGTCTGTGCTGTGCTAGTATCTGGAAACATCACTGGCATCAGCTTTATGGTTGGATTTAGTACATCTCCTGATTCAGCATTAGGTGGTAAGTTACTAAAAACGATGTAATGCGACATTGATACTTATCACCTAATGCTACTTTTCCTATGCAAGGTGGAGTGGACTATTCCTTTTCTGCTGTGAATGTTACCTTCAGTGAAGGCATGACGAGGCAGTGTGTGATGATTAATATCAACGATGACGATCTTTTGGAAAACTCTGAATCCTTCTTTGTTGAGTTGGCTACATTTCAACAAAATGTCATTCTGGACTCCACTCAAACAACTGTCAACATCGCTGATAATGATGGTGAGCTAACACTCTATTGTTGTACAGATTTATAAATAGAAGTACCATATACTCTTTCAGTACACGGTGTAGCTACTGGCTAAGGTGGATGATCTATTAGCATCACATTGAAAGGTGCCACACATGATCATCGTGATGTAGTATATGAACTGTGTGATAGTAGCATTACTGATTTGAAACGTACTTTGTTTGATTGATGCATTTGGACAAAAAAATTATTTTAGACTCTATTGCTGACAATGGTGGTGGACTAACTATCTATTTTGCTGTACAGATTTAGAAATAGGTTTGTGTACCACATGCAAAGTAGTTTTTCCAGTACACCTATTTTTGTAGCCAAAATTCTAGTGCAAATCAATGGCTATACGGAAACAGAATGGCTAAGAAAAAACTACACGACTCCCTACTTTGTCTGTGATAACAGGAGGAACGGCTAATCTGCATGTGCGATCACCAGGTCTTTGCTAAGATGGTTAAACTTTTTTTGTGAAAGGCCAGATATTTCTATTAATTGACTTCATTACTGTGAAGCCAATTAAGATTACTGTTAATGTACTTTGTTAGCTATTGCCATCACCCAGTATATATACATACATGCAACCTTTATCAATACCACCTCACAGCGGCTGTGTTCTCCTTCACTGAAATATCTTATGATGTGAATGAAACTGCTGGGCCAGCGATTGTGGTTGTGGAACTCAGTGGAGCAGATCTGACCTTTGCCATTGATGTGACAGTTGAGACTGTAGGAGGTGGCTCTGCTGCAGGTACATGTTATTTGTGGCTTGATACCCTCTCAGTTCATGCACATATTAGTTACAAATAATCAGAGAACGCAAATGAAGAACTGTAGCCTGCTAATCAGTTGGCATACTCAGAGATCCAGTTGACAGTTACTTTACTAATAAAATGAGCTTTAACCCCACTGCTAACACCGGTCAAAATAATGACATAGCTATATATCTATTTTAGTAACTGATGACTACAGCACTACTTCACGAGTCCTGACCTTCAGTGCTACAAGTGTCAGAGGAGCTACAGTGACTGCAATGATCCCCATTGCGGATGATGACCTTGTGGAGATGACTGAAACCATCAATGTGATGGGGAGTGTTACTGAACCACTTGCCAGCTTTCAACCTTCTCAAACAGTTGTTAACATCTTGAATGATGATGGTATGTTGAAGTAACAGAGTAACCTGGTTTAGCATGTAGCTACTATGGTAGTGGGCTATATTGATTCTTTCATGGTACATATAAGTATTGAGATTACTGTTAATGCGCTATTACCTTCATCCAGTATATATACATGCAACTTTTATCAATTCCCCCTCACAGCGGCTGTGTTCTCCTTCACCGAAACATCTTATGATGTGAGTGAAGATGCTGGGCCAGCAGTTGTGGTTGTGGAACTCAGTGGAGCAGATCTGACCTTTGCCATTGATGTGACAGTTTTGACTGTAGGAGGTGGCTCTGCTACAGGTACATGTTATTTATCATTTGATACCCTCTCAGTTCATGCACATAGTAGTTACAAATAATAAGAGAACGCAAGTGAAGAACTGTAGCCTGCTAATCAGAGATCCAGTTGACAAATATTTTACTAATAAAATCAGCATTAACCCCACTGCTAACACCGATCAAAATAATGACATAGCTATATCTATTTTAGTAACTGATGACTACAACACTACCTCACAAGTCCTGACCTTCAGTGCTACAAGTGTCAGAGGAGCTACAGTGACTGTGATGATCCCCATTGTGGATGACGACCTTGTGGAGATGACTGAAACCATCAATGTGATGGGGAGTGTTACTGAACCACTTGCCAGCTTTCAATCTTCTCAAACAGTTGTTAACATCCTGAATGATGATGGTATGTTGAAAAGATGCTGTAACCTGGTATAGTATTAAGTATTAAGATTACTGTAAGTGTGCTATTACCTTCATCCCGTATATACATGCAACTCTTATCAATACTCCCTCACAGCGGCTGTGTTCTCCTTCACTGAAATATCTTATGATGTGAGTGAAGATGCTGGGCCAGCGGTTGTGGTTGTGGAACTCAGTGGAGCAGATCTGACCTTTGCCATTGACGTGACAGTTGAGACTGTAGGAGGTGGCTCTGCTACAGGTACATGTTATTTATCATTTGATACCCTCTCAGTTCATGCACATAGTAGTTACAAATAATAAGAGAACGCAAGTGAAGAACTGTAGCCTGCTAATCAGAGATCCAGTTGACAATTATTTCACTAATAAAATCAGCATTAACCCCACTGCTAACACCGATCAAAATAATGACATAGCTATATCTATTTTAGTAACTGATGACTACAACACTACCTCACAAGTCCTGACCTTCAGTGCTACAAGTGTCAGAGGAGCTACAATGACTGCAATGATCCGTATTGTGGATGATGACCTTGTGGAGATGACTGAAACCATCAATGTGATGGGGAGTGTTACTGAACCACTTGCCAACTTTCAACCTTCTCAAACAGTTGTTAACATCCTGAATGATGATGGTATGTTGAAGTAACAGAGTAACCTGGTTTAGCATGTGGCTACTATGGTAGTGGGCTATATTGATTCTTTCATGGTACATATAAGTATTGAGATTACTGTTAATGCGCTATTACCTTCATCCAGTATATATACATGCAACTTTTATCAATTCCCCCTCACAGCGGCTGTGTTCTCCTTCACTGAAATATCTTATGATGTGAGTGAAGATGCTGGGCCAGCGGTTGTGGTTGTGGAACTCAGTGGAGCAGATCTGACCTTTGCCATTGATGTGACAGTTTTGACTGTAGGAGGTGGCTCTGCTACAGGTACATGTTATTTGTGATTTGATACCCTCTCAGTTTATGCACATAGTAGTTACAAATAATAAGAGAACGCAAGTGAAGAACTGTAGCCTGCTAATCAGAGATCCAGTTGACAAATATTTTACTAATAAAATCAGCATTAACCCCACTGCTAACACCGATCAAAATAATGACATAGCTATATCTATTTTAGTAACTGATGACTACAACACTACCTCACAAGTCCTGACCTTCAGTGCTACAAGTGTCAGAGGAGCTACAATGACTGCAATAATCCGTATTGTGGATGATGACCTTGTGGAGATGACTGAAACCATCAATGTGATGGGGAGTGTTACTGGACCACTTGCCAGCTTTCAACCTTCTCAAACAGTTGTTAACATCCTGAATGATGATGGTATGTTGAAGTGACAGAGTAACCTGGTATAGCATGTACTATGGGATAGGGCTACATGGTTCTTTCTTTCAATTCCCCCTCACAGCGGCTGTGTTCTCCTTCACCGAAACATCTTATGATGTGAGTGAAGATGCTGGGCCAGCAGTTGTGGTTGTGGAACTCAGTGGAGCAGATCTGACCTTTGCCATTGATGTGACAGTTTTGACTGTAGGAGGTGGCTCTGCTACAGGTACATGTTATTTATCATTTGATACCCTCTCAGTTCATGCACATAGTAGTTACAAATAATAAGAGAACGCAAGTGAAGAACTGTAGCCTGCTAATCAGAGATCCAGTTGACAATTATTTCACTAATAAAATCAGCATTAACCCCACTGCTAACACCGATCAAAATAATGACACAGCTATATCTATTTTAGTAACTGATGACTACAACACTACCTCACAAGTCCTGACCTTTGGTGCTACAAGTGTCAGAGGAGCTACAATGACTGCAATGATCCGTATTGTGGATGATGACCTTGTGGAGATGACTGAAACCATCAATGTGATGGGGAGTGTTACTGAACCACTTGCCAACTTTCAACCTTCTCAAACAGTTGTTAACATCCTGAATGATGATGGTATGTTGAAAAGATGCTGTAACCTGGTATAGTATATAAGTATTAAGATTACTGTAAGTGTGCTATTACCTTCATCCCGTATATACATGCAACTCTTATCAATACTCCCTCACAGCGGCTGTGTTCTCCTTCACTGAAATATCTTATGATGTGAGTGAAGATGCTGGGCCAGCGGTTGTGGTTGTGGAACTCAGTGGAGCAGATCTGACCTTTGCCATTGACGTGACAGTTGAGACTGTAGGAGGTGGCTCTGCTACAGGTACATGTTATTTATGATTTGATACCCTCTCAGTTCATGCACATAGTAGTTACAAATAATAAGAGAACGCAAGTGAAGAACTGTAGCCTGCTAATCAGAGATCCAGTTGACAATTATTTCACTAATAAAATCAGCATTAACCCCACTGCTAACACCGATCAAAATAATGACATAGCTATATCTATTTTAGTAACTGATGACTACAACACTACCTCACAAGTCCTGACCTTCAGTGCTACAAGTGTCAGAGGAGCTACAATGACTGCAATGATCCGTATTGTGGATGATGACCTTGTGGAGATGACTGAAACCATCAATGTGATGGGGAATGTTACTGAACCACTTGCCAGCTTTCAATCTTCTCAAACAGTTGTTAACATCCTGAATGATGATGGTATGTTGAAGTGACAGAGTAACCTGGTATAGCATGTACTATGGTAGTGGGCTATATTCATTCTTTCTTGGTACATATAAGTATTTAGATTACTGTTAATGCGCTATTACCTTCATCCAGTATAATATACATGCAACTTTTATCAATTCCCCCTCACAGCGGCTGTGTTCTCCTTCACTGAAATATCTTATGATGTGAGTGAAGATGCTGGGCCAGCGGTTGTGGTTGTGGAACTCAGTGGAGCAGATCTGACCTTTGCCATTGATGTGACAGTTTTGACTGTAGGAGGTGGCTCTGCTACAGGTACATGTTATTTGTGATTTGATACCCTCTCAGTTTATGCACATAGTAGTTACAAATAATAAGAGAACGCAAGTGAAGAACTGTAGCCTGCTAATCAGAGATCCAGTTGACAAATATTTTACTAATAAAATCAGCATTAACCCCACTGCTAACACCGATCAAAATAATGACATAGCTATATCTATTTTAGTAACTGATGACTACAACACTACCTCACAAGTCCTGACCTTCAGTGCTACAAGTGTCAGAGGAGCTACAATGACTGTGAATGATCCGTATTGTGGATGACGACCTTGTGGAGATGACTGAAACCATCAATGTGATGGGGAGTGTTACTGAACCACTTGCCAGCTTTCAATCTTCTCAAACAGTTGTTAACATCCTGAATGATGATGGTATGTTGAAAAGACGCAGTAACCTGGTATAGCATGTACTATGGGATAGGGCTACATGGTTCTTTCTTTGTGCACAAACGTACATACAGTGTAAACTTCAAGCAAGTAAAAACCATCTTTTAATGAACGCCTGAAATCACAGGTTGTATTGTTTGCTGAATTTGAATCAAACAATAACATATGTATTTTTTATCCCTCACAGTGGCTATACTCCAGCTGTCACCAATTACCTACATGGTGGCAGAAAATGGTGGAAATGCGATGGTGATAGTTGAGTGTATTGGTGCGACTCTAACTTTTGATATTTCAGTGGTTTTTCAAACAATTGCAGCTGGCAGCACTGCAACAGGTATAATTAAATTTAAGGGATCAGTAATGAATATTGTAAAAAGCTTTTGCATAGGATATGTGTCAGAATCACATGAATGTACCTCAAATAATATGTAATACAGCCATGGCTAACATTACACACTTTTTTCTTATAGCTGGTTCAGACTACACTACAGCTTCTGTGGCACTGACCTTTCTATCTGGGTCTCAGTCTGGTGCAACCCAATCAGTGGATGTAGGAATCATGGATGATGACATTCCGGAATCAGAAGAATTTATCAATATTCAGATATCTGGACTATCTGTAGGTGCAGCACTTGCTGTAATTGCTGCTGGAAGTGGAATTGGAAACATTACTATCATCGACATGGATGGTAAGTTGCTGAGTCATCTAACATGCACATACTATAACTGTGCGATATGAGGCCAGTGATTATATGCTACTACATACTACCTTGTTTGCATCTCTCTTGCTCTGCAGTACTGTGTGATGCTCCACCTAACATTACAAATGGTATTGTGACATTCACTCGCCTCACGGTTGGTTCAACGGCTGCCTATAACTGCTCTTCGGGCTTTGAGCTGGTTGGAAACATGATCAGGACGTGCACAAATACAAGTATGGCCAGTGCAGAGTTTTTGCCAGCGGAACCGTTTTGCAGGCGTGAGTACACTGCATGAATATGTCTGAAGTGGCTACATGCGGTCATTTCAGTCATGTGCTAATGTCCATTCTGCACATGCAATGAACAATTATGGATCAGTTAAAAGATAATTTAGTGTTTGCATGTATACAGTTTTGCATGGATATAGTTTTGCATGGATGAATTCAATTAAACCTTGTCCAAGACCAACACTGTCCTCTACATAGGATACTCGTACAGGTAGTATCCTTCCTGTATATTATGTATAATGTATATTTGTTCACAGAACATGTTCAATAGTATTTTCATTTCTTGTACACTGCAGCACTGTGTTCTGATCCTCCTACCATTGTGAATGGCATGAGGACATTCAGCGGAAATTCAGTCAATGACACTGCTACCTACACCTGTAATTCAGGCTTTGAGCTGATCGGAGATGCAACCACGACATGCACAGCAGCTGCAGATGGGAATTCTGCAACATTTCCAGCAGTACCACCACCAGAATGCAGGCGTGAGTACTACATTGTGAATATAAATAGAACTGTCTATAGCATTTGCAGGCCTTCTCAGCTGTGTCACTATGGCTTTATTCACTTAATATTTGCATTTCTTGTACCCTGCAGCACTGTGTTCTGATCCTCCTACCATTGTGAATGGCATGAGGACATTCAGCGGAAATTCAGTCAATGACACTGCTACCTACACCTGTAATTCGGGCTTTGAGCTGATCGGAGATGCAACCACAACATGCACAGCAGCTGCAGATGGGAATTCTGCTACATTTCCAGCAGTACCACCACCAGAATGCAGGCGTGAGTACTTCATGAATATAACTCAAGCATTTGCAGGCCTTCTCAGCTGTGACAATATGGCTTTATTCACTTAATATTTTCATTTCTTGTACTCTGCAGCACTGTGTTCTGATCCTCCTACCATTGTGAATGGCATGAGGACATTCAGCGGAAATTCAGTCAATGACACTGCTACCTACACCTGTAATTCGGGCTTTGAGCTGATCGGAGATGCAACCACAACATGCACAGCAGCTGCAGATGGGAATTCTGCAACATTTCCAGCAGTACCACCACCAGAGTGCAGGCGTGAGTACTACTTTGTGAATACAACATAGAACTGTCTATAGCATTTGCAGGCCTTCTCAGCTGTGACTGTATGGCTTTATTCACTTAATATTTTCATTTCTTGTACTCTGCAGCACTGTGTTCTGATCCTCCTACCATTGTGAATGGCATGAGGACATTCAGCGGAAATTCAGTCAATGACACTGCTACCTACACCTGTAATGCTGGCTTTGAGCTGATCGGAGGCGCGACCACAACATGCACAGCAGCTGCAGATGGGAATTCTGCTACATTTCCAGCAGTACCACCACCAGAATGCAGGCGTGAGTACTTCATGAATATAACTCAAGCATTTGCAGGCCTTCTCAACCGTGACAATATGGCTTTATTCACTTAATATTTGCATTTCTTGTACCCTGCAGCACTGTGTTCTGATCCTCCTACCATTGTGAATGGCATGAGGACATTCAGCGGAAATTCAGTCAATGACACTGCTACCTACACCTGTAATTCGGGCTTTGAGCTGATCGGAGATGCAACCACAACATGCACAGCAGCTGCAGATGGGAATTCTGCAACATTTCCAGCAGTACCACCACCAGAGTGCAGGCGTGAGTACTACTTTGTGAATACAACTAGAACTGTCTATAGCATTTACAGGCCTTCTCAGCTGTGTCAATATGGCTTTATTCACTTAATATTTTCATTTCTTGTACTCTGCAGCACTGTGTTCTGATCCTCCTACCATTGTGAATGGCATGAGGACATTCAGCGGAAATTCAGTCAATGACACTGCTACCTACACCTGTAATTCGGGCTTTGAGCTGATCGGAGATGCAACCACAACATGCACAGCAGCTGCAGATGGGAATTCTGCAACATTTCCAGCAGTACCACCACCAGAGTGCAGGCGTGAGTACTACTTTGTGAATACAACTAGAACCTTCTCAGCTGTGACAATATGGCATAATTCACTTAACATTTTCATTTCTTGTACTCTGCAGCACTGTGTTCTGATCCTCCTACCATTGTGAATGGCATGAGGACATTCAGCGGAAATTCAGTCAATGACACTGCTACCTACACCTGTAATTCGGGCTTTGAGCTGATCGGAGATGCAACCACAACATGCACAGCAGCTGCAGATGGGAATTCTGCAACATTTCCAGCAGTACCACCACCAGAGTGCAGGCGTGAGTACTACTTTGTGAATACTAGAACTCTATAGCATTTGCAGGCCTTCTCAGCTGTGACAATATGGCTTTATTCACTTAACATTTTCATTTCTTGTACTCTGCAGCACTGTGTTCTGATCCTCCTACCATTGTGAATGGCATGAGGACATTCAGCGGAAATTCAGTCAATGACACTGCTACCTACACCTGTAATTCGGGCTTTGAGCTGATCGGAGATGCAACCACAACATGCACAGCAGCTGCAGATGGGAATTCTGCAACATTTCCAGCAGTACCACCACCAGAGTGCAGGCGTGAGTACTACTTTGTGAATACAACTAGAACCTTCTCAGCTGTGACAATATGGCATAATTCACTTAACATTTTCATTTCTTGTACTCTGCAGCACTGTGTTCTGATCCTCCTACCATTGTGAATGGCATGAGGACATTCAGCGGAAATTCAGTCAATGACACTGCTACCTACACCTGTAATTCGGGCTTTGAGCTGATCGGAGATGCAACCACAACATGCACAGCAGCTGCAGATGGGAATTCTGCAACATTTCCAGCAGTACCACCACCAGAGTGCAGGCGTGAGTACTACTTTGTGAATACAACTAGAACCTTCTCAGCTGTGACAATATGGCATAATTCACTTAACATTTTCATTTCTTGTACTCTGCAGCACTGTGTTCTGATCCTCCTACCATTGTGAATGGCATGAGGACATTCAGCGGAAATTCAGTCAATGACACTGCTACCTACACCTGTAATTCGGGCTTTGAGCTGATCGGAGATGCAACCACAACATGCACAGCAGCTGCAGATGGGAATTCTGCAACATTTCCAGCAGTACCACCACCAGAGTGCAGGCGTGAGTACTACTTTGTGAATACAACTAGAACTGTCTATAGCATTTGCAGGCCTTCTCAGCTGTGACAATATGGCTTTAATTCACTTAATATTTTCATTTCTTGTACTCTGCAGCACTGTGTTCTGATCCTCCTACCATTGTGAATGGCATGAGGACATTCAGCGGAAATTCAGTCAATGACACTGCTACCTACACCTGTAATTCGGGCTTTGAGCTGATCGGAGATGCAACCACAACATGCACAGCAGCTGCAGATGGGAATTCTGCAACATTTCCAGCAGTACCACCACCAGAGTGCAGGCGTGAGTACTACTTTGTGAATACAACTAGAACTGAAGGCCTTCTCAGCTGTGACAATATGGCATAATTCACTTAACATTTTCATTTCTTGTACTCTGCAGCACTGTGTTCTGATCCTCCTACCATTGTGAATGGCATGAGGACATTCAGCGGAAATTCAGTCAATGACACTGCTACCTACACCTGTAATTCAGGCTTTGAGCTGATCGGAGATGCAACCACAACATGCACAGCAGCTGCAGATGGGAATTCTGCAACATTTCCAGCAGTACCACCACCAGAGTGCAGGCGTGAGTACTACTTTGTGAATACAACTAGAACCTTCTCAGCTGTGACAATATGGCATAATTCACTTAACATTTTCATTTCTTGTACTCTGCAGCACTGTGTTCTGATCCTCCTACCATTGTGAATGGCATGAGGACATTCAGCGGAAATTCAGTCAATGACACTGCTACCTACACCTGTAATTCGGGCTTTGAGCTGATCGGAGATGCAACCACAACATGCACAGCAGCTGCAGATGGGAATTCTGCAACATTTCCAGCAGTACCACCACCAGAGTGCAGGCGTGAGTACTACTTTGTGAATACAACTAGAACTGTCTATAGCATTTGCAGGCCTTCTCAGCTGTGTCACTATGGCTTTATTCACTTAATATTTGCATTTCTTGTACCCTGCAGCACTGTGTTCTGATCCTCCTACCATTGTGAATGGCATGAGGACATTCAGCGGAAATTCAGTCAATGACACTGCTACCTACACCTGTAATTCAGGCTTTGAGCTGATCGGAGATTCAACCACGACATGCACAGCAGCTGCTGATGGGAATTCTGCTACATTTCCAGCAGTACCACCACCAGAATGCAGGGGTGAGAATTTCTTCACTCTAGTAAATGTAATCATTAGCTTCACATGTGCATGTGTATTTTGCTGTGCACTATACATATAAGTAGCCTGAAAAGTTTCAGTCATGTTTGCGGTTGATCTGTGCATGTAGCTAGTGAAACTGTGTGGCGCTGAAAAGAAGTTTCACACTTATTCTTTATGTTTGTTGTCCACTCTAGCAATTGTAACCATTGGCTTTACACAAGGAGAGTACTCTGTCATTGAAAATGAAGGATCCGTGCGTGTCTTTATTGAAAGGGATGATGTGGTCTTGGATCGTGATATTCTGTTTACCATATTTACTATCATGGGCCCTGGCGAAGCTGTGGGTATGTTTACTCAGTCAGTCTATTTGTAGGTACTACACAATTTCAGTCAGAACATTTATTGAAATCTTCATTGAGATGCTTGACTTATGCTACAGTTTGATAGATTTGTAAGATATTTCTTGTTTGAAACTGTACAGACTAATAATGTATTACCTGGAGCCTAAGGGAAACTAGCTGCTGATCTTCTGATATTTTCTCTATTTGTATAGCCGGAGAGGACTATGTGGCAGTAGCCCCATTGGATCTGGTCTTTGATATGTCAATGGGAAACGATTCATTGATCGGCATGGACATCACAATATTGAATGACACAGTTGTGGAGAACAGGGAATGCTTCTACGCTGTGATCAATTCCAGTGACACTTCTGTTATTGTCGACCCAGCCATGGCTCGTGTGTGCATTGATGATGATGACAGTACGTCACAGTTACCTATTATCTTGCATGGACAGTGTGTTCTCATGGCTTCAATATTGCATGCCTCCAATTATGCATTCTTCTGTATAATTGTTGTACTTATTTGTCTTAAAATCAATACTGAGCATCTAAGCCTATTTGGCATTTATAATGCCTAGTCTAAATTGCCACTTGGTGCTATGATTCATAAGCATACACTTGAATTATTCCTACCAATATATGTTGTCCCACAGGTGTAGTGATTGAGCCAGAAGATCCAACATATACTGTGCCAGAAGGTCCCCCAAATCAGTACATCGACATCCCCATTGTCCTTATTGGGATGAAGGAGCCAGGACTGGAATGCAACGTGTCTGTTCACACGGAAGATGGTAGTGCCATTGGTAAGCTCTATAGGCCCTGACATGTCCAACTGAACAAGCTATTATAACTAGTAGCCTAATTTGACCTGTCCATATTACTACACTTAATTCAGTGCACAGCTGTGTCATGAGCTTACAAATATCTTTTGGCCTGCATGAATATATTACAGCACACTCTTGTATATATAATTAAAGTAGTTTAAAACCTGTTTATCTTTCCATACACAGCTGGTGAAGACTATATTGCTAATTGGGTGAACTTTACATTCAGTGCTGATGACCCAAGCCAAATCTTCCAAGTTCACATCATAGATGACCTCACTCCAGAGCCAGATGAATTCTTTACCGTTAGTGTGATCAGCTTGGATGACAATTGCCTAGCTGGTACACCTGCCAGAGTGACCATCATTGATGACGGTAAGAACAAATTAAACTTTGATCTGCTGGGAGATCCAAAAGCATCTTACCTTATATAAAGAATGCATAAAATATTAGAAGCATACGCAGGGCCATCAGGGATTTTTCTTGGTATGATGCCATCAGTATTCTCGTGTAATGTATAATAATATAGAGACCAACACATCACACTCTACCCCTTATATTCATGGATTGGATAATTATGGTTGCATAATTATGGATCACATGCACCCCCACCTTCTTCCAGCTGACTTCTCACTCACTTGTTTTTGAACTTACTACTCTCTTTAGCTATCGATCATTTTTGCACTAACATTAGCGGGTACAATTTCTTCTTGTCTCTGTAGAAGACTGCGATGACATGCCATGTGATCCAAATGCTAGGTGTACGGAGCTGCTTGGAGTAAACAATTTCACTTGTGAATGCAACCCTCCTTTTGTAGGAGATGGATTTACATGCCGTAAGTAGATTAAGCTCTCACTCTCTCATTCACTCATTTAATGTTTTGGATTCTTTATAATCTTCTAGGAAGGCCAGTTGTGGATGTCGGTGATGATCCTCACTTCAGTATTGCACTGCCCAGCGGAAAGCTCCTCTGTTACACGGTACAGGGAGAACATGGTTTCACTTTCAATTTGATCAGCAACAAGAAGATCCACATGAATGCCATGTTTGTCCCAGACTCTCGTCGAGAAGAAGTCACCTGGCTGGGATCGATGGGGATCGTTATACACAGCAGCAGTTATAGGAAGTCCAATGGCACAGCTCTGAGATTCCAGGCTAAGGCTAACACAATCCATATCGGAAATAAGATCATGCTGAAGGCTAGGAACATTGAGAAGCTCACCTTCAGTGATGGCAAGCTGATCATCTCAGAGGCCCCACCAGTGGAAGGCTTCAAGTATCCCGCAGTGTATGTAGACCTCCAGGACGTCGGTCTCAGCTTCACCATCAAGTTCATGAATGAGCATCTAGACCTGTTCTGGCACAGCACTGGCCAGGTGATTGGAAACTCTCATGGAATAATTGGTAAGCAGATCATAATCTTTGTTTTGCACAAGCATACCCATTTACTGTATTAATATTTAACACACCCAGGAGGGCCAGTTTGGGTTATTAGCACAAAGGCTGAGTAGGCAACTGCATGCTGCTCTGTTAGTGGTTTGTCAATGTTTGTACTACAGCAGCCTGGGAGATTATAACCGTGAATAGTAGTATAGCAGCGTCAAACTATAGGCATTTGATGTGTTCACCTACAGGCCAGTTCTTCCGCAAGGGAGTTGAGATTGATGAGGTGCGCAAGATCCTGATCATGCCCAACAAGGAGCCTGTGCCTGTGATGCGCCGTCCTGTGTGGAGCTTCATGGAGAGGGAGGTGGCTGACGACCAGCTCTGCTGGACCGCCATGAACCCAGGCTACCAGGGAGATGGACTCATTGATGGAACATACTTCGACTATCTGGTGAATGATGTACTAACTGCAGACTTCAAGTTCAAGAAACAGCAGTAAACAGAACACTAAACTCTTATAATATAGCAATCTATTAAAGTTTTTCTGTAGTTATAGCTTAGTTGTGTAGTTTGGCTTTCCACTGTATGTATTTACAGAAGCTGTTTGCACATTATATTACAGCTTTTACCTATACTGTACCTATTTCATTTTCATTAAAAGTTTAAATGGCAATAATATTACAAGTCTGATTTAGATTTACAATGTAATGTTTTGTGATTGATGCACTTCAGTTCCATAGTAGGCAGGCATGAACATTTTCCCTTGAATAGCAAAAGTGACTTATGCTTATGGATAGCCATTGGAGTATTTTAAGCTACAGTCTCTTCTGGTCTATAGCTATATTATACATAGCTTGTAGCATGATAACTGGGATCGTACTACCACTACATTAATTAATAGCATCTGATTCCACTGAATAATAAGCAAGCGGGTACAACAATTTGACCATGGACAGTCTGTTGATCTATACGATGTAGCTAGCTATCTATCAGCTGGGAAAGCAAAGCAGGTGTTATTAGTATTCATAAGTTTAATTACAGCTTTTGCCGCTAGCTATGCAGCAACCACTATTATTTAATGTCACTCAAAATGGCTCCTGCAGTTGTTTAATGTGAATGTTTCAGAACAAAAACAGTATTATAGTGCATGGAAACACCTGACACGTATTTGTAAGCTCTCCTTGAACGAAAAGAAGTTCTATGTAGCAGACAAGTAGCTATATCGATCTCAGAATGAAACTATCGATGTGTGTAGCTACGTGGGTCTGCATGGGAACAGCTTGCGGACAACAGCACTACTTTGTCTATCTCCCACCCTACAGGCCAGTTCTTCCATGTATAAGGGAGTTCGAACTGATGAGGCATGCAAGATCCCAACAAGGACCCTGTGCCTGTGATGCACCGTCCTGTGTGGAGCTTCATGGAGGGAGCCTGGTGGCTGACGACTAGCTCTGCTGGACCACTCTGTAGCTAGATAGCTAGTGACCAGGCTAGAGATCTAGCTATTAATATTAATATTAGTGAAAGGTGGCATGAGCAGGTAAACTTGTGCCCAGATCTTGGCTCCTCCCCCTCGCGAAAGGTATTCACGCGATAATTACGTAGCAGGCAAGAAATCACATGACTTCCTAGTTTTTTTGTGTTTGTTTTTGTTTTTTTCTCAATAAAACACTAAGTACGTCACTTAGTAGATACAAAAGAAAAGGAATACGCAAAAATAATGACATTGTATGAACAAGGTACTGAGTTCAAATGGGTCAAGTAGTTTAAACACATTGAAGTTCGGAGATGGCCAGGTCGATGGGGGATAGTGACTTGGTAGCATGGCCACAGCTAGACCGGGCACCCCTGATGCACTGGATGGCTGAGCGGAGGAGAGAGAAAGTCCGACGACAGCGCAGCCAGGACATGGTGGAGGAGTATGGGTAGTCCCACTTCATTGCGAGGCATGATGCCAGCCTTTTGTAGAACGTCGTGGCTTCATTTGCCATCCCACCGGTTGCAGAAAGGAGGAGTGCTCCACTTCTCTGACTCTCTGCTCATACGCACGCTTCTTTAGGGACTCCTGTTTGCGATAACAGGCAGGCAGACTGGACTGTCGGTGGGAGGGGGCATGAGGATTGAAAACTCGGACAACGAAGAATGTTCTTTCGAACCGACCTCCCCAGAAACCATTGGCGGAGCATTAGAAGTGGCACCTGTGAGAACTTCCCCGGTGATTGGCTGCAGATCAGGTTCAATGCAAACATCACTACAAACTTCGGTTACATGTAGAAGATTGGCTGTCAGATCCCTGATTTCGTTGTGTCTTATAGACGGGAAAACACCTTTCGGGCAAGATAGGGCATGCTCCACAGAGAACTTGGCCCCACATCCGCATGTTGATGGAGTATGTAAGGGTTGCCAGTTATATCGAAGGGCAAGTGCATCATGAAATGCACCCTTGTGGAGTGCAAAGCCGAACTCTTCGATCGGCAGAGCAGTTAGCCAGGAGGAGGCTCCTTTTTCTTGAGCGAGGTCCATGGATCGCTTGAGGGAGTGAGGGAGACGTACCTTCAGATGCTCAGATGCCTACCTGGCTTGCTCCCGCCTCAATTTGTGCACATCTGTTTTCGCCTCAAGTTGAGATGTAACAACTTCACAGCCAGGCTCGCGAGACTATACGCAGTATTGTTTGCCCATCCGGTGAGGGGATAAGAAATCTGGTCTGGAGTGATGACAATCTTACACCTTATGCTTGCTCATTTTTCAATACACAGTTAGCCAAAAGTTTTCACTCCCAGCTTTTACTACATGCATGCACAAAAACTCCCCTAGAAGTTCCTACATGCTGCTCGGCAACAAGACCTTCCACTGATCTACTAAGCCTATTAGGTGAATCTGTGTGTATTTGTCATCCAGATCGAGTTTCATCCTGGATGATTTTGTTTTGCGTGGGGGGGGGAGCACAGCTCTCTGAGCATGCAGGCATAGACAGTTTTTTCTATTATCTATGATGCAGGCATGTAGCTAGCTACATGGGTCAGCAATATGCATGACAGCAAGCCATCATGTAATTATATAGGGATAGCTACCTAGCATGGAACTGCCTAAGGTGTCTAAATAGGGGTTTTAATTATTTTGCAATGACCACTAGCTACCATACATCCTTATGCACTAAATGAAGTGTCCATAATTTCTGTATGAGATTACTATGAGTATTTTTTTAAATCTCAGTAAATTAGGTGTTGCATTTGGATAACGAGGATACATCCATAACTGCAGCTGTTTGCAGCACTATCATATGATGCTATTGAATCATGTGTAGCCATGGTGTCCCACTGAGCAGCCTACGAGACTTTAATAGTCTGGTGGTGGTGTGATCTAATCATGACCTGGATGTATCCAAGTAGTTCTCATCACCATGGTTACAGAAACAAACCATGCACATGCTTGGGATGTCCAAGCCTGCAAAAGAAATAGGTGCAAGCTGTAAATGTGTCATGTAATATGTAGCTGCAGAACTAAAAATTCCGCAGATAAACACTTTGAAACAGCGTACCAACACCTATCTTAGAAGCTAGTGCTGATAAGTGGCACATGCCTGCAATAGGCGCTACATATCTGCGGCAAGCTTGCAAATGCGAGGTCTGCAAAAAGTGAAAAATGCCTCTGTGGTGTGAAATAAAGCTCGAAATATAAGGCGCTCCAGAATTATTCATGCCATTCTGGCATAGCTACTATTGCTGCTAGTTACAGGTCGATTGACCCGTTCTGGAAACTACCTCTCGCCAGTCCTTTTACTGACGCAGTACGTCCGACAGCTGTTGGGAATGCAAGCACTTACAACGCGAAGGAGTGCGATACTGTGCCTCGCACTAGCACTTTTGGCCTACTGCTACGCCCAAAACTTTACCATCGGTAACGCACTACCGTGCGGAGACGACAATCTGTCTTGCGTCCCTGGTGAAGACTGCTACCCAAGGAGTGAGCTCTGTAATGGCGCTCCATTTTGCCCGTTCTTCGGAGAAGATGAGGGGGATCCTGATATCCTCAATGCTCTTGACTGTAAGCGTTACCATACGTGTATACTGTATACTATCCGAGGCTCCCTGCAGCTTTGATAATATAGGTATCATAATAGAAATTGCTCTTTGTATTCATTTTGACTCTCGCACCCAGGTAATGGTAATTTTGGTCAAAGGAGGATGTTCAGGTGTAGCGGTGGACAGATTCTAGCGCTCGACCTTCTCTGTGATGGCATTGATCATTGCGATGGTGGTGATGACGAAACCAATGTTCTGTGTGCAAGTTAGTGAGCTATTGTTATTATTTAATTTAATATCAGCTCATGATAAGCTTATATTTACGTACGCAAGCGGCCCCATATTAAATTTTCAAAGTCACTTATACTTGTTCTTCCCTGCAGACAAGTGTCGCCTTCCTTTCTACGGAGGTTGCTCCTACACTAAACAGTGTGCCACCTCCTCGCTATCTGCCAACTGTAGAGATTGCCTTCCTGGACTTGTTGACATTGGGGAATTTGACTGCGTCGGTAAGTTATACCTAATCAGCAATATTGATTGGTAATTTATATTAAAGCGACTTCATCACATGTTTGATGTTATTTTTTTCACTACAGCTGAGCTTAGAGTTGACTTTGAAGCTACCACTTATAACACATCTGAAAATGATGCCACTGTAGAAGTCTGTGCTGTGTTAGTATCTGGAAACATCACTGGCATCAGCTTTGTGGTTGGATTTAGTACATCTCCTGATTCAGCATTAGGTGGTAAGTTACTAAAACGATGTAATGCGACATTGATACTTATCACCTAATGCTACTTTTCCCTATGCAAGGTGGAGTGGACTATTCCTTTTCTGCTGTGAATGTTACCTTCAGTGAAGGCATGACGAGGCAGTGTGTGATGATTAATATCAACGATGACGATCTTTTGGAAAACTCTGAATCCTTCTTTGTTGAGTTGGCTACATTTCAACGAAATGTCATTCTGGACTCCAATCAAACAACTGTCAACATCGCTGATAATGATGGTGAGTTAACAATCTATTGTTGTACGGATTTATAAATAGAAGTATGTAGAGACCGTATCCGTCCAGTAGCTACACTGTGTACTAATCGTATAGAGGATGATCTAATTGTGTCACCTTATGTTAGAAGTGCCACACATGATCATCATGATGTAGAGCGAAATAATTAGCACCAATGAAATTTTTGAACCCTGATTGAACCACCAAATAACTTTAGCCTGTAATTACGCAACTTTTTGCTTAGTTAACTATCTATTTTGCTGTAAAGGTTTAGAAATAGATTTGTGTAACACATGCATGGATACCTCTTGTAGCTACAGCTATTTTGTGTAGCTGAGGAGGAGGATAGAAAGAAATAGCCAGCATTCTAGTGCAAAGCAACAGCAATATCAGGAAACAAAGAGGCTTAAAATATACTGCACAACTTCTTGATTTTGCCTGTGACAACAGGCTGAATAGTTCATCTGCATATGCCATGTATATATCATCAGAGACTATTTCTGTATGATGTAGTTATTATAGTATCACTGCATGCTATCTAAACATCAGCTACATAATCTGTGATTAATTATTTTGTCTATTGAAAGTCTATTGAATACCTAATGAGTTTTTTTGCTTGCAGCAACATTTATTGTCTAATTTCAAGATGTTTTATGGAGGTTAATTATTCATTGTTTATCTACGATTTGTGTCCCCAGCATTTACAGGTTTGTTATTCCATGATTGAGATGCTATTAAGCTGCAGATGATTATCATACCGTTTCAGCTACTATATGTACTTTTACTGCGATTGCATGCACATAGGTATACTGTTGGGTGAACTGCACTCTAAACCTTATATTCTCCATCTTTCAGATGTTGCACTCTCCTTTGAATTCTTTAATTACACTGCGATTGAAGATATAGCTGGTGGTCAGCTTGAAGTGTGTGTTGAAATCATCAGGGGTACGATTACACAGGACATTCAGGTGAATGTCACAAGCAGCGACGGCACTGCTGAAGGTAATTTTACAACTGTGCTTGTGGGCATGTATGCAAGAGTGTGCAATTATGCATATATATATATATATCTATAATCTACTTTCTCATCACAGAGCCAGAAGACTATGGACTTGTAAATATACCACTGGTGTTTTCTGGTATGGGTCTTGGCAGTGGCATGTCTGGCAGCCGTGAATGTTTCAATGTTGGCATTGTGGACGACGCTTTGCTCGAAGGATCAGAGAATCTGACACTCTTATTGAGTAATCCATTTAATGCTCGAGTGGAGTTTCGGCCCGACCCCAACATTGCAACTATTTCAATCATCGACAATGATGGTAAGCTATAAGATTTAAGATTAGATAGTCTATTTTGTAAGTAAGATTTTCTGTTTCCCTAGTTCTGATTTCACAAATATTTCATTTTCTTTCTCTTCCAGTGGCTGTGGTCTCCTTGGAAATGAGTACATATAGTGTTGCCGAAGGGAATGGCTCGGTCCAAGTATGTGCTGTATTAACAGTTCCACCTGGTGGTTTGCAGCGTGATATACTGGCAACACTGACACTTATGGACGGAACAAAAGCTGGCAAGTTGGATTAATCTTATCTTTTCATTGGGATAATGTTTCATATTCAATTTTGTACTCTCCTACAGTTCGCAATGAGGACTATAGTGCAATGGATCCAATCACTCTTACATTTCCTTGTGAAGCTACTTTCAACGTTGCATGTACAAATATTCGAATCCTGGATGATGACTCTCTAGAGGGCGACCACTCCTTCACCGCGATACTATCTAGTGTGGAGCTATCAAATGGACCGTATCCTCGTCTTTCTATTGGAGAGCCCAGTTCAGCAATAGTGACCATTTTCGATAATGAAGGTATGGCAGTTTCTTAATGGTAACCTGACTTATGGTCTGTAGGACTGTCACCATAGGACAAAGTATATTATCCCAGATTTAAATGCTTAGAATGAGTACCACAATGATCTTCTGTGTGTAAGATGTATGCATCTTCAAACCATTAGTACCCAAACCTGAATTTAAATATACCCAGATGACCTACCAACTAGTTCCTTTCTACCACCATGGACTCCCTACAAGTGGTCAAACATTTGCTTGTTAGGTACCGACCATGTTTCTAACTGATGAGAGGGATGCCCTGCATGTAGATATAAAGTCAATTACTTCATGCCCATTTCAATTCATAGTTGCCACAGTCTTTATGGCTCAGGATGAATATACATTTTCTGAAGATAGTGGCACAGTTGCGGTATGTGCTGAAATATTGGTTCCGGCAGGTGGCTTGGAGTGTGATGTCGTGTCAACCCTGGCTTTCTCGGATGGTAGCAAAGCAAGTAAGCCTGCTTGTTTCTCTTCTTTTTTTTACTAACTGTACTTTACACTATTTGTTGTTCTCTCCTATATAGTTCAGGGAATGGACTATTCTGCTGGTGCACTCGATGTCACATTCTCAGCCAGGTCTACTGTCAGTGGAACCACAGCATGTGCAAATGTGACCATCATAGATGATCTGTCTGTGGAGGGTGACCATTCCTTCTCAGTGCATTTGACTGCCTTGCAGCTGGCTCCAGGTGTTGTATATTCTGAGCTTAGGACGGGAACACCTGCTTATGCCCACGTAAACATCATTGATAATGATGGTAAGATAATTAATTAATAATCTGTAAGTTATTGGAGAGAAGGAAGTGTGTTATCAAAGTACATATTAGTATGACATAGTTGTAGCATTTTTTTGGGAAAGGGGATTGTTTATACAGGGTAAGAGTTACTTGAGATTTTTATAAGGTAATTGAGTGTTATAGAGGTATGATATATTGCAGTAAAAGTATGTTATAGCAATTTCCATGATAATGCATACACAGATTTCTCAAGTTTAGTACTTGGTCTCCAACAAAGTTCATATATGGTCGATGAGGGGGTTGGAACTATTGATGTGTGCGTGGAGATCCAGGCTACCCCAGCAAGTGTCTTGGAGTGTGAGATTGTGGCAACACTGACTACCACTGATGGTCCCAAAGCAGGTAAGGGTTACACGATAATTTCTAAGCTACATGTGTTTATGTATAGCACACATTCCAGCCTCCAATTTTCTTTGCAAATTGGATACATAATCAGAAACATCCTCGCAAAGTCTCGCACCTCCAGTAACCAGTCATTTGCCGAGTATTAAGTGTAACTGCAGTGCCACAAATAAGTATGTGATAATAGGCAGCCGCTATAAGATGGTCATATGTAGTTAGCTATTGCATACTTTTAAATACACACACCAGATCACCTACATTAGTTCCGTTAATTTACAGTGAAGCACTCTCTGTCTCCTCTCCAGTTGTTGGTCAAGACTTTGGTGTAGCCAATTTGGAAGTAACATTTGCAGTGGGAAATATTTCTGTAACAGACACAGCGTGTGCCAGTATCTCGATCATTGACGATGCTGCTCTGGAGGGTGATCATTCCTTCACAGTTTCACTTAACAGTGTGACCCCAAGTGGAGTAACCATTTCCGTTCCATCTGCATCTACCACAGTCAACATTGAGGATAACGAAGGTAAACTACAGGTAGACTAGACTAGCTATACATGTTGGGGGCTACAACATGGTATTAAAGTTGTGTACCTTTTTTATTAGTACTTGTCCTTCCATACTATAATTTAATTTTGGGACAAGTACCGAAGTTTTCCCGCAATACTATACCATTGGTTTTGGCAAAAAAAATTCCCCGGTGAAAATTTCCCGCTAGACGGTAGCTCCCAGTGTCAAGTGCATACGAATGTTTGATCAGTCTATCACACGTGAGTTACACGGATATGCATTTTTCTTTATGCAAACACAGATTTCTCGAGTGTAGTTCTTGCTCTGGAACAAAGTTCATATATAGTTGGTGAGGGTGATGATATTAATGTGTGCGTGGAGGTCCAGGCTACCCAGGCAAATGTCTTGGAGTGTGAGATTGTGGCAACACTAACTACCACTGATGGCCCCAAAGCAGGTAATGACTAACTGCATATGACCATCTTATGGTAGCTGTCTACTACTTCTAATGAGACTCCCTTAGTCTATAGTGAAACACCCTCTGTCTTCTCTCCAGTTGTTGGTCAAGACTTTGATGTAGCCAATTTGGAAGCAACATTTGATGTGGGAAGTATTATGCTTGGAAGCACAGCGTGTACCAATGTCATGATCAGAGATGATGATATTCTAGAGGGTCCCCATTCCTTCACTGTTTCACTGGACCGCATGACCCCGAGTGGAGTAACCATTTCCGTTCCATCAGCATCTACAACGGTCAACATTGAGGATAATGATAGTAAGTAGCAAGTGTAATAAAAGGTGAATATGGCTGTATTGTATGTACATGTACCTGAAGAGGTGTTTACCACAGTGCGTATGGACTGTACACTATAATAATGAACACATTCATGGGTTGTTTGATAGCTGTGTGAGGACGAAACCCCAGGAAATTCTGGGTGATAATGTGTGTGTGGCAGAAGTATTGATGCCTTTGACCCACCTACACTTTAGTGTCATCATAGATCTATGGTCTCATGCCCAGCGTGGCTTGACTCTGTAATGTTAATGTCTGGTTTCATTCATAGGTGCCACAGTCTTTATGGCTCAGGGTGAATATACATTTTCTGAAGATAGTGGCACAGTTGCGGTATGTGCTGAAATATTGGTTCCGGCAGGTGGCTTGGAGTGTGATGTCGTGTCAACCCTGGCTTTCTCGGATGGTAGCAAAGCAAGTAAGCCTGCTTGTTTCTCTTCTTTTTTTACTAACTGTACTTTACACTATTTGTTGTTCTCTCCTATATAGTTCAGGGAATGGACTATTCTGCTGGTGCACTCGATGTCACATTCTCAGCCAGGTCTACTGTCAGTGGAACCACAGCATGTGCAAATGTGACCATCATAGATGATCTGTCTGTGGAGGGTGACCATTCCTTCTCAGTGCATTTGACTGCCTTGCAGCTGGCTCCAGGTGTTGTATATTCTGAGCTTAGGATAGGAACACCTCCTTATGCCCACGTAAACATCATTGATAATGATGGTAAGATCAGTCTACAACTATCTAATAGATTGCTTCTTTAATCCACTGCTTCTTTAACTTCTCTAGTGGTGACCATTGGATTTACTCAAGAAGACTACACAGTCACAGAAAATGAGGAGATTGCACAAGTCTGTGTTGGGCGAAGTGATGTGGTCTTGGAGTGTCCCATTCCTTTTAACCTATCCACTACCATGAAACCTGGTGAAGCTGAAGGTATGTGTGTTTTATTCAAAACATTCTCATATACGTATATACTATTTAATATTGTCCTGGTGGATAATACTCAGATGATTTAAATTATACCTTGTGGTACACGCATACTGTCCTGATAAATGATACAATGCATGGTTCTACTAATGCAGCTGGAGGAGACTTTGAGGCACTCATTCCACCTTTGGAGCTGGAGTTTGATACCATGGTGGGGAGTGCAGAACTGATATGTATTGATATCCCCATCACCAACGACTCAGTCGTGGAGAACGGAGAATGCTTCTATGTTGTGATCAGTGCCTCAGATGATAGCACTACCGATGTTGACCCAGAGATGGCTCGAGTGTGCATTGCCAACGATGACAGTATGTTCACAATAGCATTAACAATGCCCTAGGTGTATTACGCAAGCGCTATATGTAGTGTAAACAGTGTTTCCCCCAAGTAAAAAAAAGAAAGGGGGGGAGATATAATTTCTGTGAGTATAAATTTTCCACCTGTGTCTGTATGGGTGTGAGTGTAAAGGTATACTCTTACTTACATCACTCTGCAGCTGTGGTCATTCAGAGTGAAGATGAAGAGTACAGTGTCCCAGAAGGCCCTTCTGCTCCATACATTACCATCCCTATCGTCCTTATTGGGATGAAGGAGCCAGGACTAGAATGCAACGTGACTGTTCAAACAGCAACTATTTCTGGTGATGCCATTGGTAAGCTACGCAAACATGTACTTTGGTCTTTGTGTAGCTCTGCCAGTGCATCCGTTTCTTTGGACAGCTAGTATAGTAAGATAGCATAAGGGCTGCAAACAATAGTAGTAATGTTACAAAGTTTATTCACTTATATACATGCACACCACAATGAATGTGCTCATCATAACTTTTTCTTCAGCTGGAGAAGACTACTATCCAACTTCAATGGACCTGACCTTTAGTGCCGAAAACCCTGTACAGAGTATCACCGTTCATATCATCGATGACCTCGATGCCGAGCCAGACGAGAGCTTCTATGTCCTAGTGAACAGCTCTGATGACAACTGTGTGGCTGGTAGACCTGCTAGAGTGACCATCATCGATGACGGTGAGAAAATCTGGCATGGTCTCTGAACTGCATGTACCATTAGGTCTCATACCCAGTATGTATAAGTCCTGCAGCTAGCTAGGGTATTTATTAAGCTCTGCATCTTATAGGAATTCAGCGTAGACCTTAAACGATAACAGTATATCTATGCACACTTCCTTTCAACCACAGAGGATTGTGATGATAGGCCTTGCGATGAGAATGCAGAGTGTACTGAGCTGGCTGGAGCTAATGAGTTCACCTGCACTTGTCTACCACCGTTTGTAGGAAATGGATTTCGTTGTAGTAAGTATAATGATTAAATCTCCTTTTATATTATCTCTACATCTGTTATAGATTTTGGCAGCCAGCCAAATAATGCATACTTTCTCTAGCTATCCAGTTATAGCTGCGTAGATAGTGGACAACTTGATTATGATATTATGTACATTTCTCCAGGCCCCCCAGTTGTGGATGTTGGTGATGACCCTCACTTCAGCATTGCACTGCCCAGTGGAAAGTTGCTCTGTTATACGGTGCAGGGAGAACACGGCTTTGCCTTCAATCTCATCAGGAACAAGAAGATCCACATGAATGCCATGTTTGTTCCAGACTCTCGCAGGGTAGAAGTCACCTGGCTGGGATCGATGGGGATTGTTATACACGAAAGTAGTTACAAGAGGTCCAATGGCACAGCTCTGAGGTTTGAGTCTAAAGTTAACACAATCCATATCGGAGATAAGATCATGCTTAAGGCTAGGAACATTGAGAAACTGACCTTCAGTAATGGTAAACTGACCATCTCAGAGGCCCCTCCAGTCGAAGGCTTCAAGTATCCCGCAGTGTACGTAGACCTTCAAGATGTCAGTCTCAGCTTCACCATCAAGTTCATGAATGAGCATCTAGACCTGTTCTGGCACAGTACTGGCCAGGTGATTACAGACTCTCACGGAATAATTGGTAAGCAGAATATTATGCATTACCATGTGCTTGCTCATACAATACTATGTTGGTAACCATGCACTACAGCTGTAGTGCTAGTGGCTGTTGAACATTGGGATGACAGATGCTTGCTATGGAGTAACAGTGGTGCCTTTGTTATATTATTATACTATACGTAGAATATGGTACACAGTACATTATAGCCCCCCCTATATTAAGTGTCCAATTCTAGCTCCAGTGTCTACACTTTCCAAGTCACCCTGTCCTTACTAGATAATGCACTGTGGATAGCAACCACTTACATGTAGCAACGTCGTATTTGGCATTCACCTACAGGCCAGTTCTTCCGCAAGGGAGTTGAGATTGACGAGGTACGCAAGATGTTGATCATGCCCAACAAGGAGCCTGTGCCTGTGATGCGCCGTCCTGTGTGGAGCTTCATGGAGAGGGAGGTGGCTGACGACCAGCTCTGCTGGACCGCCATGAACCCAGGCTACCAGGGAGAGGGCCTCATTGATGGAAAATACACGGACTACATAGTAGCCGATGTTTTGGCTAGAGAATAGTTTCTCTACAAAGAACACAATGGTCACAATCACTTCTCAGGAGCTTGATACTGTTATATATAGCCAGCATTTTAATCAAACATAATAATTATTATGTAGCGATACTAGCACTTCATTGATATATTATGTTGTATTGTGGCCGCATCTTTTCATTCCTAGTATTGTAGCTGGTTGTATCCAATAATATTATTTTGGATACAAAATTCTGTTGACCCGATTAATTCAGATTCTCAATAATTAAAGGCCTGATAAGTAGAGACTTGGAATGAGGCTATAATATAGTGCTTGTAGGCAGAACAGCATGGTACACGGTATGGTGCATGCATAAAATTGCATGTGGGAAAGAGCTAGTACGTATGTACAACAATACTACAGCAGGAAATAGAGGGAAAAAGCATGACAGTGAATACAAAACATGGATCTTGAGCCTTCGAGTATCACAAAGTTTGAACATTATTGTGGCCAAACACTACGCTGTCGAAACTGTAGCAGGTGTGCCCGAAGCGGTGGGGTGTCTGCTCTGATCCTGTCTGAAGTACTGCTCTGTAGTAGACTGCCGCAAGAGGTCCTCCTTGTCCTTCTCCACGGTGTCTCCTAGCAACCAGTGCATGCAGTCTACCTGGTCCTGGGAGGATATGCTTGCCTCAATCCATTGAGAGTACCAGCTCCTGAATTTCTCTTGCTTCTGCTCACAGATTCTCTTGTTGACCTGAAGGGGTGGAAGAGAGTGTCATACCATCAATTAATTACAGTGTCTGTAAAGAATCATTAGTACTGTCAAACGGCTTCTTTTTTTTTGGAGAGGAAATATTCTTTGGGAGAGCATTGTTAAAGACACCTAATTGGAGAGCAACGTGTTTACAAAAGCCTCTCACTAGCACCCTGGAAGTATGGTCCAACTAAATGTGAGTGCGCGTAAATCTGTCGGAGGGCAAGTAAAATTTTCACCAGCTAAAGAAACCGGTATACTGCTTCACTATGCTGGAGCACGATAGACACATCAAATTTGTGGTAGCATGACCAGCCACTGCTCATATTATCTTTATCTACGATCACTCAGATTCTTGCCAATTCGAGATCTTTGTGGGCAAAAAATTTAAAAATGAAATGGTGTCAACAAAGATGTGTGAAGTAGCAGTAGTGATGCAGTCATGTACGTACCTCTCTGGCAGTCTTGAGAGCCCCCCGGTTGTAGAGGTAGTCCTCGCTGTTGGCCAGCGGGATGATGCGGTAGTATTTCTTGTCCATCTTGAATTCGATGGCTCCGCAGATCTCCATGTGGGGGAGGTGGGTACGCACCAGCTTAGCCTCTTCTTCTTCTCCACCCTCTGTTGCCGAGGGCGACCAGGCACGACGGTTCCTGGGAGAAGAAGATGGCGCGGGGTCCAGTGCAGGTGATTCGTACAGGGAGTGGGATAGACGTGAGAAAAAACATGTGGAGCCACACCCCCATGGGGGTCTGTAGTTGTGCTCCCAAAGATTATGGGTCTATGAAAGCAATACTCGTCCTAAGAGTGCAGTAAGGTCAATACTTACCACCTGTGGGCTGAGCTATGGTTACGTATATTCGTGGGTTGCAATACTGCGGATAACTATCTTGGTAAAAGACATTATATAGCCTTGTTCCTACAAGCGCTAAAAAGTTGGGCAGAGGTCTGGGAAGCAAATAATTAGGATTCCCCTACCCCCCCCCCCCCCCCACCACACACACACACACCTTTGCTCCCTACCCCCCCCCCCCACCACCACAACACCTTTGCTCCCCTACACCCCCCCCCCCCCCCCCACCACCACCACACACACTTTTGCTCCCAGTTTTCGTACTGCAAACAGTGAAAGCCAGACTGAGGCCTGGGAATGAGGAAGCAGTGAATGCTCCCCCCCCCACTACACACACACACTCTCTTTGCTCTCTTTGTACTACGAAGGGATCAAAGGGTGTCCTCACACACTCTTCATATGGTTCACATGGACCAGTGGACTGCAAATCCACCACAGCAGCGTCCAAACACACACCTCTTGAGAAAGACCTTCCTCTTGGCGAGAATGTCCCTCAGCTCGGGAGCGGCTTCTTCGTCTGGCTTGCTGTACGTCTCGACGTAGCTCTGCCACTTCTGTGGAGGAAGGACACATGGAGACAGAACGGATGATGCTCGAGACAAGCACCTCACCTCAACCAAGGCTAGAAGTTAGCATGCCTATAGAAATAGCAATAAGCATCAAAAGCTGAAAGCTTAGCACTTAGCTCAGGAGAAGAAAGATAGCCCAGGAATTCATACAGAATTTGCCAGAATCTGAGACTACTCATTGAAGCAATTTCAAGGAGGCAAGGCAGCACAACACAGAGTGAATTCTGATGCTTGATTCTGCTTACCGTTTTTAGCCTTGTTCCCAGGCCACGCAGTCCGAGGGGAGTGGACTGGGGACGAGGCTATACCGTCTTGGAATTTTCAGATTTTAGTGATAGGTTTAGCTCACGGGGATGGTATGAGGGGTGGGCGGATACTAATACCCTCCCATTTGATCAAAGAAGATGGGTAGATACTTTTTTTATGGGTACGGGACTTTTGCATCAAAGTAATAATGACTTAACAGTACAGTAGATCCCCTACCATTATGATGTAATGAGGGTTAAAAGTGAGCACTAAATGGAGAAAATACAAGCGAATGTGTAAAACAAGCATGTTTATATTATGTTTTTGTACAAGAAAACTACATCCAAGCACATGTTTGCATGTATTTTCTCCATTTAGTGCTCACTTTTACCCCCCCCCCCCCCCCCCCCATTACTGGTAAAGGGTCCATTCCAGACTGTAACAGACCTTCAATTCCGGGCAATTACTCTCCTCTGAAGAGTCGTCCGTGTCCAGTAGCTCGATGGACATCTTCCGATCCTGCTTGTGCTGGAGGAGACCGGGAGCGGAAGAGAGGAAGTAATATTCACACCAGTCTCACCAATGCCATACCTAGCCTCATCTCCAAGCTCTCGTGTGTGTTTCAGTTCACTACTAAAGAGCCTGGCACAATTTTTCAGGTGATATAATTATGTGTGAGCAGTGACCGATCAGAAGATTTAAAGGGAGTCTGCAGTAGAGAGCAGTTTCACCAAAATATCCGAACGTCAGGTACGCATAGCAACGAGACATTTTAGAAAAATGCAATTATTAATAGTTACTTAACTTTATCCGTTTCACTGTACGCAACCTGCCGTCGAATTCGATACTCAAAAGCAATGACGTTCAAGGCTTAGGTCGGGAAGAAGGATGCCTAAGGATGCTACTACAGTAGCTACTTGGATAAGCGTCATTTAATCAGCTAGGGGCAGAGCCGGTATTTAATTATTAATTAGTAGTTGCTAACGTAGTCATGTGGGGATCACGTTTTACCCGAGATTCTCGGGTCACGTGAAGACATTTTGGAGAAACTGGAGGCTCCTTGCTCTGTAACACCAGGAGCCCATAGCCCAAAGGGAAGGAGCATTGAACTAGTGATTCCACCTGTTGTCGAATGGCACCTACAAGAAAACTCCATATATGGATTGCCTAGTAGCTATGCATGGCTGGTTTACTACTGGACTAGTGCTAAGTAAATTTGTAGTGCTTACATAGCACTTACCATATAAGGAGTGTTGGGCAAGTGCTATTTGACAACAGGTGGAATCAGCATACATGCACAAGTTTAACGCTCCTTCCCTTTGGGTTATGGGCTCCTGGTAACACTTACAAACATAATCTTGAAGCAGTTTTCGTCAGTAAGAAGACCCTCCACTTTCTTTTGATATGCCGTCTCCATTCCAGTTCTCCCGTCCATTCTAGTATTGCATGGAGACAGCTGTTCCACGAATGATGTGTACTGTTCCATCACCGCATGACAATTCTCGTCAGCCACTATAGTATGTAGCTACAGTGAGTGTGTGTTTGTGTGTGTGTGTGTGTGTGTGTGCGAGTGTGGGTGTATGTGAGTGTGAGAGCTGGATGGGTGAGTGTCGAAATGATGTTAGGAGAAGGTACGACTAAGCATGGGACTGAGATTAGGAGGGTAAACATGGGAATGAGACTAGGAGGATTAGTGTGGGAATGGAACTAGGAAGGTAGGCCTGAGAATGAGATTAGGATAAGCCTAGGAATAAAACTAATTTTAGCAACCATACATACATGGACTGGGTGGCTTTCTGGTTCTTTCCTGGTCCTGGGTTCTCTTTGTTGCAGTCAGAGCTCTTTTCTCTTTTCTACTTCATTTTTTATGTTGCTATGTGCCTAATTAGATTAGTAAGTATGTGCGTATTTAGGTTAAGTGAATGTGTTAGTATGTAGGGTATGTGGTAGTATATGTTAAGGGTTAAGGGGGTTGAATAATTAGTATGGGTGGATTTGTTTAGTGTTTAGGCCTAAAGCTTAGTGAGTGCATTTGACATAACAGTTAAGATACCTCTAGTTTTCATGTGTCACCACATAGTACGCTAATATGCTTTTTTCGAACCCATAGACACTGCAGCTGGCAGTACCTGTCTGACTGTGTTCTGTACCAGTCTGTCAATGGTGAACACGATGTAGGCATGGACTCCGAACATTTCCCGACAGGTGTCTTCGTACGTTGTACCATCAATGTTGCCTGGAAGAAAATTAAACTCGGTCACACCGCTATACCCTAATTGATATACTGAAGAATAAATACAGGCAGCCTCAATAGATAGCTTAGGAAACTGTACGTACCTTCCATGAAGTTCTTTGCCATATTGAGGAACGTCGGGTAGTACTCTGACACCATGATGTCGGCTGCAAGGAGGAGAGTTGTTTCATTTCAGTGTTTCTACCAAAAATTGTCATCAACTGCCGTCGTTTTGACTACTGAGCCGCAGTCGTATCTCAGTCTGAAGCCAAGCGGTTGAAACGTCGGTCATTAGTCAAACACGTGGCTGGCAGAAAGAGAAGTCAGACTAGCACAAAACGTTTAGAACCTCTCCGAAATACCAGTCAGAATGAGTCACTATTGAGCTTCTTTAGGCAGTAAAAAGACAAACAGACAGACAGACAGACAGACAGACAGTCAAAGAGTCACGTAACGCTCCAACTTACGTGGCTTCTTCAGCCCCAGCTGGACAGCAATGTTCTCCGCCTTGCCCTGCTTTGCCACCGTCTCCTCCTCCGTGACACGGACGGCCTGCTGGTAAATCCGGTTCAACCTGTCACACAGAAACTGAAGGCAGGAAAGGGAGGAAAATACTGACATGAACACTACATACTGAGTAGTTAAGTAATTATGAGTGCTTCTGCTAGGGAGTGACGGGAGGTTGGCTATGCCTTTGGTTACCTGAAATAGTCGAAAGAAAGTGTAGAGTGCGTTGTTAGTGAAGACGACGTGATAGTCCATCTCCTGTACGGAAAGAGAACAGAGTCTGTAGTGATTACATTTCCAGAGAAGCAACTACTATCGTACAAATCAAGGCTTCTCTCCAACTCCCCAACCGGAAATGAAGCTACAGCCATCAGAGTTTCATACACGATATTTCGGTTGGGGTAGGAAAGACGTGCGATACACAAACGTGTGGAGAGCCACACCCCCTAGCAGTGTTCTGCCCAGGATTGTCTGAGTGGTGGTCAAGACTGCAGCTAGACTTTCGTAGATGGCACATAATTATCGCGATTATGTCACGCACGTGATGCTACACGCGTTTCTGTCTACAAAAAATGGCGTACTGAAAGTTGTAGTGTAGTATTTAGCTGTTTTTTTCACTTACCAAGTCAAGGTAGCAATGGAATCTTCGCTGCATTTGTTGTAATACCATCTACTACAGCCGTCCAAAGCAATAAAAGACAGTGGATGTGACAAATCCGACTCTTCAGCATTCGGCATCGATCGCTTGTGCACGCAGTAAGTTTCAGTATGGTTAAGCTTACAGAGAGAGGGAAGTACTGGCCGGATTGCGACAAAGCTGGTCGGGGCCGACCACCGCCGACCATCGTGGGCAGAACCCTGCCCTAGGCTGCCTGGGACTTGGCTTCCCCTCAAACATTTGCAATCACAGGTTGCCTTATGGGCCCCCAGAGGGCTGCTAATGAATTACTGAGTACCAAAAAACACATCATTGTTACCAAGATTTTCTTATGGGGGAGGGGGGACACCCCCCTGTATGAAACCTTGGCTATTCATGAACAAAATGTTGTAGAAGACTTCCAATGCAATCATGTGGGCCAGTATTGGAGGATGTTTGCTAGGTAGAAAACCTCACAATAATTTACTAGATATTGGACTCACAGTGAATTGAGGCATGGTGTCTGGTACGAGGACACCGGATGAGTACTTCTGAGACCTGTGTCTGTCAGATTCTGGTAGAGAGAGAGAAACATTAGACCAGCTGGTGTGGGACTCCTCTACGACGAACTATACTAGCTCATCAGTGTCACCTTCAGTGTGGAGGTCGACGTCCATTCCATCGGAGTCACTCTCGTGGCTGAGATCGTCTTCCGGATGCACTGTGACTCTGTGTATGAGTGTGTGTGTGTGTGTGCATGTGTGAGGGCATGCATCGTGTGCATGTGTGAGGGCATGCATCGTGTGCATGTGTGAGGGCATGCATCGTGTGCATGTGTGAGGGCATGCATCGTGTGCATGTGTGAGGGCATGCATCGTGTGCATGTGTGAGGGCATGCATCGTGTGCATGTGTGAGGGCATGCATCGTGTGCATGTGTGAGGGCATGCATCGTGTGCATGTGTGAGGGCATGCATCGTGTGCATGTGTGAGGGCATGCATCGTGTACGTATGTGGGTATAGATGCAGTTTGTGAAGGAATGCAGCACAGCTTAGGCCATATCCTGTGCTAACAATATGTGGCTGTTGTGTGCCTAGAGCGCTAGTGCTTGAATAATAAGGACCCCACAGTGCTCTAATAGGACTGCTTGAATAATAAGGACCCCACAGTGCTCTAATAGGACTGCTTGAATAATAAGGACCCCACAGTGCTCTAATAGGACTGCTTGAATAATAAGGACCCCACAGTGCTCTAATAGGACTGCTTGAATAATAAGGACCCCACAGTGCTCTAATAGGACTGCTTGAATAATAAGGTTAAAGTGAGCACTAAATAGCTAGATATAGATAAACACACTAGAACCTGTACTGTATAAACAAACATTGTTTTCGTACAGAAAAACTACATCAAAGCACACGTTCTCCTGTATGTGAGCTGCCGCCTATATATATCTCGATCTCCTTGATCCTGTAGCTAGCAACACAGAGTCCTGATGTTATGGAGGTTAAAAAACAATTTTTGGTGTGCTTGAATACTGACATTACAAACTCAGATAGCTAGAGCTAGCAAATGACAGCTACCTTGCATGCATCCACTATACGTAGCACTACTAAACTGCACATCAGAAGTCATAGCTGACATTAAATACTAGCCTCATTCCCTCGGCCTTCACCCCAGCTTTTGTCGCTTGCGGGGGGAGCCTGGGAACAAGCTAGGCTAATTAAACACCTCTTGTATGCCTGTATTATGGAGGCCATCTATACTGCAGTCACCTCCGTCACAAGGCCAAATATATCTGGCTCATAGGCAATGACATTAGATAGATTTGCTGTACAAAGCTAATGCAGAAGCCCTTCTGCTGGACTCCACCCACCTTTGGTAGTAGCAGAGGTCGGCGAGAGTGTGTGTGAGGAAGGAGCGGATCTTGAGAGCCTCCTCATGCTGCAGGCTCGAGGCTCGCTTCATGTAGTAGGTCACGAGACCCACCGCATCTGCAAAGACACACTGCTCCTCCTGTGGGGAGTTTCCGGAGATACAAGTTACACAAGGCTTTACATACATGTAGCAGTCCCGTGCAGAAATCAAATATTATTCCGTTGCGTATTTTGATCGCGTCACTGCGTTCAAAGCGCTGTATCTCTGAACTTCCGCTAAGGGCGGGGCTCCTACACGCTGTGTAAACGCATCGATATCCGACACGTCTATGCTGCACGCATGAGCCCCGTCCTTAACGAAAGTTCAGAGATACAGTGCAGTGACGTGATCGAAATACGCGACAGAATAATATCCGATTTCTACACAGGACTGTCACACATGTACTTGTTTTAAGTATTCATAATTCTGACTGAGAACTCACAGGGAAGTGAAAGGTGAGGTGGGGTCCGGCGGGCGATGCCCCCTCAACCATCTGCTCCTGCCTCTCGTCAAAGACGGTCTCCACCTCAGCAATGAGGCCTTTTGATCTCATCGCTCGTGTGTCTGTTGCCTTAAAGTTGATGCCTTGGTGGTCAAGTGACTGGAGGAAAGAGACATTCTAGTACGTAGCCAGGAACAGCTCTCACAGTCCATGAAAGGTGTATACAGTCTAGGTTGTATCCCTTGAATGATGAGGACACCACAGTGCTCTAATGGGACTGCTTGAATAATAAGGACCCCACAGTGCTCTAATGGGACTGCTTGAATAATAAGGACCCCACAGTGCTCTACTTGAATAATAAGGACCCCACAGTGCTCTAATGGGACTGCTTGAATAATAAGGTGCTCTAATGGGACTGCTTGAATAATAAGGACCCCACAGTGCTCTAATAGGACTGCTTGAAGAATAAGGACCTCACAGTGCTCTAATGGGACTCCTTGAGTAATAAGGACACTACAGTGCTCTAATGGACCCCACAGTCCTCTAATGGGACTCCTGGAATAATAAGGTCACCACAGTGTTCTAATGGACCCCACAGTGCTCTAATGGGAAGGACACCACTTCGCTATTCTTGAGTCACCTTTCGCACTAAATCTCGAAAATCCCACCAGTAACTACATACACCACAAAAGAGACTGTGTCCCTATTATTCGAGGAATGCACCACCCATCGCAACACTGACTCACCTTGAGGTAGTACTTCTCTAGCTGCTCCCGCCAGTTCTTGTTGAAGGCTCGCTGTGCCTCCTGCCATTCCTCCTGCTTCGCCTTCAGCCTGACAGCAGAGAGAAAGAAGCGGTCAAGTCTGGTCAGGAAAGGTCTGACAACATACCGTAGCCATTTTCGGACAGTGTAAAACACAGCAATTTTACACTGTGCAATAAAAAAAACACTGGGCAATGGAGCCTGGGACAAGCCAGGGCTTCATTTAGGGGGGGGGGCATTTGCCCCCCCCCCTGGAAACTTTGTTTTGGGAATTTTTACCCTTCAAAATGAAATACTGCTCCACTATATGCATGCCCCCCCAAAATGTCTTTCAACATGCTTTTGCCCCCCCCCCCCCCTTGGGTATTTTTCTAAAATGAACCCCTGGCATGACGCACTCACGTACAACATACACATGCAGTACGTGCATAAGAAAACGCAATAGGTCTACAATAGTAAAATTTGCGCACATGGCTTGGAGAAAGGCTAAATTCGGTACCTCTTAAGCACGATGGGTACGGCTACACTCGGACTCTTCTTGAGACCCTCGATGATGTCGGTAGCCTTGTCTCCGTAGATACGATGAATGGCCTTGCGCTGCATCACGTCCGAGTTTCCCCCCAGAGAGTTGTCCAGGGTGAACTTAGACAATTCCTCCGGACTCATCCTACAGGAGGTCAGGAGTCAGGAGAGGGGGTACGTTGAGGACGGAGTCAGTGGACGGGTAGATGACAGCCCACATTGGGCATCTGCATAGATCTTGGGTTTTATAGGCAGTTGGGAGGGGGCCCTCAATCCGGCAAACACTTGAATAAAACAACTTCCAGACATCTCAGGTCTGTTTGAGTGGTGGTCAAAAGTTGATCTTGATTTTCTCCCTAAAACTAATAATACTATAAAGCGTGGTTGTGACTAACTGCTGACTCAGTGTGGGCAGAATTCTGGACTTCAACCTCAGCAAAAGCAGCCAAGAGGGCATGCCCAAAACCCCACCCCTCTGGGCTTTAGCTCCCCCCCCCTGTGCCCCAACAACAATGAAAACTCCCCAGCCTCGTATCCAGGCCATGGCTATGAAAAACCTCTGAGGGGAGTCCTGGGTAGGAAGCTCCCCGTATGAAACCTTCAACACTGGAATAAAGTTTTAACTGCTTTACAGACTAAATGTAGCCTTGTCCCCCAGGCCTTCCCTACAGCTGTTCATCACTGGCAGAATGAAAAATGGGCAGAACGTAGGGACAAGACTAGACCAGGTACAAGTGACGCTAGCTAGCTAGCTAGCTGGACTGGACAACAGAAAGATGCTGACTTTGCCATTTTCTTCTGCAGGGTTTCGAAGATCCGAATAGTCGAGAGGTTGGTCTCTAGCACAACATCGAGCTCAAATCTCTCGTCCTCACATCTAGGCCGTCAGAGGGAATAACAACAGAAACAAACAACATAATAAACAATAGCAACACAAGTTGAGTAGTCATAATAGACCCTTTACCATTATGATGTAATGGGGGGTAAAAGTGAGCACTAAATGGAGAAAATACAGGAAAACATATGTAAACAAGCATGTTCTTATGTTTTCGTACAAGAAAACTACATCAAAGCACCTGTTCTCATGTATTTTCTCCATTTAGTGCTCACTTTTACCCCCCATTACATCATAATGGTAAAGGGTCTATTATGCCAACATACCACACAATAGGAAACTCTACAAACTGTGTATATGAAGTGTATAGCAATAGCTTGCAGACAGTATACAGATGTAGTATAACGGGAAACTTTATTACGCGAAAATGTTTAGTGAATTGTGTCCCCAGCAATCTCTTAGAAAATTTAAACGTTTTTTAATTTTAGTGCGAATACTTCAACTAGTACACTGTATAATGTCATTGCATAAGAGCAACTGTACATTTTCAGCGCTAGATTTGATACTCACTATTCTGGTATGTATACCATCTGCACACAATCGATATACTATTTATACACACTATTTGTACATGATTTGCACACTACTCATATATTATCAAATACTACTAGCATACTCCCATACATCACCCACACACTTCCGACACGCCCCACCAGTCACCCACCTGAAGATATACTCCTCGTACTGCGTCTTCCTGGTTCCCTGGAAGGTGGAGTCCTCGGACCACATGGGGAAGGAGACCCAGGTGTCGTTGAGGACGTCCTTGCAGAGAAGCGTCCTCCCGGAGCACTTGGGCTGGACGTAGGTCTTAGGCAGGGCCCGGTAGCTGGCTCCGTGGCGCTTCAGGCTGTTGAAGTCTGCGGCAGAGACAAGAGCATTCTTACAAAAGTACTGACCCCCGTCTCAGCCCCAGTCGTGTGCTAATGAGGGGCTTACTCTTGGCTCTGTATAGCAACTACCTGTTGTAAATTACGTCACCACACACACCCCTGATCCCCGCACACCTGCCACTACCATAAACACCCTCACCCCCACACCTCTGTCACACCCTCATCCCAACACCCGTCCCTACTCACCAATCTCAGCTGCAAAGTCGGTAACCCGCTCCTTGGGCGGGAAGGGAGGGGCGGGGCTGGTCGTGGACAGCTGCTCTGGTAGCCCGGGGTCTTTGAACCCGAGGAGCGTCTTAAAGGAAGCAAACAGCTCAGGGAATTTCCTGGAGAGGAGTTTGCATAGTACTGGGTAATAGTTCAATAATATCATTATATCGTGATACTTGAAGGTCATGATAATCAATATTGCAAAGGCAATATTATTGTTACTATCATCATTATTATCGCCATACAATCATTGTGATAATGTTGTCTGAATGTAGTGAGTAATGCTACCAGCAGCAGTTGTACACATGCATAACAGCTAAAGTATGCAGTTGATAGTGCATGATATAATTCGTAATTCCAGCTTTGATGCCCTCCTCTGCTATGCCTCAGGGCATTGCACTCACCCAAGGAATGGGGTCACCAGCTGTACCAGATCCTGCCGGGAAACTATCTCTTCGTTGAAGAGAATGAGACAGCGCATGAAGTTATCGTACACCTCTTGGCTGCGTACAGCCTTGCGAATCTGTGTGTGTGTGTGTGTGTGTGTGTGAGGGTATGGATTGGCAAGAATGTGTGTATGTGCATGTGTGCGTACGTGTGTGTGTACGTGTGTGTGTGAGGGTATGGATGGGCAAGAATGTGTGTATGTGCATGTGTGCGTACGTGTATGTGTACGTGTGTGTGTGAGGGTATGGATGGGCAAGAATGCGTGTATGTGCACGTGTGATGTATATTGTCCGGATGCCTATGCAGAAGTACAGAGCTAACTACCTTATCAAAGAGAGCCAGCTCGGCGTAGTTGGTGTGCTTGCCGGCCTCCGCCAGCACTTCCTTGGCACTGCTCTTGGGCTTCTTGCTCTGACTGCCAGACGAGTTGGCTCCGCTCTGAGAGCTCTTGCGGCTATGAGCTGGCTTTGAACTCTTGCCTGAGCTGGAGCTCACTGGGGCCGAAGGGAGAAAGGGGAGGGGCAAACGCCCACCTTCCATTAAGAGCCCACTATACCAACTCCGGTAATAGGGAGAAAGGGGAGGGGCAAACGCCCACTTCCAGTTAACAGCCCACTATACCAACTCCAGTAATAGGAGGGGTAATGAGTTATTAAAAACTCGCCCCCTACTAAGAGCCCAGTAATAGTTATTCAGATTGAGAAAATTGAAAAAGCTAACAATAATATTTAGTCAGAGTTCAGATGGGTCAAATACCGTCTTACACATAGCTTACAGGCTTGCTTCTTAGGAGGTGGAGGTCCCAGTATCTGTACAGCCTGTGGATGAAGTAATGCAGGCAGTAAGGGAGAGGGTGGCAGGAAAACAGAAGAGATAGAGGGGCAGCAGGGGTCCATACATATTTTTACAGTGGGGGGGGGGGGAGGGCGGGGGCAAATGTGCCACAGGGGGGTGTATCATCTTTGCTACGACTCAGAGACCACTACACGTTACTTACAGAAAACTGTGAGGTGGCGTCGGGTAGGAACTGCCCAAACTCAGACAGCAGGTCCTCCTGGTTCTGGAACAGCTTGGAGACCTGCAGAGAACACAGAATGAAACTGCACCTTCATCTGACGTACATGTATGGATAGCCTGAGGCTACCACTATGGGAGAACAAGGTGGGGGGGGGGGGGGGGGGGGGCAAACGGCCCCCCTGCCCCCCACTAAATGAAGCCCTGATTTTATCTTCAAACTTTCCGCAATCAATAATGATGGTCTACGCGTACGCTACTCACTTGAGAATAGACCTCCGACTCGCTGAGAGGGGTGGTGGACGGAGTGCCGCCCTCCTTGATGATGCGCTGCTCCTTCTGGTAGGTGTGGAGGATCTCGAGGAAGGCCTTGTAGATGTCCGGGTGCTGTTGGAAGCGGTTCTGAGGGGGAAAGAGAAGGGAGGTGTAAGAATCAATTACAGGGACTTCTCCACTGCCCTAGCCTTGTTCCTAACGTTTTGCTGCACGGTGCAAAGACAGGCATGGATCTTTGTTTTTTATATGATACAAAAGAACAGTGCAGAGCATTTTCTGCACAATTTTAAACAAAGGTCCATGTTTTTATATCACGCAACAAAAAAATGGTGGTCAGTGGAATCAGCTACAGTATACTACTATCACTACTACATATATAGGCTTGCTCCCAGTCTCTGCTCCCAGATTTTGTATTACATGCGAAAACAAGCCGGGAGTGGAGATTGGGAACGAGGCTACTGCGTGTATAAACCAATAGCAGATTTAACTATCAGGATCTGTACATGCCATCCCATAATGTATCAGCAAAGCACCAGTACTAATCTGCAGCAATATAATATAATATTATTTCCACATGCAATTTATTACACGTGTTACCGTACAATACGAGTAGTGTACAATACAGGACAATATTGTAAGGTAGCTCTATGAAACAATACTGTTATGAATGCCTAGAGTACAGTACTAAGACCAGTAGTATTCCACAACACATAACGTACCTTGATTTTGTTGACGTAGTTGATGGCGTGATTGAACTCCACCGGCTGGTGAACCCCGCCGCTACTGCCGGCCGCCGCGCCACTCCCACTTCCCCCGCTACCCTGGGAACTGTGGTTCTGGGACGAGAGGGAGGTGGAGGACGTGCGCATTTGGGCAGAGGACTGGGCGGAGGACTGTGAACTGCTGGAGTTACCCGACTGTGACTGGGAGGCCTGGTTCATCTAGAGAGCAATGAAGGAGAGGAAAGGGAGTAGATCCATCCATTCATGACTAACTTTGTGGTTGGGATTTTGGGTAATATTGTCTTCTTTACCCCCCCTCATTTATTAGCCTCATTCCCAGGCTTCCCCCCCCCCCCCCCCTCTCATTCATTAGTTGTTGTTTTTTTTGTTGTTGTTCTTATGGGAACTGAAAACTAAGGATTCGTAATTTCAGGAGGGCTATACTCAACAGAAGTGCTTAATTGGTGTTTGGATTTCGTGAGGTTAAAGAGTTCGTTTAGGTGCTACTATTTCGTGCTCAAAATGTTGCTTACACCAGGTTATATTGCAAGTATACACCGTACATGTTGTACTTGAAAAAAGGGATCCCACTACTGCAAACCACAGTTGGAATCATTTGGACCAGCAACCCCTAGCTGATCAGCAGCTAACCACCCTCTGCATCCAGAGCTGACCAGCAACTACATTGTATATCACCCTGAGATGACCAGCAACCCCTAGCTAATCTAGCTGATCAGTAGCTAACCGACACTGCTCCCACCCAGAGTTGACCAGCAGCGAACAAGCACTTCTAGCTGACCAGTAGCTAACCACCCTCTGCACCCAGACAGTGCTTTGAGAAGAAGACAGTGCTTTGAGAAGAGACACCCAAACAATCTCCTCCAGTGACAAACTCACAGCAGCAGTGGCGCTGTTGTGCTGAGCAGCAATGCGCTGGAGCTGGTGGGAGTGCTGAGCGGGGCCGCTGATGTTGATCTCGTTCTGGTGCACCTCAATCTTAAACCCCGGTGGCAAGAAGGTGTTGAACCCCACTATCAGGTCTGGGTGGCCCTTGAAGAGGTTGGACACACGGCTGATCACCCCCGGCGTGTCGATGCTGGGGGAAAGAGAGAATACATAAATAACGGCAAATAAAGACTCAGTTAGGGCTACTCCCCCTACAAAACGCTGTGCCCAGAGCTTGGCTACTCCCCCTACAAAACGCTGTGCCTAGACCTTGCCCCTACAAAACGTGCCAAGATCTTGGCTTCTCCCTCATATGAAACGTGCCAAGATCTTGGTTCCTCCCTCACCCAAAACGTGCCCAGACCTTGGCTTCTCCCTCATATAAAACATGCCAAGGCCTTGGTTTTTCCCTCACATAAAACGAGCTAAAATCTTGGCTCCTTCCCCTACAAAACGTGCCAAGACCTCACAAAACGTGCCAAGACCTTGGCTTCTCCCTCATACAAAACCCTTCGCAGGAGGAAGGAGCCAAGGTGTCTATGCTCAACCCTCGTTCCTGCGCTCAAAAGGAACCTACCTCTGTGACTTGAACTCCTTCATGATGTCCAGAAAGTCATTGTAGACCTGAGGCTGGTTCCCAAACTGCAGTTTGACCTGGTCCAGGTACGACAGGGCGTCCTCAACCTGTTACCATAGAAACATTGAAGATGGCAATAAAGAAGGATATTTATACCTTAAGTATGTGTGGGTACTAATACTTACACATAAAATACATTGTATATGGCATTGCCACTTAAGTGTGTGTATGTATACTCACACAGAAATGTTTGTTGCGCATGCAAAAGTACATGCTGCGGCACATTTACACAATCATAAAAGCAGACAAACTACGCGGTTTAATTACATAGAAGCACCTGCATTTATACGCTAAATTCCAATTAAAAAAAAGAACATCAGTCTAATACCCACCAAATTTGCAGTATCAACAATTCAAATACATGTAGTCACCCTTAGGTATACGACTGATACATTGTAAGTTAAAATAGCTGCTTCAATTCATGCTGCTCTCACCTTGAGCCTCTGAAATTGCGAACTGGCAGCTCCGGCCGTGGCATTGACGACAGCTGCTGCGGCTGCCGCTACGGTGGCTGCTGAGGGCTGCTGGGAGGAGGGGGGAGGGGTGGAGGTAACAGGGAGAGGGGTGTGTGTGGGGATTGGACTCTGTGTCAGAGGGGATGCCATGGTGGTGGTGGTGGTGGTGGTGGTTTGTGTGTGTGTGTGTGCATATGTGTGTGTGTGTGTGAGCACGTATGAGGGAATACAAGACTCAGATACGTACGTCCCAGTTGCAAGGCTACAGTCTAGATTAACTATAACTAGTATACTTACCCGCTGTCGACAGACCTCCACCGATGTTCCCTCCTCTCCTCGCTACCACTACGTCTGTGCTGCTGCGCACGTAGCTATAGCCCTCCCAATTGCTGCCAACTCTTTGCAGGCAAAATGCCTTTCTTTGGCTCTGTGCACTACAAGTGCAAGTAATGCCACGCCCACAGGAAATAGGTTTGCAATAATTTCATTCTTGTAGTGTTAATTAAAGTTCATACAAATATGTGGAACACATCACTTATGTGGTACCAAATAGATTAGCTACATGCTTTTGATGATGAAAGAATTTCCTTCATGTGCACAGATGAAGTCACTGGCTTATGTCATAACATTAGGTAACTAGTCATGAATACTTGCTAGCGGGTGGTCAGCAACAGCAGTCAAATAGTCTATTGTACTCTGAGCTAGACTCAATTCTCTCACTAGCCTCGTACACAGGCACTAAAACATGTGCTGGGAACCAGGCTAGAGTGCATTGTAGTACTTGGACACATTACACTAGCTCTTTAATACTACTTCGCATAAAAAATTGGACCACTTGAAATTACCCGGTAGCATCAATTAACAGCTAGTCTACTTAGCACTGCAAACTAGTCTCACTTAGCCAGACCCTCCTTTGCAGGAGGGTCTGGTCAACTGCCCATATGTGAGTCGGTTCTAACACCCACCAGACCTCAGTGGGTGATAATTAGGTGTATACCACAATGTTTTCGCTACGTAAATGTTAATCACAACACCCAAAGAGCTGAATACCTGTCAGCTCTTTGCGCCTTACGATTAACGCTTTCATACCAGACCCTCCTCTATGCTCTTACCTGCTGAGAGACAGCAGGCTGTGCTGTCGCCTGTGATAGAATGAAGGAGACGTAAAAAAAAAAGGTAGGTGTGCTATAATTAGAATAGCAAGCTTACCATTAATAATGCTGAAAAAGGTTTTGTAGTGGTGGATGAGCTGATGTGCGCGGCAGATCTAGGTACAGAATATACAATAAAACGCTTAATGCATGCTATAAACAGACTACCAGCCTACGATCGCTTAAAATAACCTTGTGACCTTTTCAGAACTATAATCGACAATTACAGTTTTAAAGCGCTCTTACAAATATAATTATATACGTACATAGCTACGCTTATTGTAAATATAGCGTAAGCTATGCCGCATCACTGACGACAGCCGATGGGTGAACTATCTAATTTCAACTCACTGTATTACGTTTCTCTGCCTCTGGAAACCTTGCGGTTGCTGTACAGTGTCAGTGCTTGCAGCTGCCAGCGGAACTGGAGATTCCAAAAACGGCGGGGGAGAGTCGCCGGCCTTCAGAGCTTCGGCATAACCTAAAGAGCGAAAGGTCTCTCTTGGCTGTGACGCCGCTGAAGCTGCAAAACTGCCAAAGACCTCCTCTTCCTTCCTGCTTAGCATTGTTGTTACAGTACCAATTACTGGGCCTGAGTCCAAGAGCCAGTCTCGTTCCCAGACCGCTATTTGCATAGCCCCTCCCGTTCTCGCGAGGTTGGGTCTAGGATAATTTATGTGCACGAGACGACATAAACAAAAGAGCCACCTCCCCCGCTTTACACTCCAACATGATGAGGCTGTGGGTTGCCGCTTTGACTCTCTCTGCGCTGGGCGTGCTCAGGAAGCAGGCTGCAGGTCAGTTTTAGTTTCGCGTAGCCAGACTCTAGTCTCGCGTGGCCAGACTCTCGACCCACGCGAGACTAGCCAGACTCGTCTAGATAGATAAATAATATAGCTATAATATCTATGCTATTGTAAAGAGAGTATATTTGTCTATACTCTGAGAAATATTGTAGATTGAAGATTGTCCTTATTCCTAGCTAGCTTTTATGTATCAGCCCTCTACAGATTAGTGCCAAGGTTACTGCTATAATATTATACTTACCAAATTTTTAGTATCGCATAGCCAGTCTGTTGAGTAAAATAACCTAACTGTCTAGCCATGTGAGACTGGGAACGAGGCTGATATTTCAGCAGAAGTTCCCTTAGCTGAAATTACAGCAATAGATTCTCTTAGTCTCGTCACGAGACCCTCCTCCCAGCATGAACTCTATGGCCATGGGGCAAGATTAAGGATTTCATAAGGTGGTCTGGAGATTAAATTTTGCATGAAGCTATTGTACCAACCCCCTTATTAGCTAATAATTAATTATTGTCTCCGTCCTCTTACTCTAGCCACCTACTGTTGTTTTGGCTGTTGTGTGCCTGACTCTAAGCGCTGCAACGGTGTCAACGACTGTACAACTTATTGTGATGAATATGATTGTTGTAAGTTTAAGGAACTCTAAATTTGTGCCTGCATCAGTTTGAGAGCTAGCACACTTACCCTTCTTGGTCTTAGTCCCAAGAGGATTTTGTTGTGAGCGATAAACTTCTGCGAAACCAGTAAAATTTAAATTTGTGAATGAGTGTGAAGAACACAAAATTTGCTGCTGCACTCTCAGTTGCCATGAATAAGTATAAGTAGAGCTTAGAAATTGCTCAATCTGCTTATAACTATCTAGCTCTGTATGTGGTATTATATCAGAGTATTGCACATACTTATGCAATTACCATAGCCTCATTTCAGGGCTTCTCCTACAAATTCGGCTATCAATCCAGTGGCATAGGCCATAACCTGCTGGCATGGGCTCCCTTTCCTCTCTCTTCCATCTTTGATGATTTGTACATGAGAAAGTTACCCCCTTAATTTCCAGCTGACTGCAAGTCTGACCAGTTTCAGTGTCGCAGCAGTGGAGTATGCATTGAGGACCATCACAGATGTGACCACTTCAGTGATTGTCCTGATGGCAGTGATGAATTTGGATGCTGTAGGTTGCACTAAAAGCCCTTCTTAATTGACTGAAGAATCAGCTTTGATAGTGGATACACAGGCATTCTGTCTGTATCCTTGGAGACTGATTGTTTGGCATACATATAACTACAGCACTTGTGGCATTAGAAACGAACAGACGATACTATTTTGCTCAACTGTGTATTAACAGGAGTGCATGCTATTTCAATTTGTATACAGATGACTGTCCTCCTGATGCTTATTGGCAGTGTGACAGTGGCCAGTGCATTCTGAACTCTCAGCGATGCGATAACAACACTGACTGCCTGGATGCCACAGACGAAATTGATTGCTGTAAGTTTTAAGTCATGAGAACATTTTCTATAAGTCAGTAGTTAGTGATCTAGTATAGTCTAGCTCATTATTGAGAGGCATTCTGCATTTACGTATACATCTGTAATAATTGTTGTATTCGTTCCACAGCCTGTGATCCAGCCATTCAATGGAGATGCGCTAATGGTCACTGCATTTTCCTTTCTGAGAGATGTGATGGCCTCCCTCAGTGTACAGACGACAGCGATGAACTCGGTGGATGTTGTAAGTGAATGCGATGCAGGTTTTTTACAGTGATGGAATCGGATATCAATTAATCTGTGAGATGCAATTATTTTTAAATTGAATTGTGTTCTTTTTTCCACAGCTTGCCTACCCTATCAATGGATGTGTAACGATGGGCAGTGCCTTCCGTACAGTGAGCAGCGATGCGATGGTCAATATCAATGCAGAGATAGCAGTGATGAAGTGGGATGTAGTAAGTGAAGTTTTGCTTCTATAGAGGATGTGATCTGATGTCACACCTTCATTGTAATTGCCTTACTTTCCATACAGTTTGTATGTCAGATGAATGGGCCTGTGACACTGGACAGTGCATTTACGCCCCCTATCGTTGTGATGGCCATCCAAACGACTGTCAGGATGGTAGTGACGAGAACGAATGCTGTGAGTCTGTTAGCAATGAAAGCTGGAGTAGAGAACTGGGAATGAGGCACACTTGATTAGCAGCTATGTAGATCTCTCCCAGCGTTTGTCGCGTGCAGTACTTTTGCATGGGGGGAACGGAATGGAGCTATGTATAATGACAGGTCTACTCATCTAAATATAGATTTCTATTTTTACTTTCCTCTTCTGCAGTGGACATTGTTGCCCTTGCTGTTGGTGCATCAGTCGGAGGAATCTTTCTTTTTCTTGTCACTCCTACAGTTATTCTTGTGATTGTAGTCTGTTATATCACTCGCAAGCGCCGTCAATGCACCGCTGCTATCATACCCTGGTCTGTTCCTCCAACCACAACCCAAACATATGTTGCATCATCACAATCTTCTGCTTCTGGCCAGCCAGTGACAGCCTCCACTTACCAGCCAATGGCCGCCTTTCCCCCTCACAAGCATCACCGTCATCATGAGGAAGACTATCCATCATCAGAACCGTCACGTGACTGAATGAATCCAATCATATTCTTACATGTATGACATTGTGAGTATAATCCTGCGAATGTTATGTAGTTATTTGTATCCCTCATCATTTAGCCATGTACTAGCTCTCGATTTTGTTCTGTTACACAAAATTTGGCCCCTCAGAAATAGTCCCCCCCCCACTAACTTACTGCGGTCTGGCAGACTTTGGGATTTGAACCTGCAATTTTTTTTGTCTGCAGTCAAAAACTTAAAATTTGCAGCCACATGTCACCTAGGCTCACCTAAGTTCAGAAGGTCTCATCTGCAGCAGTGTCCAGGAGTATGGGGTAAACACAAGGGAACCCCCACCCCCATTCAGAGCTTCCTCCCCAAACAAAAGCTGATCAAGCATGGAGTCACACATCAAGCTAGCTAGCTATTAAAAAGAAAGCCTATACTGAGAGACTCATTTTGTCATACGAAGTGCCTTAGATGCTACCATATTGCCTCTCAGGGCACTCAAAATAAAGGGTGGCATGTACTAGATATCATTAGCTATTGCATTATACAGACAAGTTTCATTATTATGAGGTACGATGCGCTAGCCTCCAACTTATTAGTACTGTATGGGTAGCAGGTACATACATGTACATAGCTAGCTATACAGGACTAAAGGATGAACTTTAAGAGGGAGAGCCAAAACAGGTAGCATGAAAACAAAGTGGTAGTGTGGAGCCTGGGAACAAGGCTATGGTGCAATAGCCCATTAATAATTGGTGCTTATAATTATTAGTAAAGGTGATGTGATTGAGGCAGTACTGTAGTTTGTATGCTGCATGTATTATATTATTTTGACTCCTGACTCTCAATGTACCAACAAAAGTAAGTAAGTCTGATAGTGATGTGGGAACCTATTGAGGTTCAACTCTTGAGCTTTACGGGTATAACCTATTGAGGTTCAACTCTCAAACGGTTGGGGTTTATAATACTGAATTTGACACACGTTTGACGGATTGTCGAAATGGTGCGCTCGTTTGCAGACTGGGGTTCGGAGCGTTATCTCCCCAAGGTGATCAAGTCGGGGATCGGGCCCCCTGTACACATATTGATCTTCGACTTTCTACGACCTAGTAGCAAGAACGCCGGTTCTTTCTTCGGATCCCGAAGCTGAATGGACGACTGGGCACGTTGCGGTGCCCACCGTGATTCCCAGTCTCGCCTATCCAACGCTTCTGGGGCAGCCATACCTCTACAAGTATGTCTGACCCTGCAGGAGGGATGGGAAGCTCACTAGGCGTTTTTTCCCCTCCAACTAGGCCTGGGAAGAATTATTTATCTTTTTTTCCCTCCAACTAGGCCTGGGAAGAATTATTTATAAGTTTGGCTATCCAGGAGGGAGGGAGGCTAGTTTTTTTTTCCTGGGAAGAATTGTTTATAAGTTTGACTATCCATGAGGGAGGGATGGTAGTTTTTTCTTCTCCAACTTAAGTTGTTTCTCTTTATAGAAATACCACGAATAGTCATCTCTCTATCAGTACTAAGCCTGGGAAGAATTATTTAACCATCCAGGAGCTAGCTACAGGCTTCTTTTCCCCCCTCCAAGTGAAGTTGTTTCTCTTTATTGAAATACCACAGATAGTAATCTATCTATATCAATACTAAGCCTGTGAAAATTGTTTAGAAGTTTGACCGTCCAGGAGGGATCGGAGCCAGGCTAATTTTTTTCCAACTTAAATTGTTTCTCTTTATAGAAATACCACAAATAGTCATCTATCTATCAGTAATAAGCCTGGGAAGAATTGTTTGCCTGTCAAGGGGCTATAGCTATAGGCTTTTTTTTTTCTCTCCACGGCACGCATACCTCTGGCGAAAAGGTTCGATCCGATCCCAGGGTTTTAAGTATGGCTGACCCTTCAGGAGGAATGGGAGGCTCACTAGGCATTCTTTTTTTTCCATCCAACTAGTCTGGGAAGAATTGTTTATAAGTTTGACCATCCAGGAGGGAGGTAGGCTAGTTGTTTTTTTCCTCCAACTTAAATTGGAGGGGGGAAAAGAAGCCTGTAGCTAGCTCCTGGACGGTCAAATAATTCTTTCCAGGCTTAGTACTGATAGAGAGATGACTATTCATGGTATTTCTATAAAGAGAAACAACTTCAGTTGTTTCTCTTTAGAAAAATACCACAGATAGTCATCTATCTATCAAAGCCTGGGGAAATGTTTAAAAGTTTGACCGTCCAGGAGGGAGGGAACCAGGGTTATTTTTTTCTCCAACTTACGTTGTTTCTCTTTATAGAAATACCACAAATAGTCATCTATCTATCAATAGTAAGCCTGGGAAGAATTGTTTGCCCGTCAAGGGGCTATATAGGCTTCTTTTTCTCTCTCTCCAATTAAGTTAAGTTGTTTCGAAACAGCTATGTTTCGAAATATAACAAATAGCCATCATCTATCATTATAAGCCTGGGAGAAAAGTTTCAAGTCTGACAGGCTGATGGCTACTGAATCATTCATTAGCTACAAGCCGCTACACACACGGAATACTAACAAAATAGTTGGAATGGCAAGTCATTAGGAAAGGCATACTAGTAGTGTAAGCCCTAGCTTGTGGTGGGTTCGATGAGCTCATTTTTTCATGTTAAAGCTGAAACAGGCAAAACATGTATGGCAGGGTCCAATAGCATGATATATATGGTTGCTAGTGTTAAGGAACCACGAAGACAAATTAAAGAGCAAATTAAATATTATGCAACACACAATATAGCACTATAATGGCAATTCCAGGTGTTCAGCAGACTCAATATAGGGGTGGCATTGAGGCAGTGAAGCGTTTAGAGAAGTAATTGTTCAACATGTTCGCTTCCTCCAGCTCATTGTCTGCACATGTACCATCAGGCGGGGTCATTGATAGTGTTGTGGCTGAATTCTTCCTATAAAGAGCTTCATTGTTTCCAAAACCAGTTGTCTTCCAGTGTCCATTGAAAAAAGACTGTTTTTGAGTTTCTCAATATTGATGTCACTTTATTAAGCATGCCTTTATATTTTCTCCTGAGCTCAGTTGACCCTAGGCCTGATGACTTTGCCCTTCCCTTCGGAATAAAGTGTTTCTGCTTTTGCATTGCACGTTTTAAGTTCTTTGATAGCCAAGGGAGATTCATGCGTCTAGGTAGAACACCCTTTGGGATACAGGTTTCCATGGTAGTCTTGAAAACATTTTCCCAGTTTTGTAGAGCTTGATTTACATCAGGGGTATCCAGCAAGTGTTCCCAATTAACATCAGCCGGTAATCTGTTTGCTCTGTCAAAATCAGCTTGAGAATACCTCCAAACTGGTCGTGCAGTTGGCTCAGTACAGTTAGGTAAAAGTCTCCTTCAGCTGTGCAGGGGTGAATATATACAAGGGAAATGTCTAGCAAGTGATCATGAAAGTAATTGTTTCCTATGCGACACTCTAAGATTGCCGGTATCTTTCTTCTTCCGAAGAATTCTGAAGCTAAATGGATGACTGGGCAACGGTGCCTTCTGTGATTCCCAGTCGTTGCCTATCCAACGCTCCATTTTTTCTTGGAGGGATGGGAGGCTCACTAGCTTTTCTCCAACTAACTAGGCTTTCTCTTTTTTCCCTCCAACCTAGCTAGGTCTGGGAAGGGCTTTCTCTCTTTTTTCCCTCCAACTATATAGCTACATGTAGGCGTGGGAGGAATTGTTTATAAGTTTGACCGTCCAGGAGGGAGGGAGGGAGGCTATTTCTTTATGCAAATATACAGTCATCTATCTATCAGTACTAAGCCAGGGAAGAATTGGAGAGTGATATGAAGACAATAAATATTGAATGATACATTAAATCATTTGAGGTGCCCTAACTTATTTTATTCTTCAGTTAGTCTTCTTTTTCAGACATGCCCCATCACTAGTCCTACAACAAACATGGCTACTAGACTGTATTTGCTGACTGTAACCCTCGGTAGAGTGTTGATTTCTGCCTCCTTCTTGTCTTCTCTTTCTTTTTCGACCCTTTGGTTGTGCACCTAGACAGTCATCAGGTCTTGAACCTTGGTCAGCTGACCTTCCAGTTAGAGCATCACTAACGACAACAGTGTCTTGTTCCTGATCATGACTGACTGCCTTGTGGGATCTTTCTTGAGCTTCTACTCTCCTCAACTTTCCACTCAATTGAAACCCATGCCTGGCTGCCCTGTGTGGTGAAATCACGTGCATCCATTAATAACCAGTACACCAAATATAAAAATTCATAATATTTTTTACTTGTGAGCAGTTCTCCCCCCACACGCATCCCAGAGCTCCTGGTCCGATACTCTATGTTGCAGAAAGGTAAGAACAGGGAACATCACAAAGTTAAGTGAAATATGCATGTACCAGCAGTATCATTTCAGCTATAGATGTGGAGTACTTTGAGCACCAAAATTTGGTGCTCAAAGTACTTCACATCTATTGCTAGCTAGTCTGCAGAGGTCCTTCAACCATTCCTCTATGCTATGCAAAGAAATTGTACAGTAGCTAAACTATACCCTGTGGATGTGCTAGCTACCAAAGTACACAGTCACCACGTCAGAATACTGAAGTATGGGCAAGGGCAAACTGCAGATTGAGGCCATAATCTACTCAGCAATTTAAGAGGTTGGTATAATATGTTAACATGGGTTTGGTATACACGGGTATAATGGGTTAAAATGGGTAAACATGTATGAGTATACATAAGTTTGGCATACGGGTGGGTTAATTAATTAATTAACATGGGTATACGCGCGTTTGGTATACGTGGGTTAACATGGGTATACATGGGTATACTTTGGTATACTGCACAGTGCGACCCAATAAACCCACACCTAGCTGGCAAGATCAATTCCTTATCATAACCACATACCTTCTCTTCATGATTTTGTTCACTTCACTGACTTCTGATGCTTCACCGTGACCCTCCCTCTTTCCATGAGTGGTTGTACTAGACTGCAGAAATCCACCATAAACCAGAGAACTCCTATGCCTACCATAGTGTTTCTTCTTCAAGCAGAGAGCAGAGTCATCCTTGGATTGCGTCTGTATCACAACACCATCCTGAAGTGACAGAGAAACAGCATTAGAGTGAGAAAACGAACAAGAGCAGTTGTTAATCCTACGTGTAACCCGGGTCACTGGACTAGTCTTTCTACACTTTGTTTTTATACTGCCTTTAGACATTCTAGACGGTAACCTTTGATGTATGTAAACCGTTGCTATTCAGAGGCTTGTTTGAGACTTTTGTGCTTGTTTGTCTATGTGTATAATTGAATTAGGCCTGAGGGACCATGCATTCCTCTATAAAGTCCTATGCTGTAAGCCTATAGTGTTGTTATAATTATAGTCTCTATAGTGTCATTGACTAACAAAGTGCTGTCTGGAGCCCCCCCCCACATGCTACTTTGGCTCCTACTAATTTTAGGTGTGATCATCATAATAAGGTACAAAATTAGCCTCACATCCAAGCCATGTGTTTTGTTTATCATAGTATACAACTTGTCGACATGCGTTTGGGATGTACAGGCATTTGTTAGAGGACTTATAAAATACTCTGCCCTGCACTATGTGAACACAGTATGAGGCTTGTCCAAACTGTGTTCACATAGTGCAGGGCAGAGTATTTTATAAGTCCTCTAACAAATGCCTGTACATCCCAAATGCATGTCGACAAGTTTTATACTGTGATAAACAAAACACCTACACAGGGCTCCCCAGCAGGGCCTAATTTAGGGTCTCTGAGCGCTAAAATCCTCACTTTCACATTGTTTATGCATGTGTAATTATATCCATTTATGTGCTCCACAAGAAGTGGCCAGCTCACTTGATTCAATTTTTGCAAAGAGCTATGTATTATTAATCTGGGATACTAGGAAGAATAAATTATACGGGTGTAATCTCTGGTTGCTCTTGCTCTTGTCCTCTGACTGGAGGTCTTACAAGCTCCACCTGCGTCTGTGGATGTGTGGTCAATGGCGTAACTGCTACGGCAACAACACAAGTATATTATTATCTATTAATAGCCTTGATCTAATTCCACTCCTGGGCTCCCCTCCTTCAATCAGCTACTCATAATATAGCTACAAACCTCACTGTTCTCTACTGAGATGTTGCTGGCAGCCTTGTCAAAGATAGTGCCCCACCATTGACTGCAAAACTCTTCCCCGGGAGGAAGACCTACCTGGAAAAAAATACAATAAGCAATGCTCTATTCAGAAATGAAAGAGTGTGGGTATATCACCATGGATACATGTACAGAATTAAGAAATCATAATGAGAGTGAGAGCCAAAAGCACTGTCTTAAATTCCCTGCACACATACTCGCTTTGGGCATCACTGGTGATTGTTTACATGCGCTAGCATACAGTGTGTAAGTACTTAAGCATTTTGTTCTAGTATTTTTTAATACTAATAGTCGTCAAAAGTGAGACAATCCAAACACTAGTTAATATTAGACTTATTTCACTAGTAGGAACAGCTCTATAACTACCACAGGAAGTTGCCAACGTCCCTGTGGTAGTTGTAGAGCTTTTCCTACTAGTGAACGGAGTCTCCTCAGTAGCCTTTTCATAATTGTCTCACTTTTCAGTAATAGTCGTCAAAAGTGAGACAATTCAAACACTAGCTAGTTAATACTTGATCCATGATTTGTTTCACTAGTATAATTATAGTACACTTCATGATTTCTGCCCAGTCTGCAGGTTTCAGTAGTTACACGCTCTTACTCCCTTGGGGGCGGGGAAAGTTTATAAATGTGCTCTTGAAATATAACATAGAGCACACAGTCACTTATTTCTCATTGAAACCGATCCAAACAGGACTCACCCCTCCGTTGTCTCTCTTAATGCCAACCTTGATCGGCTGTGCCAACCCATCACTGTGTCTTCCCAGTCCCTGCCCTGCAGTCAACAGAATGTCATGCTTCGAACAACACAGGATAAGAGCAGGTTAGCTAGAAGCCTACACTTGTTATCTCCCCAAATAAAAGAATAAAGACGCACGTACATATTACTAAAGCCACACAAACTTGAATAATAAGTTTTCGTCCACTTTCTGCTTGAAAAGAACTAGTCTTGCTAACTCACTCAAATGAAGGAGTGACTTCTCCGTGCAAGAAAGTCAGCCCACAAGACTACGATACGAACGTCATGAAGAAACACTCACCAAGGCAGACAGTATCCCATCACTTCCTAACTAGTCTCATACCCAAAAACCTCCCCCCAGTGTTGGGGGGGGGGGGGGGGGGGGTTCGACACGAGACTACTTTACAACAGCATACTGCAAATGATGTACAGGGACCAGGAATATGATTATACCTTCATTCCAGCCATACTTCTGCAGCTGCTTTCTTGCAAACTCCATGTCGGGTAATACGACCACGCCCACTCCTCGCCACGTGGCCGTAGTCGGTAGTCTCGTGCAGACGTAATCTATGATACTCGTACGGTAACCGCGGTATACGGTATTAATAATCCTTGACGTAATGTACAATTTCACGTGACAGTGGCTTAAAATGGCGATGAAGATGCTGACGAAGTTCCATCGAGTTTGAAGTAGCTTGCCACGTACCTGCAGATTTGAAGTATAGAGTCATCGTTACTACTCATACCGCCACTCTCCGTGTGTAACCCTTTCTTCTGTTTCTGAAACTCCTGCAGAACCAATATCTCTTCGATTTCTCGCAAAAGGGTGTGACCACCCCAACTTCAAATATGGCTAAGACGTACGATTTTCTATTCAAGTTGCTTCTGATCGGAGACAGCGGTGTGGGGAAGACTTGTATTCTAGTCAGATTCTCCGAGGATGCCTTCAATTCTACCTTCATCTCAACGATTGGTTAGTGGAATCACCGATCATGTATGGAGTTTTGGCTGGAAATGGGCCTCAATTAGAAAGATAGCGACTTGCTACGGTAGCAGTACTTTAATGGCTTTACACATACATATCGTTGTGTATTGTCCAATGCTGCTTCTGCAACAAGTATTGCCTGATCCTATACCAGCCATCTGTAAGGCGTTACCAATTTTTTGTTGCTTGGGCTGGAAGACCATCCAAATAGGATTAGTAGGTATGCTTAAAAACGATGATAATAGTCATGTGATCACTTGTTACTTGAGGCAGTTTCACTGCGTAACGTATGATTGGATGGTCTTGAGGTCGCTTTTCACTTGCACACTGAGCCATGCAACAGACTATTTTCATACGCACATATGCATGCGTAACAGATTACATCATTTTTGCATCATGTTTGCGAAATTTTGGGTTGGTCAGGCCCGAGCAACATAAGATTAAATTGGTAGGGCCTAATTCATGTAATTTAATATTTGCAGTTGAGTTAAAACCAACCATCCATAATTTGTTCTTCTAGAGCCCGTAAATTTAAATCAGCGTTACAAGTAATCTCGGGTACCCAGACCCCTGGAAGAGTCAGAAGGGCGATAGGCTTGGGTGGAAATGTACACTCTGGAATCTTATTAACTTATAATTGCCTCCCTGCTAATGCCAGCTTAGTAATTTTCTCTAGCACTTACTCTGGCTGTACCTTGATGGCAGAGAAAACGCTGACTCACAGTAGCATTTTAAGCAGCTAAATGTGATTCAAAAACGGAAGTCTTTTCCAATATTTGAATGTAATTATTAAGCCAATTGGAGGTATGCCTACATACCAGGTGCACGGTACACTTCCTCCCCAGCCTATCGCCCGGACCCTCCTTTCGAAGGGTCTGGAGAGGCTATGTTACGAGCATGTGATGCATGATTCATTCATCACATGACGGCTCGTATTACATGACTTAGAATCCATACATGCTAGCTTGAGAGCTGACTCGTTTTGAAGTAAATTGTCTGACAGGAAGAGCCCTCGTAGAGGAAGTCGTCACCTATCAATCTAGCTTATCTAGGGGTAGAGTACAGGCAGCTACACATATGCCAGGGTCACTTTTCCTTATGGACACTTGCACTGATGTCACAAAAACACATGACTGGGCGTTTTTGTGTGGCAAAAGAACATGAGTTATTACATGACAAAATGTACTGGCAGGGCTTCATTTAGGGGAGGGGCAGGGGTGGGCATTTCCCCCCCCCCCCCCCCCCCCTTGGAAACTCTGTGTCCCCCATTGCGGATTTCAACCCTTCAAAATTTAATACTGCTCACTATACGCAAGCCCCCCTCCCAAATGTCTTCCGGCGTGCTTCTGCCCCCCCCCTGGGGATTTTCCTGACCGGGCCCATAGTCTGTTATGTAAAGTGTGTAATTGGGTCTGGACGGAGGCTTCCAGCTAAGGCTGAGAGTGGGAGCAACTGTGCTTGGAAATTAACCTTTTTTGTACCATAATGGCATGTGATTTGTCTTGTGATGGGGTTATTCGCTTCTCAGCTTACCACATGACTGCCGAACCATTGCACTGCAGTCGGGTGAGTACCTTGTAACTTTCCAGGTAGTAGATTGTCTAGCCAAGCTAATCCATTCTACAGCTGCATTTAGCTTACACTGACCTGTTGCTGAGCACAACCTTCAGTTGGATGATTTAGCTATGTAAAAAAACACCTGGCTGGTTTTTATCAGATATCAGTTGTTTTTCCGACCACAAGTATGGATGCTCTATCGAATACAAGTAGACTCATTCCCAGTCCGTCCCTCCCACTTACAGTATGAAGACCAGACTGCTAGCGACAAAAAGTAGAGGGAGTGAGGCTAGTAAACACATGTGTTCCGACACTTTTGAATTTGATCAGTACTGGATGTTCTTAAAACTAAATTTTGTGTTCATGTCTGTGTTTTGTTTACTCCGGCATGGTTGTGTGGGTGTAGTTCACTCACCTCATTCACGTGATTACTGTTGGTGTGTTATAGTTCTGTTTAGCTCATTATAGCATTTGTGAGATACTACGGCAATGAATATCATATACACATGTAGTGGAAATGTGTACTAATGAGAACCCAACTGCGCATCAACCAATCTCAGTGAACTGTACATACACTAACCCATTAGGGGGCAAGGTGTTTTTGCCTGCCCGCGTTGAGACATGTCCGCGAGCTTTCTAAAGTTGCATGTGTGTATGGCTACCTATAGACATCCACTTGGAGGCTCTGGGCATCCAAGCAGCAAACCAATACTTACCTAGCCTCGTTCCCAGTCTCCACTCCCAGTTTGTTTGTTTGTTGCATGTAGTAAAGCTGGGAGTGGAGACTGGGAATGGAGACTGGGAATGAGACTATCACTTACACTTATCAGTAGGACTTAGCCAATGTATATGTCTACGTTCTTGGATGGTACTAAAATTGCCACCCAAGGCCGTAAGCGTATTCCAAGCCCAAAATATAACTTGCTCTCTTCAGTACATTCACTGAGTTTGAATTTACTGCTTTAAGACCACCTCTCTTTGACAGTACATGTAGCTACATGCTGTATACCGTAGGTGCTCTAATTACGCGTCCTTCTAATTATGCATTTTTCTAACCGATAATTTTCAATTATGCGTCACTACCGTTGCTCTTTGAAGACCTATTATTCTGCCAGCTACGATGGCTTTTGTTGCTTGTTGTTTGCTAGCTACGCTCATAAATTTACCTGTGTACACTACCCTGGTACCTTGCTTTGATGTCTGGCTTGCTTGTAAAATTAATATGGCAGATAGGCCAGCTAGCTAGACTTCAATCAAGCTTGTTATTTGCAGATGTCCTTTTTTGTAGCTGTAAAAATGCTTCCGTTTACAGTCTCAGCCATGATTGTGGTCATATTTCTAATTATGCGTCAGGACTGAATTTCTAATTTCTATTATTGCGTTGCCTTACAAAAAAAAATTTTATTTTCAGCCAACGCATAATTAGAGCACCTACATGTAGGTACTCTTTATGTGGCTAATTAATGCTTGATTCCACGGTATCAACTGCTCCATGAATGTACCTCTTGACCACATTTAAACGATGCTGTTTCTCTTTTACTGTGCAGGTATCGACTTCAAGATCCGAACGGTTGAGATTGAGGGCAAGAAGATCAAGCTCCAAATATGGTAAGCCTCCCGGTTAAGGTTGTGGTCACAGACTAGTCCCGCTCTAGAACTTGTAATGAATCCCACTTCGGGTGAGATGCATGTACACACCTTTGGCACCGCCGTTTTCGAATAATTGCCGTGCGATTGAAAATGCTGCGAAGTAGTATCTCTCTTGTGATATGGCTGAGGTTCTTGAGTGTGCTACGAGTACTACACTGCACTGATGAGGTTAACCAGGTTGACATACATGTACATGTGGTTGTTTGCATTTGCCTGTACACAGGCCTTTAGGTTGCCGTTGCTGTTGTTAAGGACCATTAAGCAGGCTGCAGAATGAAACCTCCTTATATGGGCTGCCTGGCACCAGAACAGAGAATCAAAGTCACTGTTGTTAGTTAGAGTCTGTAGGTGCAGGTAACCATGGTAGCAAAAAATTGTTAACCTCGTTTGTTCCAAAAAGCCTTATAAGATGAATAGGTTTATAAATTGGTGCATATTTCAGTGCCATAGCACATATAACCTTTGTCACATGTACATGTATATAGCCTTTATCACATGTACATGTAACCTTGTCACATGTACATGTATATAGCCTTTATCACGTGCACACACCACATATACATGTATGTATGCACACCACATCCTCGCACACACACACATACACACACACACACACACACAGGGACACAGCCGGACAGGAAAGGTTCCGAACCATCACAACAGCGTACTACCGAGGAGCCATGGTGAGAAAGCTTAAACCAATTCTAGTCCATGTAGCATGCGTATTATGTGGATTTGTCGACATACATTGTAAGTACCCACCCCTCCCTTCACCATATTAACTTCATGAGTGCTATAATAAGGCAAGGTTCTTACATGTACATGTACATGTAGACGAAGGAGCTGAACCACAATAGGTGCAGTGTACTAGAGACTGGATGGTAACTATTAGTGATCCCTAGCAACTACCACAGTTAGTAAGAGCCCACCTTCCAGTAGCTAATCAGAGCTCACCTTCCAGTAGCTTATAAGAGCCCACCTTCCAGTAGCTAATAAGAGCCCACCTTCCAGTAGCTAATAAGAGCCCACCTTCCAGTAGCTAATAAGAGCCCACCTTCCAGTAGCTAATAAGAGCCCACCTTCCAGTAGCTAATAAGAGCCCACCTTCCAGTAGCTAATAAGAGCCCACCTTCCAATAGCTAATAAGAGCCCACCTTCCAGTAGCTAATAAGAGCCCACCTTCCAATAGCTAATAAGAGCCCACCCTGTATATATTCCCCGCAAAACTACACTATCGGCTTTAGTGAAAATTTTTACTAGGTAAAATTCTTGGCCATGGAATTAGTGATAGAAACTAGTTATCTACATCAATCTATACGTCCAGGTATCATATATACTGCCTCTAAGATGGAAATTGTAGGTTTACTTATGTTGTACTCAATCATTTACATTGTAATACTGTGTGCCCTAATGTACCAAGAGTTGTGTTTCAATGTGTAAACTGCAGAGGCTTACAAAGAAAGTTGTTTATCTGTGCTTGCCTCCAGGGGATTATGCTGGTCTATGATGTCACAAACGAGAAATCTTTTGAGAATATCAGAAACTGGATTAGGAATATTGAAGAGGTTAGTTGACTCCTTCTCTCCCTCCCTTCCTCCCTCCCTCCCTCCCTTTCTACATTCATTTCATGCATGTACAAAGTACATATATGTATACATGTACAGATACCCATAAATGTTTAGGTACATATCCCATGCGTGTACAGTAGTTTTGTGTCCCATTAACCAATGAACAGGACTGAATATACCAGTACATGTACATGGTACCGTGCAGATCTTGTTTTTCTACTCTGCTGACAAGTTTACCTCTAGTAAGAGCCTGGTTGTTGTTCCACTAATTAACTTATTGTCATAGGTATGCTTATAAACACTTTGATGCATGCCCACTTCTCTATGGCAAGAGGATGTGTTCAGATTGGTAAGAGACTGCATCACATGACCACTTTGGCACAGACCAACCATTGCCTTGAGTAAGCATCCAGGATATTGCTGCATGGGCCAAAGGAGAATGCTGACTAGAAAGGTCATGTGACAGTGTGCAGTGATGTGGGAGTGATGACAGCTAGGCAGTACTGAATCTCATCATGACGATTCACAGTATTCATACTGTCTGACCCACCCACTTTATAGCACATAGCAAGATAATACTCAGAGGAGGTCGGCCAAGGTTGACCTTTAGTAACCAAGATTGCATGATAATTGGCTAGATATGTGACAAGTAGATGTCTTCAGCTGGAGAGATGTCTATAGCAGTACTGATTTTTGAAGGGTTTGGCTTGTGGAATAGAAGGACAGCTGTGCCTGATTGAACAACTTGCTTCTGGGAGTAGTCATGGGTCCAGGAAGAGCTAATTAGTAGTTGGTTTAGATAGTGCCAGCTTCATTTACAAGCTTTATTTACAGTAAATCGTTTGTCTTGTAACTTTAATGATACCTTAACGAGTAAAGGTCAACCTTGGCCATCGAGGGCTGACATGCTCTCTCTGCCAAAATATTTCAGGAGATGTGTACCTTTTCTATCCAGGCTGCCTATAGTACTAATTAGACAAAGCCTTATAAAGTGCACTTAGCATCTTTGTGTTAGGTTAGCGATTGTTTTGAACCGACGCAATTGAAATGTTAGTAAGCCACTCACATGTACGTACACACACACATACACACACACACACACACAGAATGCCTCAGCAGATGTGGACAAGATGATTCTGGGCAACAAGTGTGATCTCCAGGAGTCGAGGGTGGTCAGTACAGAGAGAGGGAAGTTGGTACGTGTCTCAGGGTTTAGGGAACAGCCTGGTGTACGTAGGATAGCATTCAAGGCTCTCACCACCTGATAGCAACATTCAGGGGGAGGTGTCGGCTGGGAAAAATATTTACATTGTGTATATTGTTGGATATTTAGCTTTTTGAAGCACGAAAGTGTCAGCTAATAGACCCATTCTGTCATTAGGGGTTTCAGTAGCTATGGCAACTGTGTTTCATGGCCAACATTCAAATTTGAGATAAATTGAATGCAAATCCCTCATGTGGGCCTCACATCCCATACACACACACCCGTACATCACATACCGTACACACACATTCATAGTTGGCAGAAGAACACGGTGTGAAGTTCATGGAGACTAGTGCAAAGTCAGGACTGAACGTAGAAACGGTAATGGTTCAGTGTGTGTATACATGTATAACCTAGTGTTTTTACACAGTGCATTTTACATGTGAAAAGCGCTGTGTTCGCCTAAATCTACACTTGTAACCTTTTGAGATTCAGCTCTGATGTAACATTTGTACTAAAATTCACATCTTTGAGATGGAGAGAATGACAAATTCCAACTTGCTCTGATTTTGAATAGTAGCTAAATTGTGAACGGTTGTAGGAGGATGGAGAAGTAAAGAATCCTTCTCTATTGCACTATCGTAAGGGACTTGTGTAGTTTGGGCCAAACACTCATTTTGACCCTGGGCGCCTTAGAAAGCAAGGAGGAAAACAAGAAGTTTGGGCAAGGAGTACATTTTATATGTCTTAGATCAGTTACAATAACGTACCGGTTGTGCTGAATTGGTCTCAGAAACAAACTCAACAATTAAAGCATCGCTAATTTTGAGAGTGAGAGTGATGTGTGTAAGCTTGCCCCCCAGAATCCCTTAACAGTCACTGGGATGCAAGACCACTCTCAGGGCTTCGTTTAGGTGCATTCTCCCCGCCTCCCCCTTGGAAACTTTGTGCCCCCCCCCCCCTTGGGGATGTCAACCCTTCAAATGAATACTGCTGACTATATGCAAGCCCTCCCCCCCCCCCCCAAAATATATATATTTATATATATCTGGCCCATCTAATCTTGTCTTACTTTCCCCTTCTGTAGGCATTCTTGACTCTTGCAAGAGACATCAAGAACAAAATGGACAGGAAAAATGTAAGTCATCGCAGTATCAGTACGATGCAAACATAACTAGTTGTACCGGCCTATTTTGTTGTTTTTTGGAAAATCACCATGGGATCGAAAATTCTGTGAACCCAGCCCTATCAACCTTGGCTCTCCTCGGGTGCAACCAGATGTGTGATGTTTATAGCCTCGTTCCCACTCCGTATGTTATGTAATGCGAGCGAACACAGCAACGAAAGCTGGGGTTCAGACTTGGGAACGAGACTGTCATGTTTACGCGACCTAGCAGTCGCCCTTTTCAGCCAGTAATGCGTGTGGGTGCTAGACACCTGTTTATGTATAGATGTAGCTATCAGGACTGGTCAGGATTCACAAGGAAGTAGGGGGCCATAGTATGCAATTGCTGGGATTCCTACGGTTGTTGCTTCCTCAGTTGCAGCCACTGAAGCCCCCAGCCGCAGTATCTATTAATGTAAATTCAGTGGGGATGTATTGCGTATAGTCTCGTTCCCAGGCCTACCCAATAGCGTGGTATTTTTTTCTTCTCGCGTGTCGGTGATGTCCAGGGTAGAAAGGGGATAGGACTTACTTGTGCATAGACAGACAACCGTTTGTTCTCAGACACCGATCTGGAAAAGTAGAGAGTCTTGTAGCTAATCTTTGGGGCCTGCTGGTGCCACAGACTGGGTGCTGAAGCGATCTCATTGGTGAAAGGTGGAGAAATGCAGCTGCCTCTTGATTCGTCCCGGTGTATGCATCATTAAGTACATTGTAGGCCGAATCACATTACCAGGCTTTCTATTGTTGTTGTTGTTTAAAGGAAGTATTGCTGTGAAGAAAACGATTTTATATGTCCAGGAAATTGAAATTTGGTGACAGAAAACCACAGAAAGTGGTGGTCAAAAACTGCAGAAATACATTGGCAAGCAATGACATCATATATTATACCAGTCCCCATAGCAACGATTAATTGGTGCATCTCTAGTAATCAATGCGTGGTTTAGGTTTTCTGTCACTACTATATGGCCTTTAGATTTCCTCATTCTCAGCCATGGCAGCCTCCGGTAGAGAAGTATAGTGCTAGGTGAATTTGGTACGAGCGTGGTTTGGGGAACATACCTCACATGTGTAGTCTGGTGGGCAGCTACAGAGTTAACGGAAGTGTAGATGAGTAATGCGAGGGAATTAGGGACCAGGGGTCAGTGTTTGTTGTATTTAAGGTTTCTATACCAGGGGTTTCTGTCAGGGGGAAGATATGTCAGGTCCTTCACTCGTGTGTTGATTGGGCCTTGGCTACCTTCTAAGACAGTAGTCCCAGGGCACCCCTCCCCCCTCTGGTGACAGACCATATTCACTGTACTTTATTAAGGACCAGAGTCCAGATATTACTGGCCTACCTGGAGTATAGTAATGAGTGTACAAAGTAAAGCCTGAGTAATTAAACTGTAATTAGTTGTGAGCGTGTGGCAACCCGAAACCCTTTATGTTTGGTGCTGGTATGAAGTATTACTGAGTATCCTGTACTTGAGATCACGCTATGCATTTGTGACAGCTCTGCAGTGAGATGGGTAGTGTGAGTGAAAGGGTCGAAACTGTGCAATCCCCTCTGCCTCCCCCTCATGTGCATTTAGAAGCCAAACAGAAAGGCATTGTGTACACTCTCCTATTAGGCCAGTAATGTATCTGGTTTCAGAATGAAATGGACTTTAATGAAACAGGAAACCTGTCTGCAATGAGCTAATTAGTATTAATTATTACCAATTAGAAATGCATGATAGTATATATTACTGTTCCCATAGCAACCAATAACCCAGTGAGCAACTGCTACATGCAGAAGCCTGATGTAAATTGTACCCATAGCCTCGCTCCCAGCCCTCTCCTGGCCAGTGGGTGAGGAAGGCCTGGGAGCGAGGCTGGGTGGAGTACCTGTAGCTAGAATTTGGAATTCTTCTATCCTGTCTGGAATGCCATGTGTAGGTACAATAAGTGCTAGTTAGTATTCTATTTCGGCTAAGAGTGAGCACTCGTGCGTCAATGTAGTAATCAGTGTTTGGGTGGGTTTTCTGTTATTACTGTGGTCTTTAGATTTCCTCATTCTCAGCCATGGCAGTTCCAGGTAGAGGGCTGTAGTGCTAGGTGAATTTGGTACGAGGGAACATACCTGGTGTATTCTATGGTCTAGTGGGTAGCTGTAGTGAGTATAATGACCTAAAGAGTTAATTCAAGGGAATTCGGGGTCTGGTTGATGTACTGTATGTTGTATTCAAGGTGTGAGTATTGCCAATTGTATATAAATACGAGGACTATCTTGCATAATTTGTGCAGTAACATTATAAATATAATCTTCACCAGTGTAAGTAGTTCATTAATTAGCATTGTCGTGATGAGCATTGATTGGAAGCTTTCCCTTCTCACAGGTGAGCGATGCACCACCAACATATCCTTCTGGAGTCAAGCTTGAGTCAGGGGACAAGCAGGACGGGAAGAAATCCGGGTGTTGCTAAGATACATCACATGTACAGTATAGTATCTCTTTGTTGTTGCTTTTTGATTCTCGACCTATTTGTGTCTTATTATAAACCTTTAGTGCATCTTTTTTGCCTGATATTGTGTGGAAAGCAAAACTAACTGATGCTTTATTTTGAGCTTGTATGCGTATCGATTTTTTGTGCACTTTAATGCAAAAGTAAAGTTATATTATTATAGTGTTGTTTTTTTGTTTGGTGTACACTGTAGTTTCATTTGTATGCGTAGGGTTAGATGATATTTTTATTTAACTTGTTTCAAAGTGGTTTCTGTTTATGTACCATCCAGGGTTGAACTGACAAGCTGCCAAGATGGCATAAGAGTATACAGAAACAGCTAGTCTCGTTCCCAGGATCCTTAGGGCAGGGTCAATTACCACTTTTAAGGAATACACACGTACGTGAGTGCATATCGAGGTACTCCGGTCCATTAATATCGTATTATGTAATTGCACATAACATGCTCTGCAGGCTTCATAATCATGAGGCCATCTCACTTTATATATCACATACATGCACAATGGATTAGAAGTAGTATTTCACATTATATGAAAAGCCATGACTTCAAAGTAGCCTCATGGGAAAGCAGTTTTTGTAATCTAATGTTCCTGGTGTTCCAAATCACGCATTAATTAAAACGGTGACGCTATAAGTGCTCCATAATGGATATTTGGGCTGAAAGTTCAATAATGTATAGCTTTTAATTAAGCTCATTCAAATACACATTAATAATGTCACTGCAATCCTTCAATATCATATTCTCCTGCCTAGGCACAGCTTATATAGATGTGTCACTGAATACAAATTTTAAGGAAAAATGATTTATTGTGTACTGAGAGTAAAAAGATGCGGGTGCTATATAGCTCTATATGTCAGGTTAAGCAAAGTCAATGAAATCAAATCTGTATACTACTAAGTTAGAGTATGCTTGCTGGCTTGATCTTATTTTACTATTGTTTCTTGAATTTAAAGTCTGCAGTGAGCACGTCATTCACTAGATAGTCAAAATATTTTCCATCGATGAGCCCCTCTCCCTGGTAGCCTGGGTTCATGGCGGTCCAGCAGAGCTGGTCGTCAGCCACCTCCCTCTCCATGAAGCTCCACACAGGACGGCGCATCACAGGCACAGGCTCCTTGTTGGGCATGATCAGCATCTTGCGTACCTCGTCAATCTCAACTCCCTTGCTGAAGAACTGGCCTGTAGGTGAATAACATCAACATAGCTAGGTGGCTGAATGGTATATTGTGCCAAAGTATTTCCCCGACCACAATAGCTATACCTAAAGCAAACACACAATATGCGAGACAAATTCAGATCAGCTCACCAATTATTCCGTGAGAGTCGCCAATCACCTGGCCCGTACTGTGCCAGAACAGGTCAAGATGCTCGTTCATGAACTTGATGGTGAAGCTGAGACCGACGTCCTGGAGGTCTACATACACTGCGGGATACTTGAAGCCTTCCACTGGTGGGGCCTCTGAGATGGTCAGCTTGCCATTGCTGAAGGTGAGCTTCTCAATATTCCTAGCCTTAAGCGTGATCTTATCTCCGATATGGATTGTGTTAACTTTAGACTCAAATCTCAGAGCTGTGCCATTGGACTTCTTGTAACTGCTGCTGTGTATAATGATCCCCATCGATCCCAGCCAGGTGACTTCTTCTCTGCGAGAGTCTGGAACAAACATGGCATTCATGTGGATCTTCTTGTTGCTGATCAGGTTGAAAGTGAAACCATGTTCTCCCTGCACCGTATAACAGAGCAGCTTTCCACTGGGCAGTGCGATGCTGAAGTGAGGGTCATCACCGACATTCATGGGTGGGGGCGTTTCTATAGGAGTACAGACAGTTCATAATTGACATGTACATACCTCGATCAGATGCCACGGCTATGAATTATTTTCATTTGAGGGGGCATGGTGACCTTTCAAAGGCAGTGTTTACTACACTGGACTATTTGCTAATTACAAAGTGATATACAAAAGGCACTTTCAATGCATTTCTTAGTTTTCTCTGAGCACACTTTGTGTCTTAAGCAATCGCAAAGCCATCACAACTAAGGTACAATGCTAGCGTTTTCCCGGCACGATGTTGAAAGCGTAGATTCACATGGCATATACTAGTCCCAGTGTGTTAGAAATAAAAGAAAAAGGCTGCCCTATTGGCTGTCCGATCTGCCTTGGGGTGGAATTGCCTGATATCAATGATCCATCCACCCAAGAAAGTTTGCACAACAATACTGTCACCAGTTTCATAAACTATTTGCATCCATACTGAGGTATCTAAGCCATGTTAATCAGGTCAACCAAGAATTCTTGCAAACACTCTAGACCGTTCTAGTTATCATAATTTAATACTCACGGCTGCACATTGGTGGTGGTACTGCTGGAAATGCTGCAGAATTCCCATCTGCAGCTGCTGTACATGTTGTAGTCGGATCTCCGATCAGCATAAAGCCCACATTACAGGTGTAGGTAGCAGTGTCACCGACTGAGTTTCCAGTGAATGTCACCATGGCATTATCAAGGGCAGGAGGATTAGGACACAGTGCTGCAGAAGAAGAGGTATGAGATAAAGAAGTGAATGAATACAGTAAGATTGAAAAGCCACCTGTGTTGATCAGTATTAGACAGTCCTAGTTACCTATATTTATTAAATATATACTCACGGCTGCATATTGGTGGTGGTACTGCTGGAAATGTTGAAGAATTTCCATCTGCAGCTGCTGTGCATGTCGTAGTCGGATCTCCGATCAGCTCAAAGCCCACATTACAGGTGTAGGTAGCAGTGTCACCGACTGAGTTTCCAGTGAATGTCACCATGGCATTTGCAAGGGCAGGAGGATTAGGACACAGTGCTGCAGAGGAAGAGGTATGAGATAAAGAAGTGAATGAATAATACCAACAATAAGATTGAAAAGCCACCTGTGTTGATCAGAGAACACTTACTAGACAGTCCTAGTTACCTATATATATTAAATATATACTCACGGCTGCACATTGGCGGCGGTACTGCTGGAAATACTGCAGAATTTCCATCTGCAGCTGCTGTACATGTTGTAGTCGGGTCTCCGATCAGCTCAAAGCCCACATTACAGGTGTAGGTAGCAGTATCACCGACTGAGTTTCCAGTGAATGTCACCATGGCATTTGCAAGGGCAGGAGGATTAGGACACAGTGCTGCAGAGGAAGAGGTATGAGATAAAGAAGTGAATGAATACAATAAGATTGAAAAGCCACCTGTGTTGATCAGGGAACACTTACTAGACAGTCCTGGTTACCTATATTTATTAAATATATACTCACGGCTGCACATTGGTGGTGGTACTGCTGGAAATGCTGCAGAATTCCCATCTGCAGCTGCTGTGCATATCGTAGTCGGATCTCCGATCAGCTCAAAGCCCACATTACAGGTGTAGGTAGCAGTGTCACCGACTGAGTTTCCAGTGAATGTCACCATGGCATTTGCAAGGGCAGGAGGATTAGGACACAGTGCTGCAGAGGAAGAGGTATGAGATAAAGAAGTGAATGAATACATATCAACAATAAGATTGAAAGGCCACCTGTGTTGATCAGAGAACACTTACTAGACAGTCCTAGTTACCTATATTTATTAATTATATACTCACGGCTGCACATTGGTGGTGGTACTGCTGGAAATGCTGCAGAATTCCCATCTGCAGCTGCTGTACATGTCGTAGTCGGATCTCCGATCAGCTCAAAGCCCACATTACAGGTGTAGGTAGCAGTGTCACCGACTGAGTTTCCAGTGAATGTCACCATGGCATTTGCAAGGGCAGGAGGATTAGGACACAGTGCTGCAGAGGAAGAGGTATGAGATAAAGAAGTGAATGAATACATATCAACAATAAGATTGAAAGGCCACCTGTGTTGATCAGAGAACACTTACTAGTTAGCTACCTATATTTATTAAATATATACTCACGGCTGCACATTGGTGGTGGTACTGCTGGAAATGCTGCAGAATTCCCATCTGCAGCTGCTGTGCATATCGTAGTCGGATCTCCGATCAGCTCAAAGCCCACATTACAGGTGTAGGTAGCAGTGTCACCGACTGAGTTTCCAGTGAATGTCACCATGGCATTTGCAAGGGCAGGAGGATTAGGACACAGTGCTGCAGAGGAAGAGGTATGAGATAAATAAGTGAATGAATACATACCAACAATAAGATTGAAAAGCCACCTGTGTTGATCAGAGAACACTTACTAGACAGTCCTAGTTACCTATATTTATTAAATATATACTCACGGCTGCACATTGGTGGTGGTACTGCTGGAAATGCTGCAGAATTCCCATCTGTAGCTGCTGTGCATGTCGTGGTCGGATCTCCGATCAACTCAAAGCCCAAATTACAGGTGTAGGTAGCAGTGTCACCGACTGAGTTTCCAGTAAATGTCACCGTGGCATTTGCAAGGGCAGGAGGATTAGGACACAGTGCTGCAGAGGAAGGTGTATGAGATAAAGAAGTGAATGAATACATATCAACAATAAGATTGAAAAGCCACCTGTGTTGATCAGAGAACACTTACTAGACAGTCCTAGTTACCTATATTTATTAAATATATACTCACGGCTGCACATTGGTGGTGGTACTGCTGGAAATGCTGCAGAATTCCCATCTGCAGCTGCTGTGCATATCGTAGTCGGATCTCCGATCAACTCAAAGCCCACATTACAGGTGTAGGTAGCAGTGTCACCGACTGAGTTTCCAGTGAATGTCACCATGGCATTTGCAAGGGCAGGAGGATTAGGACACAGTGCTGCAGAGGAAGAGGTATGAGATAAAGAAGTGAATGAATACATATCAACAATAAGATTGAAAAGCCACCTGTGTTGATCAGAGAACACTTACTAGACAGTCCTAGTTACCTATATTTATTAAATATATACTCACGGCTGCACATTGGTGGTGGTACTGCTGGAAATGCTGCAGAATTCCCATCTGAAGCTGCTGTGCACGTTGTGGCTGGATCTCCGATCAACTCAAAGCCCAAATTACAGGTGTAGGTAGCAGTGTCACCGACTGAGTTTCCAGTAAATGTCACCGTGGCATTTGCAAGGGCAGGAGGATTAGGACACAGTGCTGCAGAGGAAGGGGTATGAGATAAAGAAGTGAATGAATACATATCAACAATAAGATTGAAAAGCCACCTGTGTTGAGCAGAGAACACTTACTAGACAGTCCTAGTTACCTATATTTATTAAATATATACTCACGGCTGCACATTGGTGGTGGTACTGCTGGAAATGCTGCAGAATTCCCATCTGTAGCTGCTTTGCATATCGTAGTCGGATCTCCGATCAACTCAAAGCCCACATTACAGGTGTAGGTAGCAGTGTCACCGACTGAGTTTCCAGTGAATGTCACCATGGCATTTGCAAGGGCAGGAGGATTAGGACACAGTGCTGCAGAGGAAGAGGTATGAGACAAAGAAGTGAATGAATACATACCAATAAATAAGCCACCTGGGTTGATCAGAGAACACTTACTAGACAATCCTAGTTACCTATCATTATTAAATACTCACGGCTGCACATTGGTGGTGGTACTGCTGGAAATGCTGCAGAATTCCCATTTGAAGCTGCTGTGCACGTTGTGGCTGGATCTCCGATCAGCTCAAAGCCCAAATTACAGGTGTAGGTAGCAGTGTCACCGACTGAGTTTCCAGTGAATGTCACCATGGCATTTGCAAGGGCAGGAGGATTAGGACACAGTGCTGCAGAGGAAGAGGTATGAGATAAAGAAGTGAATGAATACATATCAACAATAAGATTGAAAGGCCACCTGTGTTGATCAGAGAACACTTACTAGTTAGCTACCTATATTTATTAATTATATACTCACGGCTGCACATTGGCGGTGGTACTGCTGGAAATGCTGCAGAATTCCCATCTGCAGCTGCTGTACATGTCGTAGTCGGGTCTCCGATCAGCTCAAAGCCCACATTACAGGTGTAGGTAGCAGTGTCACCGACTGAGTTTCCAGTGAATGTCACCATGGCATTTGCAAGGGCAGGAGGATTAGGACACAGTGCTGCAGAGGAAGAGGTTTGAGACAAAGAAGTGAATGAATACATACCAACAATAAGATTGAAAGGCCACCTGTGTTGATCAGAGAACACTTACTAGACAGTCCTAGTTACCTATATTTATTAAATATACTCACGGCTGCACATTGGTGGTGGCACTGCTGGAAATGCTGCAGAATTCCCATTTGAAGCTGCTGTGCATGTTGTGGTCGGATCTCCGATCAGCTCAAAGCCCAAATTACAGGTGTAGGTAGCAGTGTCACCGACTGAGTTTCCAGTGAATGTCACCATGGCATTTGCAAGGGCAGGAGGATTAGGACACAGTGCTGCAGAGGAAGGGGTATGAGATAAAGAAGTGAATGAATACATATCAACAATAAGATTGAAAAGCCACCTGTGTTGAGCAGAGAACACTTACTAGACAGTCCTAGTTACCTATATTTATTAAATATATACTCACGGCTGCACATTGGTGGTGGTACTGCTGGAAATGCTGCAGAATTCCCATCTGTAGCTGCTTTGCATATCGTAGTCGGATCTCCGATCAGCTCAAAGCCCACATTACAGGTGTAGGTAGCAGTGTCACCGACTGAGTTTCCAGTGAATGTCACCATGGCATTTGCAAGAGCAGGAGGATTAGGACACAGTGCTGCAGAGGAAGAGGTTTGAGACAAAGACGTGAATGAATACATACCAACAATAAGATTGAAAAGCCACCTGTGTTGATCAGAGAACACTTACTAGACAGTCCTAGTTACCTATATTTATTAAATATATACTCACGGCTGCACATTGGCGGTGGTACTGCTGGAAATGCTGCAGAATTCCCATCTGCAGCTGCTGTACATGTCGTAGTCGGGTCTCCGATCAGCTCAAAGCCCACATTACAGGTGTAGGTAGCAGTGTCACCGACTGAGTTTCCAGTGAATGTCACCATGGCATTTGCAAGGGCAGGAGGATTAGGACACAGTGCTGCAGAGGAAGAGGTATGAGATAAAGAAGTGAATGAATACATATCAACAATAAGATTGAAAAGCCACCTGTGTTGAGCAGAGAACACTTACTAGACAGTCCTAGTTACCTATATTTATTAAATATATACTCACGGCTGCACATTGGTGGTGGTACTGCTGGAAATGCTGCAGAATTCCCATCTGCAGCTGCTGTGCATATCGTAGTCGGATCTCCGATCAGCTCAAAGCCCACATTACAGGTGTAGGTAGCAGTGTCACCGACTGAGATTCCAGTGAATGTCACCATGGCATTTGCAAGGGCAGGAGGATTAGGACACAGTGCTGCAGAGGAAGAGGTATGAGACAAAGACGTGAATGAATACATACCAACATTGAGATTGAAAGGCCACCTGTGTTGATCAGAGAACACTTACTAGACAGTCCTAGTTACCTATATTTATTAAATACTCACGGCTGCACATTGGTGGTGGCACTGCTGGAAATGCTGCAGAATTCCCATTTGAAGCTGCTGTGCACGTTGTGGCTGGATCTCCGATCAACTCAAAGCCCAAATTACAGGTGTAGGTAGCAGTGTCACCGACTGAGTTTCCAGTAAATGTCACCGTGGCATTTGCAAGGGCAGGAGGATTAGGACACAGTGCTGCAGAAGAAGAGGTATGAGATAAAGAAGTGAATGAATACATATCAACAATAAGATTGAAAAGCCACCTGTGTTGAGCAGAGAACACTTACTAGACAGTCCTAGTTACCTATATTTATTAAATATATACTCACGGCTGCACATTGGTGGTGGTACTGCTGGAAATGCTGCAGAATTCCCATCTGTAGCTGCTTTGCATATCGTAGTCGGATCTCCGATCAACTCAAAGCCCAAATTACAGGTGTAGGTAGCAGTGTCACCGACTGAGTTTCCAGTAAATGTCACCGTGGCATTTGCAAGGGCAGGAGGATTAGGACACAGTGCTGCAGAGGAAGAGGTATGAGACAAAGAAGTAAATGAATACATACCAATAATAAGATTGAAAAGCCACCTGTGTTGATCAGAGAACACTTACTAGACAGTCCTAGTTACCTATATTTATTAAATACTCACGGCTGCACATTGGTGGTGGCACTGCTGGAAATGCTGCAGAATTCCCATTTGAAGCTGCTGTGCATGTTGTGGTTGGATCTCCGATCAGCTCAAAGCCCAAATTACAGGTGTAGGTAGCAGTGTCACCGACTGAGTTTCCAGTAAATGTCACCATGGCATTTGCAAGGGCAGGAGGATTAGGACACAGTGCTGCAGAGGAAGAGGTATGCAAAAGATAAAGAAGTGAATGAACACATACCAACAATAAGATTAAATAGCCACCTGTGTTGATCAGGTCAACCGAGAACACTTAAAAACTCTAGCCACTGCATGCAGTACTCACGGCTGCACACTGGTGGTGCTGGTAAAAATTCTGCAGTGAACACGGACACTTGTGTGCATGTCGTCATTGCTTTTCCGAGCAGCTCAAAGTCCAGGTCACAGGTGTAGATAGCAGTGTCACCAAGTAAGTTTCCAGTGAACATCCTAGTGCCGTTCATAATCTCAGGTGGATCAGGACACTGTATTGCTAAATAGATCAATGATATCTCATGTAAATTACTATAAGAATCTGGGCTCTATACACATATCATTATGGAGTAACCCGCATGACCACATGCAGTAACGCACATAAAAAGATTGGGTTAATACTATTCTAATCACTCTATCAAGCCAGTCATTTTCAAATCCTTAGCTATTCCAACATCACACAATTCTGGTTTTAGAGTTTTAACAGATGAGCAGTAATATTGCAGGATGACAAGTACGGAATTGTTGAATTACGCAGCTATTGCGATTTCAATTTATATTATAGAGAAGACCAATATGAGCTATAGTAGCTAACTGCTGATATGCCAAGAATGGTTGGGGGGGGGACGTCTTTAGAGTCCATTACTACTAGATAATTATATGACTTGCTGAGGCATTAACATAATATCTAGGAACTATTGCTGGTTGGGTACATGGTAGTGACTTACGGACGCAGTCGGGTTGGTTAACTTCGACAAATCCAAAAAGGCAAGCTCCACAGTTGACAGAGAGTGCAGAGTTGACACACTGGCGAGTGAAGGAGCAACCTCCGTAGAAAGGAAGGCGGCACTTGTCTGCAGGGAAGAATAATATTTTAGCAAGTTATGCCGGGTGACTGCATTTGTGCATGGTATAAATGATTCATATCCAAATAATAGCAATGGCTCACTACACTTGCACACAAAGCATTTGTTTCGTCATCACCACCAGGCGATGCAATCAGCATTGCCATCGCAGAGAAGGTCGAGCGTGAGAACCTGAGTTCCGGCGTTACACCTGTACATCATCGGATCACCAAAAGTACCATTACCTGGGTGCAGTGAATACAATGAGCAATAATTACTATATGAAGCTGGCCTCGGTTATACAACTATACATGTATGGTAATGCTTACACAAAGCATTTGTTTCGTCATCACCACCAGGCATGCAATCAGCATTGCCATCGCAGAGAAGGTCGAGCGTGAGAACCTGAGTTCCGGCGTTACACCTGTACATCATCGGATCACCAAAAGTACCATTACCTGGGTGCAGTGAATACAATGAGCAATAATTACTATATGATACTCATATTATATCAAAGCTGCAGGGAGCCTCGAATAGTTATACAATTATACATGTATGGTAATGCTTACAGTCAAGAGCATTGAGGATATCAGGATCCCCCTCATCTTCTTCGAAGGTCGGGCAATCAATAATGCCATTACAGAGAGCAGTCCTGTTGTAGCACTCTTCATCAGGTTTACAAGACAGATTGTCGACTCCGCACGGTAGGGCGTTACCAACGGTCAAGTCTTGGGCGTAGCAGTAGGCCGAAAGTGCCAGTGCGAGGCACAATATCGCACCGTTTCGCGTTATAAGTGCTTGCATATGCATTTCCAATTCTTGCAGCTATCGGACGTAATTTGCAATGAGACTGGCAAAAAGAAGCTATATATAGTCACCGCCGAAGGCTTCCTGCGTACACTCGACAGGGGCGAGTCTAGCATGAGGACGCGGCTACTGCCAAAGTGATTTATAAATATAAATTAGTAGGCGTGGCTTAGTTCGTGCGCTAGCGAAACCGACGCAATCCAGCGTCACCTCGTACCCATCTCGCAGCCGTGGAGTTACTCTAGCCTCGAACCCAGGCCTTCCTCGCCCGAATTTTATCGCGCAGCCGAGGAAGTTGTTCCCCGATTTTTCTCCACGGCTGCAAATCAAATCAAATCTGGGTGTAGACGGATACGAGGTTACTCCAGCGAGCTCTAACTCAACGCTTACACCCTAGCCCCTAGTAAAACCCTAATCCTAACCCTAACCCTTCCCCTAAACTACTGCCGAACCAATAGCTGCTTCGTTTTCATAAAGGCATGCGAAGTGGCCGAGAATATTTAGGCGCGCCTTTCTTTCTTGGACCTAAAGTGAACTTAGAAAATATGTAGGAATATGTGCTGTTTTTAATTAGCTAGGTTGGCACTCTCTCCATCCTGGAGATATGAATCTCAATGGGTTTAGTAATGCACGCAAGTGAAACCTTCTGAGGTTCAGCTCTGATGATTGCCAAGTGCAGTGAGGGTGACATATAGCCTCGAATCTCAGCTAGCATTCATTTACTTCTATATTTCTGGGTTAATCACATACTATATTAGTAACAATACATTTACCCCTATAGATAACAGTGCGATTATTTCCATAATCGCACACTTATTTAGTTCAACAAAGGCTGTAACTATAGAAACTGTAATGATATGTGATTAACGTGGAATCACATGGATTCTCGTACCATTTGGGAATAATTGCATTTGCAATAGGCAAAATTGCACTCGCTTCGCTCGTGCAATTACCTTACCTATTGCTCATGCAATTATTCCCAAATCGCACTCAAATCCGTGTGATTACCCATACTAATCATGCTCCCCATTTAAGGCATTTGTTCAAATGGCATCTCTGGAAGTTAGCTATATGAACACTGTCAAACTTATGGCGTATGAAAAGTCAGAGATCTGGACAAGTCTATACCAAGGAAGGCTTACTGCAGCTCCCAGGTTAGTTGAGTTTGTGTAGTCCTCTGTATTATAGTGGAGATATGAGTGCTGGAAACAGATCTATGGCATGATCAAGCGATGCGAACGTGAGTTTCAAGCAGCACAGCCCAGCTCCCCAGACTCTCCCATAGCAGCCATGTCAGATTCTTGTCAATCTCCTGAAAACCAGTCACTTTATTGTATCTTCTCCAGCAGCATTGCTTCCAGGTTTAGGTGCTGAATAATACCACTTATTATATGTTACTATAGTAACATGGTATAGTATTTTTTTCATAGAGCATGGTAAGAATTCCACAGAGCATAGGAAGCTCTAGAGATACAGGAAATGTGTACATATACTAAATGGCCTAGAGCATGGGCAGCTCTATGCTCTAAGCTATACATAGTTCATTTCTCTATTTGTTTAATTTTTGGACAAGTAGCTATCACACTAACCTCTTGCACTTCAGCACTCTGGCCGGCATTCAATATGGCATATTGTTTACATGCTCTAGAAACTCAGTTAGTGACATTTGTACTTTAACCTAGGTTCAAAAGTGTGACTGTAACATGCACACAAGTGTACCACCACCACCACCAGGGTGTGGAGATGAGTAGTGTGTGAGTCTAGAAGTAGTTGTGATGGTTGCAATCTCACTTGTGTACTGGTACTGAAGAGTGTGTAAAATGCAAATAATTTCGGATCTAGATTGCTGTTCAAACGGAATACAAAAACTACTCATTTTTCTTGGAAAATATGGGTGTTCAAAATTTGAAGGGCTGAGAACCAGAGTGGGCTAACCCCAAACAGACAATATACATACTGAATGCCTGAGTAGAAGTCAGAGATAGAATCGAGTCTGAATGTCCAGAAATATAATATAGGGGACACTCTTTGACCCCTTCTTATAAGGGAGCAAAGAGTGTCCCCCACACTCTTTTACCCCTTCTTATAAGGGAGCAAAGAGTGCCCCCCACACTCTTTGACCCCTTATAAGAAGGGGGCAAAGATCTAGGGTGTCCCCCACACTCTTTGCTCCCTTATAAGAAGGGGGCAAAGAGTGTCCCCCACACCTTTCACCCCCTTAAAAGAAGGGGTCAAAGAGTGTCCCCCACACTCTTTGCTCCTTGTTGTGGGGACTAATGTGTGTCCCCCATATTATGTTTCTGGACATTCAGACTCGATTCTATCTCTAACTTCTACTCAGGCTTTCAGTATGTATATTGTCTGTTTGGAGTTAGCCCACTCTGGTTCTCAGCCCTTCAATTAAAAGAGGGTTAAAGTAATTAATTTCACTACGGTAGTCGTGGAAACCAGTTACCCAACCCATAAAAAAGAAGGGCTGGGAGCATGTGAAAGTAACTTGACTGGCAAAGCTTATTTTTACTATTTCGTTCATATTTGCTGCCTTGCAGTGTTATCACCAGACTGCCCAGAATATTTGGTATTCCTTCTTTTTTTGATTGGGCTGCATGCAGGCTTCCGAGGCTAAACCCATAATCTATTGGTGCCAGTGGATTAATATGTGTCCAATACACTCCAGATCACCCTATGTATACTCAGCTCCACAGTTCACCACTCAAGACAGTGTGGGTACAGGTATACACAAACAAGTACATATTTTTCTGCAGTGCTGTACTGAGGATGCCCTAAAGGTTTTAAGCAGCCTTATGTTGTTGTTTGAGGACAAGAGCAACCTGGCCCTTCCTACAGCTCGTAGGGGTTGTTGCTTTGTAATTTTTGACTTTATCATAGTGAATCAAATGCATCATTTTCCTGTGTTACCAGATACTGCATAAAAAACAAGGTAAATGACACTTTATTTTGTGTGTGTGTATACATATTTTTTAGCGCTCGATAATATGTAAAATCATTAGATGTATATGGTTTCACTATTATTGTAAATGTAGGGCCTTAATTTAGATGTTTTGTTCAAAATGTGATTTCTGCCTAGTGGGGCAAACTGCCAAAAGGCTCTTTCCCAGAATCTTTAGGAGAGGCTAGGTGAAGGCTGGAAATGAGGCTTATAATCATCTTTTCCTAAACTATAGTTCATTGCACTGTCTATTATCATTTTGATCATAATGACAGGATACCAGCAACTAGATCCAGTCTCCAGTTAGGTCTGAATCATAGCCCCACCATAGTCCTACCACTAGCCCACAATCAAGGCTTGCTTGCCTTTTGCGGCAGTATACTAGCTGTAGGTGATTCTTAGCCTTGTCTGTGTGGGCTGGGGTTGCAACTAAGATGGGGCCATGATAGTAAATCTTTCAGACTGGCACATAAATATAGTAGCTATTCCATGTGTAAAGAGCCAGGCTGACTTTAAGAAAAATTGGCTTCATTACCTCATTTTGGGAAAGCACTTCCCTGGTGAAACCACATTGCAATACAGTGACACTATAGACACTCCATTAGGACAGCGGTATTTAATTTATGGAAGCGTAGAGCTTCACTTGGACTGGAAGTCCAATAAATACAGCACTTGTGCTCATTCAAATACACATGCAATCCTTCAATATCACATTCTTCTGTAGACAAGTGCTCCCAGTACCAGTTGTTGCCTGTTACAGCAGCCATGTTGACATACTTCCACTATGACCATGGTTGCTGGTGAGCAAAAATTTTGGATCCATGCCAGAGTACGTACAGCAACTCAAATAGCTAAACTGATATCCTAGGGCTCTACTGCCCAGGAACAAATTTTGCAGAGTATACACTGCACACTACAGTTTTTGAAGAGGATAAAAATGATGCAATAGCACAGTAAGTAGCTCAGAGGCAGCTGAATACAAATTCTAAAATGTTATGACATCACTATTGGTATTGCATTCTGAGAGTATAAAAGCATTTACATGAGGGTGCTATAATATATCTCTATGTCAAAAAGCAAGTTGAAAACACGGAATTATATATACTACTGAGTTGGTTGCAAGTTCTTATTTTACTGCTGTTTCTTGAATTTGAAGTTTGCAGTTAGCACATCATTCACTAGATAGTCAAAGTATTTTCCATCGATGAGGCCCTCTCCCTGGTAGCCTGGGTTCATGGCGGTCCAGCAGAGTTGGTCGTCAGCCACCTCCCTCTCCATGAAGCTCCACACAGGACGGCGCATCACAGGCACAGGCTCCTTGTTGGGCATGATCAGCATCTTGCGTACCTCGTCAATCTCAACTCCCTTGCGGAAGAACTGGCCTGTAGGTGAATAACATTGAATACCTATAGTTTGATGTTGCTAGATGGTTAGATGGTTGCTACATTCAGTGTGCTGAATAATCAGTTAATATTTCCGTAATATCCCATCCTTGGTCACCACGGTATCCTCAGTCGATCTCCCCGATGTCTCTTTCCTGCTGTGTTATGAACATTGACAAGCCACTAACCTAGCGGTTATGCAGTTGCGTGCTTGACTTTTCATGCAACTATAGCTAGGTGGTAACCACCTTTAGCATAATCACTTTATCGTATACTCTTCCTGTGTCCTGTATTAATCATGCATTATTTTCCAGTAAGTATATCCTTCAAACTACTACGCAACATAAGACATTTAATTGGCCAATTTATGCATATACTTAGGCACCGTGAGACTGTACCAGTATTGTATTCATCACTGTGCATTTGTGAAATAATGCATGAGTGTGAAGCATTCGTGCTTCACACTCATGCCGTAATGCACAGTGACTCATATAATAATATGATAATGAAACCACAAGCATTGGGTGTGTTATGACTAATATCTAAAGTAAACACATAATGGATACCATGAGCAAAACAAATTCAGATTAGCTCACCAATTATTCCATGAGAGTCTGTAATCACCTGGCCAGTACTGTGCCAGAACAGGTCTAGATGCTCATTCATGAACTTGATGGTGAAGCTGAGACCGACGTCCTGGAGGTCTACATACACTGCGGGATACTTGAAGCCTTCCACTGGTGGGGCCTCTGAGATGGTCAGCTTGCCATTGCTGAAGGTCAGCTTCTCAATGTTCCTAGCCTTAAGCGTGATCTTATCTCCGATATGGATTGTGTTAGCCTTAGCCTGGAATCTCAGAGCTGTGCCATTGGACTTCTTGTAACTGCTGCTGTGTATAATGATCCCCATTGATCCCAGCCAGGTGACTTCTTCTCTGCGAGAGTCCGGAACAAACATGGCATTCATGTGGACCTTCTTGTTGCTGATCAGGTTGAAAGTGAAACCATGTTCTCCCTGCACCGTGTAACAGAGGAGCTTTCCGCTGGGCAGTGCGATGCTGAAGTGAGGATCATCACCGACATCCACAACTGGCCTTCCTAACAGTAAAGAAAAACAAGTAGTTTATAATTAATGCTAATGTACATACGTAAGTAAACATGCACAGAAATTCCTCACACAGTAGGAATATTGTAACATACAGCTGCGCTGGCTGCATTGTTGAGGGCACTGCATGATCATGTGATGGGGGAGCTGTAGCTTGCCTACCCGAATGGAGATCTCTGACTATTTTTGCGACACACTTTGTTCAATCGTCACATTTTTTTGATCATGCTGTTTGTCTTCCAGCACTTTCATCTTCACTTATATGCAAATGCTACATGACTGGTAACTGCAGCCAGACAACCCTATTTAGAAGATTTACTCAGATCTCTGACCCTCTATGTGTCAAAAGCTAAAGAAGGCATCAACGTCTCTCAGCAGAAGCGCCATTTTAACTGAAGAGGCACAATATGCCTTACTAATGCAGTTGTATTCCTAAGCGTAACCCAACTATTGCTACATATATATGTATTATGTACATGCAAATGCTAGCTGAGATTAGAGTTTTCTCTGCAACACTACACTGAAAAAACTAGGGTTTGTTTTAACCGCGGTTTGGTTGTCTGAATTGCAAAACTAGCTTAATAACAATCCAGAGAGGTAAAATAAGATTCATCATTCACATTTCAGCCAAAATTGTGAGTAGTAAACCTTGTTCCACCCCCTCTTGATGTGTCTGGTGATAACTCATATTGTAACTATGTTCTGATAAGAGGACAATATTTTGAGTGGTGATGCTCATGTGTGGGCTATGAATGTAATAAGTGAGCATGAGGGAACATCCCTTGGCTTATGAATGTCAATGACACGTCATCATCCGATGCATCCCAAAGTCTGATTGTGAATAATGACCCTGCATGGGTTCATTCCTATGGGTCTATTCAAGCTTCATTTTGCAACTGCAATTCAGACAACCAAATCATGGTTAAAATAATCCCGCAATTGTTTCAGTGTACTTGCCTCACGCTAAGGTACTTGGCAATAAAAGATGAGAAAGGGGGTTCTGTTTACTTACTGCATGTAAATCCGTTTCCTACAAATGGAGAGATGCATTCACAGGTGAAGTTGTTGGGTCCAGGCCGCTCCCAGCAATCAGCATTCGGATCACATGGCATGTCATCGCAATCCTCTACAAAGGGAAGAAAATTTTCACATAGTTGTGGTAAGCCTAGTTTGTAGTACCTGTTAATCCTATGTGAGGTCTGGCAGCCATTAATAGATAGGTATAGGAGAGTAGTGAATGAATCCATGCAACTACCTTGCAAAAATAAGTGAGTGAGAAATCAAATGGAAAACAGTAGGGGGTGAGTGGTAGTGAGCATATGAACCAAGCCATGGGTATAAGGGATGGAGGATATGAGTGTAAAATATTGGCAGAATTTTTTTTTCATAAGAACATCCAGCTACTCTTTGCTATCGCTATGCACATGTGCGTGCATCATAGGAAAAGTACAGTAGGTGTACCTGGTAATACATTCAGTGCTATGATATTAAATGTAACATGCAGCTGTATTAGCTAAGATTTGATCTTTTAGCAGATTAGATTACAAAGAGCGTCCCTCACCATCATCATGGATGATCACTGTGGCATTTCTACCTGCCTGGCATGAGCAATCACTATCCAGGACGCTCACAGACACAGTAAAGTACTCATTTGGCTCTGGAATAAGATCATCTATGATGTGAACTGTGAAGATTTGGCTTGGGTCATCAGCACTGAATGTAAAGTTTTGCCAATTAGCATAATAGTCTTCACCATCTGAATGTATATGGAAAGATAAGATAAAGTCTTAAAGAATGCGTTGTAATAAGTACATACAGATTAACAGAAAAACAAAATGTTGGTAAGTTCATATCACTACAAACTGCTGAATTTAGGAATGATATGGACAGGTTTAGCTGGGCTACAGGTTATAATAGACTGTTTGGTTGGATACAGGTTGTGTCAGGGCCTAGAGCTTACCAATGGCACTGCCATCTTCTGTGTGAACAGTCACATTGCATTGTATTCCTGCCTCCTTCATCCCATCAAGGACGATGGGGATGTCGATGTATTGAGTAGGAGGTCCTTCTATCACATATAATGTTTCATTTTCAGGTTCAATTATCACACCTGTGGGGTAATACAGATAGGGCTAGTCAAGTGTATACTTATGAACCGTGTCACCATGCATGTACATGTGGCAATTTAGGCTGGCCATTTAAATTTCACTGAAAGATTCCAACAGTTTAAATGCTCAGTATTGATTTTAAAAGGCCACAAGAACAAGAACACTAGCAGAAATATGTGCACGTAATTTGAGGCATGCAGTATTGTTACAGTATAGATTTTAAAGACCACAAGTAGCTACCTACAAAGAGGGCATTATTATGAGAACAATGCTGTCGAAGATATTAGTAACTGTAATTATATCACGTACTGTCATCGTCATAAATGCACACGCGAGCCATGGGGCGGTCGATAAAGCAACTGTCAGTGGAATTGATCACAACATAGAAGCATTCAATATTCTCGCAGAGTGTGTCATTCAATATTGTGATATCCATGCCAATCAATGCATCACTTCCCATTGACATATCAAAGACCAGATCCAATGGGGCTACTGCCACATAGTCCTCTCCGGCTATAAAAGAGGAAAAATATAATAAGATTGCACTTATTATACATATATATGTATTAGCATCTTTATCAAAATTTACCAATCACAGCATAGACGTGAATGGAAACTACTGTGCAGTAACAGTGAAAACATACCCACAGCTTCACCAGGGCCCATGATAGTAAAAATGGTGAATGAAATATCACGGTCCAACATCACAGCATTCCTTTCGATAAAGACACGTACGGATCCTTCATTCTCAATGACATGGTACTCTTCTTGTGTAAAGCCAATGGTTACATTTGCTAGAGAGTGGAAAACAGACGTGAACTATAATTGTGAAACCTTCTGCATCATGCACTATATAGGTTTAATAAAAATAATGTATAAGAATATAGTAGTAGATCAGCCATAAACATCACTGAGTCCCTTTCAAACTACGTGTACGTATATGCACCATATCATGACTGTGCGCGGCAGCATGTATAATTGGTAAGGCATCTTCTTTGGTACAATGGTCTGATGTACATGTACAGTTACTGTTCAACCATGCCCAGGCTGCTATTCATATCCGCTCACCCACTGTACTTACAGTCTTACACCCACATCTCTGTTCACCTACTGTACTTACACTTGGCAGTGTGGTTATGCTTGATATTACATGCTTTTCTATAGTATCCTATTTAGTGGAAAACTAAATACATAACACCACTGAGGTATTTAGGTCACCAAAATTAAAAAGACAGTGAGAGAAGAATTTTTTGGATATTATCTTTACCCCTCTTTTCTCTCTCCCACTATAATGGTATAGTTATGGGTAGCCTCTCATAAGGAGAGTGATTACGTTGACAAACGTACATGACTTCTCTCTAAGCTGTTGACAACTGAACTTACATGCATGCACACTAGAAGGTATGTAGCAACTCCTAAACAGTTCTAGCTATATTCATGCAGTACTCACCCCTGCACTCTGGTGGTGCTGGTTGGAACACTGCAGAATTTATTAATTGTGTGCATGTTGAGTCTGCATCTCCAATCAGCTTGAAGCCTGTGTTACACGTGTAAGTGCAAGTATCCCCAACTGAGTTGCCAGTGCATATAAACGTGCCATTCGGAATGGGAGGTGGATTAGGACACAGTGCTGCAGAGCAAGGGTATGTCAACAGTACATTTATCGGTAGATAAAGAAGTGAATACAAATGAGCTATATATGACAGTAATAAGAGGCTCACAAATTAAAGAGCCACAGTTTTAAATTTATGTTCATGCATGCTGAGGTTTTCCAAGCCAATGTTAATCAGGTCCTGCATATAAATTAGCCATTTGTAAGTGAATTCTATTTTGAACACATGCCACATCTGAGAAGGCACTGCAATCACACCAGACAGTTCAAGTTATATTCTGGAACCACTCACGCCTGCACTCTGGTGGTGGTTCTGCTGGAAATGCTGCAGCGTTTGCATCAATTTGTTTGCATATTGCTGTAAAACGTCTTTTCAGTACTCACACAGTTTCACTACATTCACACACAGATCAACCGCAAACATGACTAAAACTTTTCAGGCTATATAACTAGTGGCTTATTATTTGTGAAGCTCTTTTAAATTTTATGTACATGTATATTTTACTATGCACTCTACGTGTGAACATGTACAGGTTCCAATTTCAACCCATGCTAATCAAGTCCAGTCTAGAAATACGGCATTCGGGATGACTTTAAGGCATGCAACAAAACCATAGCTAATAATGCAGTACTCACGCCTGCACATTGGTGGTGGTACTGGCGGAAATGCTGCAGAATTCACATTTGAAGCTGCTGTGCATGTTGTGGTTGGATCTCCGATCAGCTCAAAGCCCGGATTACAGGTGTAGGTAGCAGTGTCACCGACTGAGTTTCCAGTGAATGTCACCATGGCATTATCAAGGGCAGGAGGATCGAGACACAGTGCTGCAGAGGAAGAGTGTGCAAGTAATATAGTCATTAATGTAGATAAAGAAGTGAATGAAAGAAATATAGATGAGAATTAAGAGCTTTACAAATAAAAAGCCACCAGTGTATGTGTACATTCATGCTAAGGTTTCCAAGCCATGCTAATCCGGTCCTGCATATGAAAGAAGCATTCGTAGATGATTTTTATCTTGTACACATGCCACAACTGAAAAGACATGCAATCAGTTTTAGTTATATTAATGCAATACTCACGCCTGCACATTGGTGGTGGTACTGCTGGAAATGCCGCAGAATTCCCATTTGAAGCTGCTGTGCATGTTGTGGTTGGATCTCCGATCAGCTCAAAGCCCGGATTACAGGTGTAGGTAGCAGTGTCACCGACTGAGTTTCCGGTGAATGTCACCATGGCATTATCAAGGGCAGGAGGATTAGGACACAGTGCTGCAGAGGAAGAGGTATGAGATAAATAAGTGAATGAATACATACCAACAATAAGATTGAAAAGCCACCTGTGTTGATTAGAGAACACTTACTAGAGAGTCCTAGTTACCTATATTTATTAAATATATACTCACGTCTGCACATTGGTGGTGGTACTGCTGGAAATACTGCAGAATTTCCATTTGAAGCTGCTGTGCATGTTGTGGTTGGATCTCCGATCAGCTCAAAGCCCGAATTACAGGTGTAGGTAGCAGTGTCACCGACTGAGTTTCCAGTGAATGTCACCATGGCATTATCAAGGGCAGGAGGATCAAGACACAGTGCTGCAGAGGAAGAGGTATGAGATAAATAAGTGAATGAATACATACCAACAATAAGATTGAAAAGCCACCTGTGTTGATCAGAGAACACTTACTAGACAGTCCTAGTTACCTATATTTATTAAATATATACTCACGGCTGCACATTGGTGGTGGTACTGCTGGAAATACTGCAGAATTTCCATTTGAAGCTGCTGTGCATGTTGTGGTTGGATCTCCGATCAGCTCAAAGCCCGGATTACAGGTGTAGGTAGCAGTGTCACCGACTGAGTTTCCGGTGAATGTCACCATGGCATTATCAAGGGCAGGAGGATTAGGACACAGTGCTGCAGAGGAAGAGGTATGAGATAAATAAGTGAATGAATACATACCAACAATAAGATTGAAAAGCCACCTGTGTTGATCAGAGAACACTTACTAGTTACCTATATCATATACTCACGTCTGCACATTGGTGGTGGTACTGCTGGAAATACTGCAGAATTCCCATTTGAAGCTGCTGTGCATGTTGTGGTTGGATCTCCGATCAGCTCAAAGCCCGGATTACAGGTGTAGGTAGCAGTATCACCGACTGAGTTTCCAGTGAATGTCACCATGGCATTATCAAGGGCAGGAGGATCGAGACACAGTGCTGCAGAGGAAGAGGTATGAGATAAATAAGTGAATGAATACATACCAACAATAAGATTGAAAAGCCACCTGTGTTGATCAGAGAACACTTACTAGACAGTCCTAGTTACCTATATTTATTAAATATATACTCACGGCTGCACATTGGTGGTGGTACTGCTGGAAATACTGCAGAATTTCCATTTGAAGCTGCTGTGCATGTTGTGGTTGGATCTCCGATCAGCTCAAAGCCCGGATTACAGGTGTAGGTAGCAGTGTCACCGACTGAGTTTCCGGTGAATGTCACCATGGCATTATCAAGGGCAGGAGGATCGAGACACAGTGCTGCAGAGGAAGAGGTATGAGATAAATAAGTGAATGAATACATACCAACAATAAGATTGAAAAGCCACCTGTGTTGATCAGAGAACACTTACTAGACAGTCCTAGTTACCTATATTTATTAAATAAATACTCACGGCTGCACATTGGTGGTGGTACTGCTGGAAATACTGCAGAATTCCCATTTGAAGCTGCTGTGCATGAAATGCTGCAGAATTCCCATTTGAAGCTTGTGGTTGGATCTCCGATCAGCTCAAAGCCCAAATTACAGGTGTAGGTAGCAGTATCACCGACTGAGTTTCCAGTGAATGTCACCATGGCATTTGCAAGGGCAGGAGGATTAGGACACAGTGCTGCAGAGGAAGAGTGTGCAAGTAATATAGTCATTAATGTAGATAAAGAAGTGAATGAAAGAAATATAGATGAGAATTAAGAGCATTACAAATAACAAGCCACCAGTGTATATGTACATTCATGCTAAGGTTTCCAAGCCATGCTAATCCGGTCCTGCATATGAATGAAGCATTCGTAGATGATTTTTATCTTGTACACATGCCACAACTGAAAAGGCATGCAATCAGTTTTAGTTGTATTAATGCAATACACACGGCTGCACTCTGGTGGTGGAACTGCTGGAAATGCTGCAGAATTCCCATTTGAAGCTGCTGTGCATGTTGTGGTTGGATCTCCAATCAGCTCAAAGCCTGGATTACAGGTGTAGGTAGCAGTGTCACCGACTGAGTTTCCGGTGAATGTCACCATGGCATTTGCAAGGGCAGGAGGATTAGGACACAGTGCTGCAGAAGAAGAGGTATGAGATAAATAAGTGAATGAATACATACCAACAATAAGATTGAAAAGCCACCTGTGTTAATCAGAGAACACTTACTAGACAGCCCTAGTTATCTATTTATTAAATATATACTCACGGCTGCACATTGGTGGTGGTACTGCTGGAAATACTGCAGAATTCCCATTTGAAGCTGCTGTGCATGCTGTGGTTGGATCTCCGATCAGCTCGAAGCCCGAATTACAGGTGTAGGTAGCAGTGTTGCCGACTGAGTTTCCAGTGAATGTCACCATGGCATTTGCAAGGGCAGGAGGATTAGGACACAGTGCTGCACCTGTGTTGATCTGAGCAAGTTATCTATATACTCACGTCTGCACATTGGTGGTGGCACTGCTGGAAATGATGCAGAGATCCCACCAGCATCTTCTGTGCATGTTGTGGTCGGATCTCCGATCAGCTCGAAGCTACTCACGTCTGCACTTAAGTGGTTGTACTGCTGGAAATGATGCAGAGTTCACCAGCATCTTCTGTGCATGTTGTGGTCAGATCTCCGATCGGCTCAAAGCCCGAATTACAGGTGTAGGTAGCAGTGTCATTGACTGAGTTTCCAGTGAATGTCACCATGGCATTTGGACAGGCAGGAGGATCAGGACACAGTGCTGCAGAGGCAAGAATGATGTAATGGCGCAAGTATGTACGAGCCCTGGTGCACCACATGAATGTTATCAATGGGGGCAAGTGCTTGCATGATACCCCAGAGTTTGAACTGTAAAGCAGCATGAGAACACTTACTAGACATTCTGGTTATATTAGGAAGTACTCACGTCTGCACATTGGTGGTGGCACTGCTGGAAATGATGCAGAGTTCCCACCAGCATCTTCTGTGCATGTTGTGGTCGGATCTCCGATCAGCTCGAAGCCCGAATTACAGGTGTAGGTAGCAGTGGCACCAACTAAGTTTCCAGTAAATGTCCTCATGCCATTTACAATTTCAGGAGGATCAAGACATGTTACTACAGAGCAAGAGATATGTGATGAGCGGAAGAGATTTTTTTTATCGCTACAAGTAACTGATAACAGATCTTAGTTATGCATGTTAGATGACTCAGCAACTTACGATCATCGTCAAGAATAGTAATGCTTCCAGTTCCACTTCCAGAAGAAATTATAGCAAAATCTGTACCTACATTTAGTCCAGAAAGCTGAATATTTATAAATTCATCAGATTCCGGATCACCATCATTAGTGATTGGTACAATCACTGTTTGGGTTGTACCAGACGTATCCCCAGCAGAAAATGTCAGTGTCATAGTGGTTGCGGTGTAGTCATCACCAGCTATAGAAAAAAGTGTGTAATATTTGTAATGGCTATTATGATATTTGTCATAATATTAAGAGATAGTGCCACAGTATGCAAACATAATACCGGTATTCATAGGCAAAAAGACTATATACCACATAATTCCCCGATGTCTATTACATGTGCTATACCTGTTGCAGTGCTTCCACTAACAACTGTTTCAAAAGTCACTTCAACATCAAAAGTTAAAGTTGCACCAATACACTCAACGGTCACCATCACACTTCCATCATCTTCGTTCACCGTGTACGTAGTTGGTGACAGCTGGAATGTAGCCACTGTGTGGGATAAATACTTATTTTTTATCATTCTATTTTTGGAGCCGTACAGCTCTAGACAATGCTAATACTACAGCTTGGTATATTATGCAGCTGCTACCATGCACAACAAAAACAGTTAATTGCGTGAATATTATATATTTTTGACTCACTGATTATACCAAACATAGAACAGTATGTCTCGTCAGTCAAGAATGGTATTTGCTTTTGCTACAGTCGATGATTGCTCTTTAAGAAGCAGCTCCATGCATGCAGCTGTAACCATCAGTGTTATCAGTTATAGCTATCATCTGAATCTCTCAAGATTATCTACGTACCCTTTGATCAGATATTTTATACAGTTCTAGGATAGTACAGGTATCCCACAGTCTACAGTTTGGCTCAGTGCTAGAAGTAAGGTTAGGATACTATTTAAGTCAAAAACAGTTAATTGTGTGAATATTAGCTAGATATTTTTGACTAACTGATTATACCAAACATAGAACAGTATGTCCCGTGAGTCGGGAATGGTATTTGCTTTTGCTGTACAGTCGTTTAGAAGTGGATGATTACTTTAGAAGCAGCTCCATGCATGCAGCTAGCTGTAACCATCAGTGTTATCAATTATAGCTATCATCTGAATCTCTCAAGATTATCTACCTTTGATCAGAAATTTTGTACAGTTCTAGGGTAATACAGGTAGCCTACAGTCTATAGTTTGGCTTAGTGCTAGAAGTAAGGTTAGGATACTATTTAGGTCTTGTGTTGCACTTATGGGTCTTGGATTACACTCGTAACTACTGGGGTGTGCAGACCTAGAACTAAACTAGAGAAGACTCTTTGGATGGTTCTTCTTACTGCATGTGGCAGTGGTTTAGAGTGATTCATTCTTGGTATCGAGGGTAATTGCACTGCCAAGTGTAAAGATAGCGGGGAGTAGAGATGCATATGTATTAAAATCTCAAAGCGGGTGGGGTGAGACGGATTGTGAGCCAGCCTTTTGTTAAGAATAACAACTAACCCAGAAGCATGCTGGCCTTCGGCAGATTGTTGTGTCTATGTACAATATATCTTCAAGGATCAGCCATGGCTGCTATGGGAGAATGGAGAGATGAACGTAGTCTGGCGTAGCCTGCCCCTCACGAAAAAAACTGCACACGACTATAAAAATTTTGTTTGGCCAAGACTCCTTACAGAAACTGAAAGTAGAGAAGCTTCACATAGTTTTAACCCAAGGATCCAAATGGTATAAGTTGTGATCCTCTGTGATCCCTCCATACCAAACATTAATTACATTACCAAGGGTAATCGCACTGCCAAGTGTAAAGTATAGTGGTCGAGTAGAAACGAATGTATTTGAATCGCGACTTGGGTGTGGCGAGACGGACCGTGAGCTAGCTTGTCACAAAAATAATAATTGACTCTAATCTTGAGAAGCTACAAAAAAGCAACTGGTCTTTGGAAGATTGCTGCCTCTGTCTGCAACATATTTTCAAGGATCAGCCATGGCTGCTACGGGCAAGTGGAGAGACGAGGTGGGCTACTAGAAACTTACAAGCATATCACTCGAACGTGCTATCCATTAATAGCGCTCATATCTCTACTTATACAGAGGATACACAAACTCTACTAACCTGGGAGCTGTAGTAAGCCTTCTTTAGTATTGGTAAAAGTATGTGGTAAACTTGTCCAGATCTTTGATGCTTGATGCACTCTAAGTTCAAAGACAGCAACCATGTAACTACCAGAGATGCAATTTTGACCACGTGCTTTGTAGGCCCCCCCCCTAAAGAGACATATAAAATGTATACAGTTTTGTAACTCCTCACATAAACCTCCTTCTTATCTTTACACGTGGCAGTGTATTTACACCCCCTTCTTATCTTTTTACTTGGCAGTGTATACATCATAAGTCATCAATAATATAGCAATGTTTTCCCATCAGTCCAAGTGTTCTGACAGCCTTGCATCAATCAAATTTGATGGGCTAGAAGAATGAATAACTGACTGCTAAAAGTACCGTAGTATAATCACTCCATGCAGTGCATGCACTACTCACCTTTTCATGCATGGCCGTGATGTGCACTGAGCACTGATATGGAAAACAGGCGATGTTGAGACACGTGAGCAAAAACGATATGCTAGGAAACATTGGTGTCTTTATTATAATCAATAAGAGCAAACGGGTTAACCTGAGATTTCAGCCATTCATAGTGCGGTAAAATTTACTTGCTTGCAGTTTATTGTGGTATCATACTTATACCAAGAATGAATCATTATCATTGTAACCCACTGCCATAGTACATGCTATACCAGGTTACTCCGTCACTTCGACATACCATCATCATTCAGGATGTTAACAACTGTTTGAGGAGGTGAAAAGCTGGCAAGTGGTCCAGTAACACTCCCCATCACGTTGATGGTTTCAGTCATCTCCACAAGGTCATCATCCATAATGGGGATCGATACATCCATTGTAGCTCCTCTGACACTTGTAGCACCAAAGGTCAGGACTTGTGTGGTAGCACTGTAGTCACTACCATCTAAAAAAACACAATAGCGATGTCTAATCAGTACTTGGCATTTACTACTAAAATGGTTGTCAACTGTATCCCTGATTCCATACTGTATAGAGTATGTCAACTGATTTATTTTAGGCTGGTTTTTCACACATATACTCTGATGATTTGTTTAACTATCACTAACATGTGCATGAACTGAGACAGTATCAAACTACAAATAACATGTACCTATAGCAGTGCCACCTGCTACAGTCTCAACTGTCACATCAATGGGAAAGGTCAGATCTGCTCCACTGAGTTCCACAGTCACAACCGCTGGCCCAGCATCTTCACTCACATCATAGGATGTTTCGGTGAAGGAAAACACAGCCGCTGTGAGGGGGTATTGATAAAGGTTACTAAATCAGTATAATAGTATAAGTGCATGACTAACAGTTCTAGCAAAGGGACGTTAAATGCATGATTTGGCTACTTGGCTATTCTATTCAAACTGTAGCCTTGCTGTATATATGGCTAGTTAGCTGTAATGCTGTAGTACTAGAATATCTGCATGCTCCATATATCTACATAAGGGCTCTTGATGTGTTCTTGTGCATGTGATATTATATATTGTATAAGGGATCATCTATATATATAGCACTGACCTTGTAGATTGAGATATCAAAGTACTAAAGCTTTATACGAGACCAGAATAGCATAGACAAATACCTAGAATGTTGCCACTGACATGATTTTTACAATTGAATCTATAGTGCAGTCAACCATAAACAGCGGGTGGTTCATATTACAATTCAGTTATAGATCAACATCAATTGAGTACACTAGTGGAAATGCATGACATCACCAAAGTTGAGAAAGCTGGTCATTCTGATTTAGGTTTGTAGAATCACCATCATAATATTATGCAGGATATATTAAGATACATATTTCAGAAATGTTCATTGAACCACTCCACACGCAGTGCACATAATATATATACAGTATGTGGTAGTTCCCATAACATACCATATGTGGTAGTTCCCATATTACCCTAACACACTATCTTAGACAAGGTACATATTGGTGGCAGATATTACGGTCTATATTAATGCTTACCATCATTGTCAGCAATGAAGACAGTCGCAGAAGATATACCGAATACGATTTGTGAATTATTGTTGCCAGATACTATATTCAGCGAGACATCAAAATCTTCTGTAAGCTCAAGAAAGTTATCATCAATGATGGTAATGTTCACAGTCTGTGGTATGAGTATGTTATTGAAATCAAAGGTCAGATCGGGGGTTACTGTCAAAAAGTCCAGTCCACCTTCGCAAGAAGAGAGGTAACATAAAATTATAATTCCACCATGCATGTCATTGCACAAACCTGTTGCTGTTCCATTAGACAGTCCAAGGTTGACCACAAAGCTCTGACCAGCAATGTCACTGAGATTCCCAGTAGCCACTGAACCTGAAACAGTCACTTGCACAATAGGGATACCTTCAGCTGCATTATAGATGCTTGCATCAAGAGTCAGGCTAACCACAGCTATAGAAATTGAAATATGTATAGTATAACTACATTATGCTATTTTCATTTTCATCAACATGAAATAAGAGTAAAGACACTCCGGGGGAAAAAACAGAGCCCAGCTGGAATTTGAACCCAAGACATTCTGATTAGTACTCTTATCCCTGAGCTGCTGCAGCCCCTGAACAGAGGAGCACTTGCCAGTAGAGCCTAGCCGATTCCCTCAATATTTATTCTTTTCTGTCTGGTTGAAATTAGCTACAAAATATTGTATGAAAACTTCCTTTTTAGTTTTGTGCAGTAATAAAGGCTCAAAACTAAAAAGGAAGTAATATTTTTCAACCAGACAGAAAAGAATAAATATTGAGGGATTTTTTTTGAGAGTCCAGCTGGGTGGGAGGGCTCTGATTTGGGCATATTATTACAAGATAGATAGATCACTGCATAGTGGGTGCATGACCCATTATCTACCATGGAAAAGGTTTTCTCCTGTGCGAAGCCGAGGGAGATAATATTTCCCAAAGCCATACACCTCACTATGCAGTGATTTATCCTATACATAACGGCCTATATATAACCATCAATTATACCTTCTATAACCATCTACAATTAACCGTCTCTATAATCACCTATAATCATTCTTAGATCAATTAATCAGCTAGCCAGCTGACATTTCTAATTTCCTCATTAATTAAGGATCTAAGCGCACGTGCCGCTTGGAGTAAACTACAAGCATACCATACTTGCTCACGTACGCACAATGTTGCAGCTAGCCATTAAGCTAAATCACAAATACAGAGGCAAAGTACGGCCAGCAATGACAGACACCACTACAATGGCATGCTAGAGCAGAGAGCGCTCATCTAACGCAGTTTGTGTTATAGTTAGCAACATCTTGCTCAACGGTCATAATTTCTCCTGGGTAGTAGCTATCTGTGTTCTCCAGCGCTCAGAAACTCCAGAAAGTCCATGCCCATGCGTTCAACAAACAGCAGTAATATACCACTAAACTGGCTGAGGTTCGTTTGCTTGATGATCCCAGCTCTTTCTAGGGCTTAAGCGCTGGCTGTTTTGCCGAGATTCTTATCCATGATCGGTCCTCGCCACGTGACTGAGTCGATGACGTCACCCGCGCAGACATTTTCAGCGGCCACTCCCGGCCAGGAAGCACTCTCTCGCATCTCCTTCAGCTGCAGCACTTACAATATGAAGAGTAATGGTCATGCAAAGATGCTTACCGTGAAAGTGATCGAGACCTGATGGATTATTAAAGTGGGCGGAGTCTCGTACGTACGACGTATAATATTATATAAAATTGTAGCTATGGAGTTACTGCGTTGTCGAACCCTCCCGCCTGGGTACGCCTGGAGTTGGAGGACCTGCAGCATAACGTGCTTGCTAGCTATAACATTATGACCCTCATGCTCAGCGGCTCGCAACGAACTTGGGAAGGTGTGTCCGCATAGCGATCTAAAAGTCCACCTTAGTAACGGCATGTAAGGTAAGGCGGTGACAAATTTTCGAGGTAATTCCGTGCTCGGTTGCTCAAAACTGACCATTGCACCAACGGTTTGCAATGGAACTTAGTATGTTATACAGCCAGAGACCCAGTGTCAACACTGGAAGTTTGGAGAGTGTAGCCATTCATCCCTCAAAATAACACAACATTGAATTCGCAGTTTCCGAAATTAAACACCGTTAGAAATTACCCCGCCTTACCTTTAGTACATGGTAAAAAAACAACAACATCACTAATAGCTGTTGGGCGAACTTACCGAAGCAAGGGTTAATTGTAAACGGACCTCCTGTTAACCCGGGCAGACAACTTCCGCAGCGTAGACCAGACTCAGAGGTGATGCACTCCCGGACTATCGGGCAGCCTCCGTAGTAGGGGAAAAGGCACTTGTCTGCAAGGAGTATGATATGAACATACCCCATAGTAATGCATAGTGCTTAGAGAAAACAACTAGAGAGACACCTCAGACACAACTTACTTTCACAGATGATATTTACTTCGTCCGATCCATCACCACAATCATCGACACCATTGCAGAGCTCAGCAATAGTAGCTCCCGCCATTCCACTAGCGCACAGAAATATCATCGTGTTACCTATTCGAGGAGGAAGAATTGCCATAAAGACAGATGCACGCGTGCATGCCGCAATGATTTTACTTACAGTCCAAGCTATTAAAACCGATTGATTCGTCAATTTGGGATGGAGTAGTACCACTCGTACAGTCGAAATTGCCGTCGCAGATCTGGGTGCGATTTAGGCAGTCGTCTGTATCCAATGCGTCCACATTATTCTGGCAGGAAAGGTTATCCGTAAATACGTCATCACACGGTCTCAACTGGCCAGTATATTCTGTGGGCTGACCGTCACTGCGCTGGAGGATCAGGAGGACCAGCGTAGTCGCTAGTAAGTACTTCATGTCGACGTCTGTTTTGAACTCTTGCCCTAGCGATAGCAATCAAGCTAGAACCGTCTGCGGCGACAATTGCACACAAGTAAACTGAGTGCTCTGGAAATGCTGTACTATATATAGGCTGCCGTTTTCAAATTTGACTGCATGCACGCGTACCAATCGCTGCCTGATACCAGATGCCTATCAAGTGCATTTAATACATAGAACACTACCATAACTAGGTCGCTTGAGTCCGCCATTCCTGAAAAATCTCTGCATGTTTCCTGTTATCCCAATTTCAAAGTCATCCATAGTAGTTTGCCCATGGATAATAGATCGCTCTAATGGCTGTTGACGTAATCGCTGCGCTTGCTGTAGCTGTACGAGACTAGCGTCTGCACTTACAATATCTTACAATATTAACAGTACTTATCACGTGCGCCACTAGTGGAAGTACAGTACATCAAACTAGCTTAGTTTTGTGTTGCCTAGATGGCAAAAAAAAAGTGGTAGGTAGCAAGCTCTTTTCAAATGCTTATTCTTTTTTTATTGATACCATAAAATGTCCATAAGAAATACGAACAGCAATTTATTAGCTAGGCCATTGCACACCACACGTACACTTGACATTCTTAACTCCTTGGGATTCTCCTTTTATAGAGGCATACACAGTATGTACATACTAAGAGGAATATTACAGTTAGCTGGTTCACTACTTAGTTGGGAAGCTCTGTTTATTCCGAGCTTTATTGTCGTGAGTTAGTTGGGAAGTTCTATTTATTGTAGTGCGTTTAGGCCATAACATCTCTCTAATAGCATGGCACTATTAGTATATGTCTCTTCAGCTCTGCATGCTTTGCATGATGTAGAGTCTGTAGAGACCACTTTTTTCTTCCATTACTGTAGCTAAGCCTAAGGGTATAATGTCTCGCAGGGCTAGGGTCACTGGCAGAAGGATGGCAAAACAGAAGTATATATACACACAGGAGCCCATAACCATGGGCTCCTGATGCAAGTGGCTGAATTAATTAATTTAACCCTTTAGGTCCCCTTTTCTGGAGACATATATGGATTAGTGCCAATTTAGTGGATCGTGTGAAACGAAAAGAGTCTTAAATTGAAGAAATTTGGACCAGTAATGATCGAGAGACTTGTTTTATACCTTTGGTGAGAATAGTTTAGTGTGTCTTGTGAGGCTATTGTACCTGTGTCATACATGTGGGTGGGATAAAACTCTTGAGATGGTGGTGACCTAAATTTTTGCACGTTCACTTCCAACAGGCATTATTGACAAAATCAAAATGTTCAAAGTTAGAAGTTGAAAAGGTTCAAGATCGGCTCGACAAACAGGGAGACTACACTCTTCTTAATTGTAAGTTATCAGTATAGGTATGAGTAGTCTTGTGACCTTAATTCCTCTAAAGTTGAATTTTTAGTGGAAGGTTTGGGTCTTGAGGCTAGAGTGTGATACAAAACATAACAGCCTATTAAGAAGGCCGAAGTAATACTGCCCATTCATATTTAAACGTGTCAGAAAATGTAACAGGCTCTCCAATTAATAGCAAGTGAAATGCGCGCACAGAATCCTGGTGACATCAATTTGGATAAAGTCTCCACGATGGAGAGAGTAGATGTACGGTAGCCAAGTATTCATATAGGTGTCAATACCATGTTCTGATTAATCATCTAGCCCTAATATGCCAACATATACAGCATGGAATGTAAACAGAAGTCTTTGTGAGCTGCTACACCATAAACGTGAGAAGGTTAAAGGTTCCCTAACTTCCAACCAGGCCAAGATTGTTGGCCCATAATTAGCTGTCTTTGATATACCCCCAGCTACCATGGAATGGAATGGGAAAACGGGGCATGCGCGTATTGCACCTGGGAGCAGTGTACTTGCTGTTCCTTCATTTGGGCGCTGGGCTAAGGAATGCAAATCAGACAGGCTGTCTTATGATCTAGGATTTGACTGCAGATAATATGATTATTGCACTCTTGGGTATGCAATCTTATAATGTTCAGTCAAGCATGTGACTTTACTAAAGGTCATGTGATCTCCATTCAAGCATGTGACTTGACTGAAGGTCACATGATCTCCAGTCAAGCATGTGGTTCTAATTAGAAATTTCAATAGCCAATCACACTCCGACTACCCTCAAATAGAAACTGCAAGATGTTTGTGGGGGAGAGTGCATGTAAACATTTAGACACATGACCTTTTATAAAGTCACATGCTTCGCTGGATATCACATGACCTTTAGTCAAGTCAATTAATTGACTGGAGGCCCCAAACCATGTCTAGTACAACTGATAGGCTATATTGCCTATACTATAACCAAATTGGACCATATGGTAACAGTAGGATGGTTGAAAAATGAGGAAATAGCATCTTATAGCACTTGTTAATTGACCAAACTGAGCACCAATGCCTCAAATTGTCTCTCAGGAACAACCATACAGTTACAATTCGTGTGTAGCCCAATGAATCTTGCTATTAGTAAACTAGCTTATTTGAGGGGAGGGGGGAGGGGGAGGGGGAGGGGGGGGGGGCAGGACATTTGCACACTATACAGCTGATCAAGGTTACAGTTGCTCTATAAACTGGTGAAAGTGAGATTGAATGACCAATGCATTGTTGAATAAACAGGTGCATATGTTATTTACCCCCTCAATATCTCATATTGCATATGTTATCCGATACGTTTGCCTAGAGGTATACAGACAAATTTTCTGTTCATTAAGTAATTGCCTCTTATAATGAGCAGCAGCTGTGTGTGTGTGTGTGTGTGTGTGTGTGTGTGTGTGTGTGTGTGTGTGTGTGTGTGTGTGTGTGTGTGTGTGTGTGTGTGTGTGTGTAGTATTGGATATCCAAGATAACGAGGCAGTAATGTGTAAAAGTTACTGAGTATCAAAACTTCTGGGGGAACCTGCCAAGTATGGTCATCAGATTTCCTAATACTGGTCGGTAGAGATGCAGGATAGCTTAGAGTTGTACGATACAGCTTAACCTTTTGGCAGCCCTGAGTCTTCACTCTCTCCTACCAGTTCAGCAAATGCACTGTCATCATTCTCAACATCGGGATAGTGAGCATTGGTTGCACTGGAGGGGAGGGGAGGGGAGGGGAGGGGAGGGGAGGGGAGGGGAGGGGAGGGGGAGGGGAGGGGAGGGGAGGGGAGGGGAGGGAATAAAGAAGAAAGTGGGAAGGGCAGAAAGACGGGAGCAAGGCACACTGCTGCACTGCAACATTACTCTAGTGGCCCAGTTCTATTAATTATGCATAGCTGTGGTGACCATTGATCGCATGGTAACGATGATCTGTCCACATCAAAATATCACATCTATTGCTTGCTTGGGCTTCCTGCCTTTTGCTGCATACCGATAGTCTCTTTGCTAGCCAGTCAGTTACCTGCTGGCTAGGAAAGCATGCATATTATCCCAGCTGAATCACATTCACCAGTTGAATTACATTCCCCAGGTTGGTTCTGCCACTAAACCCCAAGGTGGTGTGTACACATGAACAAAGGCAGGAAACCAAAACAAACAATAGCAAGTATACCCTGGTATTTTGTTACCATGGCAGCAGATTGACCTCAGGGCCACCCATGCTGGGATCACAGGTATTATGCACTACACACACTTCTTATTCAGCCTAGCTAGTTTCAGAGTGAAATTCTGGGACTTGATAAGCTATACTGGAGTCATATGCTCATGGCGTTTGTATAGGCGCCAATCCGGTCGGTATTCTGTTGTGAAATTTCTACATTCCCAGTCCTTCTTGTCCCATTATCTCACAGCCATGAGCATGCATGGCACAGGAAGGACAAGGGTTCATTGAGGAAATAGTAATAATATGTCTGTATTGTGACTCTGCTCTGGTTTCTAGAAGCACCTGAGGGGGGAGTGAGGGAGGGGGGGAGGGGGGGGAGGGGAGGAGGGGGGGAAGGGTGGGGGGGTTGTACCCTTCACTGCTACGGTACATGTGGTATCGTACAGCCTTAATTGATTAATTAACCCTTTCACTGATACGGCTACTGCAGTGTCCTACAGCCCTGTTAGCCATATGTAGACAAATTTCAGAATAATTTATTGATGTTAGCCGGTGTTAAGTACCACCAAACAGTAGCCTAAATCCTTTACTGCATACATTTGTAACAGCTCTACAGTGAATCTGAATCCAGAAGGGTAGCGTGAGTGAAAGGGTTGGGGCTGTGTGCAAGCAGCCCCAGAGTAATAGAGTCAACGTACAGGCAGGAATTAAGACACTGTATACACCAACCGCTAGGCCAAATTATATCTGGTTTCAGGATGAAATAGGCCATTGATGAGTTAGTTAGCTAATGAGGCAATTGGGCTGTGATGAGGTGTAGCCTCTGGTGTTTTTGGAAGCCTGGACGGATTCTCATTACTATCTCCCTGGTTGGCCACTGGTTTCAGAATGAGTCCCTCTTTGCGGAATGTGGTCTGGCTTGTGAGACTATATGTGAGCATGACTGTATGCCTAATTTGGAAAGGGGGGGGGGGGGGTACAAACATATCGAGGATAGTTTTGACAGTGGTGTGCTTGTAGAAATATTAATTTTATTAAGGGTACATGGGTGCAAAGTTTCTAGGGAGGGTAGGTATGACCAGGAGCCCATGACGTAACTAGGCTCTTAGCTTGTGGCAATCTGAAACCCATGACAGTTTCATCAAAAGGTCCTCAGGTGAACTGAGAGACTCGGCTCTAAACCTGATCTTCACATGACTATGTGAGCAATATTTAATTAATAATAATTACATACTGGTTAATTAATTAAACAATGATTATCCATGCAGCCATGTTATAACCAGCCTAGCCCTTGAATGTCAATGACATCGCTTTAAGTATCGAATTTCGACGGCAGGCTACGTGCAGCGAAACTGATAGTTAGAAATAATGCACTTTTCAAATATTGCAGTATTGACAATTAGACTGTGAGTGTACTGTGCTCTTAGACTATCCTCAGGGGCTTCTAGAAGCCAGCTAGGGTAGGTTCTTAGTACAAACACTGTGAAAACCCATTTCTCTCTCCCTGTCTGGTTGCCATGCTGTTACTTCCTGTTAGCCTGAGGCCCATACAGTATGCACAGAGTTGCTAACAGAGCGGTAAATCCTAGAACCCTTAGGGTCGATCAGCTCATACCAATCCCCAGACAGCAATATATGTATATGCAATCGGTACAGCTAGGACGACTGGTGCAGACAGACGTCACTATGGTCTTGTCCCTATGACTTCCCTTAACAAATTGTGCACACTACAAAAAAAAAGACAAAAGCACAGCATATACATACATTATTAAATGAAAAAAATTTAATTTATACTCGTAAGTCATCAGTAGCTAATAGCTGGCTTTTGGGGGCTCCAGAAGTGACTTCAGAGCGGGATTAATTCTGCATACAAGCAGTCCAAACTCCCTCCCCTCCCCTCCCCCCTCCTCCCTCCCCCCCCTCCCCCCTCCTCCCTCCCCCTCTCGCCTCCCCTCATCCCTCTGACACCATGTACATGCATTCACTACTGTCTCCCTGTTAGGCCAGTAATAAATTATAGTAAGTGTCTGGTTTCTGAAAATTTGATCCCGTTAGCGTGGCAACCTGAAAACCAAGTGGGTGGGGCCTTTGATCGATACTACAGACCCTTCACACTCCGAGTTCCAAGTTTGGTGTTCCTCCGTTGCTTGGTTGCGGAGCTATAGCCTTCCAAAAGTAAGTCCGAATATATCAAAGATCGGTCAGTTGTATGCATTGTCGGACTCCGTTCCCTGTCTCTTCTGTAAAGCAACTGTCGGTAAAATTTCTGCAGCATTGGGAAGCTCCATGACCCTGCTGCTGCACGCCAACTTTTCGTAGTTGTAACTGCCTCGAGCGCTGAGGGGCGTTGCTGAAGGTGAAGCAGGGTCACTCTATCTATGATTGGACGGTGAATTTCGTATTTTTTTGCCGTAGACGCCCTAAAATACCTGCTAGCATGTCGATACGGCTATCAGTGGATTGTACAGGTCCTTAGCAGCATAACGGTGCATTTCCGATGTTTATACGTTGCATGGTTCTCGAGATAGAGCTGTTTGTCTGAAAACTTCAGCATTATCTTCACTGAACATGATGCTGAAGTTTTTAGTGGATAGAAGCAGGCAAAACAGCTCTATCTTTGGAATGCCACATCGTATAAACATCGGAGTTGCACCGTTATGCTGCTAAGGACCTATACAATCCACTCATAGCCGTATGGTCATGCTAGCAGGTGTTTTAGGGCGTCTGCGGCAAAAAAATACGAAATTCACTGTCCGATCATGGATAGAGTGACCCTGCTTCACATTCAGCAACGCCCCTCAGTGCTCGAGGCAGTTACAACTACGAAAAGTTGGCGTGCAGCAGCAGGGTCGTGGAGCTTCCCAATGCTGCAGAAATTTTACCGACAGTTGCTTTAGAGAAGAGACAGGGAACGGAGTCCGATAATACATACACTTGACCGATCTTTGATATATTCGGACTTACTTTTGGAAGGCTATAGCTCCGCAACCAAGCAACGGAGGAACACCAAACTTGGAACTCAGAGTGTGAAGGGTCTGTAGTATCGATCGAAGGCCCCACCCACTTCCGGTAATTTATGCGTACGGCGCTAGCGCGTCCGATTATACCTGTCGACCGAACATCCATTACTTACTCTAGTATGTATCCTGTACTTTAGATCTGAGAATTAAGGGTCGTGTAAGTGAAGGGTTGAGGTTGTGTGCAATCCCTTCTCCCTCCCACTCATGTGCGTGTAGAAGCCAGACGGAAAGGCATTGTATACGCTCTCCTTTTAGGCCAGTAATATATCTGGTTTCAGAATGAAATCGGATCCTAAGGAACCAACAAGCCTGGAGTGATTGAGCTGTAATGAGTTGTTAGCTTGTGGCAATCTGAAACCCATGATATGGTTTTATTGGTACCTATATATATGTATGTACATGCAGCGTAATCAATTTCTAACACAGCAGCAGCAGCTAGTAAGTTGACATATTGTCCAGCACTTCGCTTCCCAGTTCAATGCATTCCCTACGGTAATCTGAGCTCTAGGCAGGGTCAGCTTGTGCCAGGCTGTTCCAGTCCCCACCACAACAACAATAGGCTGGTACAACTTTTAGGGCATCCAATATACTCCAAAAAATGCAAATGTTTTCACTCACAGTGACCTTCTGAGTGGCGCTCTGCTACTTTGTAGATCGAGAAGCCTCAGCAGTGAATGGAACCACACACATCCTTGTTAGCATACCAGTTGCTTACTCCACTCTCCAGGTAAATGTGCACACAATGTACTATATAGCTTGTGAATAGTATAGCTCAGATCCATGTAGTGGTGGCATATCTTATACATAGATTTGTAGTTAATTGAGCCCTGGGTCATGCCCAGACCTCGATCTACTCACCCACCACCCAAAGAACAGTCTGCCCTACCTTCGAGGGCCATTATATATAAACGAAATGACGTAGTGCAGCAATTGCAAACAACCACCTGGATAGCGAGTGTAGGTACCTAGCGAGTGTTCAAACATAGCTGCAGAGATGGTCGGGAAAACAATGCCTCAAATCCTCTTACAGGGGCAACTAAACAGTCATATTCAAATGTTTGATGCTTATAAAACAGTCCAATGGACCTTCATCAGTGAACTGTATACATGCGCTAATAGTATTTTTGGGGGGGGGGCAAGCAAATACTAGCTGCCTCCCCCCCCCCTTCCAAACGGCTAGTATACTATGGTATACAGCTAATATACTATAGGTATACAGCTAGTATACCAGGATATCAACCATTAAGCTGCACTTGCTGTATGTACTGTTGAAAGTGAGGCTGACTAATAGACAGCCAGTTAATAATTATTGGGTAAACAGTAAAACTGATATCTTTGTAGATGCAGCTATGTCAATTACCGCCTCAATATCTCATATTGCGTGAGCAATCTGATATCTTCCTCTGAAGCTACACACATCTGCATTCATGGTGTATGAATGCCACGTCCTCAAGAAGCTGGGTTGTTTATTAGGGACTTAATGTGCTCTGAAACCAGATACACCCTCAGGCCACTGGTTTGTTGATTAGGGGACGTAATGAGTGCAACTGCTCTCTGAAACCAGATATATTAGCTAATCATGAAAAGTGATAGGGCCTAGCAATGAGCATGTACGTGTGCTCTCCCTTCGTAAGCTGGCTTCTGTTTAGCAGCTTTAGACAAATCAAGGCCACAACAATTTCCCCTTAGTACCGGTACTCAGAAATTTATTAGCGTCTATACAAAAATACATTATATGACTCATTTCCATCTGCACCACACACGCACACACACACACGCGCGCTGCTGCTCATTATCAGAGGCTCATGGCTGTAATGGTATCCATCCAGAGGCAGTTAAATACCTTAATAAATGTTAATTGTCTTGGCTCCACACGAGAGACCAATTTTGCAACGGTGGCTCTCAGTTTTACAGTGATTTTTAGTGCATTGTAATCATCTTAGAGGGCTCAGAGTAATTGCCTAGTTGTAGGTATGTAACTTTCTATCCTAGAAAATGATTATAATGCACTGAAAGTATAGCCTCGCTTACACCAGGAGCCCATGAATGCCGTGGGTTATGGACTCCTGCTTACACTAGGCGTTTAAACCGGTTCAGGATCTGAATCGGAGACGTATAAACACTCTAGTTTGGTTTGGAAAGTGGCTTATGTAATCCACTTCAGAATGTGGATTGAACCAAGGCTTGAATCCGGATTAGGCACAAATAATGAGGATGTAAAATTGTATAATACGCATGTAAAAATAGTCTAATTAGTACTATTTTATATGCTCATTATTTGCACCTAATCACTAATGGGTTTACACATTAACTGGCTTCCCAGTTGGCGTGTGGACGGTGCTAATCTGCATTTCTATCCAGTAAACTGGTTTACTACATGTAAATGGGGCTTATGTGAAAATGATGTCTACCTTTGCATAATAGACTTCTCATGTAGGCACGTATATAGTCAAACCTTCACCAGTGAGGGTAGCATCTAGCGCATCTTCACAGTGAGCATTCATTAGAATTTCTCCTTCTCACAGGTGAGTAATGCACCACAAACATATCCTTCTGGAGTCAAGCTTGAGTCAGGGGATGGGAAGAAATCCGGGTGTTGCTAAGATACATCACATGTACAGTATAGTATCTCTTTGTTGTTGCTTTTTGATTCTCGACCTATTTGTGTCTTATATAAACCTTTAGTGCATCTTTTTTGCCTGATATTGTGTGGAAAGCAAAACTAACTGATGCTTTATTTTGAGCTTGTATGCGTATCGATTTTTTGTGCACTTTAATGCAAAAGTAAAGTTATATTATTATAGTGTTGTTTTTTGTTTGGTGTACACTGTAGTTTCATTTGTATGCGTAGGGTTAGATGATATTTTTATTTAACTTGTTTCAAAGTGGTTTCTGTTTATGTACCATCCAGGGTTGAACTGACAAGCTGCCAAGATGGCATAAGAGTATACAGAAACAGCTAGTCTCGTTCCCAGGATCCTTAGGGCAGGGTCAATTACCACTTTTAAGGAAGTCATTGCCATTAATTCCCGTAATACACACGTACGTGAGTGCATATCGAGGTACTCCGGTCCATTAATATCGTATTATGTAATTGCACATAACATGCTCTGCAGACTTCATAATCATGAGGCCATCTCACTTTATATATCACATACATGCACAATGGATTAGAAGTAGTATTTCACATTATATGAAAAGCCATGACTTCAAAGTAGCCTCATGGGAAAGCAGTTTTTGTAATCTAATGTTCCTGGTGTTCCAAATCACGCATTAATTAAAACAGTGACGCTATATGTGCTCCATAATGGATATTTGGGCTGAAAGTTCAATAATGTATAGCTTTTAATTAAGCTCATTCAAATACACATTAATAATGTCACTGCAATCCTTCAATATCATATTCTCCTGCCTAGGCACAGCTTATATAGATGTGTCACTGAATACAAATTTTAAGGGAAAATGATTTATTGTGTACTGAGAGTAAAAAGATGCGGGTGTTATATAGCTCTATATGTCAGGTTAAGCAAAGTCAATGAAATCAAATCTGTTTACTACTAAGTTAGAGTATGCTTGCTGGCTTGATCTTATTTTACTATTGTTTCTTGAATTTAAAGTCTGCAGTGAGCACGTCATTCACTAGATAGTCAAAATATTTTCCATCAATGAGCCCCTCTCCCTGGTAGCCTGGGTTCATGGCGGTCCAGCAGAGCTGGTCGTCAGCCACCTCCCTCTCCATGAAGCTCCACACAGGACGGCGCATCACAGGCACAGGCTCCTTGTTGGGCATGATCAGCATCTTGCGTACCTCGTCAATCTCAACTCCCTTGCTGAAGAACTGGCCTGTAGGTGAATAACATCAACATAGCTGGATGGCTGAATGGTATATTGTGCCAAAGTATTTCCCTAACCACAATAGCTATACCTAAAGCAAACACACAATATGCGAGACAAATTCAGATCAGCTCACCAATTATTCCGTGAGAGTCGCCAATCACCTGGCCCGTACTGTGCCAGAACAGGTCAAGATGCTCGTTCATGAACTTGATGGTGAAGCTGAGACCGACGTCCTGGAGGTCTACATACACTGCGGGATACTTGAAGCCTTCCACTGGTGGGGCCTCTGAGATGGTCAGCTTGCCATTGCTGAAGGTGAGCTTCTCAATGTTCCTAGCCTTAAGCGTGATCTTATCTCCGATATGGATTGTGTTAACTTTAGACTCAAATCTCAGAGCTGTGCCATTGGACTTCTTGTAACTGCTGCTGTGTATAATGATCCCCATCGATCCCAGCCAGGTGACTTCTTCTCTGCGAGAGTCTGGAACAAACATGGCATTCATGTGGATCTTCTTGTTGCTGATCAGGTTGAAAGTGAAACCATGTTCTCCCTGCACCGTATAACAGAGCAGCTTTCCACTGGGCAGTGCGATGCTGAAGTGAGGGTCATCACCGACATTCATGGGTGGGGGCGTTTCTATAGGAGTACAGACAGTTCATAATTGACATGTACATACCTCGATCAGATGCCACGGCTATTAATTATTTTCATTTGAGGGGGCATGGCGACCTTTCAAAGGCAGTGTTTACTACACTGGACTATTTGCTAATTACAAAGTGATATACAAAAGGCACTTTCAATGCATTTCTTAGTTTTCTCCGAGCACACTTCGTGTCTTAAGCAATCGCAAAGCCATCACAACTAAGGTACAATGCTAGCGTTTTCCCGGCACGATATTGAAAGCGTAGATTCACATGGCATATACTAGTCCCAGTGCGTTAGAAATAAAAGAAAAAGGCTGCCCTATTGGCTGTCCGATCTGCCTTGGGGTGGAATTGCCTGATATCAATGATCCATCCACCCAAGAAAGTTTGCACAACAATACTGTCACCAGTTTCATAAACTATTTGCATCCATACTGAGGTATCTAAGCCATGTTAATCAGGTCAACCAAGAATTCTTGCAAACACTCTAGACCGTTCTAGTTATCATAATTTAATACTCACGGCTGCACATTGGTGGTGGTACTGCTGGAAATGCTGCAGAATTTCCATCTGCAGCTGCTGTACATGTCGTAGTCGGATCTCCGATCAGCTCAAAGCCCACATTACAGGTGTAGGTAGCAGTATCACCGACTGAGTTTCCAGTGAATGTCACCATGGCATTATCAAGGGCAGGAGGATTAGGACACAGTGCTGCAGAAGAAGAGGTATGAGATAAAGAAGTGAATGAATACATACCAACAATAAGATTGAAAGGCCACCTGTGTTGATCAGAGAACACTTACTAGTTAGCTACCTATATTTATTAATTATATACTCACGGCTGCACATTGGCGGTGGTACTGCTGGAAATGCTGCAGAATTCCCATCTGCAGCTGCTGTACATGTCGTAGTCGGGTCTCCGATCAGCTCAAAGCCCACATTACAGGTGTAGGTAGCAGTGTCACCGACTGAGTTTCCAGTGAATGTCACCATGGCATTTGCAAGGGGAGGAGGATTAGGACACAGTGCTGCAGAGGAAGAGGTATGAGATAAAGAAGTGAATGAATAATACCAACAATAAGATTGAAAAGCCACCTGTGTTGATCAGAGAACACTTACTAGACAGTCCTAGTTACCTATATTTATTAAATATATACTCACGGCTGCACATTGGCGGTGGTACTGCTGGAAATACTGCAGAATTTCCCATCTGCAGCTGCTGTACATGTTGTAGTCGGGTCTCCGATCAGCTCAAAGCCCACATTACAGGTGTAGGTAGCAGTGTCACCGACTGAGTTTCCAGTGAATGTCACCATGGCATTTGCAAGGGCAGGAGGATTAGGACACAGTGCTGCAGAGGAAGAGGTATGAGATAAAGAAGTGAATGAATACAATAAGATTGAAAAGCCACCTGTGTTGATCAGGGAACACTTACTAGACAGTCCTGGTTACCTATATTTATTAAATATATACTCACGGCTGCACATTGGTGGTGGTACTGCTGGAAATGCTGCAGAATTCCCATCTGCAGCTGCTGTGCATATCGTAGTCGGATCTCCGATCAGCTCAAAGCCCACATTACAGGTGTAGGTAGCAGTGTCACCGACTGAGTTTCCAGTGAATGTCACCATGGCATTTGCAAGGGCAGGAGGATTAGGACACAGTGCTGCAGAGGAAGAGGTTTGAGACAAAGACGTGAATGAATACATACCAACAATGAGATTGAAAGGCCACCTGTGTTGATCAGAGAACACTTACTAGACAGTCCTAGTTACCTATATTTATTAAATATATACTCACGGCTGCACATTGGTGGTGGTACTGCTGGAAATGCTGCAGAATTCCCATCTGCAGCTGCTGTGCATATCGTAGTCGGATCTCCGATCAGCTCAAAGCCCACATTACAGGTGTAGGTAGCAGTGTCACCGACTGAGTTTCCAGTGAATGTCACCATGGCATTTGCAAGGGCAGGAGGATTAGGACACAGTGCTGCAGAGGAAGAGGTATGAGATAAAGAAGTGAATGAATACATATCAACAATAAGATTGAAAAGCCACCTGTGTTGAGCAGAGAACACTTACTAGACAGTCCTAGTTACCTATATTTATTAAATATATACTCACGGCTGCACATTGGCGGTGGTACTGCTGGAAATACTGCAGAATTTCCATCTGCAGCTGCTGTACATGTCGTAGTCGGATCTCCGATCAGCTCAAAGCCCACATTACAGGTGTAGGTAGCAGTGTCACCGACTGAGTTTCCAGTGAATGTCACCATGGCATTTGCAAGGGCAGGAGGATTAGGACACAGTGCTGCAGAGGAAGAGGTATGAGATAAAGAAGTGAATGAATACAATAAGATTGAAAAGCCACCTGTGTTGATCAGGGAACACTTACTAGACAGTCCTGGTTACCTATATTTATTAAATATATACTCACGGCTGCACATTGGTGGTGGTACTGCTGGAAATACTGCAGAATTCCCATCTGCAGCTGCTGTACATGTCGTAGTCGGATCTCCGATCAGCTCAAAGCCCACATTACAGGTGTAGGTAGCAGTGTCACCGACTGAGTTTCCAGTGAATGTCACCATGGCATTTGCAAGGGGCAGGAGGATTAGGACACAGTGCTGCAGAGGAAGAGGTATGAGATAAAGAAGTGAATGAATAATACCAACAATAAGATTGAAAAGCCACCTGTGTTGATGAGAGAACACTAACTAGACAGTCCTAGTTACCTATATTTATTAAATATATACTCACGGCTGCACATTGGCGGTGGTACTGCTGGAAATGCTGCAGAATTTCCATCTGCAGCTGCTGTACATGTCGTAGTCGGATCTCCGATCAGCTCAAAGCCCACATTACAGGTGTAGGTAGCAGTATCACCGACTGAGTTTCCAGTGAATGTCACCATGGCATTTGCAAGGGCAGGAGGATTAGGACACAGTGCTGCAGAGGAAGAGGTATGAGATAAAGAAGTGAATGAATAATACCAACAATAAGATTGAAAAGCCACCTGTGTTGATCAGAGAACACTTACTAGACAGTCCTAGTTACCTATATTTATTAAATATATACTCACGGCTGCACATTGGCGGCGGTACTGCTGGAAATGCTGCAGAATTTCCATCTGCAGCTGCTGTACATGTCGTAGTCGGATCTCCGATCAGCTCAAAGCCCACATTACAGGTGTAGGTAGCAGTGTCACCGACTGAGTTTCCAGTGAATGTCACCATGGCATTTGCAAGGGCAGGAGGATTAGGACACAGTGCTGCAGAGGAAGAGGTATGAGATAAAGAAGTGAATGAATACAATAAGATTGAAAAGCCACCTGTGTTGATCAGGGAACACTTACTAGACAGTCCTGGTTACCTATATTTATTAAATATATACTCACGGCTGCACATTGGTGGTGGTACTGCTGGAAATGCTGCAGAATTCCCATCTGCAGCTGCTGTGCATATCGTAGTCGGATCTCCGATCAGCTCAAAGCCCACATTACAGGTGTAGGTAGCAGTGTCACCGACTGAGTTTCCAGTGAATGTCACCATGGCATTTGCAAGGGCAGGAGGATTAGGACACAGTGCTGCAGAGGAAGAGGTTTGAGACAAAGACGTGAATGAATACATACCAACAATGAGATTGAAAGGCCACCTGTGTTGATCAGAGAACACTTACTAGACAGTCCTAGTTACCTATATTTATTAAATATATACTCACGGCTGCACATTGGTGGTGGTACTGCTGGAAATGCTGCAGAATTCCCATCTGCAGCTGCTGTGCATATCGTAGTCGGATCTCCGATCAGCTCAAAGCCCACATTACAGGTGTAGGTAGCAGTGTCACCGACTGAGTTTCCAGTGAATGTCACCATGGCATTTGCAAGGGCAGGAGGATTAGGACACAGTGCTGCAGAAGAAGAGGTATGAGATAAAGAAGTGAATGAATACATATCAACAATAAGATTGAAAAGCCACCTGTGTTGAGCAGAGAACACTTACTAGACAGTCCTAGTTACCTATATTTATTAAATATATACTCACGGCTGCACATTGGTGGTGGTACTGCTGGAAATACTGCAGAATTTCCCATCTGCAGCTGCTGTGCATGTCGTAGTCGGATCTCCGATCAGCTCAAAGCCCACATTACAGGTGTAGGTAGCAGTGTCACCGACTGAGTTTCCAGTGAATGTCACCATGGCATTTGCAAGGGCAGGAGGATTAGGACACAGTGCTGCAGAGGAAGAGGTATGAGATAAAGAAGTGAATGATATCAACAATAAGATTGAAAAGCCACCTGTGTTGATCAGAGAACACTTACTAGACAGTCCTAGTTACCTATATTTATTAAATATATACTCACGGCTGCACATTGGTGGTGGTACTGCTGGAAATACTGCAGAATTCCCATCTGCAGCTGCTGTACATGTTGTAGTCGGATCTCCGATCAGCTCAAAGCCCACATTACAGGTGTAGGTAGCAGTGTCACCGACTGAGTTTCCAGTGAATGTCACCATGGCATTTGCAAGGGGCAGGAGGATTAGGACACAGTGCTGCAGAGGAAGAGGTATGAGATAAAGAAGTGAATGAATAATACCAACAATAAGATTGAAAAGCCACCTGTGTTGATGCAGAGAACACTTACTAGACAGTCCTAGTTACCTATATTTATTAAATATATACTCACGGCTGCACATTGGTGGTGGTACTGCTGGAAATGCTGCAGAATTTCCCATCTGCAGCTGCTGTGCATATCGTAGTCGGATCTCCGATCAGCTCAAAGCCCACATTACAGGTGTAGGTAGCAGTGTCACCGACTGAGTTTCCAGTGAATGTCACCATGGCATTTGCAAGGGCAGGAGGATTAGGACACAGTGCTGCAGAGGAAGAGGTATGAGATAAAGAAGTGAATGAATACATACCAACAATAAGATTGAAAAGCCACCTGTGTTGATCAGAGAACACTTACTAGACAGTCCTAGTTACCTATATTTATTAAATATATACTCACGGCTGCACATTGGCGGTGGTACTGCTGGAAATGCTGCAGAATTTCCCATCTGCAGCTGCTGTACATGTCGTAGTCGGATCTCCGATCAGCTCAAAGCCCACATTACAGGTGTAGGTAGCAGTGTCACCGACTGAGTTTCCAGTGAATGTCACCATGGCATTTGCAAGGGCAGGAGGATTAGGACACAGTGCTGCAGAGGAAGAGGTATGAGATAAAGAAGTGAATGAATACATATCAACAATAAGATTGAAAAGCCACCTGTGTTGAGCAGAGAACACTTACTAGACAGTCCTAGTTACCTATATTTATTAAATATATACTCACGGCTGCACATTGGTGGTGGTACTGCTGGAAATGCTGCAGAATTCCCATCTGCAGCTGCTGTGCATATCGTAGTCGGATCTCCGATCAGCTCAAAGCCCACATTACAGGTGTAGGTAGCAGTGTCACCGACTGAGTTTCCAGTGAATGTCACCATGGCATTTGCAAGAGCAGGAGGATTAGGACACAGTACTAGTGCTGCAGAGGAAGAGGTTTGAGATAAAGACGTGAATGAATACATACCAACAATAAGATTGAAAAGGCCACCTGTGTTGATCAGAGAACACTTACTAGACAGTCCTAGCTACCTATATTTATTAAATATATACTCACGGCTGCACATTGGCGGTGGTACTGCTGGAAATGCTGCAGAATTCCCATCTGCAGCTGCTGTACATGTCGTAGTCGGATCTCCGATCAGCTCAAAGCCCACATTACAGGTGTAGGTAGCAGTGTCACCGACTGAGTTTCCAGTGAATGTCACCATGGCATTTGCAAGGGCAGGAGGATTAGGACACAGTGCTGCAGAGGAAGAGGTATGAGACAAAGAACGTGAATGAATACATACCAACAATAAGATTGAAAAGGCCACCTGTGTTGATCAGAGAACACTTACTAGACAGTCCTAGTTACCTATATTTATTAAATATATACTCACGGCTGCACATTGGTGGTGGTACTGCTGGAAATGCTGCAGAATTCCCATCTGCAGCTGCTGTGCATATCGTAGTCGGATCTCCGATCAGCTCAAAGCCCACATTACAGGTGTAGGTAGCAGTGTCACCGACTGAGTTTCCAGTGAATGTCACCATGGCATTTGCAAGGGCAGGAGGATTAGGACACAGTGCTGCAGAGGAAGAGGTATGAGATAAAGAAGTGAATGAATACATATCAACAATAAGATTGAAAAGGCCACCTGTGTTGATCAGAGAACACTTACTAGACAGTCCTAGTTACCTATATTTATTAAATACTCACGGCTGCACATTGGTGGTGGCACTGCTGGAAATGCTGCAGAATTCCCATTTGAAGCTGCTGTGCATGTTGTGGTTGGATCTCCGATCAGCTCAAAGCCCAAATTACAGGTGTAGGTAGCAGTGTCACCGACTGAGTTTCCAGTAAATGTCACCGTGGCATTTGCAAGGGCAGGAGGATTAGGACACAGTGCTGCAGAAGAAGAGGTATGAGATAAAGAAGTGAATGAATACATATCAACAATAAGATTGAAAAGCCACCTGTGTTGAGCAGAGAACACTTACTAGACAGTCCTAGTTACCTATATTTATTAAATATATACTCACGGCTGCACATTGGTGGTGGTACTGCTGGAAATGCTGCAGAATTCCCATCTGTAGCTGCTTTGCATATCGTAGTCGGATCTCCGATCAACTCAAAGCCCCACATTACAGGTGTAGGTAGTAGTGTCACCGACTGAGTTTCCAGTGAATGTCACCATGGCATTTGCAAGGGCAGGAGGATTAGGACACAGTGCTGCAGAGGAAGAGGTATGAGACAAAGAAGTAAATGAATACATACCAATAATAAGATTGAAAAGCCACCTGTGTTGATCAGAGAACACTTACTAGACAGTCCTAGTTACCTATATTTATTAAATACTCACGGCTGCACATTGGTGGTGGCACTGCTGGAAATGCTGCAGAATTCCCATTTGAAGCTGCTGTGCATGTTGTGGTTGGATCTCCGATCAGCTCAAAGCCCAAATTACAGGTGTAGGTAGCAGTGTCACCGACTGAGTTTCCAGTAAATGTCACCATGGCATTTGCAAGGGCAGGAGGATTAGGACACAGTGCTGCAGAGGAAGAGGTATGCAAAAGATAAAGAAGTGAATGAACACATACCAACAATAAGATTAAATAGCCACCTGTGTTGATCAGGTCAACCGAGAACACTTAAAAACTCTAGCCACTGCATGCAGTACTCACGGCTGCACACTGGTGGTGCTGGTAAAAATTCTGCAGTGAACACGGACACTTGTGTGCATGTCGTCATTGCTTTTCCGAGCAGCTCAAAGTCCAGGTCACAGGTGTAGATAGCAGTGTCACCAAGTAAGTTTCCAGTGAACATCCTAGTGCCGTTCATAATCTCAGGTGGATCAGGACACTGTATTGCTAAATAGATCAATGATATCTCATGTAAATTACTATAAGAATCTGGGCTCTATACACATATCATTATGGAGTAACCCGCATGACCACATGCAGTAACGCACATAAAAAGATTGGGTTAATACTATTCTAATCACTCTATCAAGCCAGTCATTTTCAAATCCTTAGCTATTCCAACATCACACAATACTGGTTTTAGAGTTTTAACAGATGAGCAGTAATATTGCAGGATGACAAGTACGGAAGTGTTGAATTACGCAGCTATTGCAATTTCAATTTATATTATAGAGAAGACCAATATGGGCTATAGTAGCTAACTGCTGATATGCCAAGAATGGTTGGGGGGGGGGGGGGACGTCTTTAGAGTCCATTACTACTAGATAATTATATGACTTGCTGAGGCATTAACATAATATCTAGGAACTATTGCTGGTTGGGTACATGGTAGTGACTTACGGACGCAGTCGGGTTGGTTAACTTCGACAAATCCAAAAAGGCAAGCTCCACAGTTGACAGAGAGTGCAGAGTTGACACACTGGCGAGTGAAGGAGCAACCTCCGTAGAAAGGAAGGCGGCACTTGTCTGCAGGGAAGAATAATATTTTAGCAAGTTATGCCGGGTGACTGATTTGTGCATGCATATAAATGATTCATATAAAATAATAGCAATGGCTCACTAACTTGCACACAAAGCATTTGTTTCGTCATCACCACCAGGCATGCAATCAGCATTGCCATCGCAGAGAAGGTCGAGCGTGAGAACCTGAGTTCCGGCGTTACACCTGTACATCATCGGATCACCAAAAGTACCATTACCTGGGTGCAGTGAATACAATGAGCAATAATTACTATATGATACTCATATTATATCAAAGCTGCAGGGAGCCTCGAATAGTTATACAATTATACATGTATGGTAATGCTTACAGTCAAGAGCATTGAGGATATCAGGATCCCCCTCATCTTCTTCGAAGGTCGGGCAATCAATAATGCCATTACAGAGAGCAGTCCTGTTGTAGCACTCTTCATCAGGTTTACAAGACAGATTGTCGACTCCGCACGGTAGGGCGTTACCAACGGTCAAGTCTTGGGCGTAGCAGTAGGCCAAAAGTGCCAGTGCGAGGCACAATATCGCACCGTTTCGCGTTATAAGTGCTTGCATATGCATTTCCAATTCTTACAGCTATCGGACGTAATTTGCAATGAGACTGGCAAAAAGAAGCTATATATAGTCACCGCCGAAGGCTTCCTGCGTACACTCGACAGGGGCGAGTCTAGCATGAGGACGCGGCTACTGGTCCAGCAGGAAGTTAGATGGAGGAAGGTACGCGCATGCGCATTCGTGCGCTAGCGAAACCGACGCAATCCAGCGTCACCTCGTACCCATCTCGCAGCCGTGGAGTTACTCTAGCCTCGAACCCAGGCCTTCCTCGCCCGAATTTTATCGCGCAGCCGAGGAAGTTGTTCCCCGATTTTTCTCCACGGCTGCAAATCAAATCAAATCTGGGTGTAGACGGATACGAGGTTACTCCAGCGAGCTCTAACTCAACGCTTACACCCTAGCCCCTAGTAAAACCCTAATCCTAACCCTAACCCTTCCCCTAAACTACTGCCGAACCAATAGCTGCTTCGTTTTCATAAAGGCATGCGAAGTGGCCGAGAATATTTAGGCGCGCCTTTCTTTCTTGGACCTAAAGTGAACTTAGAAAATATGTAGGAATATGTGCTGTTTTTAATTAGCTAGGTTGGCACTCTCTCCATCCTGGAGATATGAATCTCAATGGGTTTAGTAATGCACGCAAGTGAAACCTTCTGAGGTTCAGCTCTGATGATTGCCAAGTGCAGTGAGGGTGACATATAGCCTCGAATCTCAGCTAGCATTCATTTACTTCTATATTTCTGGGTTAATCACATACTATATTAGTAACAATAGATTTATCCCTATAGATAAGTGTGCGATTATTTCCGTAATCGCACACTTTTTGTAATCGCACACTTATTTAGTTCAACAAAGGCTGTAACTATAGGAACTGTAATGATATGTGATTAACGTGGAATCACATGGATTCTCGTGCCATTTGGGAATAATTGCATTTGCAATAGGCAAAATTGCCTATTGCTCATGCAATTATTCCCAAATCGCACTCAAATCCGTGTGATTACCCATACTAATCATGCTCCCCATTTAAGGCATTTGTTCAAATGGCATCTCTGGAAGTTAGCTATATGAACACTGTCAAACTTATGGCGTATGAAAAGTCAGAGATCTGGACAAGTCTATACCAAGGAAGGCTTACTGCAGCTCCCAGGTTAGTTGAGTTTGTGTAGTCCTCTGTATTATAGTGGAGATATGAGTGCTGGAAACAGATCTATGGCATGATCAAGCGATGCGAACGTGAGTTTCAAGCAGCACAGCCCAGCTCCCCAGACTCTCCCATAGCAGCCATGTCAGATTCTTGTCAATCTCCTGAAAACCAGTCACTTTATTGTATCTTCTCCAGCAGCATTGCTTCCAGGTTTAGGTGCTGAATAATACCACTTATTATATGTTACTATAGTAACATGGTATAGTATTTTTTTCATAGAGCATGGTAAGAATTCCACAGAGCATAGGAAGCTCTAGAGATACAGGAAATGTGTACATATACTAAATGGCCTAGAGCATGGGCAGCTCTATGCTCTAAGCTATACATAGTTCATTTCTCTATTTGTTTAATTTTTGGACAAGTAGCTATCACACTAACCTCTTGCACTTCAGCACTCTGGCCGGCATTCAATATGGCATATTGTTTACATGCTCTAGAAACTCAGTTAGTGACATTTGTACTTTAACCTAGGTTCAAAAGTGTGACTGTAACATGCACACAAGTGTACCACCACCACCACCAGGGTGTGGAGATGAGTAGTGTGTGAGTCTAGAAGTAGTTGTGATGGTTGCAATCTCACTTGTGTACTGGTACTGAAGAGTGTGTAAAATGCAAATAATTTCGGATCTAGATTGCTGTTCAAACGGAATACAAAAACTACTCATTTTTCTTGGAAAATATGGGTGTTCAAAATTTGAAGGGCTGAGAACCAGAGTGGGCTAACCCAAAACAGACAATATAGCTACATACTGAAAGTCTGCGTAGAAGTTCGAGATAGAATCAAGTCTGAATGTCCAGAAACATAATATGGGGGACACACATTAGTCCCCACAACAAGGAGCAAAGAGTGTGGGGGACACTCTTTGACCCCTTCTTTTAAGGGGGTGAAAGGTGTGGGGGACACTCTTTGCCCCCTTCTTATAAGAAGGGAGCAAAGAGTGTGGGGGACACTCTTTGCCCCCTTCTTATAAGGGGGCAAAGAGTGTGGGGGACACTCTTTGCTCCTTCTTATAAGAAGGGGTCAAAGAGTGTGGGGGACACTCTTTGCTCCCTTATAAGAAGGTGTCCCCTATATTATATTTCTGGACATTCAGACTCGATTCTATCTCTGACTTCTACTCAGGCATTCAGTATGTATATTGTCTGTTTGGGGTAAACCCACTCTGGTTCTCAGCCCTTCTATTAAAAGAGGGTGCCAGTGGATTAGTTTCACTACGGTAGTCGTGGAAACCAGTTACCCAACCCATAAAAAAGGAAGGGCTGGGAGCATGTGAAAGTAACTTGACTGGCAAAGCTTATTTGTACTATTTCGTTCATATTTGCTGCCTTGCAGTGTTATCACCAGACTGCCCAGAATATTTGGTATTCCTTCTTTTTTTGATTGGGCTGCAGGCTTCCGAGGCTAAACCCATAATCTATTGGTGCCAGTGATTAATATGTGGATCACCCTATGTATACTAGCTCCACAGTTCACCACTCAAGACAGGTGAGTACAGGTATACACAAACAAGTACATATTTTTCTGCAGTGCTGTACTGAGGATGCCCTAAAGGTTTTAAGCAGCCTTATGTTGTTGTTTGAGGACAAGAGCAACCTGGCCCTTCCTACAGCTCGTAGGGGTTGTTGCTTTGTAATTTTTGACTTTATCATAGTGAATCAAATGCATCATTTTCCTGTGTTACCAGATACTGCATAAAAAACAAGGTAAATGACACTTTATTTTGTGTGTGTGTATACATATTTTTTAGCGCTCGATAATATGTAAAATCATTAGATGTATATGGTTTCACTATTATTGTAAATGTAGGGCCTTAATTTAGATGTTTTGTTCAAAATGTGATTTCTGCCTAGTGGGGCAAACTGCCAAAAGGCTCTTTCCCAGAATCTTTAGGAGAGGCTAGGTGAAGGCTGGAAATGAGGCTTATAATCATCTTTTCCTAAACTATAGTTCATTGCACTGTCTATTATCATTTTGATCATAATGACAGGATACCAGCAACTAGATCCAGTCTCCAGTTAGGTCTGAATCATAGCCCCACCATAGTCCTACCACTAGCCCACAATCAAGGCTTGCTTGCCTTTTGCGGCAGTATACTAGCTGTAGGTGATTCTTAGCCTTGTCTGTGTGGGCTGGGGTTGCAACTAAGATGGGGCCATGATAGTAAATCTTTCAGACTGGCACATAAATATAGTAGCTATTCCATGTGTAAAGAGCCAGGCTGACTTTAAGAAAAATTGGCTTCATTACCTCATTTTGGGAAAGCACTTCCCTGGTGAAACCACATTGCAATACAGTGACACTATAGACACTCCATTAGGACAGCGGTATTTAATTTATGGAAGCGTAGAGCTTCACTTGGACTGGAAGTCCAATAAATACAGCACTTGTGCTCATTCAAATACACATGCAATCCTTCAATATCACATTCTTCTGTAGACAAGTGCTCTCGGTACCAGTTGTTGCCTGTTACAGCAGCCATGTTGACATACTTCCACTATGACCATGGTTGCTGGTGAGCAAAAATTTTGGATCCATGCCAGAGTACGTACAGCAACTCAAATAGCTAAACTGATATCCTAGGGCTCTACTGCCCAGGAACAAATTTTGCAGAGTATACACTGCACACTACAGTTTTTGAAGAGGATAAAAATGATGCAATAGCACAGTAAGTAGCTCAGAGGCAGCTGAATACAAATTCTAAAATGTTATGACATCACTATTGGTATTGCATTCTGAGAGTATAAAAGCATTTACATGAGGGTGCTATAATATATCTCTATGTCAAAAAGCAAGTTGAAAACACGGAATTATATATACTACTGAGTTGGGATATTGCTGGTTGCAAGTTCTTATTTTACTGCTGTTTCTTGAATTTGAAGTTTGCAGTTAGCACATCATTCACTAGATAGTCAAAGTATTTTCCATCGATGAGGCCCTCTCCCTGGTAGCCTGGGTTCATGGCGGTCCAGCAGAGTTGGTCGTCAGCCACCTCCCTCTCCATGAAGCTCCACACAGGACGGCGCATCACAGGCACAGGCTCCTTGTTGGGCATGATCAGCATCTTGCGTACCTCGTCAATCTCAACTCCCTTGCGGAAGAACTGGCCTGTAGGTGAATAACATTGAATACCTATAGTTTGATGTTGCTAGATGGTTAGATGGTTGCTACATTCAGTGTGCTGAATAATCAGTTAATATTTCCGTAATATCCCATCCTTGGTCACCACGGTATCCTCAGTCGATCTCCCCGATGTCTCTTTCCTGCTGTGTTATGAACATTGACAAGCCACTAACCTAGCGGTTATGCAGTTGCGTGCTTGACTTTTCATGCAACTATAGCTAGGTGGTAACCACCTTTAGCATAATCACTTTATCGTATACTCTTCCTGTGTCCTGTATTAATCATGCATTATTTTCCAGTAAGTATATCCTTCAAACTACTACGCAACATAAGACATTTAATTGGCCAATTTATGCATATACTTAGGCACCGTGAGACTGTACCAGTATTGTATTCATCACTGTGCATTTGTGAAATAATGCATGAGTGTGAAGCATTCGTGCTTCACACTCATGCCGTAATGCACAGTGACTCATATAATAATATGATAATGAAACCACAAGCATTGGGTGTGTTATGACTAATATCTAAAGTAAGCACATAATGGATACCATGAGCAAAACAAATTCAGATTAGCTCACCAATTATTCCATGAGAGTCTGTAATCACCTGGCCAGTACTGTGCCAGAACAGGTCTAGATGCTCATTCATGAACTTGATGGTGAAGCTGAGACCGACGTCCTGGAGGTCTACATACACTGCGGGATACTTGAAGCCTTCCACTGGTGGGGCCTCTGAGATGGTCAGCTTGCCATTGCTGAAGGTCAGCTTCTCAATGTTCCTAGCCTTAAGCGTGATCTTATCTCCGATATGGATTGTGTTAGCCTTAGCCTGGAATCTCAGAGCTGTGCCATTGGACTTCTTGTAACTGCTGCTGTGTATAATGATCCCCATTGATCCCAGCCAGGTGACTTCTTCTCTGCGAGAGTCTGGAACAAACATGGCATTCATGTGGACCTTCTTGTTGCTGATCAGGTTGAAAGTGAAACCATGTTCTCCCTGCACCGTGTAACAGAGGAGCTTTCCGCTGGGCAGTGCGATGCTGAAGTGAGGATCATCACCGACATCCACAACTGGCCTTCCTAACAGTAAAGAAAAACAAGTAGTTTATAATTAATGCTAATGTACATACGTAAGTAAACATGCACAGAAATTCCTCACACAGTAGGAATATTGTAACATACAGCTGCGCTGGCTGCATTGTTGAGGGCACTGCATGATCATGTGATGGGGGAGCTGTAGCTTGCCTACCTGAATGGAGATCTCTGACTATTTTTGCGACACACTTTGTTCAATCGTCACATTTTTTTGATCATGCTGTTTGTCTTCCAGCACTTTCATCTTCACTTATATGCAAATGCTACATGACTGGTAACTGCAGCCAGACAACCCTATTTAGAAGATTTACTCAGATCTCTGACCCTCTATGTGTCAAAAGCTAAAGAAGGCATCAACGTCTCTCAGCAGAAGCGCCATTTTAACTGAAGAGGCACAATATGCCTTACTAATGCAGTTGTATTCCTAAGCGTAACCCAACTATTGCTACATATACATGTATTATGTACATGCAAATGCTAGCTGAGATTAGAGTTTTCTCTGCAACATTACACTGAAAAACGAGGGTTTGTTTTAACCGCGGTTTGGTTGTCTGAATTGCAAAACTGGCTTAATAACAATCCAGAGAGGCACATTTCAGCCAAAATTGTGAGTAGAAAACCTTGTTCCACCCCCTCTTGATGTGTCTGGTGATAACTCATATTGTAACTATGTTCTGATAAGAGGACAATATTTTGAGTGGTGATGCTCATGTGTGGGCTATGAATGTAATAAGTGAGCATGAGGGAACATCCCTTGGCTTATGAATGTCAATGACACATCATCATCCGATGCATCCCAAAGTCTGATTGTGAATAATGACCCTGCATGGGTTCATTCCTATGGGTCTATTCAAGCTTCATTTTGCAACTGCAATTCAGACAACCAAATCATGGTTAAAATAATCCCGCAATTGTTTCAGTGTACTTGCCTCACGCTAAGGTACTTGGCAATAAAAGATGAGAAAGGGGGTTCTGTTTACTTACTGCATGTAAATCCGTTTCCTACAAATGGAGAGATGCATTCACAGGTGAAGTTGTTGGGTCCAGGCCGCTCCCAGCAATCAGCATTCGGATCACATGGCATGTCATCGCAATCCTCTACAAAGGGAAGAAAATTTTCACATAGTTGTGGTAAGCCTAGTTTGTAGTACCTGTTAATCCTATGTGAGGTCAGGCAGCCATTAATAGATAGGTATAGGAGAGTAGTGAATGAATCCATGCAACTACCTTGCAAAAATAAGTGAGTGAGAAATCAAATGGAAAACAGTAGGGGGTGAGTGGTAGTGAGCATATGAACCAAGCCATGGGTATAAGGGATGGAGGATATGAGTGTAAAATATTGGCAGAATTTTTTTTTCATAAGAACATCCAGCTACTCTTTGCTATCGCTATGCACATGTGCGTGCATCATAGGAAAAGTACAGTAGGTGTACCTGGTAATACATTCAGTGCTATGATATTAAATGTAACATGCAGCTGTATTAGCTAAGATTTGATCTTTTAGCAGATTAGATTACAAAGAGCGTCCCTCACCATCATCATGGATGATCACTGTGGCATTTCTACCTGCCTGGCATGAGCAATCACTATCCAGGACGCTCACAGACACAGTAAAGTACTCATTTGGCTCTGGAATAAGATCATCTATGATGTGAACTGTGAAGATTTGGCTTGGGTCATCAGCACTGAATGTAAAGTTTTGCCAATTAGCATAATAGTCTTCACCATCTGAATGTATATGGAAAGATAAGATAAAGTCTTAAAGAATGCGTTGTAATAAGTACATACAGATTAACAGAAAAACAAAATGTTGGTAAGTTCATATCACTACAAACTGCTGAATTTAGGAATGATATGGACAGGTTTAGCTGGGCTACAGGTTATAATAGACTGTTTGGTTGGATACAGGTTGTGTCAGGGCCTAGAGCTTACCAATGGCACTGCCATCTTCTGTGTGAACAGTCACATTGCATTGTATTCCTGCCTCCTTCATCCCATCAAGGACGATGGGGATGTCGATGTATTGAGTAGGAGGTCCTTCTATCACATATAATGTTTCATTTTCAGGTTCAATTATCACACCTGTGGGGTAATACAGATAGGGCTAGTCAAGTGTATACTTATGAACCGTGTCACCATGCATGTACATGTGGCAATTTAGGCTGGCCATTTAAATTTCACTGAAAGATTCCAACAGTTTAAATGCTCAGTATTGATTTTAAAAGGCCACAAGAACAAGAACACTAGCAGAAATATGTGCACGTAATTTGAGGCATGCAGTATTGTTACAGTATAGATTTTAAAGACCACAAGTAGCTACCTACAAAGAGGGCATTATTATGAGAACAATGCTGTCGAAGATATTAGTAACTGTAATTATATCACGTACTGTCATCGTCATAAATGCACACGCGAGCCATGGGGCGGTCGATAAAGCAACTGTCAGTGGAATTGATCACAACATAGAAGCATTCAATATTCTCGCAGAGTGTGTCATTCAATATTGTGATATCCATGCCAATCAATGCATCACTTCCCATTGACATATCAAAGACCAGATCCAATGGGGCTACTGCCACATAGTCCTCTCCGGCTATAAAAGAGGAAAAATATAATAAGATTGCACTTATTATACATATATATGTATTAGCATCTTTATCAAAATTTACCAATCACAGCATAGACGTGAATGGAAACTACTGTGCAGTAACAGTGAAAACATACCCACAGCTTCACCAGGGCCCATGATAGTAAAAATGGTGAATGAAATATCACGGTCCAACATCACAGCATTCCTTTCGATAAAGACACGTACGGATCCTTCATTCTCAATGACATGGTACTCTTCTTGTGTAAAGCCAATGGTTACATTTGCTAGAGAGTGGAAAACAGACGTGAACTATAATTGTGAAACCTTCTGCATCATGCACTATATAGGTTTAATAAAAATAATGTATAAGAATATACCTAAATATAGTAGTAGATCAGCCATAAACATCACTGAGTCCCTTTCAAACTACGTGTACGTATATGCACCATATCATGACTGTGCGCGGTAGCATGTATAATTGGTAAGGCATCTTCTTTGGTACAATGGTCTGATGTACATGTACAGTTACTGTTCAACCATGCCCAGGCTGCTATTCATATCCGCTCACCCACTGTACTTACAGTCTTACACCCACATCTCTGTTCACCTACTGTACTTACACTTGGCAGTGTGGTTATGCTTGATATTACATGCTTTTCTATAGTATCCTATTTAGTGGAAAACTAAATACATAACACCACTGAGGTATTTAGGTCACCAAAATTAAAAAGACAGTGAGAGAAGAATTTTTTGGATATTATCTTTACCCCTCTTTTCTCTCTCCCACTATAATGGTATAGTTATGGGTAGCCTCTCATAAGGAGAGTGATTACGTTGACAAACGTACATGACTTCTCTCTAAGCTGTTGACAACTGAACTTACATGCATGCACACTAGAAGGTATGTAGCAACTCCTAAACAGTTCTAGCTATATTCATGCAGTACTCACCCCTGCACTCTGGTGGTGCTGGTTGGAACACTGCAGAATTTATTAATTGTGTGCATGTTGAGTCTGCATCTCCAATCAGCTTGAAGCCTGTGTTACACGTGTAAGTGCAAGTATCCCCAACTGAGTTGCCAGTGCATATAAACGTGCCATTCGGAATGGGAGGTGGATTAGGACACAGTGCTGCAGAGCAAGGGTATGTCAACAGTACATTTATCGGTAGATAAAGAAGTGAATACAAATGAGCTATATATGACAGTAATAAGAGGCTCACAAATTAAAGAGCCACAGTTTTAAATTTATGTTCATGCATGCTGAGGTTTTCCAAGCCATGTTAATAAGGTCCTGCATATAAATTAGCCATTTGTAAGTGAATTCTATTTTCAACACATGCCACATCTGAGAAGGCACTGCAATCACACCAGACAGTTCAAGTTATATTCTGGAACCACTCACGCCTGCACTCTGGTGGTGGTTCTGCTGGAAATGCTGCAGCGTTTGCATCAATTTGTTTGCATATTGCTGTAAAAAGTCTTTTCAGTACTCACACAGTTTCACTACATTCACACACAGATCAACCGCAAACATGACTAAAACTTTTCAGGCTATATAACTAGTGGCTTATTATTTGTGAAGCTCTTTTCAATTTTATGTACATGTATATTTTACTATGCACTCTACGTGTGAACATGTACAGGTTCCAATTTCAACCCATGCTAATCAAGTCCAGTCTAGAAATACGGCATTCAGGATGACTTGAAGGCATGCAACAAATCCATAGCTAATAATGCAGTACTCACGCGTGCACATTGGTGGTGGTACTGCTGGAAATACTGCAGAATTCCCATTTGAAGCTGCTGTGCATGTTGTGGTTGGATCTCCGATCAGCTCAAAGCCCGGATTACAGGTGTAGGTAGCAGTGTCACCGACTGAGTTTCCAGTGAATGTCACCATGGCATTTGCAAGGGCAGGAGGATTAGGACACAGTGCTGCAGAGGAAGAGTGTGCAAGTAATATAGTCATTAATGTAGATAAAGAAGTGAATGAAAGAAATATAGATGAGAATTAAGAGCTTTACAAATAAAAAGCCACCAGTGTATGTGTACATTCATGCTAAGGTTTCCAAGCCATGCTAATCCGGTCCTGCATATGAAAGAAGCATTCGTAGATGATTTTTATCTTGTACACATGCCACAACTGAAAAGACATGCAATCAGTTTTAGTTATATTAATGCAATACTCACGCCTGCACATTGGTGGTGGTACTGCTGGAAATGCTGCAGAATTCCCATTTGAAGCTGCTGTGCATGTTGTGGTTGGATCTCCGCACAGCTCAAAGCCCGGATTACAGGTGTAGGTAGCAGTGTCATTGACTGAGTTTCCGCTGAATGTCCTCATGCCATTGATAATGGCTGGAGGATCGAGACACAGTGCTGCAGAGGAAGAGGTATGAGATAAATAAGTGAATGAATACATACCAACAATAAGATTGAAAAGCCACCTGTGTTGATCTGAGAACATTTACTAGACAGTCCTAGTTATCTATATACTCACGGCTGCACTTAAGTGGTTGTACTGCTGGAAATGATGCAGAGTTCCCACCAGCATCTTCTGTGCATGTTGTGGTCAGATCTCCGATCGGCTCAAAGCCCGAATTACAGGTGTAGGTAGCAGTGTCATTGACTGAGTTTCCAGTGAATGTCACCATGGCATTTGGACAGGCAGGAGGATCAGGACACAGTGCTGCAGGGCAAGAATGATGTAATGGCGCAAGTATGTACGAGCCCTGGTGCACCACATAGATGTTATCAATGGGGCAAGTGCTTGCTGAACCCCAGAAGGTTGAACTGTAAGTTGAAGCTGAGAGTTTAAAGCTATAAATTTAAAGTCGAAAGTTAAAGCCAGAAGCCACCCCTATACTATGATTCCAATAAATCTGATCTTGCATGCACAGTGATGGAAAGACAGCAACCAGTCTAGGCAACGATATTAAAAAATGAGTTACAAAGAGCAAAAAGAACTTAGGAGATACCCACACAGGAGAGTGTGTTGATTATATAGAATGTGAGATGTCAATACTGCAGAATAGAGGCAGGGAAGGCTATACCAGGATGGTCAGCACCATCGAGGGTAGTAATGATCCAGACATAGCAACACATGCGTATGATAAACATGTAACTAGCAATACTGTCTCCAAATCCTGTACATTCTCATGAAGCCTCGCCCCCCACAATGTCACAACCTTTGCTAGTATGTACTCGTTAATTATTAGAAAGTACATGATACATGTAAAGTTATACATTTACATGGCAACTTCTGGAATAAGACGGAACTTACTCATGTAGAAACTATGCTTCATTTGTGTGCTGGACCTGATAACATGGCTCAGTAGTCGAACCACAAACACATATTCTGTGACCCATATATGAATGTACACATACACTGGTGGCTTTTCTTATTCTGGCATGATTGATACAAACTGAACAGGCATGTAGGCTATATTCAGGAAGTACTCACGCTTGCACTCTGGTGGTGGTACTGCCGGAAATGATGCAGAATTCCCATCTAAAGCTGCTGTGCATGTTGTGGTTGGATCTCCGCACAGCTCAAAGCCCGGATTACAGGTGTAGGTAGCAGTGTCATTGACTGAGTTTCCAGTGATTGTCACCATGCCATTTGCAAGGGCAGGAGGATCAGGACACAGTGCTGCAGGACAAGAATGATGTAATGGGGCAAGCATGTACAAGCCTTGGCGCACCACCTAGATGTTGTCAATGGGGCGAGTGCTTGCTGAAGCCTAGAAGTTTGAACTGTAAGTTGAAGCTGAGAGTTTAAAGCTGGAAATTTAAAGTCAAAAGTTAAAGCCAGTAGCCACTCCTATACTATGATCCCAATAAATCTGATCTTGCATGCACATGCAGTGATGGAAAGACAACAGTATCCAGCTACCAGTCCAGGCAACGACATTGCAAAAGAATGATGTAATGGGACAAGCATGTACAAGACCTGGCGCACCACATAGATGTTGTCAATGGGGCGAGTGCTTGCTGAAGCCTAGAAGTTTGAACTGTAAGTTGAAGCTGATAGTTTAAAGTCGAAAGTCGAAGCCAGAAGCAACCCCTATACTATGATCCCAATAAACATGTAACTAGCAATACTGTTTTCAGATCCTGTACATTCTCATGAAGCCTCGCCCCCCACAATGTCACAACCTTTGCTAGTATGTACTCGTTAATTATTAGAAAGTACATGATACATGTAAAGTTATACATTTACATGGCAACTTCTGGAATAAGACGGAACTTACTCATGTAGAAACTATGCTTCATTTGTGTGCTGGACCTGATAATATGGCTCAGTAGTTGAATCACAAACACATATTCTGTGGCCCATATATGAATGTACACATGCACTGGTGGCTTTTCTTATTCTGGCATGATTGATACAAACTGAACAGGCATGTAGGCTATATTCAGGAAGTACTCACGCTTGCACTCTGGTGGTGGTACTGCCGGAAATGATGCAGAATTCCCATCTAAAGCTGCTGTGCATGTTGAGGTTGGATCTCCACACAGCTCAAAGCCAGGGTCACAGGTGTAGGTAGCAGTGTTATTGACTGAGTTTCCAGTGAATGTCACCATGCCATTTACAATTCCAGGAGGATCAGGACACAGTGCTGCAGGACAAGAATGATGTAATGGGGCAAGCATGTACAAGCCTTGGCGCACCACCTAGATGTTGTCAATGGGGCGAGTGCTTGCTGAAGCCTAGAAGTTTGAACTGTAAGTTGAAGCTGAGAGTTTAAAGCTGGAAATTTAAAGTCAAAAGTTAAAGCCAGTAAGCCACCCCTATACTATGATCCCAATAAATCTGATCTTGCATGCACAGTGATGGAAAGACAGCTAACCAGTCTAGGCAACGATATTAAAAAATGAGTTACAAAGAGCAAAAAGAACTTAGGAGATACCCACACAGGAGAGTGTGTTGATTATATAGAATGTGAGATGTCAATACTGCAGAATAGAGGCAGGGAAGGCTATACCAGGATGGTTAGCACCATCAAGGGTAATAATGATCCAGACATAGCAACACATGCGTATGATAAACATGTAACTAGCAATACTGTCTCCAAATCCTGTACATTCTCATGAAGCCTCGCCCCCCACAATGTCACAACCTTTGCTAGTATGTACTCGTTAATTATTAGAAAGTACATGATACATGTAAAGTTATACATTTACATGGCAACTTCTGGAATAAGACGGAACTTACTCATGTAGAAACTATGCTTCATTTGTGTGCTGGACCTGATAATATGGCTCAGTAGTTGAGCCACAAACTCATATTCTGTGACCCATATATGAATGTACACATACACTGGTGGTGGCATGATTGATACAAACTGAACAGGCACTGCTGGAAGTACTCACGGCTGCACAGAATTCCCATTTGAAGCTGCTGTGCATGCTGTGGTTGGATCTCCGATCAGCTCGAAGCCCGGAATTACAGGTGTAGGTAGCAGTGTTGCCGACTGAGTTTCCAGTGAATGTCACCATGCCATTTACAATTCCAGGAGGATCAGGACACAGTGCTACAGGGCAAGAATGATGTAATGAGGTAAGCATGTACAAGACCTGGCGCACCACCTAGATGTTGTCAATGGGGCGAGTGCTTGCTGAAGCCTAGAAGTTTGAACTGTAAGTTGAAGCTGAGAGTTTAAAGCTGGAAATTTAAAGTCGAAAGTTAAAGCCAGTAGCCACCCCTATACTAGGATCCCAATAAATCTGATCTTGCATGCACAGTGATGGAAAGACAGCTACCAGTCTAGGCAACGAAATTGAAAAATGAGCTGCAAAGAGCAAAAAGAACTTTGGAGACACCCACACAGGAGAGTGTGTTGGTTACAATAGAATGTGAGATGTCAAGACTGCAGAATAGAGGCAGGGAAGGCTATGCCAGGATGATCAGCACCATCGACGGTGTAATGATCCAGACATAGCAACACATGCATATGATAAACATGTAACTAGCAATACTGTTTTCAGATCCTGTACATTCTCATGAAACCTCGCCCCCCACAATATCACAACTTTTGCTAGTATATGTACTTGTTAATTATTAGAAAGTACATTAGTTATACACTTACATGGCAATAAGATTGAACTTACCCACGTAGAGGCTACGCTTCATTTGTGTGCTGGACCTGATAATATGGCTTAGTAGTTGAACCACAAACACACATTCTGTGACTCATATATGAATGTACATATACACTGGTGGCTTTTCTTATTCTAGCATGATTGATACAAACTGAACAGGCATGTAGGCTATATTCAGGAAGTACTCACGCTTGCACTCTGGTGGTGGAACTGCCGGAAATGATGCAGAAGTCCCACCAGCATCTTCTGTGCATGTTGTGGTCGGATCTCCGCACAGCTCAAATCCCGAATTACAGGTGTAGGTAGCAGTGTCACCATCTAAGTTTCCAGTAAATGTCCTATTGCCATTTGCAATTCCAGGAGGATCAAGACATGTTACTACAGAGCAAAAGATATGTGATGAGCGAAAGAGAGTTTTTTATACCTACAAGTAACTGACAACAGATCTTAATTATGCATGTTAGATGACTCAGCAACTTACGATCATCGTCAAGAATAGTAATGCTTCCAGTTCCACTTCCAGGAGCAATTACAGCAAAATTTGTACCTACATTTAGTCCAGAAAGCTGAATATTTATAAATTCATCAGGTTCTGGATTGCCATCATCAGTGATTTGTACAGTCACTGTTTGGGTTGTACCAGACGCAGCCCCAGCTAAAAATGTCAGTGTCATAGTGATTGCGGTGTAGTCTGCACCAGCTATAGAAAAAGGTGTGTAATATTTGTAATGGCCATTATGATGTTTGTCATAATATTAAGAGATAGTGCCACAGTATGCAAACATAATACCGGTATATATATATATATATTCATAGGCAAAAAGACTATATACCACATAATTCCCAGATGTCTATTACATGTGCTATACCTGTTGCAGTGCTTCCACTAACAACTGTTTCAAAAGTCACTTCAATATCAATAGTTAGAGTTGCACCAATACACTCAACAGTCACCATCACACTTCCATCATCTTCGTTCGCCGTGTATGTAGTTGGTGACAGCTGGAATGTAGCCACTGTGTGGGATAAATACTTGCAACTTATTGTTTATCATTCTATTTGTGGAGCTGTACAGCTGTAGACGATGCTAATACTACAGCTTGGTATATTATGCAACTGCTACTCTGCACAACAAGAACAGTTAATTGCATGAATATTACACATTTTTGACTCACTGATTATACCAAACATAGAACAGTATGTCCCGTGAGTCAAGAATGGTATTTACTTTTGCTATACAGTCGTTTAAAAGTGGATGATTGCTCTTTACGAAGCAGCTCCATGCATGCAGCTAGCTGTTACCATCAGTGTTATCAATTATAGCTATCATCTGAATCTCTCAAGATTATCTATGTACTCTTTGATCAGAAATTTTATACAGTTCTAGGGTAGTACATGTAGCCTACAGTCTATAGTTTGGCTTAGTGCTAGAAGTAAGATTAGGATACTATTTAAGTCTTGTGTTGCACTTATGGGTCTTGGATTACACTATACAAACTGCGCAACTACTGGGGTGTGCAGATCTAGAATTAAAATAGCTATTATAGCAGAAGACTCTGCGGATGGTTCATCTTACTGCATGTGGCAGTGGTTTAGAGTGATTTGTTCTTGGTATATGTAAACTTTGATTTTATCGAGGGTAATTGCACTGCCAAGTGTAAAGATAGCGGGGAGTAGAGATGTAGATGTATTAAAATCTCAACCTGGGCAGGGCGAGACAGGTCGCAAGCCAGCCTGTCGTGAGAATAACAACTAACCCAGAAGCATGCTGGTCTTTGGCATATTGTTGTGTCTATGTACAATATATCTTCAAGGATCAGCTGTGGCTGCTATGGGAGAATGGAGAGATGAACATAGTCTGGCGTAGCCTGCCCCTCGCTAAAAACTGCACACGACTATAAAAATTTTGTTTTGGCCATAACTCCTTACAGAAACTGAAAGCAGAGAAGCTTCACATAGTTTTCTTAGTTTTCACCCAAGGATCCCAATGGTATAAGTTTAGATCCTATGTGACCCCTCCATACCAAACATTAATTACATTACCGACTTGCTTGCAGTTTATTGTGGTATCATACTTATACCAAGAATGAATCATTATCATTGTAACCCACTGCCATAGTACATGCTATACCAGGTTACTCCGTCACTTCGACATACCATCATCATTCAGGATGTTAACAACTGTTTGAGGAGGTGAAAAGCTGGCAAGTGGTTCAGCAACACTCCCCGTCACATTGATGGTTTCAGTCATCTCCACAAGGTTTTCATTCAGAATAGAGATCATTACATCCATTGTAGCTCCTATAACACTTGTAGCACCAAAGGTCAGGACTTGTGAGGTAGCACTGTAGTCACTACCCACTAAAAAAACACCATATTATACTAATCAGTACTTGACATTTACTACTAAAATGGTTGTCAACTGTATCCCTGATTCCATACTGTATAGAGTATGTCAACTGATTTATTTTAGGCTGGTTTTTCACACATATACTCTGATGATTTGTTTAACTATCACTAACATGTGCATGAACTGAGACAGTATCAAACTACAAATAACATGTACCTATAGCAGTGCCACCTGCTACAGTCTCAACTGTCACATCAATGGGAAAGGTCAGATCTGCTCCACTGAGTTCCACAGTCACAACCGCTGGCCCAGCATCTTCACTCACATCATAGGATGTTTCGGTGAAGGAAAACACAGCCGCTGTGAGGGGGTATTGATAAAGGTTACTAAATCAGTATAATAGTATAAGTGCATGACTAACAGTTCTAGCAAAGGGACGTTAAATGCATGATTTGGCTACTTGGCTATTCTATTCAAACTGTAGCCTTATGGCTAGTTAGCTTTAATGCTGTGGTACTAGAATATCTGCATGCTCCATATATCTACATAAGGGCTCTTGATGTGTTCTTGTGCATGTGATATTATATATTGTATAAGGGATCATCTATATATATAGCACTGACCTTGTAGATTGAGATATCAAAGTACTAAAGCTTTATACAAGACCAGAATAGCATAGACAAATACCTAGAATGTTGCCACTGACGTGATTTTTACAATTGAATATCTATAGTGCAGTCAACCATAAACAGTGGGTGGTTCATGTTATAATTCAGTTATAGATCAACATCAATTGAGTACATTAGTGGAAATGCATGACATCACCACAATTGAGAGAACTGGTCATTCCAATTTAAGTTTGCAGAATCACCATAATGTTATGCGGGATATATCAGTATACATATGGCAGAAATGTTCATTGAACCACTCCACAGTGCACATAATATAATACATACAGTATGTGGTAGTTCCCATGTTACCCTAACACACTATCTTAGACAAGGTACGTATTGGTGGCAGATATTACAGTCCATATTAATGCTTACCATCATTGTCAGCAATGAAGACAGTCGCAGAAGATATACCGAATACGATTTGTGAATTACCGTTGCCAGATACTATATTCAGGGAGGCATCGAAATTTTCTGTGACCTCAAGAAGGTCATCATCAAAGATGGTAATGTCCACAGTCTGTGGCATAAGTAGGTTATTGGAATCAAAGGTCAGATCGGGGGTTACTGTCGAAAAGTCCAGTCCACCTTTGGAAGAAGAGAGGTAACATAAAATTATAATTCCACCATGCATGTCAATGCACAAACCTGTTGCTGTTCCATCCGACAGTCCAAGGTTGACCACAAAGCTCTGACCAGCAATGTCATTGAGATTCCCAGTAGCCACTGAACCTGTAACAGTCACTTGCACAATAGGGATACCTTCAGCTGTATTATAGACGCTTGCATCAAGAGTTAGGGAAACCACAGCTATAGAAATTGAAATATGGTATAGTATAACTACATTATGCTATTTTCATTTTCATCAACATGAAATAAGAGTAAAGACACTCCGGGGGGAAAAACAGAGCCCAGCTGGAATTTGAACCCAAGACATTCTGATTAGTACTCTTATCCCTGAGCTGCTGCAGCCCCTGAACAGAGGAGCACTTGCCAGTAGAGCCTAGCCGATTCCCTCAATATTTATTCTTTTCTGTCTGGTTGAAATTAGCTACAAAATATTGTATGAAAACTTCCTTTTTAGTTTTGTGCCTTCATTACTGCAGCAGACCGATAAATATTAGTGTAATTTTGGGTGTAGCACATTTAATTTTGGATGATGAATACTCCTTGAGAGAATAATTATAGTTGGATTTTTTTTGAGAGTCCAGCTGGGTGGGAGGGCTCTGATTTGGGCATATTATTACAAGATAGATAGATCACTGCATAGTGGGTGCATGACCCATTATCTACCATGGAAAAGGTTTTCTCCTGTGCGAAGCCGAGGGAGATAATATTTCCCAAAGCCATACACCTCACTATGCAGTGATTTATCCTATACATAACGGCCTATATATAACCATCAATTATACCTTCTATAACCATCTACAATTAACCGTCTCTATAATCACCTATAATCATTCTTAGATCAATTAATCAGCTAGCCAGCTGACATTTCTAATTAATTAAGGATCTAAGCGCACGTGCCGCTTGGAGTAAACTACAAGCATACCATACTTGCTCACGTACGCACAATGTTGCAGCTAGCCATTAAGCTAAATCACAAATACAGAGGCAGAGTACGGCCAGAAAGCAATGACAGACACCACTACAATAGCATGTGGGAACGCCGCAAGCATATTCTACAAGAGACAGGCATCGATGCTCGCTGAGAAATGGGACCAGCCATATAGCACCACCTTAGCTTGGATAAGGTGCAAGCTCTCCTTTGCACTCCTGCGTTCCTCCATCCAGTGCATTCGCGGGGCACGCTCTGCTGGTGGCCGAGCCGTTCAACAGTCCGTCCTTCCAGCTGACCTGGTGGTGGCAGAGTCGAACATCTCCTACTGAACTAGTACTCGAACCCCTCACTCTATCTTTATTTTCGCTTTTTGCTGTTTCAGCCATACTTGTTTTTATTCATTTTGTTACATTTGTTTTCATACATTCACTACAATAGCATGCTAGAGCAGAGAGCGCTCACGCAGTTTGTGTTATGGTTTAATAGCTACATGTACATCTTGCTCAACGGTCGTTCTCCTGGGGTAGTAGTCTGTGTTCTCCAGCTGTAGCACGCAGAAACTCCAGAAAGGCCATGCCCAAGGCAATGCGTTCAACAAACAGCAGTAACTCACCACTAAATTGACTGAGGTTTGTTTGTTCTAATCTTAGACCTTGCCTTCTAGCGATTTCAGAGGTAAACGGGATCGAAGGATCAAATTAACGACTAGCTACTTAGTAGGCATGTAGCTACATGGCATCACTATCGGTTCTCAAGCTTTTGTAAAAGCACTCGATTGTACGGCTGCAACGAACGGTAATACAATGACGGACGGGTTGTAGCGTAGTATCCGTTAGAACGGCATGCTACAATAAACAATATCTGCGTTTATTGACTCGCTCCACTTCGCTGAGCTCGGCCTTTACAATTTGCTGCAAGACTGCTGAACACTATACTTTGCCACAACAGATCCGTACACATGAGATACTCTTTATTACTTACATATCTCATATACCTATAGGACTAATAATGCTAAACTTCATTTAGTGATTAAAGCTCGTGTGCACGGTGTGCAAAATTCGCAAGGCCTTTGTATAAGGCTGTCGACTTTTTTATCCTTCATCTTGAGCTGTATGCTTTGACCAATAATTTACTACAGAAAAAGGCCTATAACCAAAAGAAAAAGTGGTCCTGCCATGTGTAGCTAGACCAGGAGATGGAACGAGAAGCCTATTTTTGATTACTATTATGCATGCTTTTAATACTTACAACATTAATACTACTACAGTACACATTCTCGTAAATACTAATAGCTGTTGGGCGAACTTACCGAAGCAAGGGTTAATTGTAAACGGACCTCCTGTTAACCCGGGCAGACAACTTCCGCAGCGTCGACCAGACTCAGAGGTGATGCACTCCCGGACTATCGGGCAGCCTCCGTAGTAGGGGAAAAGGCACTTGTCTGCAAGGAGTATGATATGAACATACCCCATAGTAATGCATAGTGCTTAGAGAAAACAATTAGAGACATTTTTCGAACACCTCAGACACAACTTACTTTCACAGATGATATTTACTTCGTCCGATCCATCACCACAATTGTCGACACCATCGCAGAGCTCAGCAATAGTAGCTCCCGCCGTTCCACTAGCGCACAGAAATATCCTCGTGTTACCTATTCGAGGAGGAAGAATTGCCATAAAGACAGATGCACGCGTGCATGCCGCAATGATTTTACTTACAGTCCAAGCTATTAAAACCGATTGATTCGTCAATTTGGGATGGAGTAGTACCACTCAGACAGTCGAAATTGCCGTCGCAGATCTGGGTGCGATTTAGGCAGTCGTTTGTATCCAATGCGTCCACATTATTCTGGCAGGAAAGGTTATCCGTAAATACGGCATCGCACGGTCTCAACTGGCCAGTATATTCTGTGGCCTGACCGTCACTGCGCTGGAGGATCAGGAGGACCAGCGTAGTCGCTAGTAAGTACTTCATGTCGACGTCTGTTTTGAACTCTTGCCCTAGCGATAGCAATCAAGCTAGAACCGATCTGCGGCGACAATTGCACACAGGTAAACTGAGTGATCTGGAAATGCTGTACTATATATAGGCTGCCGTTTTCAAATTTGACTGCACGCGTACCAATCGCTGCCTGATACCAGATGCCTATCAAGTGCATTTAATACATAGAACACTACCATAACTAGGTCGCTTGAGTCCGCCATTCCTGAAAAATCTCTGCATGTTTCCTGTTATCCCAATTTCAAAGTCATCCATAGTAGTTTGCCCATGGATAATAGATCGCTCTAATGGCTGTTGACGTAATCGCTGCGCTTGCTGTAGCTGTACGAGACTAGCGTCTGCACTTACAATATCTTACAATATTAACAGTACTTATCACGTGCGCCACTAGTGGAAGTACAGTACATCAAACTAGCTTAGTTTTGTGTTGCCTAGATGGCAAAAAAAAAGTGGTAGGTAGCAAGCTCTTTTCAAATGCTTATTCTTTTTTTATTGATACCATAAAATGTCCATAAGAAATACGAACAGCAATTTATTAGCTAGGCCATTGCACACCACACGTACACTTGACATTCTTAACTCCTTGGGATTCTCCTTTTATAGAGGCATACACAGTATGTACATACTAAGAGGAATATGTACAGTTATGGATTAGTGCCAATTTAGTGGATCGTGTGAAACGAAAAGAGTCTTAAATTGAAGAAATTTGGACCAGTAATGATCGAGAGACTTGTTTTATACCTTTGGTGAGAATAGTTTATTACAGTTAGCTGGTTCACTACTTAGTTGGGAAGCTCTGTTTATTCAAGATCGGCTCGACAAACAGGGAGACTACACTCTTTGTGTTATCAGTATAGGTATGAGTAGCCCCTACATGACCTTGACTCCATCGGCTCGACAAACAGGGAGACTACACTCTTCTTAATTGTAAGTTATCAGTATAGGTATGAGTAGTCTTGTGACCTTAATTCCTCCACTAAAGTTGAATTTTTAGTGGAAGGTTTGGATCTTGAGGCTAGAGTGTGATACAAAACATAACAGCCTATTAAGAAGGCCGAAGTAATACTGCCCATTCATATTTAAACGTGTCAGAAAATGTAACAGGCTCTCCAATTAATAGCAAGTGAAATGCGCGCACAGAATCCTGGTGACATCAATTTGGATAAAGTCTCCACGATGGAGAGAGTAGATGTACGGTAGCCAAGTATTCATATATAGGTGTCAATACCATGTTCTGATTAATCATCTAGCCCTAATATGCCAACATATACAGCATGGAATGTAAACAGAAGTCTTTGTGAGCTGCTACACCATAAACGTGAGAAGGTTAAAGGTTCCCTAACTTCCAACCAGGCCAAGATTGTTGGCCCATAATTAGCTGTCTTTGATATACCCCCAGCTACCATGGAATGGAATGGGAAAACGGGGCATGCGCGTATTGCACCTGGGAGCAGTGTACTTGCTGTTCCTTCATTTGGGCGCTGGGCTAAGGAATGCAAATCAGACAGGCTGTCTTATGATCTAGGATTTGACTGCAGATAATATGATTATTGCACTCTTGGGTATGCAATCTTATAATGTTCAGTCAAGCATGTGACTTTACTAAAGGTCATGTGATCTCCATTCAAGCATGTGACTTGACTGAAGGTCACATGATCTCCAGTCAAGCATGTGGTTCTAATTAGAAATTTCAATAGCCAATCACACTCCGACTACCCTCAAATAGAAACTGCAAGATGTTTGTGGGGGAGAGTGCATGTAAACATTTAGACACATGACCTTTTATAAAGTCACATGCTTCGCTGGATATCACATGACCTTTAGTCAAGTCAATTAATTGACTGGAGGCCCCAAACCATGTCTAGTACAACTGATAGGCTATATTGCCTATACTATAACCAAATTGGACCATATGGTAACAGTAGGATGGTTGAAAAATGAGGAAATAGCATCTTATAGCACTTGTTAATTGACCAAACTGAGCACCAATGCCTCAAATTGTCTCTCAGGAACAACCATACAGTTACAATTCGTGTGTAGCCCAATGAATCTTGCTATTAGTAAACTAGCTTATTTGAGGGGAGGGGGGAGGGGGAGGGGGAGGGGGGGGGGGCAGGACATTTGCACACTATACAGCTGATCAAGGTTACAGTTGCTCTATAAACTGGTGAAAGTGAGATTGAATGACCAATGCATTGTTGAATAAACAGGTGCACATGTTATTTACCCCCTCAATATCTCATATTGCATATGTTATCCGATACGTTTGCCTAGAGGTATACAGACAAATTTTCTGTTCATTAAGTAATTGCCTCTTATAATGAGCAGCAGCTGTGTGTGTGTGTGTGTGTGTGTGTGTGTGTGTGTGTGTGTGTGTGTGTGTGTGTGTGTGTGTGTGTGTGTGTGTGTGTGTGTGTGTGTAGTATTGGATATCCAAGATAACGAGGCAGTAATGTGTAAAAGTTACTGAGTATCAAAACTTCTGGGGGAACCTGCCAAGTATGGTCATCAGATTTCCTAATACTGGTCGGTAGAGATGCAGGATAGCTTAGAGTTGTACGATACAGCTTAACCTTTTGGCAGCCCTGAGTCTTCACTCTCTCCTACCAGTTCAGCAAATGCACTGTCATCATTCTCAACATCGGGATAGTGAGCATTGGTTGCACTGGAGGGGAGGGGAGGGGAGGGGAGGGGAGGGGAGGGGAGGGGAGGGGAGGGGAGGGGAGGGGAGGGGAGGGGAGGGAATAAAGAAGAAAGTGGGAAGGGCAGAAAGACGGGAGCAAGGCACACTGCTGCACTGCAACATTACTCTAGTGGCCCAGTTCTATTAATTATGCATAGCTGTGGTGACCATTGATCGCATGGTAACGATGATCTGTCCACATCAAAATATCACATCTATTGCTTGCTTGGGCTTCCTGCCTTTTGCTGCATACCGATAGTCTCTTTGCTAGCCAGTCAGTTACCTGCTGGCTAGGAAAGCATGCATATTATCCCAGCTGAATCACATTCACCAGTTGAATTACATTCCCCAGGTTGGTTCTGCCACTAAACCCCAAGGTGGTGTGTACACATGAACAAAGGCAGGAAACCAAAACAAACAATAGCAAGTATACCCTGGTATTTTGTTACCATGGCAGCAGATTGACCTCAGGGCCACCCATGCTGGGATCACAGGTATTATGCACTACACACACTTCTTATTCAGCCTAGCTAGTTTCAGAGTGAAATTCTGGGACTTGATAAGCTATACTGGAGTCATATGCTCATGGCGTTTGTATAGGCGCCAATCCGGTCGGTATTCTGTTGTGAAATTTCTACATTCCCAGTCCTTCCTGTCCCATTATCTCACAGCCATGAGCATGCATGGCACAGGAAGGACAAGGGTTCATTGAGGAAATAGTAATAATATGTCTGTATTGTGACTCTGCTCTGGTTTCTAGAAGCACCTGAGGGGGAGGGGGGGGGGAGGGGGGTTGTACCCAGCCTTAACCCCCTCACTGCCACGGTACATGTGGTATCGTACAGCCTTAATTAATTAATTAACCCTTTCACTGATACGGCTACTGCAGTGTCCTACAGCCCTGTTAGCCATATGTAGGCATAAATTTCAGAATATTTTGTCTGAAGTATTGACGTTAGCCGGTGTTAAGTACCACCAAACAGTAGCCTAAATCCTTTACTGCATACATTCGTAACAGCTCTACAGTGAATCTGAATCCAGAAGGGTAGTGTGAGTGAAAGGGTTGGGGCTGTGTGCAAGCAGCCCCAGAGTAATAGAGTCAACGTACAGGCAGGAATTAAGACACTGTATACACCAACCGCTAGGCCAAATTATATCTGGTTTCAGGATGAAATAGGCCATTGATGAGTTAGTTAGCTAATGAGGCAATTGGGCTGTGATGAGGTGTAGCCTCTGGTATTATTGGAAGCCTGGATGGATTCGCATTACTATCTCCCTGGTTGGCCACTGGTTTCAGAATGAGTCCCTCTTTGCGGAATGTGGTCTGGCTTGTGAGACTATATGTGAGCATGACTGTATGCCTAATTTGGAAAGGGGGGGGGGGTACAAACATATCGAGGATAGTTTTGACAGTGGTGTGCTTGTAGAAATATTAATTTTATTAAGGGTACATGGGTGCAAAGTTTCTAGGGAGGGTAGGTATGACCAGGAGCCCATGACGTAACTAGGCTCTTAGTTTGTGGCAATCTGAAACCCATGACAGTTTCATCAAAACATCCTCAGGTGAACTGAGAGACTCGGCTCTAAACCTGATCTTCACATGACTATGTGAGCAATATTTAATTAATAATAATTACATACTGGTTAATTAATTAAACAATGATTATCCATGCAGCCATGTTATAGCCAGCCTAGCCCTTGAATGTCAATGACATCGCTTTAAGTATCGAATTTCGACGGCAGGCTACGTGCAGCGAAACTGATAGTTAGACAGCTATTAATAATGCACTTTTCGCAGTATTAACAATTAGACTGTGAGTGTACTGTGCTCTTAGACTATCCTCAGGGGCTTCTAGAAGCCAGCTAGGGTAGGTTCTTAGTACAAACACTGTGAAAACCCATTTCTCTCTCCCTGTCTGGTTGCCATGCTGTTACTTCCTGTTAGCCTGAGGCCCATACAGTATGCACAGAGTTGCTAACAGAGCGGTAAATCCTAGAACCCTTAGGGTCGATCAGCTCATACCAATCCCCAGACAGCAATATATGTATATGCAATCGGTACAGCTAGGACGACTGGTGCAGACAGACGTCACTATGGTCTTGTCCCTATGACTTCCCTTAACAAATTGTGCACACTACAAAAAAAAAGACAAAAGCACAGCATATACATACATTATTAAATGAAGAAATTTTAATTTATACTCGTAAGTCATCAGTAGCTAATAGCTGGCTTTTGGGGGCTCCAGAAGTGACTTCAGAGCGGGATTAATTCTGCATACAAGCAGTCCAAACTCCCTCCCCTCCCCCCTCCTCCCTCCCCCTCTCGCCTCCCCTCATCCCTCTGACACCATGTACATGCATTCACTACTGTCTCCCTGTTAGGCCAGTAATAAATTATAGTAAGTGTCTGGTTTCTGAAAATTTGATCCCGTTAGCGTGGCAACCTGAAAACCAATTAGTATGTATCCTGTACTTTAGATCTGAGAATTAAGGGTCGTGTAAGTGAAGGGTTGAGGTTGTGTGCAATCCCTTCTCCCTCCCACTCATGTGCGTGTAGAAGCCAGACGGAAAGGCATTGTGTATGCTCTCCTTTTAGGCCAGTAATATATCTGGTTTCAGAATGAAATCGGATCCTAAGGAACCAACAAGCCTGGAGTGATTGAGCTGTAATGAGTTATTAGCTTGTGGCAATCTGAAACCCATGATATGGTTTTATTGGTACCTATCTGTATGTACATGCAGCGTAATCAATTTCTACCACAGCAGCAGCAGCTAGTAAGTTGACATATTGTCCAGCACTTCGCTTCCCAGTTCAATGCATTCCCTACGGTAATCTGAGCTCTAGGCAGGGTCAGCTTGTGCCAGGCTGTTCCAGTCCCCACCACAACAACAATAGGCTGGTACAACTTTTAGGGCATCCAATATACTCCAAAAAATGCAAATGTTTTCACTCACAGTGACCTTCTGAGTGGCGCTCTGCTACTTTGTAGATCGAGAAGCCTCAGCAGTGAATGGAACCACACACATCCTTGTTAGCATACCAGTTGCTTACTCCACTCTCCAGGTAAATGTGCACACAATGTACTATATAGCTTGTGAATAGTATAGCTCAGATCCATGTAGTGGTGGCATATCTTATACATAGATTTGTAGTCAATTGAGCCCTGGGTCATGCCCAGACCTCGATCTACTCACCCACCACCCAAAGAACAGTCTGCCCTACCTTCGAGGGCCATTATATATAAACGAAATGACGTAGTGCAGCAATTGCAAACAACCACCTGGATAGCGAGTGTAGGTACCTAGCGAGTGTTCAAACATAGCTGCAGAGATGGTCGGGAAAACAATGCCTCAAATCCTCTTACAGGGGCAACTAAACAGTCATATTCAAATGTTTGATGCTTATAAAACAGTCCAATGGACCTTCATCAGTGAACTGTATACATGCGCTAATAGTATTTTTGGGGGGGGGGGGGGGCAAGCAAATACTAGCTGCCTCCCCCCCCCCCTTCCAAATGGCTAGTATACTATGGTATACAGCTAGTATACTATAGTATACAGCTAGTATACTATAGTATACAGCTAGTATACCAGGATATCAACCATTAAGCTGCACTTGCTGTATGTACTGTTGAAAGTGAGGCTGACTAATAGACAGCCAGTTAATAACAGTAAAACTGATATCTTTGTAGATGCAGCTGTGTCAATTACCGCCTCAATATCTCATATGGCGTGAGCAATCTGATACCTTCCTTAGGAGCTACACACATGGTGTATGAATGCCAGGTCCTCAGGAAGCTGGTTTGTTTATTAGGGACTTAATGTGCTCTGAAACCAGATACACCCTCAGGCCGCTGGTTTGTTGATTGGGGGCGTAATGAGTGCAGTTGCTCTCTGAAACCAGATATATTAGCTAATCATGAAAAGTGATAGGGCCTAGCAATGAGCATGTACGTGTGCTCTCCCTTCCTAAGCTGGCTTCTGTTTAGCAGCTTTAGACAAATCAAGGCCACAACAATTTCCCCTTAGTACCGGTACTCAGAAATTTATTAGCGTCTATACACAAGTACATTATATGATCATGACTCACTTACTACCTTTCCATCTTGAATACCCAGCACCACACACATGCACAAACGCTGCTGCTCATTATCAGAGGCTCATGGCTGTAATGGTATCCATCCAGAGGCAGTTAAATGCTTTGATAAACGTTAATTGTCTTGGCTTCATACGAGAGACCAATTTTGCAACGGTAGCTCTCATTTTTACATAGAAGTGATTTTTAGCGCATTGTAATCATCGTAGAGGGCTCAGAGTAATTGCCTAGTCGTAGGCATATAACTTTCCATCCTAGGAGATGGTTATGATGCACTGAAAGTATAGCCTCGCTTACACCAGGAGCCCATGAATGCCGTGGGTTATGGGCTCCTGCTTACACTAGGCGTTTAAACCGGTTCAGGACCTGGTTTAAACTGAATTGGAGACGTATAAACACTCTAGTTTGGTTTGGAAAGTGGCTTATGTAATCCACTTCAGAATGTGGATTGAACCAAGGCTTGAATCCGGATTAGGCGCAAATAATTAGGGTGTAAAATAGTATAATAAGTATGTAAAATAATACTATTTTATACGCTCATAATTTGCACCTAATCACTAATGGGTTTACACATTAACTGGCTTCCCAGTATATAGGCGTGTGGACGGTGCTAATCTACATTTCAATCCAGTTCAATGTAAACCGGTTTACTACATGTAAATGGGGCTTATGTGAAAATGAGATCTACTGAGGGTAGCATCTAGCGCATCTTCACAGTGAGCATTCATTAGAATTTCTCCTCCTCACAGCTAGATGAGTAATGCACCACCAACATATCCTTTTGGAGTCAAGCTTGAGTCAGGGGATGGAAAGAAATCCGGGTGTTGCTAAGATACATCACATGTACAGTATAGTATCTCTTTGTTGTTGCTTTTTGATTCTATAGCTCTGCAGTACAGTTATTTGATCACAATGACGACATGCCAGCAAAAAGTTCCTTATAAGGAAGCCAAGGCCACATTGAATTTCTTACCTATACACCACGTCTATACATAAGGTGTGTACAGGGGGGGGGAGGGGGTGGGGGTGGCACTCAATTGCTAGAGAAAGGCACTACATGCTTCTAGGTAGTGTTTACCGCCATCAATGATGCCCTACCTTTTCCTAGGAATAATATGTATGTATGTACATGTGAAACCCGGACTGTTGACAAGTGATTCATCATTGGCATCTCTTCCTTCCTTGGTGAAGCCACGGTGCATGCTCCATATTGAGGGTGGTGGTATTTAATTACTTCTAATCTGGTGCTTCATATGAATTAGAGATCTGATAAATGCAGCATTTGTGCTCATTCATATTGCATTCCTTGTTAGGCAAGTTATTCCAGTGCCAGTCTTTGGCTGTTACAGAAGCCATATGTGATAATTCCCAGGACGATTATGGTTGCCAACGAATTGTCAATTAATTACAAGATTTTTGAAGATCCTGGCTGACCATAATGAATAATTAAGTGATGAGCTTAGGAATTTGGATTGCCAAATAATGAATGCACTATTAGAATTCCAGCTGGCACCCACAGTTTATTTCTCAGTACACAATACTAGATAGCACTTGATGCCAGAATACTGTAAGACAGGGTTTACGCAATTACCTTTCAAAACCAGGAAATGCAATCTTTATACTACACATTTAAAACCGACTTGTAATCAATTACCTAACTGCAGTCTTCAAATTCAAGAAACAACAGTTAATGTAACTCACCCTCAGCACATTTTGCATTTCTACTCGGGATTTATTTATGCTGCATCCAGAGTAGTCATACAAAGTGTGTATTGGTGTATCATAGAAGCATCCATTTCTACTCTAAGTCCACACATGCACATATACATGCACGCATATTATGCTACATATTGCATCAATTAGCCATTGTAATTATGCTTAGCTAATGGAATGGTAGCTAGATACATTATGTGTATGTGCGCTATAGTGTGATGGCTTCTATTGAGCTCAGTAGATTCATAATACAGATATAAGATCTTCCAGCCAGTGTAATATCCCACTTTATAGCATATGATACTTCTTTCAATTTTAAGTACTTTTGTAGTACTTTTCAGTATTATAGTCTATAAAAAAACGTGTGGCTTTCTTTACAGTAAGCAACTTAGTAGCACATTGCTCACTGAAAAACAGTTGATCCCCACTAACAATCATGAGGATCCCCACTAACAATCATGAGGATTTAGCAGGTGAAGAACTGAAGCTGATTAATCCACAACTCTAACACAGATCAGTCGAGAGGGCTCTACCCTTCTCCCGAATGAAGAATATGTAACTCACTGTTACTCCTTGGGATAAAATGGGCTGAAAATTTCAGATCATACAACAGCTACTATTCCTCATTTTATTTCATGATGGCAGTACATTACATTTGCTGCAACTCCTGCTTGGTACGCTTGATAAAACGGAAAGCTGTCTTCGCAGTTTTACATGCTAAAATTTTGACTTGTTATTTCAATTTCAGCCATACTTAAGGTCCCCTTGCCCAACCCGTTGCCATTTTATTACTTCCCCAGGCTCACCTCCAGCTGATTCTTGCACATAAAACTTTGGCAGTGTTACTTTAGAGGCTGAATACAGTGACAAACGTGGCAGCCTTTCGTTGGAGGATAGTTATTTACAATAGTGATGAACATCAATGGATTGTTTGTCTATTGATGTTCAGCACTTTTGTAAATCCTTTCTCACATTAACATTGAATGAGTTGTTGTAGCATACATTGCATAAAGTGATATACACTTTCAGTGGTAGTGTTACTATCTGTTGTGAAATACAAAATTCTTTGTATATTCCCTGCCATTAATATGGGGTGCTATTGCCTCCCGTGTGATGCCACGTCCATCATCAGCTGCAAGATAAGAGTGATTGCATATCTGTAGCTGCCAGTGGTGCATGTTGTTCGGCAGCAATCACGAAAGCTTAACTTTCCGGAAACAAGTTCAATGGCCTCACTAATGAAGAAATCCATTTCGTAGGCAGAGTGTGTCATCTAAGTGAATGGCCTACTGCAGTTGTGCGAGTAGAAGAGATATACAATCATTAATATTTGTCATGATCAGCATTTTTAACCTCTTTCCGAGGCTCCACTCCCCAGCTTTTTTCACTAGGGAGCGGAGCCTGGGAACGAGTCTACAGCATTTCAGTATAGTCGATCTTTGCTGCACCAATGCCCCCATTAGCCTCGTTCCCAGGCTCCCCCCTGTGCAAGCGACAAAAGCTGGGGTGAAGGCCTGGGAACGAGGCTATATGCCTCCATAGGATCCATAATTATTTTTGTGCGATGGCTGTACCCTCCTTCACTCAAGCATCTTAATAGGTAATGAACTAGGATGCCAGGACAGCAGTTATGGTTGTGGAGCTGAACAATTGCATATATGTGTGGTGTGCGCATTTTATTAACCGTGCAGTTTGTGCTGAACCACAACAGATACAATGCGTAACCTCCTTAATGAGGTCACCTTCAATGTGGCTGCATTAGAGGAGTGTACTTATGTCTTGATTGTATGTGTGCTTCTGCATACTTTAGTAGGGAGCATTGTCTATGCCTTAGCCTTCTAACTATACGGACTCTTATCAACTCCCCTTCCCCTCCATATTGGTGGCATCCACCCTGCCATGCATGGGGGGTTTACTGATAAAGATGGCCCAGGCCAGGGGGGTATCCCAGATTCACAAGGACATGAAAAATTTATGACATGTTTTAGCATGCAGGTTCATTGTGTTCACTAATCAGTAATGATTGGTCACTGCTTAAAATGTCATCACAACATCAGCTACACAAGTCAATAAAAAAAGCAACAACAAAAAATCCAAGTTCAAACAGTGAGTTCAATCGTGCTCAGTCTCTGACGCAGAATAGAAAATGGAGCCTGCAGGAGATGTGTAACAACAGTATCATCAGTAAGTTCATGTTATTGCCCATGGGTTTGGGGTCCTCCAGTAGAGAAATTGATTCGGTTTTGCTGTGTCATCAGAACCTTGGCTTTGCATGAGTGAATTGGGGTCAAAAAATTAAACCTAGGGCACGAAAGGCTCGATATGAAGCATATTTCCACGCATTATGAAAATTTATAATCAGCTTTAGTTACTATAAACAGAATTATAATAGACATACCTCTTTAATGAGAGAAAAATTAATGTTTCTCCAGACTGATAAATTATCTGTTGGACCAGTCACCAGTCACCACTAACTTCTAACCCGCCCAAGGATGGGATATCTTGGCAGGCTGCTGCCTAAAGATGGAACATCTTGACATACACTGAGTACAGAGACCACTTAGCTTTAGATCTTGTCTTGACAGGAATGATACAGACAGGGAGAAGTGAATACGAGTAGAATGAGCACCAGACAGCTGGTCGACATTTGTACCCCATGAGGTCCCTCAAGGGTGGAGAGTAATTATTCTAGAACAAGACAATGTACAACTCTTACCTAAAAAGCCTGTTTGTCTAAAACAGGCTTCCATCAAAGCCCGTTTGAAAATCTTGTAACATCCCATCTCAGCATCTATCTTGTTAAAAACGTTTTACCGTCTTCCCGTGTAACTGGGTAAGTTTTCCTGTGAGAGGTAGATAACGGCTGTGAATTCAAAAATGTAGGAAGTGACATATTAAAGGTGTACTAAAATGAAAATCGAGCATCTATGTATGTATTTAAGAAAGGAAAAGTAAAGTGGTGCTCACCTGTGTGCATGGCTATGATATGCTCTAATCACTGGTGTAGCAGACACGTAATGTTGAGACACATGACGTGACAATATTTTTGAATTGCGATTATACCGTTGTACGTAAGGTTGATTGTTCCATGTTGTAAGTGAAGAGGGTCAGCGTATAGTGGCCTGGTATTTCAAAGAATTAAGAGCAGAGTTGCAAACAAGGGTTAACCTGAGATTCCAACCGTATGGATACCTTGGTATATATAATGGTGTGGCATACCTGCTTGCCATTTACCATACAGTATGTGGTAGCTACCATGTTACCCTTAGTTAATATACCATCTTAAACAAACACGTATTAGTGGAACGTATTAGTGGCTGCATGTAGTGTTTACCATCATTGTCAGCAATGAAGACAGCAGCAGAAGACGTTCCTAATGTGATTTGTCCAACAGGGTTGGGAGTTACTAGAGTCAAGTCGACATCAAAATCTTCTGTGGACTCAACAACTATATCGTCGATGATATCAATATCCACACACTGTGGTACATCAAAGTTAGTGGAATCAAAGACCAGATTGAGGGCTGCTGGCGTGGCAGTCCAATTATAGTCCACACCAGCACCTTTGTGTGAACAGAGCCAGCATAAAATTATTATTCCACCAAATACTGCATGCCTATCACATCTACTGCACAAACCTGTTGCTGTTCCATCAGACAGTGCAAGGTTGACCTCAAAGCTCTGACCAGCAATGTCACTGAGTTTTCCAGTAGCCACTGAACCTACAACACACACTTGCACAGTAGGGATGCCTTCAGCTGCGTTATATACGCTTGTATCAAGCGTCAGGGAAACGGCGGCTACAAAAGGAGACATGTATAGCTATAGTATCCGTGGCAGGTTTTTAGAATCCGTATATGCAGGCCAACAGAGTCATATATTACTGAAATAGCTACATGAATGCATTATGATAGTGATTGGCTTGAGAGTTATAGCTGATGGTCATGCTCGATGGGTTTCCTATAGGGTCTATCATGACTTGGATAAATAGATAACTCACCGAGACAGTCATCGGCTCCAGCCTCAACAAATCCAAGAAGACAAGCTCCACAGTTGACAGAGAGCGCAGAGCTGACACACTGGCGAGTGACGGAGCAACCTCCGTAGAAAGGAAGGCGGCACTTGTCTGCAGGTTCGAAGAACATTTACCAGTTAATTATGACTCATGATCAGACCATGCTGATCAAACCAGTGAATATTATACAGGTTTAGCTAATAGAAAACAATATCAATGGCTCACTAACTTGCACACAAAGCATTTGTCTCATCATCGCCACCAGACGTGCAATCAGCATTGCCATCGCAGAGAAGGTCGAGCGTGAGAACCTGGGTTCCAGCGTTACACCTGTACATCATCGGATCACTAAATTCACCAGTACCTGGGCGCCAGAGTCAAAATGAATACAAAACAGCAATCACTATGGTGATACTGAAAACCGCAGAGAGCCTTACTACAATTATACATGTATGGTAACGCTTACAGTCAAGAGCATTGAGGATAGATGGATCCCCCTCATCTTCTCCGAAGGCCGGGCAAAAAGCAGTGCCACTACAGAGCTCACTCCTAGGGTAGCATTCTTCACCAGGGACGCAAGACAGGTTGTCGGTTCCGCACGGTAGGGCATTACCGATGGTCAGGTTTTGGGCGTAGCAGTAGGCCGAAAGTGCCAGTGCGAGGCACAATATCACAGCCCTTCGCATTGTAAGTGCTTGCATTCCCGATTCCTATAATATAAATAACTATATAAATAGCTATTATATATTTTTTCGAACTGGCGAAAGAAGCTTGCAAAGCTACTTATATACAGAAGAACGTGGCCGGCTAGTAGGGGGAAAGTACGCGCATGCGCATTCGTGCACTAGCGTGTACTGACGCAACCCAGCGAGTTAACGGTTAGCCTCTAGCCCCTAACCTAACCCTAACTCTTTCCCTAAACTCTAGCCGTGGACTGCTGGACCAATAGCCACTTCGTATATCATAGAAAAGTGAATAATACAGCAACTATATTTTAAACTTACAGATTACGAAAATTACCTTACACGTCACGTGATGTATGTACGTTTCAATTCCGGAAGCAAATAGCTAAATTGTCAGGCTTTCATGTTAAGACCGCCATCGTATACATACCTAACCATGCCACGCATACAGCTATAGACCCTTAAGGGAAGTAGCTAGCTGGCCATTGAAATCAAGGTAGCTATAGAGTGGGGACTATAGCTACTCTTTCCTTCTGTGTCTTTCACTACCTCAACCACTCTTTTCCTCTAGCTACTTCTCTTGCTTTCTCACTGAGTGAACACCTGAAATTGAAAATATGAACACAATAACTTCTTACAGTTTTGTACGCAAGGATTACCTTGAACCCATGATTGGTGCCAGCATTATTGTATGTCAAATTTCTAATAGCAGCTGGCTGTCACTGTTTAGCAATTTTGCTGCCCACCGTTGGTAAGTTATTTGCTACCCAGGAAACAGAATAAGCAACTGGTATTTAATTGAATCACATTAACAAGAATGTGTTAATTTTGTTTTATTCACTGCCTCCAAGTAGCTACTGAAAAAATGTAAATATTGCTCACTTGTAGTCTACACATGCTTGCACTCACTCTGCCCCTTTTGAGTAGTGTGCTTTGTTGCGTTGTAACTGCAGAAACCTCTGTAGTAAATAGAACAAAACACTTGTTGATTAATGTTATGCCTTGCAGCTGCAATGTACATACCAGTCGCTTAACACTTAAGCAAACTGGTATGTACATTGTATCAGGTAGTCCATACAGCTTGTATAAATGTACAGAAAGCAAAAATGGTATATATAGTGCTGGCTACGTTGTGTGAGTACGAGTACATCCAGAAGGCATGCACAGGCCCAAACACTAACCTTATAATTATTGTAGCTACTTTGTATGCAGTCATTTGGAACATCAACCCAACTCTATAATCCATGATATGGCTGGACAGGCACCCATTGATTGTCTATTGACTTATTAATGACTGTCCTCCATTGCTGAGTTTGTCAGTATTCAGCTTCTAAAGCAACACTACCAAAGTTTTATGGGCTGGATGTGATGCATGTTAGCTACATACGTATTGTAGCTGAGAGGCCTACAACTGTAATTTGACATTCAACTTAGTAACATGCGTATGGTAGTACATACATAATATGTAATCAATTGTTGCTGAGAGGCCAATTGTAATTACTTTCAATGTACATGTTCAGTTGTTCAGGGAGGCAACAATATCAACATACATGTTAGTACTGGGGTACATATGTAATTCAACATACAATATCAACGTACGTACATGTTAGAACATGCAATTAATTGTCGCTGGGAGGCATATTATTTATTGCTGAGCACCTTAGTATGTTTTCAAAATTTCACACGTGAATTATAGGATTGCGCAGCAGAATGCCTTAGCCTGTACAATGTTACATAATTGTCAATATCCACACAATCAACAATATAATATTGTAGGATTGCGCAGCAGATAATATTTTGCACAATCCTAGGATTGTGCAGCAAAATACTTTGCACAATCCTACAGTAGAATATTTTGCACAATCCTAGGATTGTGCAGCAGAATGTTTTGCACAATCCTAGGATTGTGCAGCAGAATGTTTTGCACAATCCTAGGATTGCGCAGCAGAGTGTTTTGCGCAAACCTAGGATTGCACAGCAGAATTTTCTGTGCAATCCTAGAATTTTTATGTAGCTAGTCCTAGAATTGCGCAGCAGAGCAGTTGCACAATCCTAGGATTGCGTACAAATCTCTCCTGCGCGAAAAAATTTCCTCACTTTTATCAGCTTTGCAGCCTCTGTAGAGGCGCACGACACCTCCAGACACTGCCTTTGGCAGTGTGCCCAAGCCGTGCACACATAACTTTCTGATCCTGGCCACGCCACTGCAGGAGTCTTCTAATCAGTGTTTCATTTAGCCTAAAGGGGGGGGGGGCAAAAGCACGTCGGAAGACATTTTGGGGGGGCATGAGTAGTATTCATTTTGAAGGGTTAAAATCCCCAAGTGGGGGCACAAAAGGTTTCCAGGGGTGGGGGGTGGGGCGAATACTCCCCCCCTTAAATGAAGCCTTGCTAATCAAGATGAGTCTTCTACCCATTGGTACGAATTCCTAAGGGAATACAAAATTTAGCAGTGCACATCAACACTGCACAACTTTATGTACACTATCTGTGCCATAAGCTTTAGTCAATCAATTTGAGTGATATCCGTATTATAATAGTATACCCGCCTACCATATGGGTTAGCTACAAGCCACTGCATGAAAATGATCATGTAGCAGGGTATAGTTAGAATGACTTTCAAAGTTTTTTTAGAAACTATACAGTGTACTGAGGCTTGCCGTGTATTCATTGATGGAATTAACTTGGAAATGATCATAATGTACATGCATGCAGGAATTATACACTCCGCTTTGTTATTTCTAATAAACTTGCATTCAGGATAAAAAAAAGACACTGATTTGTGATCTATAAGTGGTATAAAACTTGGAAGCATGTAGCTACTACATAAAAATGGTAATAGATGGCTAAAAATACTAACAAAATCTGTTTTTTTTTACTACTGTTTCTTAAACTTGAAGTCTGCAGTGAGCACGTCATTCACTAGATAGTCAAAGTATTTTCCATCGATGAGGCCCTCTCCCTGGTAGCCTGGGTTCATGGCAGTCCAGCAGAGCTGGTCGTCAGACACCTCCCTCTCCATGAAGCTCCACACAGGACGGCGCATCACAGGCACAGGCTCCTTGTTGGGCATGATCAGGATCTTGCGGACCTCATCAATCTCAACTCCTTTGCGGAAGAACTGGCCTGTACAATGTTACATAATTGTCAATATCCACACAATCAACAATATAATACTATATAGTGAAGGACTGGCTCACCGATTATTCCATGAGAGTCTGTAATCACCTGGCCAGTACTGTGCCAGAACAAGTCTAGATGCTCATTCATGAACTTGATGGTGAAGCTGAGACCGACGTCCTGGAGGTCTACATACACTGCGGGATACTTGAAGCCTTCCACTGGTGGGGCCTCTGAGATGGTCAGCTTGCCATTGCTGAAGGTCGCCTTTTCAATATTCCTTGCTTTTAGCACAATCTTGTCCCCGATATGGATTGTCCTGTCATTAGCTTCAAATCTCAGGACTGTGCGATTGGACCTCTTGTAGCCACTGTTGTGTACAATGATACCCATCGACCCCAGCCAGGTGACTTCCTCTCTGCGAGAGTCTGGAACAAACATGGCATTCATGTGGATCTTCTTGTTGCTGATCAAGTTGAAAGTGAAACCATGTTCTCCCTGCACCGTGTAACAGAGTAGCTGTCCACTGGGCAGTGCAATACTGAAGTGAGGATCATCACCAACATCCACAACTGGCCTTCCTAGAAGATTATAAAGAATCCACAACATTAAATGAGTGAATGAGAGAGTAAAAGCATAATCTGCTTACGGCATGTAAATCCATCTCCTACAAAAGGAGGGTTGCATTCACAAGTGAAATTGTTTACTCCAAGCAGCTCCGTACACATAGCATTTGGATCACATGGCATGTCATCGCAGTCTTCTACAGAGACAAGAAGAAATTGTACCTGCTAATGTTAGTGCAAAAATGATCGATAGCTAAAGAGAGTAGTAGGTCCAAAAACAAGTGAGTGAGAAATCAGCTGGAAGAAGGTGGGAGTGCATGCTATCCATAATTATGCAACCATAATTGTCCAATCCATGAATATAAGGGATAGAGTATGGAGTGTTGGTCTCTATATTATTATACATTACACGAGAATATATACTGATGGCATCATACCAAGAAAAATCCCTGTAATGGAGATGGCCCAGGCCCCTGCGTATGCTTCTAATATTTTATGCATTCTTTATAAGGTAAGATGCTTTTGGATCTTCCAGCAGATCAAAGTTTTAATTTTTTCTTACCGTCATCAATGATGGTCACTCTGGCAGGTGTACCAGCTAGGCAATTGTCGTCCAAGCTGATCACGCTGACAGTAAAGAATTCATCTGGCTCTGGAATGAGGTCATCTATGATGTGAACTTGGAAGGTTTGACTTGGGTCATCAGCACTGAATGTAGAGTTCACCCAATAAGCAATATAGTCTTCACCAGCTGTGTATGGAAAGATAAACAGGTTTTAAACTACTTTATATATATACAAGAGTGTGCTGTAATATATTCATGCAGGCTAAAAGATATTTGTAAGCTCATGACACAGCTGTGCACTGAATTAAGGAGATAATATGGACAGGTCAAATTAGGCTACTAGTTATAATAGACTGTTCAGTTGGATAGGTCAGGGCCTATAGAGTTAATTAAGCTTACCAATGGCACTGCCATCTTCTGTGTGAACAGACACGTTGCATTCCAGTCCTGGCTCCTTCATCCCAATAAGGACAATGGGGATGTCGATGTACTGATTTGGAGGACCTTCTGGCACAGTATATGTTGGATCTTCTGGCTCAATCACCACACCTGCGGGACAACACATAATGGTAGGAGTAATTCAAGTATATGCTAATGAATCATAGCACCATATGGCAATTTAGACTAGGGATTTTAAATGCCACTTTGTTTTTTAAAACACCCAAATAGGCTTAGATGCTCAGTATTGATTTTAAGACAAATAAGTACCACAATTATACAGAAGAATGCATAATTGGAGGCATGCAATATTGAAGCCATGAGAACACACTGTCCATGCAAGATAATAGGTAACTGTGACGTACTGTCATCATCATCAATGCACACACGAGCCATGGCTGGGTCGACAATAACAGAACTGTCACTGGAATTGATCACAGCGTAGAAGCATTCCCTGTTCTCCACAACTGTGTCATTCAATATTGTGATGTCCATGCCGATCAATGAATCACTTCCCACTGACATATCAAAGACCAGATCCAATGGGGCTACTGCCACATAGTCCTCTCCAGCTATATACAAATAGAGAAAATATCAGAAGATCAGCAGCTAGTTCCCTTAGGCTCCAGGTAATACATTATTAGTCTGTACAGTTTCAAACAAGAAATATCTTACAAATCTATCAAACTGTAGCATAAGTCAAGCATCTCAATGAAGATTTCAATAAATGTTCTGACTGAAATTGTGTAGTACCTACAAATAGACTGACTGAGTAAACATACCCACAGCTTCACCAGGGCCCATGATAGTAAATATGGTAAACAGAATATCACGATCCAAGACCACATCGTCCCTTTCAATAAAGACACGCACGGATCCTTCATTCTCAATGACAGAGTACTCTCCTTGTGTAAAGCCAATGGTTACAATTGCTAGAGTGGACAACAAACATAAAGAATAAGTGTGAAACTTCTTTTCAGTACCACACAGTTTCACTACATGCACAGATCAACCGCAAACACGACTGAAACATTTCAGGCTATATACTTATATAAATGTATAGTGCACAGCAAAATATACATGCACATGTGAAGCTAATGATTACATTTACTAGAGTGAAGAAATTCTCACCCCTGCATTCTGGTGGTGGTACTGCTGGAAATGTTGCAGAATTCCCATCTGCAGCTGCTGTGCATGTTGTGGTTGCGCCTCCGATCAGCTCAAAGCCCTGATTACAGGTGTAGGTAGCAGTATCACCAACTGAGTTTCCGCTGAATGTCCTCATGCCATTCACAATGGTAGGAGGATCAGAACACAGTGCTGCAGGGTACAAGAAATGAAAATATTAAGTGAATAAAGTCATATTTTCACAGCTGAGAAGGCCTACAAATGCTTTAGAGAGTTCTAGTTATATTCATAAAGTACTCACGCCTGCATTCTGGTGGTGGTACTGCTGGAAATGTTGCAGAATTCCCATCTGCAGCTGCTGTGCATGTTGTGGTTGCGCCTCCGATCAGCTCAAAGCCCTGATTACAGGTGTAGGTAGCAGTATCACCAACTGAGTTTCCGCTGAATGTCCTCATGCCATTCACAATGGCAGGAGGATCAGAACACAGTGCTGCAGGGTACAAGAAATGCAAATATTAATTGAATAAAGTCATATTTTCACAGCTGAGAAGGCCTGCAAATGCTATAGACGGTTCTAGTTGTATTCACAAAGTAGTACTCACGCCTGCATTCTGGTGGTGGTACTGCTGGAAATGTTGCAGAATTCCCATCTGCAGCTGCTGTGCATGTTGTGGTTGCGCCTCCGATCAGCTCAAAGCCCTGATTACAGGTGTAGGTAGCAGTATCACCAACTGAGTTTCCGCTGAATGTCCTCATGCCATTCACAATGGCAGGAGGATCAGAACACAGTGCTGCAGGGTGTAAGAAATGAAAATATTAAGTGAATAAAGCCATATTTTCACAGCTGAGAAGGCCTGCAAATGCTATAGACGGTTCTAGTTGTATTCACAAAGTAGTACTCACGCCTGCATTCTGGTGGTGGTACTGCTGGAAATGTTGCAGAATTCCCATCTGCAGCTGCTGTGCATGTTGTGGTTGCGCCTCCGATCAGCTCAAAGCCCTGATTACAGGTGTAGGTAGCAGTATCACCAACTGAGTTTCCGCTGAATGTCCTCATGCCATTCACAATGGCAGGAGGATCAGAACACAGTGCTGCAGGGTACAAGAAATGCAAATATTAATTGAATAAAGTCATATTTTCACAGCTGAGAAGGCCTGCAAATGCTATAGACGGTTCTAGTTGTATTCACTAAGTAGTACTCACGCCTGCATTCTGGTGGTGGTACTGCTGGAAATGTTGCAGAATTCCCATCTGCAGCTGCTGTGCATGTTGTGGTTGCGCCTCCGATCAGCTCAAAGCCCGAATTACAGGTGTAGGTAGCAGTGTCATTGACTGAGTTTCCGCTGAATGTCCTCATGCCATTCACAATGGTAGGAGGATCAGAACACAGTGCTGAAGGGTACAAGAAATGCAAATATTAAGTGAATAAAGTCATATTTTCACAGCTGAGAAGGCCTGCAAATGCTTTAGAGAGTTCTAGTTATATTCATAAAGTACTCACGCCTGCATTCTGGTGGTGGTACTGCTGGAAATGTTGCAGAATTCCCATCTGCAGCTGCTGTGCATGTTGTGGTTGCGCCTCCGATCAGCTCAAAGCCCTGATTACAGGTGTAGGTAGCAGTATCACCAACTGAGTTTCCGCTGAATGTCCTCATGCCATTCACAATGGTAGGAGGATCAGAACACAGTGCTGCAGGGTACAAGAAATGAAAGTCATATTTTCACAGCTGATAAGGCCTACAAATGCTTTAGAGAGTTCTAGTTATATTCATAAAGTACTCACGCCTGCATTCTGGTGGTGGTACTGCTGGAAATGTTGCAGAATTCCCATCTGCAGCTGCTGTGCATGTTGTGGTTGCGCCTCCGATCAGCTCAAAGCCCGAATTACAGGTGTAGGTAGCAGTGTCATTGACTGAAGTTTCCGCTGAATGTCCTCATGCCATTCACAATGGTAGGAGGATCAGAACACAGTGCTGCAGGGTACAAGAAATGCAAATATTAAGTGAATAAAGCCATATTTTCACAGCTGAGAAGGCCTGCAAATGCTTTAGAGAGTTCTAGTTATATTCATAAAGTACTCACGCCTGCATTCTGGTGGTGGTACTGCTGGAAATGTTGCAGAATTCCCATCTGCAGCTGCTGTGCATGTTGTGGTTGCGCCTCCGATCAGCTCAAAGCCCTGATTACAGGTGTAGGTAGCAGTATCACCAACTGAGTTTCCGCTGAATGTCCTCATGCCATTCACAATGGTAGGAGGATCAGAACACAGTGCTGCAGAGTACAAGAAATGAAATATTAATTGAATAAAGTCATATTTTCACAGCTGAGAAGGCCTACAAATGCTTTAGAGAGTTCTAGTTATATTCATAAAGTACTCACGCCTGCATTCTGGTGGTGGTACTGCTGGAAATGTTGCAGAATTCCCATCTGCAGCTGCTGTGCATGTTGTGGTTGCGCCTCCGATCAGCTCAAAGCCCTGATTACAGGTGTAGGTAGCAGTATCACCAACTGAGTTTCCGCTGAATGTCCTCATGCCATTCACAATGGTAGGAGGATCAGAACACAGTGCTGCAGGGTACAAGAAATGCAAATATTAAGTGAATAAAGCCATATTTTCACAGCTGAGAAGGCCTGCAAATGCTATAGAGAGTTCTAGTTATATTCACAAAGTAGTACTCACGCCTGCATTCTGGTGGTGGTACTGCTGGAAATGTTGCAGAATTCCCATCTGCAGCTGCTGTGCATGTTGTGGTTGCGCCTCCGATCAGCTCAAAGCCCTGATTACAGGTGTAGGTAGCAGTATCACCAACTGAGTTTCCGCTGAATGTCCTCATGCCATTCACAATGGTAGGAGGATCAGAACACAGTGCTGCAGGGTACAAGAAATGCAAATATTAAGTGAATAAAGTCATATTTTCACAGCTGAGAAGGCCTGCAAATGCTTTAGAGAGTTCTAGTTATATTCATAAAGTACTCACGCCTGCATTCTGGTGGTGGTACTGCTGGAAATGTTGCAGAATTCCCATCTGCAGCTGCTGTGCATGTTGTGGTTGCGCCTCCGATCAGCTCAAAGCCCTGATTACAGGTGTAGGTAGCAGTATCACCAACTGAGTTTCCGCTGAATGTCCTCATGCCATTCACAATGGTAGGAGGATCAGAACACAGTGCTGCAGGGTACAAGAAATGCAAATATTAAGTGAATAAAGTCATATTTTCACAGCTGAGAAGGCCTGCAAATGCTATAGAGAGTTCTAGTTGTATTCACAAAGTAGTACTCACGCCTGCATTCTGGTGGTGGTACTGCTGGAAATGTTGCAGAATTCCCATCTGCAGCTGCTGTGCATGTTGTGGTTGCGCCTCCGATCAGCTCAAAGCCCTGATTACAGGTGTAGGTAGCAGTATCACCAACTGAGTTTCCGCTGAATGTCCTCATGCCATTCACAATGGTAGGAGGATCAGAACACAGTGCTGCAGGGTACAAGAAATGCAAATATTAATTGAATAAAGTCATATTTTCACAGCTGAGAAGGCCTGCAAATGCTATAGACGGTTCTAGTTGTATTCACAAAGTAGTACTCACGCCTGCATTCTGGTGGTGGTACTGCTGGAAATGTTGCAGAATTCCCATCTGCAGCTGCTGTGCATGTTGTGGTTGCGCCTCCGATCAGCTCAAAGCCCTGATTACAGGTGTAGGTAGCAGTATCACCAACTGAGTTTCCGCTGAATGTCCTCATGCCATTCACAATGGCAGGAGGATCAGAACACAGTGCTGAAGGGTACAAGAAATGCAAATATTAAGTGAATAAAGTCATATTTTCACAGCTGAGAAGGCCTGCAAATGCTTTAGAGAGTTCTAGTTATATTCATAAAGTACTCACGCCTGCATTCTGGTGGTGGTACTGCTGGAAATGTTGCAGAATTCCCATCTGCAGCTGCTGTACATGTTGTGGTTGCGCCTCCGATCAGCTCAAAGCCCTGATTACAGGTGTAGGTAGCAGTATCACCAACTGAGTTTCCGCTGAATGTCCTCATGCCATTCACAATGGCAGGAGGATCAGAACACAGTGCTGAAGGGTACAAGAAATGCAAATATTAAGTGAATAAAGTCATATTTTCACAGCTGAGAAGGCCTGCAAATGCTTTAGAGAGTTCTAGTTATATTCATAAAGTACTCACGCCTGCATTCTGGTGGTGGTACTGCTGGAAATGTTGCAGAATTCCCATCTGCAGCTGCTGTGCATGTTGTGGTTGCATCTCCGATCAGCTCAAAGCCCTGATTACAGGTGTAGGTAGCAGTATCACCAACTGAAGTTTCCGCTGAATGTCCTCATGCCATTCACAATGGTAGGAGGATCAGAACACAGTGCTGCAGAGTACAAGAAATATTAATTGAATAAAGTCATATTTTCACAGCTGAGAAGGCCTACAAATGCTTTAGAGAGTTCTAGTTATATTCATAAAGTACTCACGCCTGCATTCTGGTGGTGGTACTGCTGGAAATGTTGCAGAATTCCCATCTGCAGCTGCTGTGCATGTTGTGGTTGCGCCTCCGATCAGCTCAAAGCCCGAATTACAGGTGTAGGTAGCAGTGTCATTGACTGAAGTTTCCGCTGAATGTCCTCATGCCATTCACAATGGTAGGAGGATCAGAACACAGTGCTGAAGGGTACAAGAAATGCAAATATTAAGTGAATAAAGTCATATTTTCACAGCTGAGAAGGCCTGCAAATGCTTTAGAGAGTTCTAGTTATATTCATAAAGTACTCACGCCTGCATTTTGGTGGTGGTACTGCTGGAAATGTTGCAGAATTCCCATCTGCAGCTGCTGTGCATGTTGTGGTTGCGCCTCCGATCAGCTCAAAGCCCTGATTACAGGTGTAGGTAGCAGTATCACCAACTGAGTTTCCGCTGAATGTCCTCATGCCATTCACAATGGTAGGAGGATCAGAACACAGTGCTGCAGGGTACAAGAAATGAAATATTAATTGAATAAAGTCATATTTTCACAGCTGAGAAGGCCTACAAATGCTATAGAGAGTTCTAGTTATATTCACAATGTAGTACTCACGCCTGCATTCTGGTGGTGGTACTGCTGGAAATGTTGCAGAATTCCCATCTGCAGCTGCTGTGCATGTTGTGGTTGCACCTCCGATCAGCTCAAAGCCCTGATTACAGGTGTAGGTAGCAGTATCACCAACTGAAGTTTCCGCTGAATGTCCTCATGCCATTCACAATGGTAGGAGGATCAGAACACAGTGCTGCAGGGTACAAGAAATGAAAATATTAAGTGAATAAAGCCATATTTTCACAGCTGAGAAGGCCTGCAAATGCTTTAGAGAGTTCTAGTTATATTCACAAAGTAGTACTCACGCCTGCATTCTGGTGGTGGTACTGCTGGAAATGTTGCAGAATTCCCATCTGCAGCTGCTGTGCATGTTGTGGTTGCGCCTCCGATCAGCTCAAAGCCCTGATTACAGGTGTAGGTAGCAGTATCACCAACTGAGTTTCCGCTGAATGTCCTCATGCCATTCACAATGGTAGGAGGATCAGAACACAGTGCTGCAGGGTACAAGAAATGCAAATATTAATTGAATAAAGTCATATTTTCACAGCTGAGAAGGCCTGCAAATGCTATAGACGGTTCTAGTTGTATTCACAAAGTAGTACTCACGCCTGCATTCTGGTGGTGGTACTGCTGGAAATGTTGCAGAATTCCCATCTGCAGCTGCTGTGCATGTTGTGGTTGCGCCTCCGATCAGCTCAAAGCCCTGATTACAGGTGTAGGTAGCAGTATCACCAACTGAGTTTCCGCTGAATGTCCTCATGCCATTCACAATGGCAGGAGGATCAGAACACAGTGCTGCAGGGTACAAGAAATGAAAATATTAAGTGAATAAAGCCATATTTTCACAGCTGAGAAGGCCTGCAAATGCTATAGAGAGTTCTAGTTGTATTCATAAGTAGTACTCACGCCTGCATTCTGGTGGTGGTACTGCTGGAAATGTTGCAGAATTCCCATCTGCAGCTGCTGTGCATGTTGTGGTTGCGCCTCCGATCAGCTCAAAGCCCTGATTACAGGTGTAGGTAGCAGTATCACCAACTGAGTTTCCACTGAATGTCCTCATGCCATTCACAATGGTAGGAGGATCAGAACACAGTGCTGCAGGGTACAAGAAATGCAAATATTAAGTGAATAAAGTCATATTTTCACAGCTGATAAGGCCTGCAAATGCTTTAGAGAGTTCGAGTTATATTCATAAAGTACTCACGCCTGCATTCTGGTGGTGGTACTGCTGGAAATGTTGCAGAATTCCCATCTGCAGCTGCTGTGCATGTTGTGGTTGCGCCTCCGATCAGCTCAAAGCCCTGATTACAGGTGTAGGTAGCAGTATCACCAACTGAGTTTCCGCTGAATGTCCTCATGCCATTCACAATGGTAGGAGGATCAGAACACAGTGCTGCAGAGTACAAGAAATGAAAATATTAAGTGAATAAAGCCATATTTTCATAGCTGAGAAGGCCTGCAAATGCTATAGACGGTTCTAGTTGTATTCACAAAGTAGTACTCACGCCTGCATTCTGGTGGTGGTACTGCTGGAAATGTTGCAGAATTCCCATCTGCAGCTGCTGTGCATGTTGTGGTTGCGCCTCCGATCAGCTCAAAGCCCTGAATTACAGGTGTAGGTAGCAGTATCACCAACTGAGTTTCCGCTGAATGTCCTCATGCCATTCATAATGGTAGGAGGATCAGAACACAGTGCTGCAGGGTACAAGAAATGCAAATATTAAGTGAATAAAGTCATATTTTCACAGCTGAGAAGGCCTGCAAATGCTTTAGAGAGTTCTAGTTATATTCATAAAGTACTCACGCCTGCATTCTGGTGGTGGTACTGCTGGAAATGTTGCAGAATTCCCATCTGCAGCTGCTGTGCATGTTGTGGTTGCGCCTCCGATCAGCTCAAAGCCCTGATTACAGGTGTAGGTAGCAGTATCACCAACTGAGTTTCCGCTGAATGTCCTCATGCCATTCACAATGGCAGGAGGATCAGAACACAGTGCTGCAGGGTACAAGAAATGAAAATATTAAGTGAATAAAGCCATATTTTCACAGCTGAGAAGGCCTGCAAATGCTATAGACGGTTCTAGTTGTATTCACAAAGTAGTACTCACGCCTGCATTCTGGTGGTGGTACTGCTGGAAATGTTGCAGAATTCCCATCTGCAGCTGCTGTGCATGTTGTGGTTGCGCCTCCGATCAGCTCAAAGCCCTCATTACAGGTGTAGGTAACAGTATCACCAACTGAGTTTCCGCTGAATGTCCTCATGCCATTCACAATGGTAGGAGGATCAGAACACAGTGCTGAAGGGTACAAGAAATGCAAATATTAAGTGAATAAAGTCATATTTTTACAGCTGAGAAGGCCTGCAAATGCTTTAGAGAGTTCTAGTTATATTCATAAAGTACTCACGCCTGCATTCTGGTGGTGGTACTGCTGGAAATGTTGCAGAATTCCCATCTGCAGCTGCTGTGCATGTTGTGGTTGCGCCTCCGATCAGCTCAAAGCCCTGATTACAGGTGTAGGTAGCAGTATCACCAACTGAGTTTCCGCTGAATGTCCTCATGCCATTCACAATGGCAGGAGGATCAGAACACAGTGCTGCAGGGTACAAGAAATGCAAATATTAATTATAAAGTCATATTTTCACAGCTGAGAAGGCCTGCAAATGCTATAGACGGTTCTAGTTGTATTCACAAAGTAGTACTCACGCCTGCATTCTGGTGGTGGTACTGCTGGAAATGTTGCAGAATTCCCATCTGCAGCTGCTGTGCATGTTGTGGTTGCGCCTCCGATCAGCTCAAAGCCCTGATTACAGGTGTAGGTAGCAGTATCACCAACTGAGTTTCCGCTGAATGTCCTCATGCCATTCACAATGGTAGGAGGATCAGAACACAGTGCTGCAGGGTACAAGAAATGCAAATATTGAACATGTTTTATGAACAAATATACATTATACATTATCTATACAGGAAGGATACTACCTGTGCGAGTATCCTATGTTTGTGTAGACGACAGCGTTGGTCTTGGACAAAGTTTAATTGGATTCATCCATGCAAAACTATATCCATGCAAAACTGTATACATGTAAACACTAAATTATCTTTTAACTGATCCATAATTGTGCATTGTGCACACGACTGAAATGACTGCATGTAGCCACTTCAGACAGCTCACAGACATATTCATGCAGTGTACTCACGCCTGCAAAACGGTTCCGCTGGCAAAAACTCTGCACTGGCCATACTTGTATTTGTGCACGTCCTGATCATGTTTCCAACCAGCTCAAAGCCCGAAGAGCAGTTATAGGCAGCCGTTGAACCAATCGTGAGGCGAGTGAATGTCACAATACCATTTGTAATGTTAGGTGGAGCATCACACAGTACTGCAGAGCAAGAGAGATGGAAACAAGGTAGTATATAGTAGCATATAATCACTGGCCTCATATCGCACTGGTATAGTATGTGCATGTTAGATGACTCAGCAACTTACCATCCATGTCGATGATAGTAATGTTTCCAGTTCCACTTCCAGCAGCAATTACAGCAAGCGCTGCACTTACAGATAGTCCAGATATCTGAATATTGATAAATTCTTCTGATTCTGGAATGTCATCATCAATGATTCCTACATCCACTGTTTGGGTTGCACCAGACTGAGACCCAGATAGAAAGGTCAGTGCCACAGAAGCTGTAGTGTAGTCTGAACCAGCTATAAGAAAAAAGTGTGCAATATTAGCCATGGCTGCATTACATATTATTTGAGGTACATTCATGTGATTCTGACGCATATCCTATGCAAAAGCTTTTTACAAAATTCATTACTGATCTCTTAGATTTAATTATACCTGTTGCAGTGCTGCCAGCTGCAATTGTTTGAAAAACCACTGAAATATCAAAAGTTAGAGTCGCACCAATACACTCAACTATCACCATCGCATTTCCACTATTTTCTGCCACCATGTAGGTAATTGGTGACAGCTGGAATATAGCCACTGTGAGGGATAAAAAATACATATGTTATTGTTTGATTCAAATTCAGTGAATCAAACCAAAGGAGTTCCATATAACATACCCTCATCATTAAGGATTAGAGCAACTGCAGTATCACGACCAGATATAAACTGAGCGGGATCAGCTGGGTCAGCCAGTGACACAGAGAGGAGAAAGTCTTCATCCATCTCTAGCAGACTGTCATCAACAATGGTGATGTTGTCTCTTAGTACGGTACCAGGTCCATCGTTGGCCATAAATACCAGTGTCCCAGGTGATGGGTTAGGGACATAGTCATCACCAGCTGCGTGTGTAACAAAAGAATAAATTTTAGGCATTCCTACCAAACTTCATGCACAACATCATGTAGATACCTGTAGCTGATCCAGTTTGTACGGTAGTCACATTTATGGCTATAGGGAAGGTCAGTACACCCGACACAAGTTCGATGGCCTCGCAGAGGAACAGATCTGATTCAAAGGCTGAGTATGTCATCTGAGTGAACTGGAACTGAGCAACTGTGCATGGAAGAAGAAATCATTAATATTTGGTATATTTACTACTACAAAAGACATGATTGGACCATCATATACGATCGTCATTAAGGATGAAAGCTGTAGCTGTGTCATGACCAGGTAACTACCATTTATGTATCACTGAGATTAACGTACTGTCATTATCCAGGATGTTAACAATGGTCTGTGGAAGTTGAAATATGGCAGAGTCAGAGCTTTCACTCCCCTGCACACTAATAGTTTCTGCCATTTCCACCCGATCATCGTCCACAATAGGGATCGCTGCGTTCAGTGTAGCTCCACTGGCACTTGAGGCACCAAAGGTCAGGACTTGTGAAGTGGCACTGTAGTCATCAGACACTAAAATCATGGACACAATTATGTCATTATACTATACCATATAACTACACTGTGATAACCATCACACCCTGTAATTGCACTCTTTCAGAAATGCACTTATTCTCTGAAGTAAATTAATTTTTTCCTACTTAAAACGGTGTATTTATTACCTGTAGCAGAGCCAGAGCCTGCCCCTGTATCTATAGTCTCTACTGTCACATCAATGGCAAAGGTCAGATCTGCTCCACTCAGCTGTACAATCACAACTGCTGGCCCAGCAGCTTCATTCACATCGTAAGATGTTGCGGTGAAGGAGAATACAGCCTCTGTAAGATAAATAACGTCATGTCACCATGATATAAATCGTATTCCAAGCAATATTATGTGTACAGCTACCTATGACCCAGCAGCTAAAGTCTCACAGGTTATACACATGTACTGATTGCCTTGCACAATTATGGCACATCATTGTCGATCATTGCAAGTATGGAGTTCCATATAACATACCCTCATCATTAAGGATTAGAGCAACTGCAGTATCACGACCAGATATAAACTGAGCAGGATCAGCTGGGTCAGCCAGTGACGCAGAGAGGAGAAAGTCTTCATCCATCTCTAGCAGACTGTCATCAACAATGGTGATGTTGTCTCTTAGTACGGTACCAGGTCCATCGTTGGCCATAAATACCAGTGTCCCAGGTGATGGGTTAGGGACATAGTCATCACCAGCTGCGTGTGTAACAAAAGAATAAATTTTAGGCATTCTACCAAACTTCATGCACAATGTCAGGACATAGATACCTGTGGCTGATCCAGTTTGTAAGGTGGTCACATTTATGGCTATAGGGAAGGTCAGTACACCCGACACAAGTTCGATGGCCTCGCAGAGGAACAGATCTGATTCAAAGGCTGAGTATGTCATCTGAGTGAACTGGAACTGAGCAACTGTGCATGGAAGAAGAAATCATTAATATTTGGTATATTTACTACTACAAAAGACATGATTGGACCATCATATACGGATCGTCATTAAGGATGAAAGCTGTAGCTGTGTCACGACCAGGTAACTACCATTTATGTATCACTGAGATTTTGGTATATTTACTTCTACAAAAGACATGATTGGACCATCATATACGATCGTCATTAAGGATGAAAGCTGTAGCTGTGTCACGACCAGGTAACTACCATTTATGTATCACTGGGATTAACGTACTGTCATTATCCAGAATGTTAACAATGGTCTGTGGAAGTTGAAATATGGCAGAGTCAGAGCTTTCACTCCCCTGCACACTAATAGTTTCTGCCATTTCCACCCGATCATCGTCCACAATAGGGATCATTGCGTTCAGTGTAGCTCCACTGGTACTTGAAGCACCAAAGGTCAGGACTTGTGAAGTGGCACTGTAGTCATCAGACACTAAAAACATGGACACAACTATGTCAGTATACTAAAAACTTGTCACAGAAGAGTATATAGCTACACTGTAATTGCACTATTTCAGAAATGCACTTATGCTGAAGTGAATATATTTTTCCTACTTAAAACGGTGTATTTATTACCTGTAGCAGAGCCAGAGCCTGCCCCTGTATCTATAGTCTCAACTGTCACATCAATGGCAAAGGTCAGATCTGCTCCACTCAGCTGTACAATCACAACTGCTGGCCCAGCAGCTTCATTCACATCGTAAGATGTTGCGGTGAAGGAGAATATAGCCTCTGTAAGATAAATAACGTCATGTCACCATTGACTGTAGCTCTTGCACACAGAAACCTAGCCTAGCTATATATTATGTTCAGTAAGCCCTCAAACATGCAGAGATTACAACATACCATCATTGTCAGCAATATTGACAGTTGCTTGAACTGAGTCTAGAAAGACATTTGGTTCAAATGCATCCAGTTGGGCAAAGAATGATTCAGAAGTTTCCAATAAATCGTCATCAATAATTTCAATATCTACGCACTGTCTCGTCATACTACTACTGAAGGTCAAATTGACAGCAGGGAAGGAGTAGTCCACACCACCTGCAGTGAACGGTAACAGCTAGCATATCATCACTGAAATATCGGAACTAATGAGCATACATGTGAAGTATACATCCATTGTCCAGCTCATAATGTTTTGTAAGAACTTACCACCCAGAGCTGAGTTAGGTGATGTACTGAATTGAATTGGAAAATTTAAGCCTGTGATATTTCCATCCATTAGGCTGGCACAGACTTGTACACTGGTTTCATTTTCGGATGTGTCATAAGTAGCTGCCTCCAGGCCAAATGTGATAATGGCTACAGTGGAAGTATCAAATATACATGATGTACATCTTTTATGAGTAGACTAAACGATACTGCAATTGTTAAAGTATCGCCACAATAATATTGAGGCGATACGGACAATATCGCGCGCTAACGCTAGAGAATAGCGCGCAGCTAGCGATAGTACGTAGCTTAGCGGAATGCACTTCCATACTGATAGCGTGGCGCTGCTATTAAAAAAAGGCAACTATCCACACCCAGTGCAGCAATGACATGCTACCTATGGCGTATATATGAAGGAACGGATCATAGCCTGCCTTAATATGCTATGATACAATAGCCACTAGACTGCTTAACAAATTCAGCAATGCTCCAAAATATAAAATATGCTGGGAAGAACAGTTTAGGAGCTATTGTGCTGGTTGGTCATATTCTATTATAACTTACGGAGGCAGTCAGGTTGGCCGACATCAACATATCCAATAAGGCAAGCTCCACAATTAACAGACAACGCGGAGGTGACACACTGGCGAGTGAAGGAGCAACCTCCGTAGAAAGGAAGGCGGCACTTGTCTGCAGGTTCGAAGAACATTCAATGAATTTATCAGATAAATATGACTCATGATCAGAAACTTATATGAGCTCATATAAAATAATATCAATGGCTCACTAACTTGCACACAAAGCATTGGTTTCGTCATCACCACCAGGCATGCAGTCAGCATTGCCATTGCAGAGAAGGTCGAGCGTGAGAACCCGAGTTCCAGCGTTACACCTGTACATCATCGGATCACCAAATTCACCAGTACCTGGGTGCATGGGCGCCAGAGTCAAAATGAATACAATCACTATGGTGATACTGAATACCGCAGAGAGCCTTACTACAATTATACATGTATGGTAACGCTTACAGTCAAGAGCATTGAGGATAGTTGGATCTCCCTCATCTTCTCCGAAGACCGGGCAAAAAGCAGCGCCATTACAGACCTCATCACGGGTGTAGCACAATTCACCAGGGACGCAAGACATATTGTCATCTCCGCACGGTAGGGCATTACCGATGGTCAGGTTTTGGGCGTAGCAGTAGGCCGAAAGTGCCAATGCGAGGCACAATATCACAGACCTTCGCATTGTAAGTGCTTGCCGCATCCCGATTCCTGAATAGCTATCGGATATATGTTCGCAAAACTCATGAAACTGGCGAAAGAAGCTTGCAAAGCTACTTATATACAGAAAGGTGCATAATACCGGGACTATATTAATAACATTGTTATGGTGGTACAAGTCAGTACTTGATACTGCGCGCGCCCCGGGTATTACTATGGCAGCCGTAAGGTAATTTCGCGACAAATTATCGACGGGGTAATTCCGTACTTTAAATTTTAGCGAACGCTTTAGCAGTATAGTCCTTCATCTATCGAAATGACGGACCTTCTACAACCTCTCTCCACACAAGACAGTGTGTCACAAGTACATGCCTGCCTCTTTGTTGGTCTCTGATAACATTGGTGATTCACGTTTTATTGGTGTGCATTAATACTCGGATAATTCAACGATTGAAAATTCACATTGCTAATTTATAAATCACAAAAATATACATTAATTGAGGCAGACCGAAATGGATAATTTTACATACCAAGAACATATCCTTCTACAAGTTTGAGTACATGTATATCCAATGAATGTGCAAGCTTTGCAAAAGGGTCCCATTCTAGCTCTAAGCTACATACAGTGCACATGCAAGTCTGCCTTAGTTGCCACTCAAAGGAGGTAGCTAGATATTCTAAAGCTTAGCTTATAGTGGAATATGCTCATATCATTTTCCAGTCCCAGTCCCATGCACATTTTACTTTGTAAAACTGCAGCAAAGTGAGCATACACATACATAACGTGGCCTGGGAACGAGGCTAACACATACAGTATATATGCAGTATATTAGCAACATTTACTTTTGACCCCAATATTTTGTTTGCATGTGTTCAAGTCAGTTATTAAATTGTTATAATAAAGTATGCTAGCTGTACACGTATGTGTCAGTATTGTGGTTTATAGCAATTTATGCAAGATTTGACCTATTAATCTCTGATCTATATAACTAATACCCACTGTCCCTCATCCCACAGACATAGTGTAGCTAGAGATATATTACAGCACCAAAAGCATTAGTGTATAAAAATGACCAAGTTATCATTACTTGTACACTCAAGTGGACAGGCCTCAAATGGGAGGGAAAATACTTGTGCATTTCCTGGCTTGTGACCTTGAGTTTAGAAGTAGCGGTCGGGCTTGGACACTTGTGCACTAAAGTATTTGGTGCTGTGTATATTACTATTGCCACTGACTCTCAGGTGAATGAAGCATGAAATAGTTATTACTCTACAACTGATGTATATAAATTTGAAGCATGCAAATTAAGAGTTTGAAAGTTCTCAGTTTACAGAACAGCTATTGTGTTCAGCCAAACGTGATAATTCAGTATGATGATGGTTTGCAAAGTATGTGGTAGCTAAGGACTGCAGAATTGATATTTACACCAACTGTATTACCACCTAACTTGTAAAGCAGCTTTTCATGAGGTATAGGTCTTTGCTAGAGGATCTGAAGTATTTAGATTGGTGTGTTTTCAAGTTAAAGTCCCTATACAAGTGATAATAGTGTAAATATTGTCCTTACCATAATTATATAGTTTGCACATCATTATCACTCTGAATTATCGCAAATGAACGTGATAATGGACATGCAATAGCTGCAAACTCAGAACTATTTCAAAACTCTCGTTTGCATGCCTGGCGTCTGTGGCAATGGGAATACCTATATCTCAGTGTGGGGCCTGCAGGATGAGGGAGGGACATAATACTGATATGTACAATGACTACAAGTGGTTATTTTTTTGTGCGGAGAGCCTGGAAACAAGCTAGAATAAGCATTTTTTGTTGAAAAAGAACATACATAGCTACTATACATACAAAGGAAAATATGTCAGTAAAATACGTTAAAGGTGTTAGCTACATGTGGCCAAGCTAATAAACAGCAGCTGCGGTTCCTTTCAAAGTTCAAGTACACATTCCCATTGAGCGTTGGTATCTGTTGGCACACAGGTACTGCAAGAGAGAGTTCACATGTTATTCCAGATGACTCCACAATGAGCTACAACAACACACTCACAAAATGATTCTGTAGCCATACCATAGCTACCACTGTTTACTGCTGTGGCACAAGTGTGAGTATACATTAGTAGGTGTGGTATAGAGACAGCACCGAATAAAGGAATCTCACTAGCTTGGGCAAATAATAGCACAGAAAATGTGGAAGCTGACTATGTGGCTACAGTAACAAAGATGTATACACAAGGGCTGTAATTCTTGTGAACAAATTGAGAGTTGGCAAACTCAATTCAGTTCTAGAGCCAGCTTATCTAAAATATGGCTAGATAGCTACAAGACATTAAAATGATATTAAAAACTGCTTCTAGTCTCAATACTCCAAACCTTATTCAAGCCTCTAATAGGTGTGGTATACTTCCATTTAGCACATACTGTTTACCCTGATGAATCACTATTGAGATACAGTGCATAGAATTCAAATAGAAAAAAAAATCTATGACTAACCAAGTGACCGCCTCCTCTGTGGCCACACTATCTACAGGGTAGAACAATCCATTCAAGATGCAGCCACGGTCGCAAGTATCAGCAGTGCAGTGCCACCTCTCACCACTCAAGCTGTCACTCTGGCAGATACTGCAGCATGAAACATACGACATCACTAATAATCTAGCCTCATTCCCAGACCTCCACTCCCAGGTTTAAGTGTAGAGAAAGCATTGGAATGGAGACTGGAAATGAAAAAAAATTCACTCCGCTTTCAATGTACAGATCATAACATGTAGATACACAGGTTCAATCATAGTGAAGGCATAATGATATGAATAGACAGGTATACGTACATCCTAAAATTAGTATCCTATAACTTTATGGTTCTTCACTCTACACACGAAGTGATTGACTATTAATTCTCTCGTGTAATGTAGTCGTGAATTTAGTAACAGTTGGCAATTATAGTAACTTACCACCAGTTGCAGCCAATTTTGACTCTGTCACCGTAGAGATACTCCATACCATTGTACACACACACTAGAGGATAAAAAAAGGTTGTCATTGCTATGTGTGATAGATCATACTTTGATGACATCCACAACATTAATTGTGTTTGCTAGCTAGATAGCTACGTACCTCCGCAGTTGACTCCATCTTGTGCAAGTGTGGTGCCAGTGGGACACGTGCAAGAATAGGTGAAGTCTTCATTCACGCAGACATCAGAACATGTGTTCTGAGATACTGCTAGACACTCATTTATATCTGAGGAGAATGTACAGTATTTAATTCAGTACTACTGCTTTGGTTACACTAGTTATGTTAACATAGCTATTTGTTCACTGTGAGAAGTGATCTAACAAGCATTTGAATAATGAAGACTGTTGCTGTATCCTATACAGTATGGCAGCCTTCATCGTCAAAGTATTGCACAGCATCATTGCATGTTCCCCCACTGGTGGAGTCGGCTCACTCCTATTCAAACCATTAATGGCCCCCTAAACTATATCTATTAACTGCTCAGGCGAAGAGTTTGCAATGGCCGTGAGAACACGTCAAGTGACTTGAAGAAACTGCTGTGTACCTTCGTAGCTGTAATCAGGGCAGCATCTCCCAGGGAAACCATTGCCACGATAATTTGGAATTGGCTGTACACCCTGTCCACATTCCATTAGTAGAGGGCAGGAAATATCAGGACATGAACACTCGTAAGAAACACAACAGTCGCTTTGGCGGGTTTCGATGAGGATGGAGTCTTCTGGGCATGGAAAAGGCTGACTTGGACAGTCACAGGAGACAGAGGCACAGTTAGTGAATATGTTAGGGTTTGGACTGTGGCAGACACTGGGGTCGTCAGCTGTGTGTATGTGTATATGTGTGTATGTGTGTGTGTGTGTGTGTGTGTGTGTGTGTGCTCATATGCATGTACACATCTCAAACAGCAATATATAGATGAATAGGCCGTATTTCCATCTCCCTCCCTCCCTCCCACCCTACCTACCTACCTACCTACCTCCCTCCCTCCCTCTCTCTCCCTCCCTCCCTCCCTCCCTCCCTCCCTCCCTCCCTTCCTCCCTCCCTCCCTCCCTCACTCACCATTACACTGTATCAAGGTGTCTCCTTCATACCACTCTGCTCTGCAGCTACCACAAAAGTTTGCCCGACATTCTGCCGTAGGGTGGGAGGGACACACTGCACCAGCACATGGGTCTCCATCACACTGCAGTATAGGGATCCCCTCAGGGCAGACTGTATATAGAGGTAAATGATGTAATAATGATGTCATGCAACAATTATTCAGTTAGTGGTTGTAGCATACCTCTGGATGGAGAAGGTTCTGGGGTTCCTAATACAATTTCACAGTATTGTCCCCCAAATCCCGGGAGGCAGGAACAATTGTAGCCATCAAATCCAGCTCTTCTTGCATTAATATCACTGCAGTCTTGGTCAGAATCACTCCCAGCACACACCCCATTGTTTTCACAGAGCGAAGGCAACACCTCGATGGAGACGGTGATTCTATCGCTGAACGCTCCCCTGGAGTCTCGTACCAAAACGCTAATCTCGTCCGTTCCAACAAAATTGGGGTCTTCAGGTAGGTACGTAAGGTTGAAGGCAACAAAGGTGACATAGCCGGTGAAAGAGTCTATCAGAGAACCGAGAAGCCAGTTAGCTGGGAGTGACTCAGGCGTGTTGACAGCATCAAGCCAGATTTGGTAAGCTGCTGAGCCGGCGTCGCCATCGCGGACGAATATGGTCAAATCATCAACGTATGCATCAAAATCAAAAGCAGCCACGCGAGCAACTACAGCTGGTGAGGTTCTGTTAGCATCTATGAAGACAGAGAAGGTCTGGTTTGTGGCGATATCAAATTCACTTCCCAGATTTGAAGTTTGATCCTGATAAAACAATATCTCGGGAATATCATTTAGGTTGGTTATCTCAAAACGTAGCATCCCTGTATCACTGAGAGGCACTGCATTGATGCCAAAAGGACGCTCCATGACATACACCTCCAGCATATCCATGCCGATGCAGTTCGGGCAGGGGATGTAGGTCAGAATACCATCGAGGGTCAGGGTAGCGTTTCCGAGCAACGGTAGTGAGGCAAGAAAGAAATCAACTGCATCTCCTTCTGCATCTTCAACAAAGTCCACAAGTGAGTACATTGTTAGGCTGTTGTCCTCAGTGATTTGGATCGACTCTGCGGGTAGGTTCAACCGCGGGGCTGTATTTGTAGAAAAGTTCCCAATTCTCATTACAACAAACTGTGTTGGGCGATCCAGGAAGTCCAGCACTGGCTCCGTGATGTCTATCATGCCACTGCCGAGACCACTGCTGGTGCCACTTGCAAGTGTGACTTGTCTTCTCCTACGTGTTAGGCTCTCGGGACGGCTGACTCCCAGAGACGAAAGAACCGTTGAACACATCTGCCAAAACGTGAGGTATGCAAAATCAAGTGACAGATACTTCATACCACAAACTCATTTCTCAGATTACCGGTATAGCTTTGCAGGTACCTGAAATGATCCACACGCTTAGAGGAGCAATTACCTCTCCTTGTGTACGTCACTCACTAATGATGTCATAATGATGTCATAACGATGTCATGACTTTTAACTTCCACCTCTAGCCATATACACACACACCAACATGCTGTAGGGCATGCTCGCTAGCTGACATCGATGTTAGGTATATTCTTTACCTGGACCGCGATGGTGAAAGTTGGCCAGTCAACCCTCGAGCCATTCACGCAGCTGGCGTTCACTTCACGCCATACTTGCTCATCTGGGTAGAGTGGAGTAGCAGTATACATAAGTACTAATTTTTTGCAAAGACACAAGAATGGTCGGTATATATTCATAGTAGCTACCTCATCAAGTAAATTATTTTGAGACCACTTAAAGAATAGATGTATCCTCGACATCCGTATGCTTACCAATGTCCCAGTAGCCGAGGTCCGGGTTTGCATTTGACCAGTCCAGAGAGGGGTCAAAGGTGGTGTTAATCGTCAGTGGTCCGTTTAGGCTGTCCTGTCCCAGGAAAGATACATAGAAACTTGGTCCTCCAATCTCTGTGAATCTGTGCACAGTTGAGAGTACAAGTGGTAACATTAGAGCTCGTCTGACTAATATATAAAACCTGTGTGGCTAACGTAGACAATATACGTGGTATGTTTTCTGTTGCATACCGTACATAAACCATGCACACACACATGCACACACATCACACATACACACACACAGACACACACAAAGGTACCTCCTAGCTAGCTCTCTGGAGGTCTGGACCATGGTCTCTGCTGGGTTACTGATGTAGGGGAGGGAGACTCGGTAACGTTGGGTAACATCAGAGTCATTTAGGAGGCCTGCAAAAAGCCTGCTCCCCGGTTCCAGACCTGCATTGGAATGGAATATGGGAGATGGAAGAAGAATATATTGAAAGTATACGGCTGTGAAGAGGACTCTGAATGACAGATCATGCAGGTGAGTACGTTTAAGCATGTTTTCAAAATAGGATAGGTACTGGGTAGGTAAATTTATCTAAATAAAAATTGTGATCCTATCTGACGCCAGGAAATGACCAACCTCCACTGGTTGCTATGTCAACCCTGTGCCTTCTGTCCAATACTGGGAGATCAATGGGGTCAACCCCATCGGGGATCTCTTGTGTTGTTGTTATGGTGACGTCCTCCCCGTTCACTGACAATGCCTCATAGTCCTTTGTGCCTGGAGTACACATAAGAGAATGGTGAGTAACCGTTATTGATCCTATTATAAGGTTTATGTTTGGGGGAATGAATAAAATATAGCTAGCATGCTTCATTTATGTTCCTTCCTGAATACCCTTAGTATGAAATCCTCTGAAGAGAGTAAGGAATAGGGTGTGTAGTTAGGTGATATAATCAGTTACAGCTAGTTACTTACGAATTACAACACTGGGGTTGGTTTCCACGACAACACAACGATGGACAAAGTTACACAATTCAAGGCTGTGATAGAAAAGTCTGCCGGGTTCGAAGAAGAAGGAGTTGTCATCCACGTCTTCTTCTCTTCCCTCTGCTAGTGCTACAATCTCAGAGATGTTGGCAAATGGTGCGCTAGCAATGAACAGAACTCCTCCACTGATGGTGGAACTTGTGGCTTCGTTGAAGCCCACTTCTGTTCTGGGGAAGATGTCATCTGAAAGAGTCTCACTGCCAATGTACCAGACTGTATGTGTTTGGATGTACGAGAATACAAGTGAAAGGGGCGGTGATTTTGGTTGTGTGAGTGGATATGAGAGAGGTGTGTATGTGTGGAGGGGGAGGAGTTGGAGACATGAGACTGGACTCAGATACTATTCTAGTGAGCTGTGAGTGCAAGACAGACGGATAGACAGACAAGACACTCATCAGATGATCACATCCTCTAGTACACATTTCTGTTTGACAGACAGACAGACAGACAGACAGACACTCACAGATCTCCTCCACGTCCTCTGGCACTCCCTCCCATGCAATGGAGGCACGGTCTTCCTCCTCAACCCTGAGTACCTGCAGCTGTGTGCCATTCTCACCAGCCACAGAGAGGACAGTCACTGATTCCACCTAGGAGGCAAGGCAAGCAGCCCATGGCAGCATGCAGCTGATAAAGAGTGAATGCTTTCTAATAGACCACATTCAACTAAAATGACCGTAGGTATTTGGTCTGGAGGCACAAATACCAAATCTGTAATTTTGTGAGGTCATATCTACTCCATTTAATATCCACTTCTCTTCAGATTTGAAAGACGACCTTTTTGTGTATTACAAGCAATGAAATATTGTTACTATAGCAGCAAAAATACCTAAAGTCATCTTGACCAAATATGGTCTATTGCTACCTTAAGATGACTATTAAAATTTGCTAACATGTTAGCTGGCAACAGTGCCTCCAGACCTACAATTATGCTGCCTCAAGTGCAACTGATTAGCCCTCTTGGTTACCTGGACGACTGTCTCTACTTCAGTTCTGTTGAGCTCCGTGGCGATATAGGTCACACCCCCACTGGTAGCATTGGCACTCAGTCCTGCACCGTTAGTGGCCATCACTGTCACATAGTAGGTCGTATTGTGCTCCAGGATGCCCGCCAAACTTGCATTCGTGGCTTCTGTTGCCGTGCCAACAGACTCATATGCTTGAATGTCTTGTCCATAAGGGGCGGTGCCGATTGCCCAGAGGTATTCGGTGATCCCACTTTCCGGATCACGGAATCTCCATCGAGCTAAAATTGTGCTTTCGTCTCCTTGGAAACTGGTTGGTTGTGCAAAGTCGAAGGATGCATCAAAGTGTTCAATTGGAGAGAGAATTTCTGGAGGAGTTGTGTCTATTATGACTCCATTTGACACAGAGTAGATTGTTTTTCCTGAGGCGGATGTTGCATGAACTGTGACATAATACACAGATGGCTGGAAGTGATTGGTCAGCAGTGATACCATCGTATTTGCTTCATTTTGATTGGTGGATTCAAATTCAAATTCTCCATCCCCAGCATCCGATTGGCTAAAATTGGTGTAGTATCCTGATGAGAGGGAAAGGTTGTATAATGTGAAGGGGATTGTGTCTGGGTCTACGATGGTACAATTGGGATCACATCCGTACGAGGGACAGGAAGAGGGGAAACAGGGACGACATGGGAGGGAGATGAGCTGGAGAGGGAAGGAGGGAGAAATGCAAAGAAGTGTTTTGTGAGCATTATACACATGCTACTTCAATATCTATTTTCAAATTCCCACGCTCTTTGCTCCCTTCTTATAAGGGGGCAAAGAGTGTCCCCCACACTCTTTGCTCCCTTCTTATAAGGGGATAAAGAGTGTCCCCCACACTCTTTGCTCGCTTATAAGAAGGGGGCAAAGAGTGTCCCCCCACACTCTTTGTTCCCTTCTTATAAGGGGACAAAGAGTGTTCCCCCACACTCTTTGCTCCCTTATAAGAAGGGGGCAAAGTATAAGGGGACAAAGAGTGTCCCCCACACTCTTTGCTCCCTTATAAGAAGGGGTCAAAGAGTGTCCCCCACACTCTTTGCTCCCTTCTTATAAGGGGACAAAGAGTGTCCCCCACACTCTTTGCTCCCTTATAAGAAGGGAGCAAAGAGTGTCCCCCACACTCTTTGACCCCTTATAAGAAGGGAGCAAAGAGTGTCCCCCACACTCTTTGCTCCCTTATAAGAAGGGGGCAAAGAGTGTCCCCCCCCCCCCCCCCCCCACACACTCTTTGCTCCCTTATAAGAAGGGGGCAAAGAGTGTCCCCACAATCTTTGCTCCCTTTTTGGCAGGTTATAATATTTGTCATGTGAAGACTGCTGTTTTTCATGATAGTGCACATAAATGCGCAAAGGCGCTGATGCATGCGCAGTGAACATGTACACACTTTTACTGTGTATTTGATGCAGCATGCAAACGTTCAGAGATAAAGTACTTTGAACGCAGTGACACACGACGGAATAAAGTTCCTTTTACACCCAGGACTGCTACGTATTATTATATCAAATTTTTAAGAATAGGAGGTTAAATAATCACAACCTTCCAGGAAAAGTGAGCTGGGTGATTAATTGTAGTGGGTGAATAATTAGATACTATATGGTACACATACCTCCAGATCTCTAACATCTAGTGCCCCTGGTGTGGTCCCAGCCCCAGCCTGGAACAGTACGACGGGACTCTCCCCACTGAAGAATGGAGTGCCGTAGTCACACAAGTGGCCGGTGCGCAGTGGAAGTGTTACGTTTGCAAACACGGCTGCAACCTCCGGTGGATCAAACCCATCCTCAATTGGTGGGACGTAGCCAAGGCGGTTAAAGGTATGGAGGACTATTCGAGCATCTTCAGAGAAACTCGGAAGGCCCTGTAGGCTGGAGACTAGGGTTCCGTCTATGTATAAGTCGACTTTTCGGATATAGCTAACATCTAGTTGCTCGAATTGGAAATCAAAGGTGTACGTGTGTATTTCTGACAAATCAGCTGTCACTTCTCTCACTACGTACAAAGGAGAGGCCAACGGGTCATTGGACGTTGCCCACATGACCACCCTCTGTAGCTCAAAGTTTGTTTCATTCAGAAAGCTGTGATGAATCTGGAGGCCGAAAGCGCTAAACTCAGGAGAAGTTGGATACTCATAGCTACCTAGCCGACCCAACTCAAATTCAACAAGGAGGTCAGAAACTGATCCACTGTCTACGAAAACTACTGACGTAACTGCTTGGGCCTGGAAGTTGGGAGTCCCCTGGGCTGCAAGGATGTCCAGGGAAACGGTTCCCCCATTTGAGATCTGAGCTGAAGTTTGGTAGATACCAGACATGATCTGTTCAGATTCGACGTCTCTTACAGCTGTAATTTCCACTCCAGGTGGATCTATGGAAACACCAATTTGTGCTTCTGCATAGACAATAGCTGTCAATCCACCAAGTAGAGTAGCTGGCTCGAGACTGCTCCATGCTGAATTGAGGCTTGATAGGTTGTAGAAAGTGGTCTCCAGACAGGGTCCTGGCTGTTGCACCTCCCCAGGGTACTGGGGTGACAGTTTTGCATGGGTAAATACTCCACTGAGCATGCTCAAATCACTTTGGAAAACCAAATCGCTCCTCCAGTTCAAACCATCTTTGATAGTACCAGGCAAAATAGGGGCAGTGTCAACAACAATGGGCTGGGAATAAATGCTACTAGTCAGTCCAACAAAATTGATAGCTCTCACCACAACAGTGTAGGAAACTCCACTAACAAAATTTAGCCCTTTGAAAGAGACATGCAAATCTGTCCCAACAGACATGAAATCAAAAAGTGGTGTTACATCACCGACAAGCGTGTTGTTACCACACTCTGTCTGTTCAAACACTGCAACCTCATATCCCTCAACTGCACTCTCATAATCAATAAAGTTCTCCCACGTCACGTCAAGCCTCTCCTGTAGTTGGATATAGACTACAAATTCTGAATCATCAGGGATATTAATCCGAGATTCTGGGGGTCCAGCAGTAACACCGGAACGGGGTTCGGGAGCTGTGATGTCGATGAGAACGCCAGGAAAATTCTGTATTGCTAGGCACTTCTTTGCTTGGTCGATGGCACGAATTGTTACATAGTAGCTTGTGTTGTGAGCTAGACTGAGGTCAGTAGCAGTGGCCGCAGTATCCAGGTCCACATATTTGAAACCAAACACATCAAAGGCAGTGGAGTGGTTCGATTCTGTGTCGGCACAGAATGCATCCAGTTCTTCTGAGGTGAGAAATCTTGAGCCAAGGGCCCATTCGTATGATCTGATTGGTAGATCCGATTCAAATTCCCTCCAATACACTGAGAAGCTCTCAGTGTCAGACTGATATCGTGGAACTACTATCCTTCCCGGGATGATCTCATGACCAAAGCCGACTGTAATTCCATTGGACGTCACATCTGCGTAAGCTCCAGAAACAGCCCGGGCACGGACAGTTACATAGTACACCACTCCCTGCGGAATTAGATCCAAATCAGTAAAGGTGTGGCTCTCGTTGAGACCCACGTTCGTGAACGGTGCGATGTCTGTTCTTGTGTTAGGAAACTCCCGATAGCTTCCAGCTGCAACTTCGTAGTAGCCTATCTCCTGTTCAGGACTCCCATCACCAAATCCCGACCACTGGGCGTACAGGGTTGTCGTCGACTCCTGGTGGTTCAAATCCTGGCCGATTATTGATCCATCCTTGACCAAACCCGGCAGAAGCGATCGAGTCGTCACCGTAGTACCATTGCTCCTCAAGATGCGAACTTCTCCCACAAGATCAATTGCCTGGAGGAGAATGCGATACGTTTCATCATCAAAAAGTTGAACCTGATCTGTGGTCACAAAAATCGTGTTAGTGTCATCCGCTGCATCACCACTGGTCTCATCTTCGAGGTTGATATCGACATAGTCTTGCACAATCATTCCATCGACGCTCTCAACAGCCCACTGGACACTTGCCAAGGGACAGTTTGTGCCGATTTGAAAGTGTCCGCTGATGGTGGTTGTGGAAATCTGATAGTCAATATCGGAAACGAGATTCTCGCCATCGTAAATCCAGCTCGGTATTATGTTTAGCTCTGATTTGATGAAGACAGGCCCGCTAGAGAGAAATGAACACAAACTTGCGCTGTTACAGACTTTGACGTTGAAATAAACTGCTCTTCGTTCTTGTGCTGAAAAGTCCAGAGGTGTCAGGAGGTGGTAGAGGGTACTCCCAGCAGATAAGGTTGGCTCAAAACGTTGGTAGGGCCGCAAGTCAGAATTGCCTGGTGAGTAGCCCAGACCGATCTCGTACCTGCAGGGACGGATAATAAGAGGGAGCTTCATGAACAGACTTCCAATCTACTCTCTTTATTATTCAAGCCAGATTATTTTCTAATAGGTCTTATGTTACTTGTGGCGGAAATAAATCTGTGGTGTATCCCTTGAGCGTAGGTCATCCTGCAGGCTCCTTCCTCCAGCAATGCACACACACACACACACAAACACCACACACACATACACACACACACACACATGCACACAAACATGTACACACACACACACACACACACACACAAACATGTACACACATGTGTGTACAAATTCGGGATCTGGTTCTGAACAAAAGGAGGCACTGATAAGACCCCACCCTTTGTGAACTTCCAGAGCCTATCCATGAGCGCTTACAGACAGTCTCACCTGTCCACTTCAGTTTCAGGATCAGTGGCTTCCTCGAAGTGAACCACTGCCAGGTCAGAGTCCAAGAGACATCCAACCGTCATGGAGTTTGCAGTTGCTTCATCAAGCTCAGTCAGACTTGTGAAATTAGTGGAGATGGAGTTTGGAAGCACGCGAATTGAGCCTTGAAACACGGGGGGAGAGGTATCAAAGTATACAGGTGGCGCTACCAGTACACCTTCCAACCCAGCACTGTTTGCTGGATAGAGGGTGACATAGTATGCAGTGTTTGTAGTGAATTGGAACTGTGGAGTTTCAAAGATATTTGAATTTCCTGCCAAAATGGTCCTTGACAATGATTGGTCGCTTGGGCTGGTTCCCACGGTGATGGTGTAGAAGACAATGTTGCTCTCCAGATCAGATACACCATTCCACTCGCAGGATATGAAGCCTGTGTTAGCATCTTGCAGCCACACAGACGTCGATTCAGGATGACCAATGGCGGTACAAATTAGCTACAACAGTGCATGCATGATGTTTGAAATTACCGTCTGTCATGACTGCATTCTCTAATAAGCTAGATACCTATACTCAAATCCTGCACACACCACATTATGCCCCTCTGTCTGTATATATCTTCCCAGTTCCCAGTTTCTCCCTCCTCCTAGCTTTGTCACTTAAAAGCTATGCAAACAACAAAATGCTAGGAGGGAATGAGGCTACGCTAACCACGATAATTCTGTGCATGCATGCATGCATACATACATACATACATACATACATACCTACATACATACATATTTACATTCATACATACATACGTACATGCATACATACATACATACATACATACATACATACCTCTCCACTTGTGGGTGAGGTTGTATCCAAGGAAACCGGGTTGCTAATAACTACAGACTCCAGACCAGCTCCATTCTGGGCTGACACGGTGACGTAGTTTGGTAGGCCTTCCATATTTGTGAGAGAACTTCTGATGTAATTCTCAGAGACAGCTCTTTCACTTTCAATATCAGCACCACCTGGATATGTTCCAATTTTCACCATGACATCATCTATAACTTCATCTTCGACTTGCCACACAGATGAAAATTGAGCCGTTTCTTGGTACATCTCATGATTGACAGGGACATTCCCATCGGTGGACTGAGCACGCTCAATGGCACGATACCCAGTACTAATAACCTCAAGGGAGGGGGGTGAGGGGTCAATGACAAACCCATTTGAAGTTGACTCTAGTATATCTCCACAGCCTGTTATACCCCGCACTGTGACATACAGTGACTGGTCCTCGTAGGTGTCCAGGTCTGGAAGCAGAACCTGGAATGGAAGAATGGGAATGGAATATCAGCTCAAAGTTTGCTGTGCCAACATATAATACAAACAAATTGTGTGGCTGTGATATCACATGACTAGCACATGACTATCTTGTGATGACACTGACCTGGGCATAGCCCGAACCATTAGTTCCAACCACCACTACTCCACTGTCGGTAAACGGTAGCACCGACTCTCGGCTCGAATCTCCACCTACTGCCCACTCATAATTAGATATTCCACCACACGATTGGCTAAAGAACCCATAAAAGTGAGCCGTGATGGCAGTCAGCTCGTCAGTGTAATCAACATCAATAAACGAAGGGTCCTCCCCATCGTAGACGACCCCTGCTGAGTCTCCCATAGCCACTCTGTGCAAAGAAGGAAGAAGCTATTTGTCAGCCTATTGATGGTGTGGGAACTGTTTGCTTGGAGTGTTATGAGTTGATTAGCAATTACAGGCATAGACATGGGTCCATTACTTTTATTACGAGCTGTAGATGACACTCTAAATTGATGCAAAAATCTCGCCTCATTCCGGGCTCCTGTGCATATTTAGGCAAAGCTAAAATGAAATATACACATCGTCCTGGGAATGAGGCCCGTGGGCTTATAAGATCAAAAATTTTCATGGAAACTAACCTGAATGGTTCTGAGAATGCTGGGTCGGACTGAAGACCTGCTAAATTCACTGCAACCAGTGTCACCATATATTCTTCCCCGGGGGGCAAATTTAAATTTTCAATCAGAACCCCAGTGACAGTCCCAAAGCTAACATACGGAGTCACAAGGGTGAGATTATCATTCACGACCGCCACTAGGTACTCCAGTATGCCTGTTTCCGGGTCAACTGCAATCCAGCGAATCTCAAGAAGGCTTGGGTTAGCAATCACTGTCACCATACCACCAGAATCAATATCAGCATAGGTATCACTCAAAACCGATACTGATTCAACGAGGGGAGGAGTCGTATCGACAATGACACCGTTCGACTCGTACTGGGACCTCAAACCTGCTCCGTTAGTAAAAGTAACAGCTGTAATATATTTCAAACCGGACATGAGAGAAGTGTTGACCTGCCACGATGTGCTAGTCTCGGGAATAATCTCAGCTGTTGCGTCGCTAGAGAGAGGATCGGGGTACACTCGAACCCTTCTACCTTCCCTCAGCTCGTAAACTGCCCCTTCGATTTGCGAGATGCCCGATTCCCCATCCCGGGCATCCCAGGAAACTGATAAGATTTCGGCGTCGGCCTGATACTCCAGGTCACTCGACGAATCAGCCCCATCCACTATAAACGTGAGCTCCGTTGGAGTTAGATCTATGATGTATCCAGCTGAGGTAACAATGGTGGACATCCCGGCCTGATTGACAGCTTCCAGTTGTACGGATATGTTGTCTGCATTCGAAAACGCAAACCTGCTGAGTACAACTTCGCTCAGAGTTCCGTCCACTCTTTCGCCGTAAATGGGTTGTGGCACGCCACTTCCGGACGGCTGGTTGAAGACTGTTACGATGTAGTGCGAGATTCCTGATTCGTAATCGACAAAGCCATCCCAGTTTGCAGCTACCGTTGTGAGGCTGCTGGAGAATTCTTGACTGACTTGTGGGATGAGGCCATCGAAGACTCTGCCAGGCAGTGGAGGGCTGGTGTCAATGAGTACTGTGTGTGTGTGTGTGTGTGTGTGTGTGTGTGTGTGTGTGAATATGAATTTCAGTCATGAGGAGGCCCACCCCACATAGCCCTGTATTCCCATTCTGTCCTCATCCTTGAGAATACATACATCACTGAGTATGACAAATTCCTATGTACGTAGCCATCTTTAAGTATAAGCCCACTGTTGTAGCACTATGTCTTAGTAAAAATCCATTTTAGCATGTCAAACCACTACGCTTCCTTTCACAGTAAGATGTGTTGGTCCATACTCATCACTAGTACTCGCCCTTGTAGCCATCCAAAAGCTTTCTTGGTAAATGGGGGTCCTAGCGTCGTTTCCAGGCTATATTCCCCGACTTTTTTTCGCATGGAGTAAAAAAACAACAACAGTTTTTTGTCCATGCAAAAGAAAGCCGGGGAGTGGAGCCTGGGATTAAGGCTAGGGGTCCCATGTGAGTAATCCCCACTGACGTACCTCCGTCTGATATCACTGTGACACTGAGTGCATTGGCTGCTCCATTGGAGACCACGACGGTGGAGTAATAAGTGGTGTTAATGACCAGGGTCAACCCACCGACGCAAGCCGCTTGTCTAGCAATCTCTGAGGGGGTGAGAGGAGTCAACCTACGTACATTGGACGCTCCTCGGGTGGTACCTGCAGAGAGAGAGAGAGAGAGAGATTAGACAAGCGCTGTTGGCTGTATTTGGGGATTTAAAATCAAGGACTGACTTTGTTGCACAAACTCAGAAATGTGGCTTGAAATCTTATGAATCGTGGATTGTAATTTGTGGATTGTAAATTTGGATTGTGAACTGTATTGTTCAGTAAAAAAATTTGTAAATTGTGGATTTGGAACCCCAAATTGTAAACTGTTAGTTGAGGAGTATGTGTGGAAATAAATTTGGGGGAATTGTGAATTGCGAACTGGAAATTGTGTTATGATGTAAGCGAGGGACTCCTCACCTATTGCCCAGAGAATTTCAGCTACCCCAGACTCGGGGTCACTAAAGCCGCCACCATTGATACATAGCATGGTGGCATCTGATTGGTAGGCGATATCTCCCTCCAGACCGTCTCCAATGTAGCCAAGAAGTGGTGGGGTGAGATCCACCATGAGAGGGCTGTTGGCAGCAACCACGATGGTTTGTAGGCCAGCTGTGTGTGTGCATGTTGTGTGTGTGTGTGTGTGTGTGTGTGTTCATGTGTGTTTACAATACATACGCATATAAATTCCTATTTTTTGCATCACTAACTTAATTGTAACTTGTAATAAACACATTTATTATATGACTAACTAAACACTGCAAGTGAAGTTGCAGTTCACGCCTGTTTGTGACCCACTCTAGGGTTCTGCCTATCGGTTATCTTTTCTCTGTCATCGCTAATCCGCTGGAGTATTCAGCAAGTGAGTCGGGCCTCAGCAGTCCAGTAGGAGACTCCAGGGTCCTATACTTCCCTCCGACTTGTAAAATGATTATTCGATAAGGCTAAGCCCCAGACACTCACCGTTGTTTGTGGCTCTCACTTTGACCCATGTAGCCACTCCGCTGGGTATCTCCACCTGCACGCCAACTTCGGAGTCCTCATATCCAGCCCCTCCCCCCAGCTCCACCCACTCCATGATGCTGGTATCGAGCTCACTCCGTCCCAGTGCCACGCTCACAGATCTGATTCCCAAACCAGGATCACTGCGGAGTGGTAGAACACACTTCTGAAAAACGTGGTCCAAAGGTCAATAGACCATTTGCCATGTGAAGTCACAATGACATCACTGCTTACTAATTAATGTGATGGCCCTTTAGGGCTCAAACATGAAGAAGATTTAAAGATTAATGAAGTTCACTGAATAGATTTTTCTCTGTATCCAATCCCTGCTGAGTTTAAACCATATCTCTTAATGCAGTAATGTATTCCATCTCTGAGGTATGCATCACTGAAATTCACCTGTTTTCCATATAATATCATACAGAATATACTGGGGGGGTGGGGCACCTTCTGCTCCCCCCCTAGCATATATTCTCTATGGAAAATGCACTGATACATATGTTCAAGACAGATAGATCTAAATCCGAAATGTCATTTCTGCGGCTCCTTTATAACGTTTGGGGTGAATGTCGGCCAGATTCGAAATGTCAAAAAAGGTTGTTTCCCCATTTTAGACTTCACCCAAAAAAATCATCATGGGACAACAGTGGCAAATGGTCTAGTAGTGCTTCCTTATGTTTCTATTACCTTGCATTGTAGGCCAGCACTAGCTCAGTGCTTGATGCAGTGTAGTTTAGCACTGTTACGTCCGTGAGAAGTGGAGCCGATGTGTCTGCCACGTAGGGAGTACTGTGATGTACCGTTGTCACCAAGGGTGAGCCGTATTCTGCATTGTTTATGGCTTCTACTGTGATGTAGTAGGTCCCGTCTGACAGGTTTTGGGAACTGGCCAAACCGGTGTTGGTCCAAGCTTCTTGGCTTGCTAGGTGGGCATGGGGATCCCGTGAGGAGATTAGATCACATGATCCGATGGATGTGCCCACGCACCAGGTGTAGGAGTATAGACCTGATTCAGCATCTTGGAAGCTGTTCCAGTTAGCTGTGTGTGTGTGTGTGTGTGTGTGTGTGTGTGTGTGTGTGTGTGTGTGTGTGATACCGGTTTCATCATATAACATTATCTCTGTACATGTGATAGTCAGTACACAAAAGTAGGCGGAGTCTCACATGACAGTACCCCTTCAACCTGTGGTACAATTATTGTTGTTAGTTAACTCAAATCCCCTCATGTGATAGTCAGTACACAAAAGTAGGCGGAGTCTCACATGACAGTACCCCTTCAACCTGTGGTACAATTATTGTTGTTAGTTAACTAACCTGTAATGTAGTTGGTGGTGGCAGTGTACATGGCGTCCACGAGCGGGGTGGGTCCATTGAAGATAACTGCCGAACCAGGTCCATCCACTATGACCCTGAGGGAAGTGCATTATGTAATGGTGATGTAATGTATGGTGATGATGAAAGCATGATGTAACAAATCTAGAGTACTATATATTGACCACAATTCGATCCAGGAATCAGCCTGTTTAGTGTTCTTACCTGTGGTTTGGTACATCACTCTCCTGTACACAGCGCTCAGCACTGATGATAACACTGGCTGAGCAGCCATCAACTTGCAGGAGATCCGAAACCGCATTTCTGATCCTCCCAGGAGTGGGTGTGGTCAGGTCCACTAGGAAAGCGGAGGAGTTTACGGTATTGGTGTAGCCAAGTCGGCTCCGCAGTCTCATATTGATGTAGTAAAAGGTGTTGTGTATAAAGGACAAATTGGAAAACTCAATCACGGTAGAGTTGCCGACGCCGAGCTTCTCATAGTGGCTGTACGAACGAGAGGTTCTCAGTGGTGGGGTGTAGAAGACGTTCTCATAGTCAGCATTTGGTGGTGTTTCTGGGCCTTCTATGCTTCCGTGGAGAATGCAATTGCTCTCGAGAAGGGAGTAGTCGAATGACCGACAGCTGATGGAGTCTGCGCACTGGCGGGCACAGGTGTCGACTGTCGGGAGACCAGGGACAGTCATTAGAACGTCTCCTATTAGTCTGCCGGTCTGTGTGTGTGTGTGTGTGTGTGTGTTTGCGTGTTTGTGTAAGTGTAGCATTGCTTAGTGTACTGTGTACATTGTGTAGAGCTGCTCCACTAGTAATGGATAGTGGATGAGGATGGGTGCTGAATCTCCGAAGGTTGTTGCACTAGCACATGGCCATTCATTTACATTCGGGAGCACCACGCTAAATTTTAAAGACTGCTGTAAAAACATCCTGGATTATGGAATGCGTGACTATGCTTGCTAGAAAGGAAACATCACTTATGCTTGTACTTTAGAGTAAGCAAATTCCTCAAACTGATTAGGAACACACGTGTAACTCACTCTCGGGAAGCTGAACAAATTCATGACATCACCATCCTCTGCTGGAGGCGTGTTTATTTGTGCCACATCAAATGGCTGCCATGACAACACGTCATTTCCGTATTCACCCGGAACTGTTCCTACTGCTATTTCCAGAGAGTCGTCAAATCCAGCCTCATCAAACAGAGAAACGAGGGCTTTTATCATGGAGGGATGGCTGGAGACGGGTCGTATCGGATTGATCCTTGCCGTGGGTGGTGAACGATCATAGACAGGAAGAAGACAAGATGCGAGCGACCTGAGTCCGTTCTGGTTCGTGGCTGATACTGTGAAGAATAGTTCCGTTCCCAAGAGGAGTTCAGCTGGGATCACAAATCTCTTCCCACCAAGTTCCGTTCCCGATATCACATTCTCGCCGGTCAAAAAGTCGCCAACTCTGTAGGTCATATTCACAACACTCTCCCATTCCATGATCTCATATTCGAGCTCAAAAGCTGGGTTATTATACTGTCGTCCTGGCAACTGCCTCACAAAGCAATCGGATTGGTTACTCTCTGCGTATGGTAGTGGAACGAACTGAGGTGGAGAGACATCGGAAAGCGTGCCGTCATAGTAGAACTCGTCTCTGTTCAGCGGTGGAATGGAATAGCGCCAGAGAGTTTGGGTCTCGAGGACTTCCTGGCCAGCAAAGTCACCTGCTCCAGTCAGCTGCACAAGCTGTGAGGTGAGGGTCAGTGTGGAGGGAGCTAGCACAAGGTCCATCGCAGAGCTGTGAGTACAGGAGAAGGGGGGAGGGGGGGGAGGAGGGGGAGAAGGAGGAGGGGGGAGGAGGGGAGAGGGAGGAGGGGGAGGGAGAGAGGGAGGAGGGGGAGGGAGAGAGGAAGGAGGGGGAGGGGGAGAGGGAGGAGGGGAGGATAAAGAGTGTATGTATGTGTATATGCCAGCTCATCAAGATGGGGAAAAGTGTTGAGAGATTGAGGCCCCAGCTGAGATGTATTGAACACGATGGGAAGTAAAGAGGTGTGCACACACATCCCATTGGAAAATTTTCTGATTTTTCCAATGGGATGTATGCGGAGAGTCCGGTTCGAGACGACCCAATCTGTTAGTATAGCACTTAACTATCAGTGGGACCTTGCCAATTCCAATCGTACCATTGCATGTACTTCTGCATATTTCCGAATACTCCTTGTACACTATACGTTATTATTTCTATGCACTCTCTGCATACTATACCACCACATTGCACCCACTGACCCACCTAGCCCTCAGCGGCCAGTCCCCAAACTCCTGTCCCAGTCTGAGCGGCAGGGAGGTCTCAACAATGCTTCCCCCGATCTCCACGCTAGCAAAGAGGGTGGAGCCGACCCTCACGGTTCCCTCGGCCCTCGCATGGAGGTAGGGGGTCATGGTGGCCTCCAAGGATCGTGAGAGGAAGGCAGAAGAGAGAGAGAAGTTTAGCTGATAGCGACCCACAGAGGAGAAATCTGGGAAAGGAGGGAGATTATAAGCTCAAGCTCTGGACATCGGTCAGCTGTGTATGCCACTTTAATGATTAATTAACCGAATTAACTAATTAACCCAATTAACCAATTAAATAATTTAACAATTAATTAACTTAACCATTGAAACCTGAATACTGAATTAGGTTGCAGTTATGACTATAGAGTATATAGAAGTAACACCCCTTGATAAAGGTATTCACCGAATTGGACTGGAATTGGGCCCACCATGATGAAGGTGCTGGACTGGAAAAACTGTACCCTCTCCACTGATGTTACACTGTCGTCCGACCTCAGAATCAGATCGTGGGGTTGGGGAAATTCGTGATCCGGAACCCCAACCACAAGGGGGTCCCCAATCATAATAGGCTCCAATTCTGTGGGGGAAATGGGCCGTCGGTCGACCACCATACCCCAAACGTAGGTCACGAGATCGTTACATTCGAACTGAATCCCAACTTGGGGATCCAAATTTGGCTGTAGAAACTGCATCGGGTCAATTGCATACTCAATTCCGTCCACGACTTTGTAAGCTTCTACATGAATAAAGCTCTCTCCAGCTATCTGGATAGAGTCGTCAGGGTAGCCGATTACATCTCCAGACAGAAAAAATTGCCGGTCACTTGGAGCAACGGAGGGGTCCAGGCGAAGATTTGTGATGATGAAGTGGATGCTATTGAATGAGGACTCGGTTGGGACAAGGATCAGTGAGCTTGTGGCACTGTAGGAGAGGGGATCAGACAGGGTGCTGGGATCGAGAAGCTGGAGGTAGCCAGTGAGTGGTGTCATGACCTGAGATGAGAGGAGGGAGGAATGATGGCTCAAGGGATGGGTATGGAGACACTACAAGGGCTGATAATATGAGGTACATTGTATGTTGTTTTGGCTGTTGGGGCCTTATAAATTAGGAAGCCACTGGTCTTTTTTTTAAGGAGATTTAACGAAGCCTATTGTATGCCATGATTAAGAGTTTGGGATGAAACCCATAATCATTTTGAATACTAGGTCCTTAGGGGGCCTGTGTGGTGCGAGTCAAACAAAGACTGTAGCTGCTGGTCAGCTTGAAGTTGGTGGTTAGCTGCTGGTCAGCTAGGAGTTCCTGGTAAACTTCAGGTGTTACACCGCACTGATGAGGCCTAAATAGGCCAAAACAGATGTCTGTGGTTTGCTCTCCATGTTTTGATAGCTAGAGGTTGCCAGTCAGCCTGGAGTTCCTGGTCAACTCCAGGTGCTACACCGCACTGACAAGGCATAAATAGGCCGAAACAGTTGTCTGCAGTTTGCATTAATTAGCAGGCTCTGCATGTTTTAATCTCTCAAGAGTCCTCCTCTGTTCAGGGGCTATGTAGGTAAAACCATCTGACCTTTAGATTATACTCAATTCTTTCTAGGCCTAGTTTTGACTGTAAATTTTAAGCACTGGTTGTAATAAAGACCATCATGCAATCAGTCATGGTTATGATCATGGAACACATTTCAAGCAATAAACACTCAATATGACATTCTTCAGTGTTACCTGGACACCATCTTCCACTCTGAGGTCTACGCCACTCCGGTACCGTCCATCAGAGGTGGAGGGATAGGTACCACACCCACTTCCTGCTGAATCACATGACCTCAGTTGCCGTGGAAACTCGGGACGGAATCGTTGACCAAATATAGTATCAATTTCAGATCGAGCTCTCTCATAACTAGATGTACAAGAAAAACAAGAAAATCTTAATCATTGACAATCGGTTATTTACACGTTTTTACTTACGCCTTCGTAAATGCATCAAAAGCGTCTTGTGTTCCATCAAAGGCTTGGTTCAGCAGGTCCGCCTCAACAAGCAGCTCTGCCGCTACCATATCCAAGGCAACCACAGCTGGCTGGAGATCAGAGGTCACGGTTTGCCGGAGGGAGACAAGTTCTGAGATTGATGCTCCATCGTAACTCTGAGAGGGTAAGCGCAAGTTATTATTTGTGCACTACTTGAATACTCCTTGTATACTATTACACATCACTAGGCTTCTTGCATACTAATGCACTCCCACAATAATTTTTGAACACTATTTGTACACCATTTGCATATTATCTGCACATTATTTGCATACTGCCCACCATTTGCATATATCAAGTAACAAAAAAACATTAAAAAAAATGAAAGAACATATAGGGATGGAATCCCCAAAAAGCAACCAAACAAGGTAGGAATGGAACCACAATACCCTTACGGATTGTCATCCCTATATCTTTTGCCATTTTTGCAACTAGTTCCGAGCAAAGCGAAGCTATACTCCAGTTCGATTGACCTTTTTTCGTCGTAACCTGTTCCAGCCAGTTCTCCTGGTATAGCCTATCAAACACACAGCAAACACTTACCTTCGCTATAAACTGTGACTCCTAACGGGGAGACTTGGAAGCGATCACTATCACTTGCTTCGGCCTCTGGTCTTCTAAGCACATAATAGCAAGTAGCCATTTTGTTTTGTGGGTGTGTGTTTGACCTTTTTCATTTGTGGGTGGGTACTATGGGCGTGCCACCTGCATGCCATGTGCCACACCCAGCAATTCTCGTGAAGCGAGGACATCCCTGCACATTGTGTATCACTAGTATACGTAAGTGCTAGTTACATGGGACGACAGGATGTTAGATTGTGGTGTAGATGATTAGGTTTTTTTGAACGTACTTTGGTATAATAGAGTAGTGTTTTTGGAAATGTGTTCCGTACTAACTGTTGGTGAGGTGAAAGGGTGTTGTTGCAGGTGGAAGAGTGTAGTTGTCATTGTAGGTGTGGATTGTGGTGTAGAATGTGGGGTAAGTGGTACATGTATGTAGTCTAGCCTACGAGTGTGTATTGCTGCATGTGGAGGATAAGTTGTAGTGTGAGGGGGTGATGTGTGTTGCATTGTGAAGTGCTGCAATTGCCATGCACATTCTATTGGCTGTGGATATGGCTGGTGTGGCATGGCAGGGATTGGTCTGTGTGTGTGTGTGTTGAGGTTGGAAAAATGGCAAAAGATATAGGGATGACAATCCGTAAGGGTATTGTGGTTCCATTCCTACCTTGTTTGGTTGCTTTTTGGGGTTCCATCCCTATATGTTCTTTCATTTTTTAAAATGTTTTTTTGTTACTTGTTTCTGTTGTTTTTAGTGGGGAGGAGAAAGGTATGAATGGTGTTTAGATGGTCTGGTTGTGTGGGGTAGATGAGCGTTATTAGCTGTATCCACATATGCTCCCATTTATGATAAACTAACAGCACCTATAAGGCCACCACAAACAAATTGTTGGTTTGGGGTCAACCGACCGACTCAAATTTCGCCGCTTCCTCGCGAGCAAGTTAAATTTAAATTAAATTAGTGACATCACGTGGGTGGATCACGTGATAATTATCGCACATTTTGTACAGAGCTAGAGAAAGCCAAGCAATCAGGATCGATCAGGTCAGCGGTGATATCTTTATTCCTTGTTCTGTACACAGAACTCGCTGTGTGTGTATGTATTGTGTGTATGTGTGTGCAGTTTTTATACTTTTTCGATACAGCAATCACTCATAATTTCCCAGTCTCTCCGGCCCATGGTCCTCCGCCTTGGTAGTGTTAAATAGTCTACTCCTGAACTCTGCCTGCCTTCAGAGAGAAAGCGCAGGATTGATCAGGTCAGTGATGATAAATTTAAGAATGTATAGCAGTATTAAACTGGACAGAGAATCTGCTTACCCTGTTCTATACACGACTCACTGTGTGTGTATGTGTGTGTGTAGAAGGTAATTTTATTTTTATAGCAAGTTTTCTCTCTTGATACAGCAATCACTTCAGTACACATACTCGTCATTCCCAGTCCCTCATACACTTCGGAACTCTGCCTGCCTTCGCCATCTAACAGATGTTGCTCAGCATAGGTAGATGTTTGCTGCTCGTGTCAGCTATGTGGGTCATTTGTAGACTAGTTGACTCTAAAACTGGCAGTCAGATTGGCCCAGACACGTTCAAAGATACAGATGAAGGTCTGACACTCGGAGCTGTGTTTCATACTCTGGAGGCCCCGACTGGACTGAGTGTGAAGAAGGTGTACCTCTCTGCGACAGGGAAACCATCTGACACTTGGACTGCTGCTGAACTCACACATCCAGTATCTCTGTCATCTCAATTTGGAAAGCCATATTTGAAGTTTGTGGTTGAAGCAGTACAACCTGCACTTACTTCGAAAGGAAATGAGAATGCTTTTGACGGACTGATGGCAGGTGCCAGACGAGTCAGTGCAGAAGCCCGTCGAAGCCAGAATGCCACATCTACCAGACACTACAAGTGACAAAGGAAGCTCAGCCAAGAGAGCACGACTTTCTAACTAATGTGTATGACCATGGTGTAATGTGATTCAACTATGTAATTTGCATATGTTAATCACTTAAATTTTACTCTTAAATTAAGTTTTTTTCCTACCTGCCTACCCAATTTTTGAAAATGAGTTTGACCCCAAACCAACAATTGATTTGTGGTGGCCTAATGTAACAGACACAGAATGCACTTTGCACTGCAAAGCTTTCAGTGGGGCTTAAAGATACAGCAGAGTAGCAAAATACAGCTAATGTGAATTGTAGCTAAGCGCCTACTGACTTGAGAATGCCACTGTACACCCACACATTCTTGTATGTAACATTGCAATGGCAGACGGCTGTCTACAGCAGTTTGCCGACTCCATTTAATGCACATCATGGAGGTTAGTATGGTCTGTAATGGTCTATAAGTTGTATCAGTGTTCTTACTATTGCAACGTAGCTACAGCAACTCACTTTGGGTCCGTCATAAAGCGTACACCAAGTATTATAAAAGTCTAAGCAGAACAACTCGTGCTCGAGGCTGCGTTTCCGGTGTAGGCGTAACCATCGTTTAATGCGCAGAACGGAACGGAACAGAACGGCGTATAGCGGCAAGTACTTGCCTCGAGCGCTTGAGAATCACTGCTGAACGGTTTGAGTTGTTTGAGAACGCTATGGTGTGGGTGCACTAGCCCCAATCCAGTAGCGCTTCTTCGCGTTTGAATTATTGTAATTGCTTGAGTCATTGTTGTGCTATGGCCTCAGAAGAAAGAAGACAGAAGACTGAAAACGATTTGCCGATTTAGCGACTTGCCGATTTGGCACTTCAGCGATGCTCTCTGTCAGCGTTAACAGTCTTGTTACTATTGAAAACACTCGAGAATGACAGGTATGGTCCATAAAAGCTTATGACTAAGTCTAGGGCAGAGTGTTGAACATATCACTTTGTACACATGATATGGGGCGGCCATTTTTTTTCCGTGCCATCCCTATATATGGAGTACTACCGTACTCCATGATATGCACATTATTTGCATACTGCCAGTTTCCTAATCTGCACCCTGACCTGAGTTGGGCTTTTGTCTGCACTGTCAATAGCCTCATTTAGTTCCTCCAATAGAGCCATGATGTCATTACCAACTAGCTGAGAGACACCAGGAGATAGCCACTGGCGGTTGGGACCTGGCGAGGGAGGGAGGGAGGGACGGAGGGAGGGAGGGAGGGAGGGAGGGAGGGAGGAGGGAGTTAGACAATGTCCAGTATCATTTCTAATCCGTATTACGACTAAGAATACCTCACCATTTGGATCTGTCAATGATTGGAAGTTCCCCACTGCAGACTGAAGCTCAGCGAAAGATTCATCAGTACTGTAGAAGACAAATGGTGCAAGGAATCTACTGCAAAATGTCTTATTATTAAGAAATCTATGAATGTACAACATCAAAATGTAACATCAGTTCGGCCCTAGCATTATATACTCCATTACCTCTTACTGAACGCTCACACTTAAAGCTATTTTTCACTATGTGGCCCTGCTTACCCCCCCCCCTCCCTCTTTCCCTCCCTCCCTCCCTCCCTCCTTCCCTCCCCCCTACCTCCCTCCCTCCATCCCTCCCTTCCTTATACCCACCTCCTAAGTATGGAGGAGATGTTAGCCATGGCTTTCTGTGGCGCAAATGGCAGATAAGGTAGGTAGAAAGTGGACATGGTGAATGGTTGGGTCCCAACATCGAGGGAGGAGACGACTGCTTGCGGTCTTGAAGGGAGGACACTGTCAATGGCTTCAGAGATGGTCTGGAATGGAAGATAAGAGAGAGGAATGGAGAGAGGAAGGGGACTCAAATGCAAGCATGTTCTGTCCAGTCCTCTAGCAGGCAGTATGTTTGGCTCATATGCTGTATATCAATGATGGAATTATAAGGATATTTCTCTGATAAAAACAGCCTATTGAGATTGAGAGCCTCAAATGTGTGTCACCGGCTATGTGGTTCTGTCGGCAACCATGATAGGTGTTTATCAGGTCGGCTCTAAGGAGCATGTTAAACATGCACTCTATCTAGTAATGACCTCCGTTTCAAGAACCACTGGTACTCACCTGCTGGGGTTCAGCTCACCATTTGCTAGCTACTTTTTTTAGGTAAAAGTGTCAAGAGAGGGCAAACTTTTTTCATAAAAGTGGTTCTAATACAAGAGCATTATTGCAGTAAAGTAAAAGATTGGGTATATACTATAAATGATGCGTACCTCCACTGAAGACTGGGCTATTACACTCGCATTAGACTGAACTGCAGCGACAGTGCTAGCAATGTTCTCTGCTCGTAACTTCAGCTCAAAATTTGACTCAATACTTTCGACTTCTGCCTGAAACTGACTGAGTAGAGAGTCTGCTCCAGCAAATCGCTCCTGGAGACCATCCAGAGCATTGTTGAGGCTACTGCTGAGTCCTGAGTAGGGAGGTACGGAGGCGACTAGCTTGTCGTATGCAGTCTGGAAGCTTTCAGTGAGGTTGCCAACTACTGCACTGTAGTGAATCATTTGGCGAGCTGTAAGGTTTTGGGTGAATCCCTGAAGTGGTGTGTGTGTGTGTGTGTGTGTGTGTGTGTGAATGCATAATGAGGAGGGAAAGGATATTGCTAACTTTTCTGGTGTTGCAATGTCCTCATTATTCAAGGAATCCTCCTTAGACTTAATTGGTAAACACAGCTAAATAGAAATCTACCGCAATGCTACAACAACCCTTCGTGATAGCTGAGAATCATATAGATAAAACGTTTTTCCTTCACAGCCTCTCTGAATTATGCACAGCACCTCCAGCAGTAGTAAGTACATCAGTAACTAAGTGCTGACTTGTCGCTATCGTGATGGTGAGCCTGGCGCCCCCTTTAAGATCTGCTACTGTTACTTGTGTAGGGTAGCAGTGATTCAGCATTGACTGTAGCTTACAGTGAGTATGTTGATGCCATAGTCTGCCTCCCCCTGCAAGCAGAACTCGGTTCTTAGCATCTCACTGTGCTGCTCTCCATCGCTCAACAACAGATTTGCCGTGAATGAGGCCTCATCGTGGAGGGAGAACTTGTAGCGGGAGGACAAGGGTCCTGAAAGGGGAGGGGAGGGGAGGGGAGGGGGAAGATAATGTGAAATGTCTTTACCAATGTAAATGCCTGCATGAGACTAAGCATCCCACTAAAGTGCCACCTATTCTCCACTGCACACCAACCTGTCTCCAGCTGGAAGCTGTTCATAATCCTCCGGCCCAAGTCCGTGCTGATGTTCTGCTCGCCATACACACTGTTCCAGCTCACCGTTGGCATGGTAACATTAGACACCAGGGTGCTGCTGTCATCCAGCTGTCTGCGATGGCGGAGGGAGGAGGAACTGGGAGAATTGCTGGGAAGAGAGAATATTTCTGATGCTAAAAAAGCTGGGCATGTGAGGCCTCGGGTGTGAGGGTCCAGCTGATAGTACCTCGGCTGCAGCAGGTGTGAGAGATCCCTTTTCCTCCTGGGGTGAGCTTGGTAGGCCCTGGCTGCCAGCTGGCTGAGGGAGGAGTGAGGACTGTGCTCTGCGGCTTGTAGGAGAGCAGAGGCGCTCTGGTGTGTGTGTGTGTGTGTGTGTGTGTGTGTGTGTGTGTGTGTGTGTGTGTGTGTGTGTGTGTGTGTGTGTGTGTGTGTGTGTGTGTGTGGATACAAAGGAGATAATAACACATCCCACGTACATGTACACAGCTGTAACAGACTACGTTTGTGTGGGTATACATTCATAGAACACAATCTCATTCATAGCCATATTCTTACCTAGGATCATTTGTGAATTGAAAAGTATTAGCTACCAGTCTCACTGTAAAAGGCAATACCCACTACAGCAATCTTGATTTCACACACCTCTTCATCACTAAATCCTCTCAGAGCCTTCACAGCAGCATGCCCGACAGACAGTGGCACCCTCCTCTCTCCCCCTACCTCCTCTCTGAGGAGGCGGGTCAGTGTGGGGAGAGACTCTGGCGCCCCTGCGTTTCCGAGGCTATCAATCAGAATGGCGTGCAGCTGAGGGTCATAGGAGTGGGTGAGGGTGGAGGGGAGGGATCGCTTGCTTTTTGTGAGTGTAGTGGCCTGGGCTGGAATACCTGGAGGACGAGTGAAGATGTCTGCATTTCAAAATAGCCTGTACAGATCTACTTGAGTTTAGTCTACTTGCATTGCAGGTATGATGGGTATCACATAAGTATCACATGGGTGTCACATGACTGTCACATGATCACACACCTGTATGCTCCTCCAGCAAGGCATGCAAACTCCCCACCACCTCCCCAGCCAGCTCCGGCTGAGGATCCCTCAACACTCCAGCCATGGCTCCCAGGGTCAGTAGGGCTCTCTGCTGCACGGCAACACTGATAGAGCTGTCAAACACCAACTCCCACACTGCATCTATCACATCCTTAGCCACAGTTCTACGGGAGGAAAGAACTTAATGTAGTCACTGATGATCAGACAGAATCACAGCACTCCACATCATAACAATCTACTTAATAGCTCTGTACAGGGCTGTTGAATTAACAAGGCTTGTAAGTGATCCTTTTCGTGTGTAGGAGCTAAGGAGCATATAATGCAAAGCAAAAATTATACCAAACTGTAATACTTGCCCTTTACTGCTGTGCTGGATGGCAGTGGTTAAGTGAAATAGAGTTCGTGACACTAGGTCACTGTCGCGTTGGGGTGATCTTAGAACATATTGCGTTAACACAGTGGTGATCTCTGGTGATCCCAGCTGAGACAGAGCATCAATCAGAAGCAAAGCTTGCTTCTTGGACGATTCAGGGAGTGATAACTGCAAAGTAATGGTGTAGTAACATCAAGATGGGGCAGGGTATGTAAGATTGTATGTACGTAGCTATGCAACTATCTTCACAATATATGCATGCAAAAGAAATCTTGCAATGTGATTGGAAAAACTGACTAGGAATCTATCTTAAAACACCTCAGCAACAGATGAGTATGAAATGATCTCCACCCATCCATGCAACCCCATCCAACTAAAGCCAAAACATGCATGGTTAAAAATTAGTTTTGTGCCCAGGCCTCCCTACACCAGCATTTATCTCACACCATGCAAGACAAAAGCTAGGGTGGGAAGGCCAGGGTACAGGGCCATAGCTAGTCACAGACCATTTGTCTTACCTGAAGGTGCAACTCTGCCAAAGTGGTGATGTCGTCTCCACTCAGCAGTCGCAGCAGTGACACTAACTCTTGCATGCAGGAGGAGCTGGGATCCTCCGTGGCACAGGCGAGCCTCTCAGAGATATGCGTCCTAATCTTGGCCAAGGGAACAACCTCCTTGAACTAATGGTAGAGTGGATATTAAGCATTACATGTAGGTCACTCCTAAGTATTACCAAGCCTACCCATGAGCATAGCCTCGAAACCTCAAGCAGCAAAAAGAAGGAAAGATTTGAGAGCAGTAGTCTGTCCATGATCCAGAGGTTCACAGCAGGATTAAATATTGTGTGACAATAAACATGTAATGCTCACCGCATGTGATCATTAAATTTGCCACACAATATTTTTTGCTTTCCTGTGAGCTACAGCATCATAAAAATGATGCATAATAATCTTCCCGATCCTTCATTTTTTAATGGTTGGGCTACAAGAGTAACATATAAGGATCTGAGTTTCTTTTGAGTGAGAAGATACCCCAACAGAATGAAGCTGACCTCTGTGGTGTGGACCGTGTCAGTCACCAGTCCGGCTGGCCTTTGAGGAGCCATCGTGTCTGGTAACTGTCTGAGCAGAGACAACCTAGTAAGGGAGTGGATCGGAAACCCCAGCAAGGTACCTTCTGTAAAGCAAGGGGAGAAAGAGATGGATAGTGAATCGGTCTTAATATGGATCCTGGATGCTTGAAGTTTGACATAAATGTCTTAACATGTGTACTATAATTATTTCACCTACTTGTTTGCTGCAGCTGTCCTGTCGTTAGTTCCTCCACCTCAATTGATACCAGCTGACCACTGATGTCGTATGTGGTTACCTTGAGGGAGGAAGAGGGAGGGAGGGAGGGATCAAGGGAAGGAGGGAGGGAGGGGAAATTGTTAACATTTTTACGAGCAGAGAGAATTTAAACCTTTTCATACTCACCTTGTTAGCTGTCTTCTCCCACGTTCCATGTTGAGTGGTGACGGCTTTCCTCACCACAAGATTCGCACCGATCAACTCTCTTTCAGTATCTGCTGAGTTGGCAGAAAGTAGCTCTGCTACAGATTTCTTGAATGCAGTGACAGCTGTGGCCTCATTTCCGGGGTAGTGCACCTCAGAAATGGAACCGCTCTCTGTTTCTACTGCAGAGAACCTGAGGCAACAAGAGGACGAAGTGTATGTGCTCAACCCAGTTCAGTTGTACTCAAGACAACTTCCACACATATTACCACATTTTATGAAAGACACTATGAAACGGACATGTTACAGAGATCGATTTTTGCATTTTAAGATATAAGTTTCATGGAGGCAAACTGTAAATAGGTAAGTCATAAGAGGTTGGGGTTAATACTAGGCTATAGCTAGTTAGTACTACCACAATCCCACTTAATCTATCCCACTGCTAACGCTGCATGAGAATTGAACTTCCTAGTAGCTAACTCGACTGCGTAGCTGTGTACAAACTTTACTGTGTACTAAAGTACTGAATATATATGAGTTTGCATACAACACATTATTACCAGTTGGTGAGATCTCCAATTGCAGTCTTGTCCACGTAAGACCCTGCAAGTGACAGGGTAAAGATACAAGGAATAATACAATCCACAATGACATGCATATGCTACAATTTGTGCCAGTGATATCGATACATGATCAACCTATGATAGAAACAGAGAGGGAGCAGTGTGCTAACCTGCTGTTGTGTTCCAGGTAAGTGAAATATCCGTGAAGGTCAATAGCAGTTCAGTGCGCTCTTCACTGTCTCCAACTACCAGTACACTAACCTAAGGTTTGCAGTGTAGCAAAAACAACGGTATTATATATTCATGGCCTGCGAGCCGTCAGCCCCACCCCCTTGTTATCGCGGAGGTTACCTAGCAATGCATGTAAACACTGCAGCAGAGTACTACAGCCATGGGTGAACCAGCTATAAACCGCAGATTATAGAGCAGCTTTATGGTTATAACTGATACAGCTAAGAACACAGACAACTGTAGTTACAAAAAATACAGGAACAGTGCACTCACTTTTGCTGTCTACATTTATAATTATTTTTTTATACATTCATTACAGTTACTGGTCTGCTGTGGATAAAAGACTTAGCACTATTTAATATAGCATCATTACGTCCTATGTTAGCACTCATTCGTAAGCTTGTCAATAAATAAATGACAGGGCATTATAGCCTATGCATTAGTTCAGGCTCTTGTAGAGTGGGGTGAACAATGTAGAGTGGGGTGAACAGTTGCTTGCTACCTACCTCTCCTTGCACGCCGAAGTTTAAGTCTTCCAACAGAGCCGCGGAGCTACCATAGCCGTACACGTACCGTACGCCTGGGAGGAAGGCGGCCGCCGGTGCAGCGCTCTGCACAGCCCCTCGGGCACTCCCGAGGTACAGCAGAAACAGACCAACCAGAAAGAGCATCTTGAGTCTTGTCTTAACTTTCTGCAGTTGATGGTCGCACTGTTAATCTAGAATCCCCAGGCCTACAAATTTGCCATAATTTTCAGAGTTTGAAGTGGGAAGTAGCCCCACCCCCTTTTCCTATCGCTGTCAATTTCCAGCGTGACCGAACTTCCGGTCACATGAATGTTTATGTCAGCTTTTGCCGTACTGCAGCTACTAGCTGTGTTGCTAAACATCACCGCTGCTGCATCTGACTGTCAAAATTCAGTTAAACGCTCCAAAGTGACCGTTGATAGCAGCGATCTTCGCCAATCAATAATCCATTCCGGAGCAACTGCGCATGTATAGTCGCGTGTTCATCACGTGCAATTCAGCTGACTTGCAGAGACCGCTGAATCCAGACAAGGAAGACGGAGAGGAGCAAATTAGTGGCAGTGCTTCCCGAAAGAGAGGCAGACCGGAAAGACGTGGCAGCAGGAGAAAAAGAACCCTAATGGAGTCGACGGCGCGGGCCCTGGCCGGCCTGGGCAAAGATTCGGGCCCGTCCAAAAGTTTTCAGAACATGATTCGGGCCATTGGGGAGGCAAAGACCAAGCACGTGAGTGGCTGAGTGCATCTTTCCGAGCAGCAATACTGCTGAGCATAGTGCAATCTTATTTGCAAGGACTGCATCAACATATAAAATTAATTAACTGTTAACAGCTACCATCGTGAGTGTGCTATCCATGCATACTCACATGCATGCAAGGATCGTACTGAATGTGACCTATAAAATCTTGAAATGCTGGCCGATAAATCAGATTACAGGTATGATTGCAGTTCTCCATGTACATGTTGGTCAGGTGACGTTAGTATCGACAACTTGTTGCTCAGGTGGACTGTTATATAATGTCAGCAGCATCTCGCTTTTCCAGAATACTGGCCACGACCCGTAGCTGCTCAGGCTTCATAGCTGTGCAGCCGTACAGCCCGTGGTTGCTGCGCTCTCGATTGTACTCTCTGTGACTGCTATCTTCTGGCAAAACACAAAAACCTAATTGCATTCCACGTACGTGCAATTAGCACCCTTCTGCAATCTGATTGGCTCTGCAGCTATAAATGCAGAGTATAACTCGTTGATGCTAATGTCACCTGACCACTTCCTCCGTACGAATGGTCAGGCTACGCTTGACCATAGTCTTGGTTCACTGATTTTCCATGAGGCATGAATAACGCAATTTGTGTACGATATCTAATATGGCGAACCACCCTTGGGTCCATTAAAGGTATATTTTGGTTCCATACTCCATGAGGTAATCTTATTCCTAGTCTGCATTGTTAATCAAGGCCCAGGACTTGACCAATTGATTTTTTTGTTGGTAGTTTACAAAAATTGCTATTAAATTTTATGTTTGCGGATGTGGTGCTTCGTACGTCACTGCCGCATGAAGCGTCCATTTGGTCAGCCCTGCCGTGCTGAGGAAGTACCTGAAATTGGCCTTTGTGGGGGGGGAGGGAGGAAGGAAGGGGGGGGGGGGGGGTTTGCAACAGATGGTAATACTGAATCAACCTTTTTCTTGACAGGAAGAAGACCGTATCATCCGAAAGGAGGCTGCGTTCTTGAAAGACAAGGTTGGATCTCTGGACGTCAGTCCTGTAAGTGAGTAAGGATGAGAGGTTACAGCAGAAACTCTCTCTGCCTGTTTGTGCAGACTCCCAAGCTTGTCCCAGTTGTTCCATGAGTGTGCTGTTGCATTACACTCTCTGTGCTTTATGGTTGGGTGTACTCAGGAGAGGTGTCCTCCATGAGCTCTCAGCTGACCCTAAATGGTTGCTACTTGTCTCAGACTAATTTATGGTCAAGCTGATTTCTGAAAGGAAACTGAAAACTGAGTTCAATAAATACCAGTCTTGGTTTAAAATTTCAGTATGTGTATCATGGAGTACAGTAGTACTCCATGTATATTAGCCTCGTACCCAGGCCTCCCCTCGCAGCTTTTTTCACAGCCGTGAAAGCTGTGAGGGGAGGCCTGGGTACAAGGCTGGGTGTGTATAGAATGAAACACTTAAGTAATTGGGTGTGAACAAGCACATCATCTTTAGGTACCCTGAGATAAGTAGGAAGAGACTTAACTCCGCCCACTCTCCACCCCCTTCCTCTGCAGCGTCAGATGCGCGAGTACCTGATTCGGCTTATCTACTGTGAGATGCTAGGCGTCGAGTGTTCCTGGGGCTACATCCATGCTGTCAAGTTCACCCAGGGCCACAACTCCCTGGACAAGAGAATAGGTTAGTGTCTGCTTGTGACTTTGTGTGAAAGGTGAATTTAAGCCACTCATCTCTGTGTGTGTGTGTGTGTGTGTGTGTGACCTTGTTCAAGATCAGAATAAGCTTGTCTGTTGTATTTTAAGAGCTAGCTGTTATGGCTTGGCCCTTATAATTACGCAACGTGTAGTCATTGTGGTGCAGACATTTTAGCCAAAACTATTTCCATTTACACTCCTTATATGGAAGAGAGCCCTGCCATATTTTACTGCCAAAGCTGATTAAAACCTGTCCCACCTATGCCGGGGGTGGGCTCATAGACAGTAGGCACTTGCTTTGCTGTAGGCTTTGGGAGTTGCATAATCTGGAAGTTGTAGTTGCATCCACAACTTGTGCTTCCACAGCCTACAACTGTTAGAGCTGAGCGCTCTTAATGTATGTAACATGCCAGGGCTGTCTGTACAGCACAAAATGTCAGCACTGACTCAGAGAGTTCCCTCCACTGCAGGTTATCTTGCCGTGTCCCTGTTTCTGCATGAGAATCACGAGCTGAACATGCTCCTCGTCAACACACTGCAGAGGGTCGGTTTGTAATAATGTCTATAGCTGTATAGCTATAGACATTGTAGTGTGATAGACTTTACTATAGTGAAGCTAAGGGAATTTGTAATAATAAATACCTCTAGGCATTGTAGTGTGATAGGCTTTACTAGTGAAGCTAAGGAAATTTGCTCTCACTACCAGAAGAGCACATTCTAAAGTTCCTGTGTTCTAGTTTTAATGCTACACAGAGTATATGTATGTACTCACGTACTGGCATCGTAGCCTCGTTCAGGCCTCTCCGCTTCGTGCGTGTTACGTAATGCGAGCGAGTGAAATACGCACGGAGCGGGGAGGCCTGGGAACGAGGCTACTGGCATCGCTCCATTGTCTTCATAGCTTGTCCTTTGAGAATTGAGTAGTTGCAGTCATGCCCCTTTGGGTGGATGAGAAACTGTAGTCCGCAATTTACTTCACAGCTTTTGATAACTTAGTATTCAGTTTGTGGCTTTTGAGATTGTCATCTTACTCACTGTTTATAGTTTCAGAAATACCAGTACTGGACCAAGTCTATCGTATCCACTGCAGGATCTAAAGAGCTCAAACATGCTGGAGGTTGCCATGGCGCTCATCATAATCTGCAAGCTGATTGGTGCAGAGATGATACCGCCTCTACTGCCACTTGTGCAGGACAAGATGATGCACCCCAAGTGAGCTGGGTGTCATTACTATAATGTCATTATGACATCACACAAATTTTATGATGCCATTTTAATTCACTATGATGTCATTGTGACATCACAAAACATTTATGATGTCATTATGACATCACGAATTTTTATGATGTCATTATTAATTTATTCTTCCTTACCTCCCTCCCTCCCTCCCTCTCTCTCTTCCACCAGGGAGCTGGTACGCAAGAAGGCAATCATGGCGATGCACCACTTCTTTCTCCTCTCTCCTGGCACCGTATCCCACCTGGAGGACGACTTTCGCAGGGTACTCAGTGACAAGGACCCGGGGGTCATGGAAGCCTCCCTCATCCTCTTCCATGACCTAGTGAAGGTGGGTGGAGCCAAGGGATACTCTAATATGAGCCCACCTCTAGTAAGAGCCAGGAGATATATAGACCACTCCTATTTTTTTGGCTGGTTCTCTAAAACGCACACACACATGCATACACACACACATACATACATACATGCACACACGCACACATACAACATGCACACACACACATACACACACACGCACACACACACACACACACGCACACACACACACAGGACGACCCTGCTGGCTACAAAGACCTCACTAGTAGCTTCACCAACATCCTCTCCCAAGTCATCAATCGCAAGCTTCCCTCCGAGTTTGACTACCACGGAGTCCCTGCCCCCTGGGCCCAAATACGGCTGCTCAGGATAATGGCCATTCTGGGGACTGATGACTTGAAGTGAGTGTGTGCCTGTATGTATGAGTGTAGGTACGTATGGACATGTATGTGTGTGTGTGCATGTATGTATGTATGTATACTGCACACCCTGTATAAGTGGATGTTAGTACACATACATGTATGTATGTATGTATGTATGTATGTATGTATGTATGTATGTATGTATGTATGTATGAATGTATGTATGTATGTATGTATGGGTTGCATGTAGTACGTATGGACATGTATGTGTGTGTGTGCATGTATGTATGTATGTATACTGCACACCCTGTATAAGTGGATATTAGTACACATACATGTATGTATGTATGTATGTATGTATGTATGTATACTGCACACCCTGTATAAGTGGATGTTAGTACACATACATGTATGTATGTATGTATGTATGTATGTATGTATGTATGTATGCCTATGTACATGTTCATGTGACTGTGTGTATAAGGGGTGAAGATACCTGCATTAAAGTCTTGCCTCATTCCCAGGCCCTACTTTATTCGGTTGTGCAAAGGTAAACGTTTTCTTTCACTTAGCCAAAAAAATGGGGGCCAGGGGACATGGTTACATAATATGTACAGTGAAACAGTTAAAGCTTTTATGCGGTCTTGGTGCACGGTTATAGTCCATTAACAAGAAAACATCTACAAAAGCTACTGCTCGTTATCTTGTTCTTCTCTGTGTTCCCAGGACCAGTGAGCAGCTCTATGGTGTGCTTCAGCAGGTGCTGGGCTCAGCGGAGTGCACCTCGAACATCGGACAAGGTCAGTCGCAGCTCCCAAACTTCATTGCATCATTGCTGAGTTCTTGGTATTTGTAATGCCATAGTATTTTGTGATGGTACATTTCTAGCCTCGTGCCCAGTCCCACGTGTCACTTGAGTTGTGGGTCTGGGAATGAGGTGTGTTTAGTCACGTGTGATAGCTACTTCTCTTGTTTCCCTCCCTCAGCCATTACCTATGAGGTAATCCGCACCATCACCGCGATTTACCCCAACACTTCCCTGATCGAGAATGCAGCAAAGGCCATCGTTCGCTTCGTGACGGCCTCCAACCACAACTGGAAGTACCTCGGCATCAACGCCCTGGCCTCCCTGGTGCAGGTCAACCCTCACTACGCCGCGGAGCACCAGATGGTGGTGATCGACTGCTTAGACGATCCCGATGAGACACTGAAGAGAAAGGTGAGAGCAGGGCACACCGGATGATTTGGATGTGGAATGCGGGGACAGACTTTACCTTGCTATTAGGACTTTTCCTAACTGAGATATACTACTGGACCCCTTAAAGAAAGACACCCATATTCATCCCTCCCTCCCTCTCTCCCTCCCTCCCTCTCTCCCTCGACAGACCCTGGACCTCCTCTTCAAGATGACAAACCCCATGAACGTGACGGTGATAACGGAGAAGCTCATCGCCTACCTCAGACAGACGAACGACGAGTACATCCGCTCGGATCTGGTTGCTAAGATCACCCAGCTGGCCGAGAGATTTGCCCCCGACAACCTCTGGTTCATTCAGACCATGAATGCGGTTTTTGAGCTTGGTAAGAAACCTTAAATAGATGAAACCGTTTCTGTTGGCCAAACTCTAGGAAGGAGAGAATATTATGGTGGGATTTCACTGGGGCCCCAAGGGGATCGTTTGCGTGCTGAAATGTTGTAAATTGTGGTAGTGCCATTGTAGCACAGTGAAAGAGTTATTGGCAGTAGACTGCATGTCCTCACCAAAGATTTGTATCTTCTTCTCTCTCCTCCTTCAGGTGGCGGTTTGGTTCGTCGTGAGGTGGCACACAACTTGATGCGTCTGATTGCGGAGGGGACGGAGGACGAGGCCACAGACCAGGAGCTGAGACAGGATGCCGTGGAGACCTATGTCGGTCTTTTGGAGAAGCCCAGTCTTCCTGATGTGCTGGTCAAGATCATCTGTTGGGTGCGTGTAATAATGATGATAAGGGCAGTACTGATGGTTTTTCGCAATATCATCATTTGTGATATTGATTATCATTTATCGCGATATTGCAATATTATTGAGATATTGCCTCACAACAGGTGGTGGGAGAGTATGCGTATGTGCTAGAAGACACTGAATCGGAGGACGTAGTGGAAAAGGTCACTCAACTTCTCCACCGCAAGTTTGAGGAGCCAGACACTCACTGCTGGGTGGTGAGTGCCATCACAAAGCTGGTGGCGCAGCTTGGCCACATGCCGGACACTGTGCAGTCGGAGATAGCTGTCCATCTTGTGTCGACTAGCACCGATGTTCAGCAGGTGTGTGTGTGTGTGTTGTGTGTTGTGTGTGTGTGACTCACTATTGTTGCTCTGACAGCGCTGCAGTGAGCTCCTAGACCTGTCCAGAAACCTGGCCGTGATGCAGACTGTGATGCCCCTTGACGCCGCCTGTGAGGACCTCGAGGTAGAGCAGTGGTATGGACACCAATAATCACACCATGCAGTAGATAGTGATGGTACAGCCTGATTTCCAAACCACATGATTTTGATACCACGTGGCCTGGGAATGAGGCTAGTGCTGTCTAAGAACTGACACTCCTGAGAGCAGGCAGGGCGTTAGCATTTGCCCCCTCCAAAAGCTAGTATACAGCTAATATACAGCTAGTATGCAGCTAGTATACAGTTAGTATATGGCTAGTATACGGCTAGTATATATTAACCAAGGAAGGTCCATTGGTATTGACCCTGGCAAATGTTGTGATTACTATTATGTCACACTGATCTTGCTACCCACACTTCTCAGGTGGACTCCTCTCTCTCCTTCCTGGATGACTTCGTCTCCGAGTCCCTCGCTCGAGGAGCCTCCTCCTACAAGCCTCCCCACCTGCGCCCACAAGCCATGCCCAAGCAACAGCGTGAGAGCCTGTCTTGTCTTTTTGTGTAGGGATTTCTGATTTAATGCGCATGATAACGCGATCTGTGGTGTGATTCTTGGCTTATAAGCTCTGCTGAGTGATTGATCACACGTGCGTGATATGAAGTAGCAGATGTGCAGTGTATAACACAGGAATGGAAGTCTTTGACTGATGCTTCTTCCCTCACTCCCTCTCCACCTCCCATCCTCCCTCCCCCTCTCCACTTCCTCTTCCTCCCTCCCTTCCTCCCCCTCCCTCCCTCTCCCACCCCCTCCTCCATCTTCCTCCCCCTCCTTCATCTTCCTCCCTGCACCTCCCACCCCTCCCTCCCCTCTCTACCTTTCTCCCCTCCCCCTTCCTCCCTCTCCCTCCCTCCCTCCCTCTCCCTCCCCCTCCTCCATCTTCCTCCCTGCACCTCCCATCCCTCCCTCCGCCTCTCCCTCCCTCCCCCTCCCCCTCCCTCTTTTCCCCTCCCTCCTCTCTGCAGCCCTCCAACAACAGGAAATCAAGTACAAGGCATACGCCCTTCCGTCACGAGGCACAGTACCTTCTACTTTGACCCCGGCTCCTTCCCTCCTCACCCCAACCCCTGCTATTCCAATTGTGGCCCAGGATACTCCATCCTCCCGGGACTTTGGGGGGGAATCTCCATCTTCTCTAAAGATCGCTGTGACCTCCATTGGCACGACCCCACCCCTTTCTGGGCCTCATCTGCCTGAAGCTGCAGCCTTGGTATCCCATAACACCAGTGAAGTGTAAGCTGTATTCTTATAAGAGCCCACCTCCAATTAGCGTAATTAATTGCAGGGCTCTGAGGGATTAATGGCAGAAGTGAGTAGCATTAGCAAGCTGTAAAATTGCACAATGCAAAATACAGAGGCTATACAGATACCTGAATATATGAAGGCTACATCATGCATGCTGATATAATGTATTTGAAAGAATCACTCCTACTATCCCTTACTATACAAAGACTCAGACACCGCTGACGGCACTAAAGATTAGCATTGATTCACTGCCTTTCCTCCGTGTCTGAGAACTACAACTGTGCTCGCCTATGCACAATTAAGTCCCTTTCTACCCTGAACATCACTCACATGAGAAAAGATACCAGCCTCTCCACCGATTTAGGGAAGGCCTGGGGACAAAGCTATGTACTTGTGCCATTAACTTCTAATGAACTGTGCTTTATTATCAGGTGTCTTTCTTCAGTGCGCCTCAGGGCATCTCTGTGAAAGCTCAGGACCGTAAGTGGGGACGAGGAGGCTATACCAAGGCTCCCGTCGTTTCCGTGGCAACAAATCCTGACGCATACCCCCTTGGGTGAGCTAATTAATTGCATTACGTGTGTGAATTGAAATATCATATTTTTTATGTCTACAGCCCATCTCTGTACCAGTCAGAAACCCTCCCTCCTACCGACCAATCAGAAGGCAGTATTACCAGCTTGGAATCGGAAAGGCAGGGGGAGCAGTTGCCGGCCCCTCCAGAGTCTAGAACAGCTGTAAGCCTCACACTTTGTGCGCCCGCTTGATCGTGTTACAATCAAGTTCATCAATCTCTTATTTCTTATAATTTTTTCAGTGGTTAAAAACTTGATCTTTTTGTGAATTCCTCCCTCCCCATCTCTCCCTCCCCCTCTCTCTCTAGCTAAGCCTTGCACACGCCTCCATGTACAACCCAAATCCTGAGGAGCGGAAAAAGAAGGAGCTAGCTAGCCAGCTCTTTGGAGGTCTCACTGGACCATCCAGGTCAGTGCTGCTAGGAGGAAAACTTACTGAGCACGACAGAAGTTGGAGTTTCGTGATGGCAAATATTTAACCACTGCTAGTCCGCAGTCTCATGCAGGGAGCATATAACTTACTCTTGCAGGGTTCTATGTTCACAGGGTTATTCTGCTGACTGCAAATTATGAAAGGTTTCGCCTGTGAAAATAACTGACAATACAAATGAATTAGCATGCAGACACTCCTGTTTTCTTATCTCCTGACTCCCAGGGCTCCAAGATCAAGGCAACATCGCAGAGCACCGGAGAGTCCGTCGGGGACTGGGGGCGGGACTAGGGCCTCCCCCCAGTCGACCCCCAGGGGAGGGGGCGGGGTCAGCAGGCGGAAGGAGAAGCCCGTTGAGACTGACCTACTCCTTGACTTGCAAGTGAGTCTATAGTGCTGCTCCTTGACGATCACTTTCGCATCAGACCTGCCACTGCTGCACTCATCTTAACCTTTGCCCTTTTGTCTCCCCTTAGGATATCGACTTCTCTCAGTCAGCCCCAACCACCGCCCGGTCACAACCCCCTCCAATCCCCGCCCAGAATGGCCCCCTAGGACTGGGATCGGTGGCCCCCACAGGAGGGGGGCTTTTGATGGGTTTAGATGTTCGACCCCCTGAGCCTCCAGCATCCTATCCGACCCAGAATGTTCCCGGCACTGCTCCTGCTGTGCAGTCAACAACCACTACCAGTGCAGCGTGAGCTCACATGCATGTGTACATGTGCAGAGGTCATAGAAAGGTCACCGAATCATGTAATATACAATGTACTCCCTTTATTGTGTGTGTGTGTGTGACTGTTTTTGTTTTTCCCATCAGTAACGATTTCTTAGGTCTGTTTGATGGTCCCGTCGCCATGATAACCCCTCAGTCAACTACTACTGACCCAGCCACACTGCCAGCTGCCAGGAACAACATCCTAGCACCTCAAATCTCAGGCGATATATCCTTATTAGAGCCTGCTCCCGCGAGTTTGAAGCCCCAGATCAAGGAACCTCAGGGGTCACTGGCATTAACTTTGTTTGAGAACCCCCTGGGGTCAATTCGTGTCCCCAGTGAGTATACCTCCTATCCTGTGGCACATGGATGGGATAATAAGGTGTGTGTGTGTGTGTGTGTGTGTGTGTGTGTGTGTGTGTGTGTGTGTGTGTGTGTGTGTGTGTGTGTGTGTGTGTGTGTGTGTGTGCATGTGTGCGTGTGTGTGTGTGTGTGTGTGTGTGTGTGTGTGTGTGTGTGTGTGTGTGTGTGAGTGTGTGTGTATGTGCACTGTGTGTGTGTATGTGCACTGTGTGTGTGTGCATGTGTGCGTATGTGTGTGTATGTGCACCGTGTGTGTGTGTGTGTGCACTGTGTGTGTGTGTGTGTGTGTGTGCATGTGTGTGTGTATAGGTGTGTATATGTGTGTGCGTGTATGTGTGTGTGTGTGCATGTGTGTGTGTGTTCATGCAATACGTGTTGCCTTGTTCCCAGGCTCCAATCCCAACTGCAATATCATAACACAAGTACTTCATTTTTTGGAATATCGAATTCTCTCTAAAATTCACTCACGTTACACTTGCTCTCCATTAGGACGTGTGTCATGACGCCAACCTCAGGATAACTCTGACCAAGGTCCTGATGCCAGACCAACTGGTCCTGGTTCTGTTCCTGGCCAACCAGAAGCAGACTGAACTATCCGGTGTCAGTCTCACTCTGGAACCACCCTCAAATCTGAAGGTACTTGTGTATGACTATAACTCAGTTGATCATTGATACTTTTTGTGAATTATTTCAGAAGGCATTTTACTCTCTGTTTGCCTATAAAAAGAGTAAAATCAATGGGAATGTCCATGTAATATGCGTATAGTATGTTGAACTTTGAACTTTGACCCCCAGGCTTCAACCCCTAAGGGAACAGAGGATTTGTCGTTACAGACTTCCATCGCTGGTTTCGGCAACGTGAGTCATGTGATTACCCTCGTCCCCACAAGCCCTTCCATCAACATGAGTCTACGAGGTCAGCTGACCTACAAAGATCCCATGGCAACGCAGAAGAGACTCTTCTTTGACACTACCATCCACGTCTCAGATGCCATCAGGCAAGTTCAAAATTTGTTACTTGATTTCATCCGGAGGGATTGCCTTATGAACTCCACCTCCCAGCCAGTAGTGGAGCTGTCGTTTTCTATCCTTGCTTCATTTGTGTAGCCATGTGTGGCAACCTTGTAAGCTAGTTGCATGGCCTAGATTGTTGGAAATTTAACTGGTTGACCAGCTTGCTTGCATGCTGGATGGCGATTTTATAAACTGGTGGTTCGCTTGTGAACCAGTCAATTTTATTTGTCAGCTCAGACCAGGGACAGGCCCACACTAACTAACTGAGTTTTGTTTCAGTCATGTGACTCCCTGGAGACCAGGGACAGGCCCACACTAACTACTGAGTTTTGTTCATCTCTGCAGACCTCTAACCATTGCTACTCAAGAGTTTGGCAAGAAGTGGGGTGCCCTCACTTACGAGAAGAAGCTGAAGCTCCAGTGTTCCCTCAAACCACCCGAGTTCATGGACACCTTAAAAATGAAGTTTAATCTCCACCCCATTCAGCTGATTGGTAAGTGAATATGCATTCATAGATTATCGATTCAAAGGAGGTGACTCCGTGAAACATTTTCATGCCAACATTTCGCAACATAAAATATTCCCGATCTACGGTACTTCAAAGGCATTGCCTGGTGGCTAAAACTCATACACCATGCTGAGGCAGCCATACACTCCTTGTGGTCAGCCATACACTACATTGCTGTGGTACAAACCGGTTATACCACTCCCACTCAGAGGGTTAGCGGATACACTGCTCGGGTTTTGCCCTCGTAGTGTATGTGCACACTAGGTGGCTAAAACTCATACACCATGCTGAGGCAGCCATACACTCCTTGTGGTCAGCCATACACTACATTACTGTGGTACAAACCGGTTATACCACTCCCACTCAGAGGGTTAGCGGATACACTGCTCGGGTTTTGCCCTCGTAGTGTATGTGCACTAATCCTCTTCGTGGTCATGTATTTGGTCTGGAATGTGTAATATCGTAACACGTCTGTGTTTCTTACTTTTTTTTAGGGAGTGAAGGAATTGCCGCTGGCAGCTTTTTGCCTGGCACCATGTGTCTGGTTCACGGCAAGGCGGTCGGGTTGCAGCTGGACTTCTGGGTGCGAACTAGCAGTAGTCTGTTGACAGAATCCCTTGCAAAACATGCTCAGCTGGTCTTCAAGTGAATCTAGTCTGTAATAATTATTGCCTTTTGAGAATATTTTGACCACTGGTGTGTAATTTTGTCCTGTAATATACATGATTGTATTGATAATGTAAAGCATTTCATGAGCAGCTTCTGGCACAAATTTGTCGGATTGGCCTGATTTTTTGTCTGACTGCTGAATTTGCGTGATTTTTTTCCACGATGTGAAAAAAAGTTGTGGGGTGGAGCCTGGGAACAAGGGTAGATATATTATCTCAATTTTTTTTGGATAGTGTGAATAAAGTGGGAAGTCAAGCCCGCGGGGGGGGGGGGGAATCATGGGCCGCAATGATTTGGTAGCCATGTTCCTAGCCCTTTGCTCCAGCTTCTGTCCTTTGGTGGGGTGGAGGCCTGGGAATGAGGCTTCATGTTTAGGTCCCCATTCTGTAGAGAACGGTGTTTAAATAAACGCACAGGGTTGGATTGGGATCCCGAAACATCAGAATGTAAATAATGCAGGCTACAGTTTATGGCGCCCAGACTGGCTGGCGATTTTCTAGCGGGCTTATATTCACTTTTCATTGGTCAGAGTTGCAGACTTGAACGGCGTTTTGCGCGCGAATTTTGGCGCGTACGAGACGAGCTGCATTTTACTTCATTACTGAGTTTCTTGGCTGTGCGGAATGTGAGTGTTTTGCTGGTGCAGTTTCGCATTGTAACTTTGCATTGTGTGTGGCAACCAAGCTAACATGGGTTGTAGCATGTATTCCGCCTGGTCTGCAGAACGTTAACACTAGCGTATAGCCTCGCCGACTACGTGTCCTGGGAACGAGGAGGCTATGCAGAAACTAGACCTGCAGCTTGTATCTAGTGTTACTAATTTTTATTTATGTGCCTGCTTCTCTCACCCCCATCCAGTCATTGCAAGACTGCAAGAATTTCCACTGCCGCCGCCTATCAAGCCGCACAGCCACAAGCACAGCTCATCCCTCATCCCAACCACAAGAACAGCTCATCCCTCATCCCAGCCACAACCACAGCCACCATCCTACCAAGCACAGCTCAAAACAACAGGAAAATGTGAGACAGAATGTGTTGACTTTAAAGCATGCGTGTGTAAAGTAAGTAGTACTTTATAAGTACGGTGCATGATGCCATGTGTGGCACGTGAGCAACCAACGCGCTGCACTCCGCATGCGCTATATATGCACTGGTACCTGGTCAGCGAACGCAACAGTGTTAAAGAAACACAACCACTAAACTTCCTAACCCAGATGATGGCACCTGTCTGCACTACTTGTGTGCAGTGGTAAATATGGTTACCACTAATTTTCTAGCTACTCCATTAAAATGCATGACATTGTGCTGGGTATACTAAATGCATGCATGGTATTGTGCATGATATGCAGTTATTTGTATGAGCGATGCGCACATTACGCAACGAATGGGTGTGAATGGGTATACTGTAAGAAACGTTACTAATGGCATGTACTATAATTATGTGTACATTGTGCATGAGCCATGTGCGCATAAGAACGTGACTGAGCAGTGCCGGTACGCGATAAGATGAGTACTCATAAAGTTGGGTGGTATTTTTTATTAATTGTCTAATGCCATGGTATTAAAATTGCATTAGTAATAATATACAGTGTACATGTATATACTATGATCTTGGTGAGTGGTCACATGTATAATAATTATTATGTAGTTGTATGCCTTCAAACTGAATGAGGCGATGCTGACAGAGGAGAGCTGCCATGTCTCCAGGTCACCAACAAGTTACACTATCATAGAGCTACCACATATATACTACCGATTACCTCGCTCACACCCGCCTCATAAATGCTCTACATTCTATGTATAAAGACTCAGAATGTTATGAGCCAAAAATTTCGGAACCATGACCTATATATATCTCCAAGCCCTAAATTCTTCAAGGAGAGCGTCTCCATGGAGATGAGGCTGGGGACCTGCAGGACAGCTATACATGAGCAATGGCGATATTTTGAGGCACGGACTATATAATATACATGTAACAAACTTTAGATTACACTACTGTGTGACTCAACACTACACGTACAAGACTGCATAATATAATACAGTGTCACAGACAGCTCTGAGATAGTTTGGTGAAAGAGTCTGGTTCCGATACTCTATGTTGCCTTTTTCTTGAGCTGGAACAGAGTCATCACAAACGGCAGCGAGAAGGCAAAGCTTGCACTGCCCACTAGAACACAAAACAGCTGGACCTTGTTCTTCGTCTGAAATGGCATGTTCTGGATGAGAGAGTAGGAAAGATCAGTCTACTCTTTCTGGGCCAACTAATTTGGGCTAAACTTATACGTAGGCTCATATGAGGGATTTGGTCGGGAGGCACAAATATCAAATTTGTATACGTTTGTGAGGTCATATCTACTCCATTTAATGTCTAATTTACTTCAAATTTGAAAGATGATCTTTTTGTGTGATAGACACTGCATGCAAGGAACTATTATTACCATGCCCAGAGTCATCTTAACAAAATATGGTCATACAATATGAGGCCGTAAGACCGAAACAGCTGTCGTGCAGTATAATTTGTTTGTCACTCTACCATCTATGGAGGTTGATGCGCCCTCGCTCTGCAAGAAACTAGTGGCTATAGCATTGATAGCCCTTTGTAGTCGGTAATCAGAGAAATCTAATACGAATATGGTCTATTGGTCAAAAGTTGCTGACCCCAACAATTTTTGGGAAATAGCAGTACTGTAGTACCCAGGCGTACATGGAAAGATCAAAATTAATGGACTATTTAAATTAACGCACACCTTACCCTGACCATTTCCTAAAGCAGTCACAAACAGCCACACAAAGGGCACTTACGTTTCCGGGTACGTTCTCAATGTGTATACCTCGTAGTGGCAACGCTCTGGAGCGAGACAGAAGAGAGAAACTGCGAGCGAGCTGTTGGGACGCCATCTTCAACGTCCTCTGACCCCAATATTTAGCACGTGATCTATCCGTGACGTTTACTCAGTAGGCGTGGTGAAATGCAGAACTTTTGTCGTGGCTTTGCTTGTGTGGTGAAGTCTGCTAGGAGATATTTTCTGTGTCCCACGATGAGCCAAGGTGAGGCAAAAAGTAGTATATAAAGGTTAAATGTTGCTGTAGGTCACGTGATACTCTTGACACACCCTCCCAGACGGCAGTAAATGAATTATTCATGTTTATGGATGAACTCGGTCTTGCTGGCCAACTCACTCCACACTAGTATAGAAGTGGGTCTGCATATTATGGACAGTAATCTGTAGTAGATGCAGGAAAGTAGATGCACACATTACGTATTTAACCCAGTATGTAGCATGAAAGGCTATCCATAGTGCCCAAGTGAGTCGGCCCACTGTAAGCCTGGAGACCGGGGACAAAACTAGACTTAACCTGTTCGTGATGCCTGCCTCGTCCTTTTTAGAAACGATACAAGTTGCCACTAATACGCCTGTTCGTGGCTCCACCACAGCACAACTTTCTCCAGATGCACAGAAATCCAAAATCTCTGCCTCGTGCTCCCCAACTACAGAAAATCCAATATGTGATCCTGGCCCCAAAGATAGGCACTGCGATCAAGCCTCGTGGACAGCAGTGCCTGCATCAGCTTTTCACATTCGTAAGCCAATCCAAAGAAAGCCCATTGTCATTGCGGCAAAATTTGGCAACTACCCTGCCGGTGCCATCAAGGTGTCTTCAAATTCTCCAAGAAATCATTTCACTGGAGAAAGCTGTAGTAGGGAGAGTGTTGAGATGAAGAATTTTACGAAGGAACAAAGTCCGTGCCGACCTACAGGTCACTGTGATGACATAGGACAGGTATCTTCACTACAAGGTATGCAAGATGGTCAGATAAAGTCTTTGGTAAATCCTGCCAGCCGAGGTAAAGTTGCAGCGTGTCCTGTTAGTGACTTGAACATTTCTCCTGCCTCAGCTGCTTCACAGCGGTTGGTTGACGGTAATAGTGGACCTGAGCAGAAGAAAATGGCTACCCCTGAAGACAGCTTTGTGTTTGCAATGGATGTGGAAAGTATTTTGCTTGGAAAAATGAAACCAGCTTCTCCTGCACGAGAAAAGGCATCAGACAGTGATGAAAGTGACTTCCCATTTGGGATGAATGTTGAGAGCCTCTTGTTGGAAGAGGATCAGTCGAAACTCTGCAAGGGGAAAAAACGCAAACAGCCCCTGAGTGTTCATAGCACTAGTGGTGGTAGCGATCCGCTCCCAAATGCAAGTACCCGCATGTCTGGTAGTGATGAAGAAGATGGAGAGCAAGTACACAAATGGAGAAGGAGATGGAAGAAACGAAAGCTAGTAAATAAAAAAGCAAAAGGCGAACACGATGATGAAGCTGACCCGAGCAAAAGCAAAGCTAAAAAGCCTAAGAGCCCTCCTCCTAATTCTTTCATTGCTGTAAGGATTCCATCAGCTGAGATCCGCGGGAAGATAAAGCTGATACAAGATGCCATGCTGGAAAGACAGAAGAAAGTAAAGTCAACATTTGTGTCTCTGGACAAGCTGCACATCACACTGATGGTGCTCAGGGTTGATGATGAAGAGACTCTGGAAAGGTAAAATTCTGTCAGATAATGTTTTCGATTTCTACACATTTCATAAGACAGTCTAACTATCTTATTGTGTTTTTTCATCATTGTAAATAAAGGTACTTTGTTATATGGATTTGTTTGGAGCAGTATAATATAAAGGTGATCATACATATTTTATTCCGTGCAGGGCAAAATTGGCATTGCATAATGCAACAGAGAAGGTCGCTATGGAACTTACAGAGCCGCTATTGTTGGAGTTTAGTGGTGTGGGCAACTTTGGCAAGCGAGTTTTTTTTGCATTGATAAAGGAAGGAGCTGCTAAGGAGAAGCTGGGTAAAGTTGCAGGTCAGCCTGACACAACCTGAGCATTTTGTGATATGTGATGTGGGTTTGAGATACCAGTGGAGGATATAGGGATTGGGAAAATTAGTAACTTGCTAGAGAAGTTTTTTTTTTTTTGTGTGAGACGGTACTCCATTGACTTGGCTTAAGTGTGTATCATTTGTTTTTCATCAGATGTGGTACGCTCAACATTTGAGTCGCATGCGCTCCCTAGCACAGACTCCCGAAGCTTCAATCCTCACCTCACCATTGCCAAGGTCTCCAGAAGCTCAAACGTCAGAGGCATTGAACCAGAGCTCTACTCCGAGCTAGTGGACACAGAATTCGGGAGGGAAACTATTACAGGTCTTGAGCTACTGTCCATGACTGACCCACCTACTGACGAGGGATATTATCACTGCTTTGAGAGATACTCATTTGATGGTGTGCACAGCACATAAACTTCATATCTATATAGTATACTATTCCTGTTTTTTTTTATAACTACAGAAACATTTTGCGGAATAATTGCAATTTGCAGTGAAGTAGCAAGATGGCTAAGAAGTGTTTGAAATTACTCTACTTTCATTCACTTGGTTTACACAGAAGTAGCGATAGCATTGGGTTTTGCTGCTCTCGATGCTTGTGCTGAAGCCCAGTAAGTTTATTTCAGGGCGTGAAAAATGCAACGGTCTGATTTGTAAAGCCTGTTGCCACAGGAAACCCTCTGCCTATGACCCTGTGTCAAACAGTGCTAACATCTAGGCTAGCATGTGGCACTTGAAACCATGCTACAACTATTACATGGAATGTATGTACATGTATAGGCACCACCGGACATATATGGGCCTACAATGCAATTCCAACAGCAAAAAAACAACAACAATCTATACGTATGCTTCTGGCTCAAAGAAAGCTTTCATTCACCAGGGCATAGTTGTTATTGTACCAGGTGTTCTTTGGGCGTTCCTGATTATACACATACAAAACAGATCAATGGGGAGATCATTATAATTATGTATATCTAGGAGTTGCTGGGTAAACTCCAGGTGCTACAACCGCACTGTTGAGGGCCAAATAGCAGCTGTCAGCGGTTTGCATTAGCAGGCTCTCCATTTTTACAAATCCCTCGTGTACAGTTGTTCATGCATTTATATTCTGCATATGCAACGGGACAGGGTTCGATCCACGAAAATATAATTTAATGACTAGGAATCGATGTATATATGTGAAAATCAATTCTGAAAAAGTCATCATTGGATATATATATATATCGAACAGCTACAATTGTAAATATACACAATACAAGAGCAAAATACACTCACAGTCACATTAATACAGCTTAATAATATACATATCATGCAATTCGATCATACAATAATGGTGAAACATGAATAAACAGTCTATAAATCATACTGGTCCATAACTGACTAAAGAATGGTCCATACATTACAAATAAAATATATCATAGACTGCAGGGTTATAGTGAACTTTTAGACATCAGGTACACAATAATAGACAGTGATGCAATCGGAAAACAGAACATTTAAAACTATAAAACTCACTTTTTTGGGGGAATTATAAGATTCAGTGATTGTGTTAAGTTCATAATAAGCGGTTGATTGATCTTAGTGGAACTAAGTTCCCTCCAATAAAGCTTCTACTCTTCCTTCAAAACAGATGTCAAACATCGCTTGTCATGTTAGTTCCCTGAGAGCCAGACCGTGCAAGTCTGGCTTCCTCGCGATTGGGGCGCATTGCTCTCCCCGCTGCTGCTCTTCTGCTGTAGATGGTACCGTCAAGTGCCAAGTTACAGGTTCCACCCTTGCTTAGGCTTTGCTGGCTGATTGGGCCGGACAGTGATCTTAGAATTGCGCTTGAGCCACGGGAGTCGGAGCCTCTTCTCATGGTAGTCTGGATGCGAGCGAAGTTATCAGCAGCACAGGCGTAAGGAGGATCAGGTCCTTCGCGTTGAACCGGAGTATCGATGTCATCGACGTCGTCATCTTCATCGACTTCCAAGTCTGCATACTCCTCATGTGATTTTGAGGTCCCCGGGTGGTTGGGATCGAAGGGCTCTAGCTCGTTGGTTAGAGCCATGGAGAGACTCGCTCCTTCGGTGGTGGGTAGGTGGTTTGGCAGGCCAAACACAACGGCGCCAGAAGATGGGTTCAGTTCCGACGGCAGGTGGTATGACTCGGTTTGTGACAGGGAAGAAAATTTATAAGGTTTCCCGTGTGGTTTTGGATTTCTGGTGCCCTTTCTCTTACTCTTGCCCTCCTCGGAGTGACCCGACTTCTGGGCGATGCTGCTCCCACTGATCTGCTTGACTACGAATGATCCCGGGACGTAACTCGACCACTCATTGGAAGCTTGCCCAGGGGCTGACCCAACTCGCGACCACTTCAGCTTGCTCTTGTTCTTCTCGCTCACATAGACTTCCTCTTCGTCGTTGCTAGAACCGTAGCCTCGTCCGTCGGGCTCTTCTCCTCTTCTCCTCAGTCCAGCAGATCCGATCTTCTCCGTGCTGGATTTCGCTTGGGCAAGGGAGGAGTTAGAACTATGCATTCTGCTTCCGGGAAGCGGTTGGCTGCGTCCGCTATGCAGGGACTCGCTGCTGTGCTTATTCTGCTGTTGGCTAAATGTACAGTTGGCAGCGTAGCAGAGGGATTTGGAGAGCCCCTTCTGCGTTTTGATGTTGTACCCGTTCACGTCAGATCTGCTTGTCCAGCCATTTGACTGGCCGAATGCGAGGAGATTCCTCAAGGCGCCGCGGGCACACTCGGCTACATTTCTGTGGTGGGCTGTCTGCAGTACATCTAGCAGCGGGATGCACCCCAAATCCCATAGAAGCTTCTGATCTTCCGGAGACCTGGCAGAGATATTCCAGAGAATGCCTGTAGCATTGGACAGGACGGTTCGGTTCTTAGACTTGAGGTGCTGTACCAACTTTGCAAGACCGCCTGCTTCACGGAACTTCCTCCGATACTCTTCCTCCTGCATTATGACCACAGAGAGGTTCTTCAGGATGCCACCAACGTTCTCAACCACAGCAGTTGTTCCTGAAGGACTGTTGTAGGATAGGAGCTCGACCAGTTGCTGGATCCCGAACGGTGCTGAGCAAATTTTGTGGCGGTTTTCGGCAGAGTGGGCTGAGAGGTTCCACAGAGCACTTGTGAGGTGCTGAATGGTCGGTTCGTCCTTGATGTGATCGACTGCAGCCATGAGCGTGAGTGAAGCATCGCACTTCAGCAGTGACTCCTTGATGTCAGCAGTAGCTCTCCAGGAGAGGTTTCTGAGCACTTGTGCCCCGCTAGAAATGATGCCTTCGTTCTGCTGTCTCAAGTGGAACATGAGGGACTTGAGGCACTCGGAGAACTGGCAGAGGGTAGTCTTGTTATTGACATCACCATAAGTGAGGTTGATCAGGATCGAGATGATCACGGTGATGACTTTGGAGGAGTGGCAGACGAGTTTCTCGTTGGATCGGCTAGCGCCTTTCTGAGCGGCAATGAGGCGGTGGTTGAGGATGAGCAATTCGGCCGTCGCCTGAAGACCACCCAGACTGAGAATGGCCGGTCTGTAGTGCTCTTTCTCGTTGGAATACTTGTAGAGCTTGCGCACGGGATTCAGGAGGGAGTCGCAGGCGCTCTGCAGTGAATCTGACTCCGAGGAATCTACCCTCCTGCTGCTGGGATGCGAGTAAATGAAATCAAAGAGTAAGTCACAGTGAGAGCGAAGCCTCTCAAGGACCCCAAGGACACAGAGCTCGTACTTGCCCTGTCTCGTATCTCCAGTCGATTCAATGATGTTTTTCATTGCGACCTGAGCCTTGCGACGGGCCTCCCGGTGACTCTTGTCTCCCTTGTGCTCAATGTTGTGCATGATCTGGATGAGCATGTTCATGCATGCAGACTGGCGCATGACACTGCAGGTCTCCGAAGACTGTGACAAGGCGAGAAGGATCTTTGCGGCGTCGGCATCGGTTTGGTCTTTCTGACTCGAAACGACAGAGAGAACAGAGAATACCATCTCGAGTTTCATTGAGAATGAGTCCCTGTGGTTCCCTTCTTCGGGGATTCTAGGCTCGGGTCTTCTCCTTCGTTTATGGACATCTCTCTCCCTGCGCTGGACAGGGAGCATTGCGCCATCCATCGGCGGGCGCCCAGATGGATCCATGCGAGGGTGCTGCTTTTTCGGTACCATTCCACTTGAGCTTCTGTCGTCAAGTTGGCCGGCTTTTTTCATGGAGGGGAGGACGGGCGTGGAAGTAGACTCTTCATGGTCGGAATCGTAGTGGGTCGGGAGATTCGGCTGATAGGGAGGGAAACCTGGGAGCTCACTCTTGCTGCGACCGCGGTAGCGAGATGGTAGAATAGAGGTGTTGCTGCCAGAGCTGCTAGTCTCGAGGGAAGGGGGGCGAGGGGGCCGGGGAAGCCTGTTTGGATTCGAGCGAGAGGAGGAGTTGGTCGTGAAAGAGACCTCGCTTGCTGATTGCGATCCAAGCCTGTTGACGACAGAGGACACCATGCTGCTGGTGTCACTGCTGGAGGCTGGGGATCCGGGCTTGCGGTAGTAGGGATCGAGTTGGTGCATTCGGAGGTGACCTGACTGGGAAAGTGACAAGCTGCTTGGTGAGTAGTAACCCGTGCGGTAATCGTTGAACGTATCCTGACTAAGTGATGAAGAAAATGGGTACTTTCCAGGAAGTTTTGCGGAGCGACGCTGCCCATGGACTGCCGCCAGGATGTCTGCAGGGTCGAATCCGTTGGCCTGCTCCGAGGTATTTTCAACAGACGCAGAACGGGGCATTCGGTGATTCTGGAACACAGCTGGAATTTCGAATCCCTTCGGGAAGCTGTGAGTCGAGCTGTGGGAGGAATACGTCCCAACGCCAGTCGAGTAGGGACTGCTGAGTGGCTTTCTCGTCTGTGAGGAACCGGTGAGGTCGCTATCGTTATCACAGAACCCACTCTCGTTTTGGCTCTGGCTGGGTAGCTGCATGACGTGGTGGGGGAGAGAAACGTCCGTGAGCAACGAGCCATCCGAATTGTAGGCGAGAGAGTCCGAGTTGTGGGAGAGGGGAGGACTGCTCCAGTGAGGACCATCTCTGCCAGATACCTACAAGGAGGGGTGAGGGAAGAGGAGAGGGCCGTGAAGTTTCTTTCACATTCTGATACACAGCAGCAGAACTGTTGACAAGATTACCGTTCTGAATATAAGTAGCAATTTGTTCTGTTGCCCATATGCAACAGCCTAACACAACTGGTGACAAGTATCCCAGCGGGCGAGCCAAAACAGTATGCCACGAATGGACTGTTACTGTGACAGGCTAGCCATATTAGGCAGAGGTATCTTTACGGTATATACCAAAACAGGTTACATAGACTTCTAGTATAGAGTTGTTGTGCAACACTGCTACACACAAACCAGGTGGTATAATCATGGGACTATCTTTTGCTCACATATACACTCTATAGTATCAAAGGAATATACAGTGCTAACAGCACAGTACTTGCTGCTAATGATCACATGATTTCTACACACATTATGCATGCTATTGCCTTCCAATACACACACACACACACACTATTAGCAGAATAAAGCACCAACTTACATGTGTAGCACTTCTAACATGGTGCTGGCACCTCCACAAATCAAACCAATCCTGATCTAACAAATCCATGACTACTGTATCTGAACACAACACTCAACAACTACTGGAATAGCTAAACTGCTTAGAACTGCAAATATATAAGCACACGTACCTACAATGCAACAGCCTTTCTCTTGTTACTAACTACAGACTAAGACTTGTGCCTACCGATTATACATGCGTCGAGCGTAGGCTGGTATGTAAATAGACACCCTCCCCTATATGTCTGTCTGCCTCTGCGGCTAGGCTCGCATATTTGAATCATAATTACACCCCCCATCCCACTACACGAGATATGCACCACGCACGGCTCAATTACCCAGATCTTATTTCACAGAAAAATTCCAATCAGGTTAAACACGGCGAGGGGGCAGTTTGGTGCAATTTACATCCAATTATCATGCAATATAACCTATGCAGTTGGCAATAACATTCCATCTTTAATCGCATTTGAGGAAATAATCCAATCCGAAGGAGTGTCAGGTTTTGGAGAAGAGAGCTTAGGGCCTTGAATACAGTAACGTGCAGCCAGGCAAGGTGATAATGCAATTTCCTGGATACTAATTTGGGCCAATAAAGACTTCTCTTTGTGCACACAGGACCACAAATGTGGCTTTCATTAAGCCTATAAGCAGTGAAAACCGATAGCTATGGATTGGATTTGGAGAAAGCCATACATGGAGAAAAGGGGAAAATGTGCCGAATTGAGACACAGTCATCACAGAACGCTTTCTTACCTGGACTATAAGTAATTCAATTTTGCTTGTGGTATCAATATTAGATTCTCTAAATCATCAACCGTTGCTCCACTGTGAAAAGTAAGTCGGCTGAAGAATCTATTTAGGCATGCACAAGTGGTGCTTGCAGCGTCAATATTAGATTGTCTAAATCATCCACCATTGCTCCCCTGTGAAATAAAAGTCGGCTGAAGAATCTATTTAGGCATGCACAAGTAGCGCTAATCAGATTTTGTTACCACATTATATGGCGCTGAAGAAAACCACAAAATATCCAAACCGAAGGCTTAAGTGCTGTCATAAAACAAACGCACACTTTGTGGTGGATAATTAGACCTACTGATATACATGAAACAAAAAGATCGGTTGGGTATATATTACTCCAGAGCATAGTTAGGATTACAGGGATAGGCGAGAATGATATGCTATTAAAATGTTCCATCGACGCCAGGCTGCTGTATGAATGTAACTACAGCTGAGAATGTATCCTATAAATGACTTAGTCACTGCTATAGTTAAGAGATCCCATGGACGGCATAATTATGGTATCATTATTCCCGTGAACTGATCAAATGACGCAGTTCTTCCAGCCACAAGTTGAACCTACTACTGTATCCTGAGCACTACAGCTTCAAAGACAGGATCATAGCGAACGGCCCCTAACAAGTTGCAGTCCAAATGAGATACTATACTCTAGAACAACAATCTAAAGAGAAATTTCTAAACACTTATAAGGTAGCTATGCCCAAAATGTGAGGTACAGCGCTAACATTTTATTCATAATCTGTGCAACATTCTTCTCATAGTCACGTACTGGTTCATAAATTCTCAATAAAATTCATTTTCCCTTGGGGAGTACATTGAACATGTGCAGCATGTGGCAGTGTTCCACTTAAGAAGTATTCCACAAATGTGCAGGCAGTGCTGTAAATGTAGACAGGACCGTTACTAATTCTGTGTTCCTAAAAATACTCATGCATACCGGGTATACGTACATGTCACTCTTGGACAATTAATCTTTGCTCTAGTAACAGAATTAACAGCTGTCAGGGGGCTTTCTGCTAACAATTAAGGCAATTTACTATTGGAGTCCGTTTTGCCTGCGAAGTGGATAATTTCTTGCATAACAAGTGTTCCACATTCAATGACCAGTTAAAACTCTTAATTAGCAAAAAAAACACCAAGCTTTGAAAGGCCTACCACTAATAAATATCACATTTCAAGATAATTAATTTCCACGCTCCATGTCACAACTCACTATGAGCTACCTTTAGTCTCCAAGGACACTTGCAAAACACAGTGAGAACCTAGCACCTATGTACAATGTATGTAGCTAACAAGTGATAATTACAGCTGTCTATTCCCGCCATCCCCAGTATTACTAATTGGCAGGGGCAGGGGGGGCTTATACTGTACATGTAGACATGTCAGCATAAGGTAGACATGTCATATACATGTAGAAATATGTCATAATATTATACATGTCATGTAATATTATGCATATACATATAGACACGTCATATACACCTACATATTGCGTTCCATTTTGCAGTTGATAGTGAGATACCCTTGCAAGTTTCAACCACATACAATACACACCCAGTAATCCTATAGCAACTGAATATCCCACACTGTATTCAATACTTTAACCCCTTCACAGCTCCACCCGCACCACTAGTGCTGGTACGTGCGCACATGGTATGAAGCCACATGTATGCTGCAACCAACGGTAACTCTACACCATACTTAATGCTACATAAGCCAAGGTAGCCTAATGCACAACCCCATACTAAAGTTCAATTCATGTATGTCTCTTCATACCTCCAGTACACCAACTATTTATTTCAAAAAAAAAATCACAGCTGCATACCCATAGTCCTGGACTGGAGTAGAGCCTGTCTCCATAGTAATAAGTACAGTCACAAACAGCTGCCATTTCTGGGTCTGTCATGTTATTACATACAAGGCTATGGTATCTAGACAGTCACTTTGGCTTCAAGCCTGAAGTGCTTACTACCTAGCATAGTTGCAAAGACTGACAAACTCTGCAGAGGTCGTTATATATATACAGTAGTAGTCGCATTTTTGTGGCTGCATGGAGGAAGCAATGGGGGTCTGTAACCAAATCCCATGTTGGCATCAATGCAATGCCAATTAGCTGGGAAAGGAAGTCTTGGAATGTAAGTTTTGTGGTTCATTTCCAGCCCCAGTTCCATGCTCTAGCAACTATGCTTGTGGTCACTCTATGTAGTCAATACTCATTCCAAGTATAACCCTGTGATATCATATGATGTCATATGAGGTCACTCATGCCAAATTTGCAGTTGCGACAATTCTGACAGTGTGGCTATGGATACCGTGTACACCAGGTGTACATATATGGGAGTTCGTGTGATAGATACCTGCGGTGCAGTAGTTTGTGTCTGTACGTACGTCGATAAACACAACGGATTTTTCAAGACAAGGTTCAGTTGGCAAGACAATGCACATCAGCCATGAGCCCCATACAACATCCTCGCCTCTGTTATTGGCTTCTTGGTGTGTGTTCCACTCAAAGTGATTGAACCCTCTTTACAAGAGCCAGGGGGTCACTGCAGCACAGAACAACTATTTATTGGTGGTCTCAGAGCCTTGAGTCTGGGTTTTGAGACAAACATCTGAAGTTAGTCTCTCTTTAGTACTGCTGTGTACATGGCATTGTGTTTAGTAACATAGTTAGCTTTTCTCTGCAGTCTTAAATGCCCCGAGGGTACAGTTGAGTGTCTTCCAGTGTTGAAGTTTGCTGGACCTCATTCATGCTTGCATGGGGGGGAGGGGCTGGTGTCTAGACCAAGAATTAGAATGTTTACACACTCCTAAATTAGTCCAACAGAAGGGGGCATGGACTTAGTTAGGGATTTATACACAGGGGTGGGACAGGTGGGATGCTAGGGAATTAATTACAGTGTTACAAAACTTCTGCAGGCTCAGACCACAAAAATATCGCTGGCTATTACTTCACAGATCAAGGGACTATTCCACCGTGCGTGATGCAATTTCAGCAGGAAACTGGAATTGCATCACCGATGGCCTACGCTCCCAAATTTGCTACTCTCCGAGAGGGACTGGAGGGATGTTATTGGCACAACAAGGATGCCAGCCACTCCAAGAGTTCCCATGATGTCTGGGATCATGCGGCTCCAGGGAAGTGAAGTGTTATTGACCTTCTATAGTCTGCTGATAATATCCTGAGATTTCACCCACAATAATATTGTGTGTGCAGTTACTATGGATATTGAAACGTTGGCAACGCCTACCATTTCTCTTCTAAGCAGTCCACGTTCCAGCCCCTTCTCTTCCAACTGAACGTCTCTTAAGACAGTACTCAACTGACTATGGGTCTGTGTCGGCTCCATGGACAATTACTATGACTACTGATAGAAAGATTACCACTGCTCTTCTAAGCAATCTCTTTACCTTACCTTCCACCCCCTTCTCTTCCGACTGAACGTCTCTTAAGACACATCATTCAATCCATTACGGGGGGGTGTTTATATACCTCCATGGTTAAGATTTAGCTCACCTGCTCCCCAAACAGCTTCACTCTAACATGAGCTCCCCTTTGGCAATTTGTAGCCACTCCACTCCTATTCCCAATTATACAAGGTGAGTAGCAGCTGCTAAAAGCCACTCTCGTCCTTTCCAGACCTGCAAATATTGCCTTTCAGGGACTACCAATAATCACTAAGGAAACTGTTCTGTACATGTGAAGCAGATGAAGTATAATGTGGAGGTAATAGGACCCATAATGGGTTGAGTGCTGTCTCTTAAGAGATGTTCAGAAGGTGGTAAAGGTAGCTACCTAGGGTAAATAGACCACTAAAAAGGGAAACAGCAAGCAGCTGGCATTCCATTGATAGCCACATTGTCTGGTGACTTCAAATATGTGCTGGCTCTTCTAAAATTAATACACACATGCTTTTTGAAACCACAGCTGCTTTATGGTAGCAGCTTTTATTGTTAGCCCCCGAGGTTTGCACATAGCCATTCTGCGATTCCCTTAGTGAGGAGTCATTTTAATGGGGCATGTGGGCAGCTGCCAACTCTGTACCACAAACTCTACCACCCACTGAAGCAGAGTGCAGCTGAATACCGCACCGTTACACCGCAGGGGAACTCCAAGTTTGGTCATTACGTCATTGTTTCAGTGCGTTTACAGTGTGCAGTTGGGAGGATTACATCATAGCTGGCTAGGAAGTATGAGTGCGTCTATAAAGGTAGTTTCTCACCCAGGCCTCCCCCACCTAGATCACAGCCAAGGGAAGAAAATTTTTTTTCTACAGGTGCACGTATGTTTGTTTAAAGACAATGCAATGTTTGTTTGTATGTACGATGCAATGCAAACCCTCTACACAATGTAACTTGGCAGGTGGGCACAGAGACATGCACAAACTTCCATGGGGGGGGGGGGGGGTTCTTGGATATTACGATTTCCAATATGTTTACGGCCGAGAAAGGCATCCCCGAACTCTGGGCTGGACTCTATACATAGTCGCAACGTAACTCTTCTCACAATGTTTTCATTTCACTTGCAGATCAAAGCCAGTGACCCACAGAAGCCATTAAATTCCGCGTACAGGCTCCTATATTTCGAACTGCTTCTAAAAAGCGATGGGTGTGCTTATGCACAGACAATGGGTGTCAGTGTGTATACGATCTGTGAGTTGAATTGAAATTGACAGACTCACAGATGACTAACTGTTACAGTAGTTTTATTTAATAATCCTACAGTGCAATCACATAAACTTAAATACCTCCTATTGGTTCAGAATCACCTACTGTTGTGCTATAAGAGAACAACACCTACAGAAAACCAGCAAATGTTTTCTTCAAAGGCTTAGAAACGTGATAATTATAGCTTGTATCAACTGGCTTGAGGAATGCTGCACACAACCGCAAATAATCAATTATGATCCGAGCTTCTGCTAAAGGTAGAGCAGCTATGGAGCAATACTGTAATAACAGGCTTTTGTTGTGTCTGGGATAGCTGGTAATCCATGTTAACTTGGCCAACTCTCAAACTGGTGTCATGTAACAGGGTCAAGCCATGCAGCGCTCGTAAACTTTCCCATTGTTTCAAGGGTAAATAAATCGCTCGAAGTGGAGTAATCGCATTGCGGCCTGTTGACTTATAAAGTGTGTTTGACGGTGGCTAATTAGAACACTTAACTGGATGGATTCTCCTGCACAAGATATGGTGCTGTATTGTAAACAATAATACCACAAACTCGTGCCATTGTTATGAGTAGACGTGTGTCTGCCCGCTTGTGCGAGTGAGTGAGTGACGTGTAATTACAGTAGCACATATACCACACTATGACATTATGCAAGATCACGGTGACAGCACATGCAAAGATTGAAATGACATCACTGTGACATAATGGAACGACTAGCTAAAAATGATATTATCATATCTTGTAATGTAGGAATCATAATGACATCACTGTGACATAATGGAACGACTAGCTAAAAATGACATCATCATGATATCATGTAATGTAGGAATCATAATGACATCACTGTGACATCATGGAACGACTAACTAAAAATGACGTCATCATGATATCATGCAATGTAGGAATGATAATGACATCGCCATGATACCAAACAATATACAAGGCACACCTTAGCTCTATTTATTTAACTTTACCCACCCGTGAAGAATTTGCAGACGCCAGCAGGTTGCTTGCGGTTTGCTAAACCATCGATTCAGGCATCACACTAGCTGTCCTCTCTAACGACCCATGAACTCTTCCACTCTCCTACTCACACAATCAGACGTCCCTTTGAGGGTTTCCATGACAACACCCAAGGTCACGCCCATACACAATGCTGAGTACCAAAAAAGGTCATAATTGCATGAGTACTGCCATTAAGGCGCAACATCGCAGTAACAATACAAAGGTATCTGCTGTCTGAACTTCAAGGACTTCCCACCCAACCGAGCCCAAATAGATCTGAAAAATGGAGAGACTACTAATGCAAACCGCAGACAACCATTGGGCCTCCTCAGTGTGGTAAAGCACCTGGAGTTTATCAAGCTGACCAGAAGCTATAGCACTTGTACCCGACAGACACTAGGCTACCAACAAGTACTTGCAGGCCATTGAGATGCTACCCTATACATTCAAATGTGAGATATTGCCAATGTGTGCCTGTAGCTATGGAAACAAATGAATTGGCCCAGTATGATTTGACCCCGTTATCCAAAGCTGTGGTTATCCAAAGCTGTGCAATAAAAACTCTGTTAAGTACTGAAGGAAAACATGGTGTAAACTGTCTCTTGTGTTTATGTATACTCTGAAGCAGCCATGTTGCTAGCTGGTATAGACAACACTGGCCCAATACGGAAATCCCATTTGTGAAATCAGTGTCTTCCTGTGTTTCTGTAGCCAAGGTGATTATGCTGTATTATGTCTTAACAGTAGAGTATCCACAGCGACAGTGTTACTTGTTAACCACAGGTTCCATCCTCCTCACTGCTCGTTAATTTCACACACATAAGCTGACATCATTATGACATCATGCAATGCAGAGATCGTGTGATGTCACTATGACATCAGCATGACACGAGACTTAGAACAAAATCATGAAATGCAAACTTTCAAGGTGGCAGTTTAGTGAGAGAAAAAAAGAACTTCACGACTAGTGCCGACTTGGCAGACCAAACTACATGTACTCTCGACTGTCATAGGTCAAGGTTCATCGGGCTAGTCCACACAAGGGCGAGAGAGGCAGGGAATGGCCTTCATAAACCACAGGGGGAACACCTAACCAATGATACTAACTGTTTTCCGGGTTCAGTACATTTCACGGATGCTATCATAATTGATACAGATGCAGGTAGTCGATACAGGAAGTCGTGCTAATTTAGTTCCGCTACACAATCTTATGATGACTCATACTTACAATTAACAATTTATAGCATAATGAGCTATGACATCAGTCATTATACCTTTCAATGTACTCAGACAACCCATGCAATACTTTTTACTGTACATGAATACATGCTACATGCTGAGTACATTTTAGAGAATCCATGTTGCTATGCAATGCTGCTACATCCTATCTCCATGGTTATAATATAAACACTATCATAGCTAACGGTAAAAGTTACAAACATTCAGCACTACGATACCAAAAACCACTTTTATGGCGTAATATCATACTACAAATTAAGACGCTGTTTTTGGCAACAAGTAATAAATCGCTCACCCCCCTCCTAGCGGCTATCCCAGTAGAGACCTTGCATAATCACTGACAAAACACGACGATAATCTCGTAAATTTCGAGGCAAAAACTGTAAACTATTAGCGGCAAGTGTATCAACAGAACACTTGAGAATGTGAGAATCACCAACTCTGGAGAGCGACACAGACCAAAACGCTACCTATATCCATGGAAACTCATTCCTCAGGCCTCTCTAACAGAATCACCTCATTTGCATGTAAGGTATGCCAGTCAAACCACCAACAACAAACTAAAGTTTCCAAAATGTGCTTTAATGCTCAGGTGACTGATGTATTTAGCACAAAATACGGATCGATTATGACTTAACAATTGATTCGTTTAGCTCCGAACTGTTTCCAAACAGAGGCGCTATCGGTGTAAAGCAGCAGCTCGAAAGAAGAAGCCAGCCTCTTCACAGCAGCTAGCACCTGGTACTGTCACCACTCTGAGGTCGAGGTAGCATAACAGAATGATGAGCTAATCTGCATCAACACATCATTAATTTTGGTAATTAAATTATTGAAGTCTGGGGAAGCACTTCAGCCTCAACATAAATACCTACACTTACTCTTGAAAATAGACCATTATTCAGTTAAGATGACTTCGGGCATTTTTGCTGCCATGGCAACAATAGTTCCTTGCATGACATTAAATGGAGTAGATATGACCTCACAAACTTATACACATTTTATATATGCTCATATGAGGTCTGGAGGCACCTCCACAGACCAAATCTCTCATATGGACCCATATAAAATGTGTAAAGTTTGTGAGGTCATATCTACTCCGTTTACCGTCCAATTTACTTCAAATTTGAAAGATGACATTTCTGCAGGATAAACATTACATGCAAGGAACTATTGTCGCCATGGCAGTAAAAATGCCCAAATGTCACCTCAACCGAATATGGTCTATTACATCACGTCATTGTCACAGCCACAGCTACAGGGTATTCCAGGCTGGTAGCCAGCACGTACAGCAATACATGGAAACTGGCCTCAACCCCACACTCCCACTCGGCAATAACAGTGTCAGCAATAATACATTACATCATAAAGATGTATGTCAGTATAGTACATTACATCATTACGATGCAGGTCAGTATAGTACATTACATCATTATTATGATGCATGTCAGTAGAGTAGATTGCAGTGTTATTAAAATGCAGTATACTATGTCATTATTACATAACTAAACTGGTCATTATGACCCCCCATTACATCATATGACATCACTATTTACCTGGCTACTTTCCGGAGAGCTCAGAGGCTGGAATCGTGATTTCTGGAAGGAATTCAACCTTTCCTCAATTTCCGAGAGTCTCTCTCTCCACATCTGCTCCCTCTTCTTTACCTCCTCCGGCATTCCAATCTTGCTGTGCATGTCCTGCACAATGCGTTTCACCACTCGCTGCACATCCTGAAACTGTATGATAACGTGTGTGTGTGTGTATGTGTGTGTATGTGTGTGTATGTGTGTGTGTGTATGTGTATGTGTGTGTGTATGTGTGCGCATATGCGTATGTTTGTGTGTGCATGTGTGTGTGTGTATGTGTGTGTGTGTGTGTGCGTATGTTTGTGTGTGCATGTGTGTGTGTGTATGTGTGTGTGTGTGTGTGCATATTGTGCATACTCACATCTGCATAATTTTACGTCTTCTCTCAATCTAAATCCTCCTAATGGGTTGGCCACATGAAGCCTTAAAGTACTCAGGAGCCTTTGGCTATATTGGGCTCATTCCCAGGCTTGCCTCCCACACAACAAAACAACAACAACAACAGCAAAACATATTTTGTGTGTGGGGGGAGCCTGGCAACAAGATTACAGCTGTAGTCTATCTCTTTTATGGCTAGAAAAATATCCTAGCTCACTGTCAACCTCTGACCCCTCAGTTCTCACCGCTTACAAACATTAAATCAATAGGACAAGACTGCAGAACAATGCAAATAGCGTTGGAATTAGACAAGCGCCATGGCAAACAGATTCATGTTACAGCCATTAATACAAGAATCCAATAGACACTCAGAATCCATTAGCGGGAGCAAAGGTCAGTCTGTGAGCACAATGGATAATGTTAAAAAAGAGTTTCCTCAGATACCACATGTGTAATGCATTACGCATGCGCATTACACGTATTCCAATCAATCCTGTCCTGTGGTGTATTACATGGCAGTTTTAATGGCCACGACAGCTGGGTTGTGCGGTGTGTTTTTGCATGATTTGCAGTGCTAGGTTCTGTGGTTAGCCAGCTAAGACATAGCTACAGTTGGTTCACCAGACGGCCATGGAATTGGATAATTGAACTCACTACAAATTTAACCCAGGCTATTGTCGAAGGCTACATAGCTGGCCTCGCTGGCACACAGAGAAATCCCTCTCCCAAAGAAAAGGGATTTTTCCCACAGCTACTCATTTCTAAAGTATGACAGAGGTCATGGGAACGAGCACATGATGCTGTGTTGTTTTAGGAAAGGCTAATTAATAACTAATTGCTGTTGCCCAGATCAGCTTGTGTGTGGGAGGAGAAGGTAATCGAATACAGACAGTATTTCTTGGTTTGGTTATTGGAAATTAAAGGAGGCTTATCTTTAGGATGAAGTCACTAGTAGGATGTGTAGTGGTTAGCACTATGAGAACATTTCCTGTTAGGTAAGTGGTTGCTTTGGTGGATTAATTAATCTTTTTGCCCTTTATAGACTTCTGCTCACAATAATTGCAAGACCAATCATGTGATTAAGTCACATGACAGAATGACTACTGGTCATGTGATTCTGTACTTATTGCATGATTGATTATGTGACAAATCATGTGATTGTTACCTCAGGAGAATTGGGCTTGTAGCTCTGCTGGTCGCTGAGAGCTTTGGTCAGCTGATTCACGTAGTACTGCTGAAGGTGTTCCAGCCTGTCACAGTCGGCTAGTATCTGCTCCCTGTGTGTGTGTGTGTGTGTTATGTGTGTGTGTGTGTGTGTGTGTGTTATGTGTGTGTGTGTGTGTGTGTGTGTGTGTGCATACATGTTAATAATGCTTTTTAGTGAACTATCCAATCAAATGAAATGAGCTGTTCCAAACTTTTTTAGTGGACCATTACGTGTAATTAACCAAAAAGAGTTTTTTCAGCTGTTAATAATTATCGCAGACATAAAACGCACTTAATGTGTTCATTATACGGCAATATTTTGGCTCAAACTGGCACAAAGGCAGTAGTCCCACCCCTGCGTGTGTCTAATGGCAACTCGATCAGCTCCCCCCCTGCCGTGAATAACATTGCTGAGTTTTTCCAGACTCCAGTAAAGATGGTGTTACATCACAGGCAGTAACACGTATCAAATGTCATAGTTTTTCAACACACAGAAATAGACAATTAGAAAACTCTGCAAACACACACAGTTGAAGGAGCGGCTCCTCCTCTGCGAACTTTAATTGCATTAAACAATTCCCACAAAGATTAGCGTGCTTTGTAAAGAGTGTGTTACATCACCATTGGTAACCGGTTCACCTAACCCACTCAACAAAGCATTCCGATGGAAGAAAATACTGGTGTGATGGCCATTCACCTACAGCAGGGTTGAAACCAGATCTACCATTAAAACAGTTGTGCCTTGTGGAGGGACGGCTGAGCGTCTCTGAGCCTCGGTGTCCGAGCTTTCTCTCATTCAATTAGTAGCCTTGGTTACATCATGTGCTGTCACATGATGTAAGATTCACACGGAGGGGTCACCAAATTTGGTACTTTAATATTTTGACATCTTGATTATTGCGCTATTAGTCACGTACGTACACCACACAAAGGGAAGACCATATCACTATCAATAATCTTCATTTCAGCGTCACCCATCGCACAACTCGATGGCCGGCCTTACGAAATACTTGGCCAAAGAATACAGAACAATTCTGAGAGTCTTCTGAGCCAGGATTGATTGGGGAGACTCTATCCTCATGTCTTCACGGCCGGGATTGATCTCATGTCTTCACTGTCCTTACATAAATCTCTGGAGTACTATACCGCGTGTATATTATTATTGTGGCGTGATCTGGAATGTAAAGCTCGTTACAAGTTATGCTCGCTTGAGTGTTATTTATTCGAACTCTTGCTCAATGGGGCCTATCAAGTGAAATTCAATTAGCGAAGGACTTGCTGACGCGTTCAACTACGTCCAGCCAGGCAGGCTGTTACTAACTATACTTCGCTATTTTTAGATTTCGGCAGAGTTGCAAAATCACCTGACAATACCCTGCAACGTACGTCTTGCCAACCTAAACCAACACCCCCTCCCCCCCAACTAACTGTTGTTGTAGGGACTGCTGTAGCTATGTTTTTTGGCATTCTCACGTATTCCCAAATCACAACCGGCCTGGATTCCGCGAGGGCGGGTCAAGCTTCGTGGCACTCCACGCATGCTCAACACATCTGCAGCCCCTAGACAATTCAAAGATGGATTTTCATCATTCATGAAACATTTTCATCTGCAGGGTGATGCCATGGTTACAAAAAGAATGGGTGTGGCTATGGGCATCCTAGAATCTTGAGAATTCACAACGTTCGGGCAGTGAATTTGGTTAGTGATCTACCAGCACCAGTGTAACGATTCTAGAGTTGCGCAGTCACGTTATTACTCTCGGAGAAAAAAGCATGCATGTCGGGATTATCTGTGTGTGCATGTACATACGTATATAGGACATTTATATACATGTGTATACGCCTGAGTGTCTGTTTGTATGTCTGTATGAGTGAGCGTGCATGTGTGTGGCAGAAAGTGACCTCTCGAGTTTTTATTGAGTTTCTATCACTATGCAATTATCAGCATGTAGTAAATCCAATTCGCAGGTCCGGTGTCACCACTGGAAATGCACCAAGAAGATAGAGTTGCAGGAAAAAGTGCTTTACACTACCAAATACAGAAACTCTAACGTAGACACTCCCCACCCCCAGAAGCATTCTCACTGGGCCTAGTGACATGCAGCCACACGTACCGTTCTTTCTGGGATATCATCAAAGGAACCAATTTGTCTCAGAACAAGCAACAAAGCATTGCTTGCCATAACTGGTTTCACGAAACAATCAAAAGATTAAATTCTTTGGTGTGAAAACGAATCCATTGTAACCATAGTTCTCCTCAAGGTAGTGACTCAAGCCAGCCAGTGTTCTTGCAGTATGAGATCGTGTTACAAGAAAACGTGGCTGGAACGAGCCCTTCCTATGCCTCCAGCTATAGTTGCTGGGGAGATCAAAGGATTGGTTTGCTTAAGGACATTGCCTGGGGTGATGCACTTAGTACTCTTAGCGTCCTCTTCTGATGTTTACTACTGTGTTTGGATTTGAACCGCTCTCACTTGTGTTTGTGTGTGTATACAATGCGGCTGTTATCTCCATTCTGAATCTCCATTCTGAATCGGATTCGTGTACAATTGCACTCTGTGTGCCTGGTAGTCTAAGTTCTAATACATCAAGTCTCATTCCCAACTCACGGTGCACAGAGAATGAGATTATAGGGTATCAAAATCCATACTTTTTTCTAGTTCCAATAGCATACTGGGTCTATTCCGAATAGGCATTCTTGATGATCTGTATACTAACTGTATACTAACTAAAATGCTAACTGTATACAATAGTATACTAGCTTCTAGGGGGGCAGTATAAAGAATTCGAACGCCTTGCCCCCCGCAGTGCAAAGTTCACCGAGAAGAGTCTATTGATGGCTTCTCTTAGCCCAATACGAACTTCAAGCGATAAAAGCTGGGTGTGCAGCACTGGGAACAAGGCTAGGCTGATCTGTCAAAGTGCTGGAGGCTATAGGGAGAGACCATGACTACCATTGGGAAATTCACAACTAGAGTAAGAAATGACCCCAGGCATCACTGGAATGGGACCTATATTTAACAGAAGAATCTCAATTTCCATTCTACAGCCGCAGCGTCTCCTTTGAGATCAGAGACAACAGAATTAAGAAATGGATTACTTCAAAGGGATTGGAAGTGCAGCTGAAGTTTTGATCTCAGCTAACGACACGCATGAATAACTGATCTCCCAAAGGTGCGAATTCCTTTTCGCTACCTGACCTCTCACCCTCTCCTCTGTCCCCTGAGGTCACCATCTTGTCTTTGAGAGGAGGAAGAAGCCTCTCCTCGGTCACTAAAGTGCAGCTATTCACACAAAGACTGCAACTTCCATGCCCTCGAGATCTTTCCTACCTCTACTCTACTCAACATGCACATGAGGAAATGTACCAATCCCACACTAAAGCAGCTAAATTCAAAAGCGTTATTCGTTCAAATATGTGGCTAATAAAACAATAACAACACTTTGAGAATGCACTTAGAGAGATTTATGGTAAAAGCAATTACAGTTTCAAGAGACAAAGTATGCATGGTAGCTCATGAGATTTGTTAAGGGTGAAAATAACATACGGTAAATACATTGCTAGAGTTTCAAGGGGAAACGTTTGCGGTATTAGATAATTTTGCTAACCCGATCTTCCTTTGAAAAATCACTTAGCAACGGTTGGAATTCTACTCTCTGAGAATTGTAAGCTAAACTACACAACACCAATTGTCAAACACCAACAGATCGATTACAATAACAAACCAGAAAAAAGAAAAAAAAGAAAATTCAAACAGCAAGCCGTTATATACAGATATTACTTACGTGCTGTACACAGAATCCAGGGTATACAGAGAAGCCCCTGTACAGCTATCAAGTTAGCTTCCTGAGAACACAGCTAGCTAGCTAATCGTCAAGGTTACAGTAAGCTATTGTATTTCACACAAAACAGCTATGATTGCTTCCACTGTGGACAAGATTACATACCAGCTGTTTTGCACACACTCTGGCAATTACTACCTACTCCCTGTAATTTGAGTGAGATGACTGCACAAGCGAGTTGCAGTTCAGCTAGAACCCACAATTCTGTATTGTGATGTATCACTGAACTGATATTCCGTCAATCTGTCATTAAAGTATTACAACATTATGCAATTTCTCGTAAATCATTGCATACTAGCACCATGTCATTTCGTAAAACTTTGCATAACACAGTAAATCATTGTATAACCCAGTAAATCATTGCATAACACAGTAAATCATTGCATAACCCAGTAAATCATTGCATACTCACTTTTCCTGCTCCAGCTGTGCTATCTGCTGCTGGGTGGAAGTGGGTGGCCTTCGGGAATGAGTCTCTCGCCTCTTAGCTCGCAGATGAGCCTAGAGAGGGAGGGAGGGAGGGAGGAATACGATAAAATTTTTATGTTATTTTAGGGGCAAATTGGCAAATATCTTACACATCTGGCCCATTTGTATCTCTAATCACAAAGCATGTGATAAACTGAGGGAATCAAACTGCATTTCAGCTTTCTAGCCAACCAGGCGACAGTCGGCAAATCAAACCGTGGGTAAACTACATTTATTGTGGAATATCAGCCCTGGGCAATTCTCCACATAGGCCCTTTAGTTCCGATTGTCCACAAATGAGCAGGTGTAGAGAATTTACTGTATGCAAAGTATTCCTGTTCGACAGCACGCCACTGCTATATACAGACTGCGGAGGTAATCCTGTATTCCTGTTCGACAGCACGCCACTGCTATATACAGACTGCGGAGGTAATCCTGTATTCCTGTTTGACAGCACGCCACTGCTATATACAGACTGCGGAGGTAATCCTGTACGCTTGAGAGCGTAATGAGGGTTGTAACCTAGAGCAACTCTATAGCCTTCTAAAAAAACAGTAGAGTGTATTGCATATTATATGTTATGATCTACGTAAGTGCAGAAATTGGTGCTGTAATCTAATATTATAGCCCACAGCCGTGAACAAGTTCGAACTTTCCACTCGAGTGGCACAAAAAATGCCGCATCATCAAATACGTATGGCTCTTGGGTGGAACTCGTAGATAGAGTTTATTCCCAGAACATCACAATACAAAACAAAACGGGAGAGGTCAGCTACGCAGGTGGAGATTCATACCACAAAATAATCAACAATCACGAACAATAACCGTGTGAGGAGCACTAATTGCAAGCCTGTCTGACGACCATTAAACCCACAAGAATGCCAGCAATAAACATTACAAGGTAAACAGGTCTCTTACCCCAGCTACCTATCATTAAAACAAATGGTGGATATTATAGCACTGTGTATAGGTTTGATCACATGAGAAACACACCAGACATCTGGCGAGTGCCCACAGCTGGTAAGAGCTCACATGCAGGTGACAACCTATTTTCTTAAGAGATCCGTACAACTCTAATACCGTAGCAATTCAGAGAGTCTTGCCGTTTAGAGCCCACCCACGTTGAGCTACGTACATTGCAAGCTCACGAGCTCTTAACAGAGTGGAGACAGTGTTATGAACGATGCACAGGCCGTCACATACCTTTCTCATCCATGGAATCTGCTGTGCTTGTCAGTCAATAAACAATGTGAGAGCCAAGTGTCTAGTACACTAAATATTTACATAACTGTCACAGGTAGTAATTTTTATTAGTAATTAGTGGTACAAGCTTTCCACACAAACAAATGCATGTGTGTGTGTGTGTGTGTGTGTGTGTTTGTGTGGCAAAGTCATTCTGAAAGTACTAAAAGCTACGTAGATATAGCCTACTTTAATTAGCGGTACAAGCTTTCTCTATAAACAAATGTGTGTGTGTGTGTGTGTGTGTGTGTGTGTGATTGTGTGTGGCAAAAGCTGATGTCATTCTGAAAATGCTCAAAGTTGCAGGTATTTATAGCCTACTTTTCATAATTAACTAGTGGTACAAGCATTCTTGCATGCGTGTGTTGTGTGTGTGTGTGTGCTTGCGTATGTGTGTGTGGCAAAGCTGATGTCATTTAAAAGTGCTACACAGCAGCTACCCGATTAGCCTAGTTCCCAGGCCACATCCCCTTTCTTGTGGTTTACTCAATCAATTAGCGCACAGGAAGCTAAGGTAGCCGTCCAGACATATAATTATGTCCACTTGTAAACTATAGCATGTGTGGGCATGGTGAGAACAAGGCAGCGGACCAGCCACAGAAAAACACGGCAATTTGTAAGCAGCTAAACTAGGGTGTGAGGTAATACCACACTCAGCACTTTATAGCTAGTACAGGAGGAGACAACAGAGACAGATTTCCATGAGGGGGAGAGGGTGCAAGGTAAGGGTTAACGACTGGGCTGTGTACGGCAGTGTTGGCGTGTGTTACAGGTGATTTACCCCCCGGTTGGGTGTGGCGAGTTTGGAGGAGTATGAGTAGGCGTATTATGTGTGCGAGCATGTAAATAGTATGTTGTGGTATATTATACACATGTATGTACGCACAAATGTAAGGCAGTGTATTGTAATGGAGGCTTACGAATTGGTCTTTGGCTGTGAACTTGAAAGGGTATGCCACCCACATACTAGTCCTACCACATACATACATGCACATCTCAAAAGGGGACAATCACAGCTGTCAACAGTTCACAGACAAGTAAATAAACACGTCACCATGTTCACACACGAGCAAACAAGCCAGGAAACGACCACACACAACAGACTAACACAGTGTATTACAGTGTTACTACATAAGTCCTGTACATGGAGTAGGGTACCTCTATTCATAGAGATTAAGCAAGGCTGAAAAGGGTTAACCTTAATCAATTACGCAGCTACAGAAAGCCTAAGGCACAGATAAAGGAGGTGATAAGTATTGGAAAGGTTAATCAAATTTGGCTGCTAGAGTACTTCGAAACCGCTTAGGTCAGTGTTTTCATACATACATAGCTACACAAATAGACCCCTGCACACTGCAGCCAGCAAAGCTCTTAAAATGAATTATCACTCCCCGAAACAAACACTCCAGCTGGCTGTAGGCACAGCCCACGCCCAAGCCCCCCCCCCCCACCATTGTATACCATATCTGTTCCTTTCCTACAAGTTCTGAGTTAAATCATTGCTGACATCATGTGATGTCACCATGACATAACCCCACCGCCCCCACAACACTCTACACCACTACCATAAACACAACGCAAAGAATTGTTTTCTGGCCACAACACAGCGAGGTCGGCTCGGCAATGAATACAGATCACCGCTATGAATCCTCCAGAAAATCTGCGGGATGGCCAAGGGTTCACCAGTGCAGTGCATTCATGGGCAAACCCACCCAGTGTCATCCAATGGAACAAATAACCAGACGTGTGCGGCTGATATTCATGTAATCTTTGATCTGTAAACAAAACCCTTTTCCTATAATATGTATGCATGCACGTATTGCCAAAGTCTGGCTTCAAATTGGGCTGTTTATTTTATCTTGTAATATTCATTCAAACTGCTCCAGCATGCAGTGATATAACCAACACTGTCACCACCAAAGGGTTTTCATTTCTTCCCATGGGAAGTTGGTATTCATCAGTGAAGGAAAAGTTTATTCAGTGGTTGTCTCCAGTCGTGAGCACAAATAAACAAAATTAGTCTGGCTGTCTGCAACCCCAGTGGGGGGGCAACGCTCCCACGTCCGAAAGGCATGGGGTGATCAACAGGATAAGGCTACCCCATGGATGTATGTCATGGGAGGAGAGGGAGTGGTAATGAGTCAGTGCATGATGCACAACGACCCGGCAAGGACCTTAGGCTGCGATACATGCAGTGTCAATAGTAGCAACACAAGCTCAGCTGCAAACATTCACACGTGAGGTTAAGAGTGAGCATTGCATCATTACTGCGATTGTTACGTATGTAGCTTCTGTTATGCAAGCCTATATACAAGCACATGATTGGCAACCATTTTTCAAAGAGTTGCATTCTGATTGGAATGCTCACTCTCTTGACAAAAGACTGCTGTGTCAACAAGATGGGATTAGAAAAAGCCTGGAGACCAGTAAGTACGTATTACATCATCATTGCATCATTACTAAAAGAGAACATTATTTTTATCTTTACATGAAAGAACTTTCTGTCAATGCAATCACCATGGCGGTCACCACAGCAGGTGTCCACAATTAGTTAGAGGGTGAGATAATGACCAAGTATGAAAATGATATTCAAGAACAGGTTTGGTTGATGAAGTACCCTATTCCAGTAACCACAGCAACCAGACAGCCAGCTAGAGACCCTTCCAATTCCCACCCCAACTACACAGCCTAGTGGTTCTTCAAACTGCTTTCTAGGGGTGGGCAACGCGTTTCAATTGTGGGAAAATCCACTTTTCCAAAGTGGCCCAAAGGCTTTGAGGGCTAGATAAGCCCTCCTTTCCCTCTCTTATCTCAAGGGCTTCAAAAGGAATCCCACAGCTGTTTTACCAATCACTAATAGAGGCTGTTTACAGGCTATCAGTATGGCCCGTGTCACATGAGTGGCATATATGGACAGTAGGTACTATGATAATGACAAAAAAGTAACCAACTGCTTCATGTACTGATGTGTGTATGCGTGTGTGAGTGGGCGTTGACAGGAAGCTGAGATAAAGAAAAACTGATGCCAGTAAACTCCACAACAGAAGCAACTTCTAGGCCATCATCAAACGTGGAGTGGCCGCTTTTCGTAACTCCCATCAGAATCTTGACTCCAACACTGCCAATGTTGGTGCTCTTAATTATCTGGTATGGAAACCCATGCCCTCAAGACCATCTCCAGCCCCTCGAGATTCCACGGCCTCAGGCAGAATACATACATTGATATGACATCTTGCCAAGTGGGAGGTAAACATGCTTCAAGGTTAGTTTTCATAGGGCACGTTCCACGACATCACCCCCTTCTGCCTTGGGTAAACTACTGGCGTGTAGCCCACTAAACTATCAAAACTCAAAGCTTTTTTTTTTTGAATGCAGGCAGGAGGCATGTGCTGTGTGCCCCAGGCATGCTGCATGTGGGTGGGAATCCATCCACTAATGAAGTACCGATTTGCCCTAAGGGGATTAGGTATCTAAGGTCACTCTGATGTTGACATAGTGAAGGACACTCAATGAAGATGGCCTGCATAGCCGAGTTGACACAGTAGTGGTGCTCTAATTTGTTAATTTGTTTGCAAGAGGACACGGTTTTAGCAACAACAAATCTCCCCATGTGATACACAAGGCGGGCTAGCGTAAGCTAGTACCCTATTTGGTGCTGCGTTCTATCTTATCTCATCTCTACCCATGGCCATCTTTGGATGGCAGTATTCACAAAGCTATGCAAACATTTTCCAGTTAGGAAAATGCCTATACCAAATTCCTATACAGGTGAAGGCTGTAATCAAAGATTTAGTTGTGTAAATAACGAATTTGAGAAAAAAATACAAAGACCCATCGCTTAGCTTGCAGGCCAATTGGATGGCGATGGGATGCCATTTTAAAGTTTCGTTGCTGAGTGAAATCTCTGTTTATACGGAATACGAAGAATTGTTACAAATTTCTCTGGCATTTTTCAGTACCACTTTTTGGACAGACAACGACTGACAAAAATGAAGCAACTATTACTGAAATATGCCAAGCTTTTCCCCCCAAGTAATCCATGAAAGAAGTGCAGCACCACACACACACTGCAGCTAAAAAAAGGTCATTAGCTAACCGTCCAAAGTTTGGGTGTCCAGTTGCTATCATTACGCTCTTTAGTTACACATACATCCATCTTTTAAATGGCCCAAGGTGCAGAACAGCTAAAATGTACATGTATAGAGCTACAGTCAAAATATAACATAAAGAAAATTAATTGTTGTGTTGTTGTTATTTTTTCAGGGGGGGGGGGGGGGGGAGGAATTACTTCATAATTGTCGCAGACAGGCTGGGGCCGGCAGAGATGTGGGCAGGTGGATACCCGTTAATTCGATGGAAGGTGATAATTCTAACTTGATCAGGCATGATTTACGATGTTTGAGGGAGTTTCGTGACGTCGACAATATCGGGTGAAGCAGGAGGCAAACAAACAATCATTTCTTTATCTGTTTGTTAACTGGGATTAATGAAGAGTTAAGGGCGACAAAGAGCCGAAACCCCACGGGACAATCAACTTAGACGCCAGTATCCAAGTGGCTCCACAGGACGCACACACACACACAAGGAGCTGCGGCCCCTCAACAGTTTTTCCAGAACTGAGCTCATTTCCAAGAATGCTTTGAAGGTGTCTTTAAATCGAATACTACAAATAACATAAACCACATCACACCCACCCCCTTCACAGCTATGCATACAACGGGCACTATGCTAGAAGAGCTACAGCTAGAGGCATGTTCCTGGGTAGAACACCAGGCAGTACACAGGGTAAGACAGCAGACATGGCAGTAGACAGTAGAGAGGGTAAGACAGTACACAGGTTAAGACAGTAGACAGGCAGTAGACAGGTTAAGACAGCAGACAGCAGACAGGCAGTAGACAGGTTAAGACAGCAGACAGGTAGTAGACAGGTTAACAGGCAGTAGACAGGTTAAGACAGCAGACAGGTAGTAGACAGGTTAACAGGCAGTAGACAGGTAGTAGACAGGTTAACAGGCAGTAGACAGGGTAAGACAGCAGACAGGTAGTAGAAAGTAACACCCAAATCATAAAACCATCGGTAAAAGAGCAGCACAGAGATGGCTGTGTGACTGCAGTGGGTGTATGATGGCAGCCACTGCCAGAGGCATGTAAGAAAGTCACGAAATGGAACACCAAATCCAAATATCTGCATGCACAGGAAATAATCCGAGACACCTTTTAATTAAGCATCGGTCTGCCATGCACAACTGCACTGGTGAGATTAGGTGGGGGCATGTGAGCTAAAGCAATAATCCCAACAAGTATTTGGCAGGCTGAAATATTGAGACTTTGGCGTTTTGGTTCGGTGGGTTTCCCAACAGGGGGAGCTATAAGGCACCGGCACTGAGCGTGCCACCCCCCCTCTCCTCAACCGCTTAATAGAGTTAAAGGGGCGAGTGTTTACGTCTGTTGGCCACAAAGCGAATAGTTTTGGTCAGTCAGGACTGCTATGTAGGGGCAAGTGGCTTTGTATAGTCCGACAACCACGCATTCCATCCTATACCGGCTAAAGTTTAATGCGAGGGCTTGCAATTTAAAAAATTTACAGCAAAACATGGGCACGTTCGTAAGATCATATAGCGTAGAGGTGTAGTCACATTAGCACCATGACTAACCACCAGTAGTGGGATCAAATACTCCCCTGTCGGGATACTACACTCGGGAGTGTGCACGAGCTATGCCTCAGGGAGGAGGACCACTGTTCTAACAAACCACAAAAAATATCGTAGGCTGAGTGGCTTCAAACCGCCCTCCCTTCCCGAATACTGATATGAGAATAGCAACGATTTGTACAGAGAATGTCTCACAAGTGGAGACCAATTTCTACAGTTTTTACTAGTAAAGCATTGAGGCTAACAATTCCAATCATACCTCGGTTACCACCCGCAAGGCACCATATATTTTCACAGAGAAATGTGGCTAGGTTACGTAACCATACACAAGGGTACTTAGCTGTAATTATACACACACACAGGGCAATTAACTGACATCTTGAAGTTAATTAGTGTTCTGAATAAGTATTGACATTGTAAATAATTTCTGTTGACAGTAAACATAAAATCACCTACTCAACCATACCTGAGGGCCTACTTAAGTTCCACAAGGTGACATATGTATGAGTATTGTTTTCAACATCCATCGACAGGCTTCTAGCTTTGAAGCACTTCCCCCCAAACGTGAAAACACAGCAGTAGGATCCTTAAACATGTAATTAGCACACTAGACTTAACATCCCATCACAGCATTACCTACATTCAAGCTAAAAGGGAACAAATGCTTACACTGTTAATATGTGAGGTGCAAACATAATTAACAGGAACAAGTTCTGAATCAGTAGAAGCCAATACCTCGTCTCAAGTTCGAGCCTGGGAACAGGAATTATTTTATTTTTTAGACTGACATTCCCAAATTTTTGGCACACGGTCTACAGAATGAGGCTAATTGCATACCTAACATAATCAGTGATTGTTTTTGCAATAGATCCAACTACCAACCAGAGCCAGAATCCCTATACAGTAAATTCCATTCTCGACTATATGTATGTGAAACAAGTAATGTCGTGTGCAAAGACAGAAATCTGAGAAGCGGTGTTGCTTACTGAATACTTCGGAACACACCATGTCCTCCTAAAGTATGCATGAGGAATATACATGTACGCATACTGAGCTTGTCATGCTCCGAAAAAAATGCATGCAAAGATTCCAAGGTACCTATATCAGTTGCACCAAAATATCCGAACGTGAGGTACGCATAGCAACGAGAAATTTTAGAAAGATGCAATTATTAATAGTTACTTAACTTTATCAGTTTCGCAGTACACAGCCAGCCGTTGAAATTCGATACTCAAAAGCGATGACGTTCAACGCCTAGGTTGGGAAGGACGCCTAAGGATGCTACTACAGTAGCTACACGGATAAGCGTCGTTTAATTAGCTAGGGGCAGAGTCGGTATATAATTATTAATTAGTAGTTGCTAATGTAGTCATGTGAGGATCAAGTTTTCCCCGAGACTCTCGGGTCACGTGAAGACATTTTGGCGAAACTGATATGCGTGCAAATATACACAATGTATTTAAAACTCCTCCTTCCTTCCTCCCTCCCCCCTTCCCAACTCTTTGTCTCTCATCTCGTGGGACCTTTCACAAACGTTTATTTTAAACTCAGGGTTGAACTGAGATGAGACGTTACATTACACAATAATGAAATGAGACGTTACATTACATAATGTTATAAGCTTGCTCAGGGTGGAGCAGCTATATATATGGAAGAGAATATCCAATTCTGGCAGTAGTGTAATTGAGCAACAGTCTCAGATTGGTGTTGAGCAAATTGCCAGATATGTGTCATTGATAATGTTTGCTGCCGGTGTCAAGGCAACGAGTCACATGAGCTCCATGGGACTGTGCTCAATTATGGGTTAGCATACTCTCTTTTGACTTTGAAATACTGTGTTCCTGTAGAATGTTATCTGCTCGTTCATTTTCATTGCGGGCGCTTTGAAATACTTAATCTCTTTGTCTACTTTCACCAATATGTTTACCCTGAAATCTAAGTAGTTTTTAATACTACTTCATACATACGTACGTAACATAACTTGAAAATTGAGCATTCTTATATGCTATGTATTCAACGGTAATGCATCTAGTCCTGTGCCAGTTCGGTATAAGCCCACGCATGCAATCAGCGATCCCAGCCAAGCATTGATGTGTACCAGTGAGTGGGCTGTTTTGTTAGCTCCTACACAGGAAGTTTTATCAAATACAGGTAGCTTCAGACAAATTTATAAGTTCTACTGCAGTTCCTAGGAGCTATATATAAAACAATACCTGTATATCACCATCAGTTGCAGCCTTGTAGACGCTTTTACATGCTTGAGTAGTCTACTGCGATCTTAATCGTAATTAATTACTAATAGCCAGGGAGCCAGTATCATTTTCTAACTGGTGTGACTACAGAGTACTTAATGAACTGCATACAATCCAATTAAGGAGGTAGGAAATTGCGACTGGATGGATCCTACTTGCATATAAAGGCACATGTACACACATGTACACACATGTGCCTACATGCCACATTGAAATCCCGGTCAAATTACTAGAAGCCCATTCTGAAGACTAAAATTAAGGCTCACGTATCAAACAAATAACCGGTAGGTACACTATTATCGCATAATCATCTACTTGTAACTCTAAAATCCTGCGGAGGACTTTCCATAAATGTATGCACAAATAGCCGAAAAAGGAAGAAGGGGGTGGAGTCATTGGCTAAGCCAGACAGATGGAGGCAAAACAGGCCATGATTATCGCAAGAAGGAGGTCCTGTGAGAGAAACTGAAGTGGGAGGAAGATTTATAGAGTGTTGGTTGTGAATACTTCCATCTATGAATGGCATGTACCAGTGGCAGAACAAGGGTGAGAGTTCTGCAGCCAATCTCCAACAACAGAGTCAACAAGGGTGAGAATCCTGCCGCCAATCTCCAATGGATTAGCAAGGGTGAGAGTTCTGCAGCCAATCTCCAACAACAGAGTCAACAAGGGTGAGAATCCTGCCGCCAATCTCCAATGGATTAGCAAGGGTGAGAGTTCCAGCCAATCTCCAATGGAGTAACAAGGGTGAGAGTTCTGCCGCCAATCTCCAACAGAGTCAACAAGAGTGAGAGTTGTAGCCAATCTCCAATGGTGTCAACATGTAAGCAGAAACTTATAAGCTCAGCTCTTTCAATAACTGTTGCAGTTAGTGTCCACCCCAGCATGCTATAGCAAACTAACATCGCTCTAGCGTGTTCGTAGCAACAGATGTCGCATCTGCTCTAGTGCAGAGCCACCCCATTCACAAGACCCAGTTCTTAAAAGAGGACACTGCCCTGCAGGCACAAACCACTCAGCTAAGAGGGCAATGGACTGTTCCAGACTGCACTGCATGTAGTGGTGTGACCCCTCCTTTGCTAAAACTGCACATCTGACTCTATTTTGTCATATTTTTTCCATATATAGGTCTGTCCGATGCTATGGCAATGCAGTGATTAGTCTGCTAAGCTATAGCACTTCAATCTGATGGAGCAAGTGCATGCGTGTCATTGCAATCGTCAGCAGCATATGTATAGCTGAAACTTTCACTTACTGCATGCCAAAGCAGACTATTTTGCATACAAAAGGGGCAGAGTTGGATAGCCTAAAGACGATCACATATTCCGTAACATGTATTTTAATATGCAGTCAGTATACACTATGTGAAAAATATCGCATTATAATTATTTTTGCACAAGTGTTCTCAGCTCTGCGAAATCACAAACTTCAGAATGCATTATTTCTCGAATGTTTCATAGATGAAACATGCACCACAAGTCCTGCAACATAGCTGCTTGCATGGATTAATATGGCACCAAGGAGAGAGATCTTTTACACAAAGTATGCACAAAGTTCAATGCACCCAATTACACTATATCATAATATGCAGGGGAGGCTTTTGGCCAAAATTACTACAACTTGCTTTGCAAATTAGTGCCATTATTCGTCCATATAATTACTAAAAATTAATACCTTTACAGTTGATGCAGCGGCTAACGGTGGTAAACACACTGCTACTAAAATAGAGCTGCGGTTTAACGTACCTCGTAGATGGAGTCAGCATCAGTAGATTCTGCGGAATAGCCGCTGCTGTCCAGGTAGCTTTTGCTACGCGGGTAGTATCCGCCGTGGTGTTGATGCATCTCGGCTTCGTTCGTATGCAGAGCTTCCTGACCGCGATAAAACGCTTCTTCGTAACTGGCACCTGCACTTCGATCAAATCTGTCCGTTTTGTAACGGTAGGAACTCATGCGGTAGTCTTCTGGATCTGCATATTAAATGTGCAGACGGCATGGTTGGAGTAAATACGTACCATAATATAGATAGGTGGGGCTTACAAACAGAGGTATAAGCTATGTCAATAGAATGCAAAATACACAAGATAAAAGGCTCCAGCCGACGCTACTGTAAGCCTAGAAGCTAGTTAATTGCAATGCCTTTCGCACATATACTAGCGCCAGTAATGTTACCCGGGATAGGCTTACAGACTCAGCTTCTTGCACCTCATGGGTAGGGAAGCCCTTGCAAATACTAGAAGATCGAGGCCAACTCACCCCAGTATTCTCTGTCCATATTTCCCGCTTCCTTTTATAAATAGACTCGTAATTCTTGAATATAACCGAACAGGATGAACTAAATCGTACTGGTTCACCAAAACAAAGTATAGCTTTCAGGCTCAAGACGGGGGAGGAGTACATGTAACCCCCGATCCAGCGCTATACGGAGAAGTACGTAGACTATTATGGTGTTGTTGTAATTAGTCATGAGGGAATTCCCCTGATGTGCTGCCCTGCGCGGCGCGCGTGCGCGTAAACATTGAGTGCGGTATACATACAGTACATCATAAAATAAAATTTCTGTACACCAAACACGAAGTTTGCAATATTGGGATTGAGTCAATCCCTAGATATCTCGAAAGATCTTGCAGCTGGAGTAAACCGTTAGTCGTCATCCATCTGTGAAGGTGGTTGAGAGCGTTGCTTTCGTTTTCTCTGCAGAAAGAAAATGTGTTATTGGAAAATGGAATAAGAGCTACTGCCGCGTAGTAAATTCAAATGTGGCTTGTTGCTCCACAGCTACAGGAGTAATAAGTGTGTGAATGTGGTCGCAGACGGTTATGTCAATAATTATTAGGACACGATTCTAACACAGTGGGTCATTCCCTCATTCCCAGTTGAAAACTGTTTTACATCAGCCACCAACGGTACCTCTGGCGGCTGATGTGTTCCTGACGGTTTCGATCATCGTGTGGACCAACCAGTCTCGTCCCCAGTCCACACGCTCTCGTGTGCACTTCACTTGCTACTGAAGAGCCTGCACACATTACTTAATAATTAAGCGTGGGCACAGACCGATTGTACAACAAACTTTAGAGAAATAATATTTGAGAATCATATATATGATGGAGCCACGCCTACTATATTTAACTTTTTTTGAGCACATGGTTAGAGCTAAATCTACAAAAACTTTTACTCCTCGAAGATATATCACTATATGTATATATATATATATGGTAGCACAAAGATGACATCATTATGACATTATCATATAGCACATGCTGCATGCTGTCACCTTGTAGCTAGTCATCCGTGTAACATGGATACATGTTATAGATTTGTATCTGGTATCATTGCACATTGCTTTCACGGTAGCAGGCACAAAGTTCAGAGCAATGAGATACATTGTCAGCTGACAACAGCTGTAAAATAACAATTATCATACCAGACTACCCCCCTCTGGGTACAGTACTCTCCGTTGCACACTCCCACAGGAATGCGCATGTGCTATAAATGTAGTATTCTCCGTGTAAGGAAAGTGCTATTTTTGGCGTGTTTAATGGAACATTAATCGCTTAGCATAACACCCAACGTACGTCAGTAGAATAGCCCTGGAATTCCTAGTAACAGATACCCCTCTGCAAGGCAGAACTACTATTCTTGTGGTCCTGGAGTAGCCATAGAATCAGATACAATGCTGCAGGACAGAAATTACTGCAACACGTTCTCTTAGCAACGGCTCATCTCCAGTTACACGCATCACTCCCAATTTCATTTTTCAGGGGTTTTCACTGAATATTAAGGGTTCTAACCCCCTCTCCCCTTCCCATTCCCCTGGAAGATTTAAGACCCCAGCCCATAGCTACGCGTTGTAATATCCATCGACCGTATGAGGTACAATCTGCTGCTCAATTAAACCTATCTGCCGACTTTCTTCAAAGCATATTTACGTCAATCAACTGTGCAGAAAAGAATCGTAACGGCATGCAAATGGGCAGTATTCCAACATGGCACCACTCTAAAGACAAATTATCGTGTATGGTAATACCCTTGACACTGCCATTAAGGCCCGTGGGAGCAGCAGTCGGTGGTAACCATGGCGACGGTGCAACAGTGCCAGAAAGAAGTGGAGAATTAATGCCAGCAGAGCAAAGATAGCTATGGCTACTAATGAAAGGGGCATGGAATGCCAATTATGAAGACCAAGGATTGTGAATCGTCTGCTTCTTCTATGTAGCATACGGTGTCACCGGATTTGTCATTAAAGGGACGTCTGTTCAAGACCGAAGCATATGTAACCATGGTTTACAAGATGTTGACAACGTTTCATGCCTTTCATCCGTCGGTGAATACAAAGATTAGTTACTGGCAAGCCACAATCGCTAAAAACAGCTCTGTGAATATGTTGTGTGCGAAAGCATCGGAGGGATAAGCCTCATCGGGCTCCAATCTGCGGCTTCTTTCGTAGGGTGTAAAGGAGTTGTGGAGTGGAGAGACAAGGAAAGAAGCTACCCACAGGAAGACACAATTAATAGGTGGGGACATATCTTGCTAATCAGACAATTTGTATCCGAATATTCCCACATCCGTTCATCAACCTGCTCATTTGTACTTACAAACAAGCAGTAACTACTGATGTAATATAACGTGCTTTCAAGGGTTTCCCCAAGCTATTTCCCCAAGTTCTGGATCTCCCTGTCTACATTGATCACCATAGCCACACGAATGAATACCAGCCGTCTCACCACCTGTGTGAAGTTATGGCCCAGACTATCCAATTGCTCTTCCAAATTAGGACCGATCATTTGCATGTGTTTGGCCCGCCCCATACTTCAGACTGTTATGGCGACAAATGACCCCCACTCCCTCTAGTGGTTTAACTAGCCACCCATAATTCAATTTTCGTAGACTGCAGTCAAGGGTATTTAATCCCTAAAGTGTATGATTGGAGTGAAGTACTCAAAAGCTGTCTGCCAGACAAAAAACAACAACAGTGGGACCCTCCCCCTTTCGTTTCTCCTGCTGCTGCACTCCTTGTTATGATGGGCAGGGAAAATTAGGTTAAAAAACAAAAAAAATTGATGATTAATACGGATTCTCGTGCCATTTGGGAATAATTCTGCTTGCCCATGTGCAACACTCACCCCCAAATAGCACTCACAATCTCTCAAGAAAACGTATCCCCAGAGACACGTAAGTGTAAAATGTTAACTGCTTCTTCCACAAGCGTATATGTCATATGGTCTCCTGCAACTTTATATGAACGTTGGCACACACTCGTCAGTTGCGACAATACTCTCAGTGGCCCCTGCCGTTAAAATCCATATTAGCCATCTTAATAGACAGTCTGGCAGTGAGCTATGCACACAATGGAAGCCATTATGGTCTTAATGGGTTGCGCACTCATAAGAGGCTTGATGGAATGTTGCAACGTTCGGCATCTAGCGCAGGAGTGATGCCGATTTCACACCGTATTGGTCCGACCAATGTACCCAGGTAAATCTTGCATTCTCAACTTACCTGTGGTTTTGTGGTTTATACAGTCATGTGAAAATGGAATTTGGCATCACTACCGTACTTGAAATAAAGAACTTCCAGCTGTATAGCTACTTGACTAAAGAGTCCAGCTAGCTTATGATGTAATAATGATTGATACCTATGTAGAAGTCTCCCCCCCCCCGTCAATGTATGGTGACCGCACTGGTGGCAGAAAGTAACTAAGATCGAGGATGCATTAGTCTTTCATCTGGGATTTGTTAGCCGGTTTCACTATAGGTGGAATTAGCAATCAGTTTCAATTTCACAAACAGTTGTCAACAACTGCCACTTGTAAGTTGCTACCTAGCTATGGGATCCAGTTCTTACTGATGCCCTTGCTGAAGACTGGTTTTCATTACCAGTGATGTCCAGACCTCACTACCCCACACATGGGCAACTACCAATAATTGTATTTTTCTAAATTTCTCATTGCTATGCTACTTCATGTTTGGATATTTAGGTGAAACTAATGGTCTGCAGTACTGTACGATGACACGCAAATACCTCACACTCCAAAATTAGTCAGTGTGCTAAGGATATATCTGTGTGACTGTCAAATACCTCATCATCACTTACAAACCACTTAGTCTCATCCCCAGGCTACTAGTCTCATCCCCAGGCTAATAGTCCCATCCCCAGGCTAATAGTCCCATCCCCAGGCTACTAGTCTCATCCCCAGGCCACTAGTCCCATCCCCAGGCTACTAGTCTCATCCCCAGGCTACTAGTCCCATCCCCAGGCCACTAGTCTCATCCCCAGGCCACTAGTCCCATCCCCAGGTTACTAGTCTCATCCCTATGGTCTCTCCTCGAAAGGGCTACAAATTTACTTATAAGGGTTACTAATGTGTTAATAGCTGAAGGTCATTCCCTCCAAAAAGCTACATTTTTAACATTCCTATGACCAGTTGCTAATTGAGTCGACCAATGTGTGCAAACACAATACTAAAATATGATAATCAAATACGATAATCAAATATGATAATCAAATATGATAATCATATAAGATAATATGTCTACTGATGTAGCCACAGAGGGTGTAATTATGTAATTGATGGCATGATAGCCACCACATGCACACACTCTGTTCACACCCCATTACATTCTTTCTGTTGTCCCCAGCTTGTTCGCAGTATAACTTCCGTACGCACAAGGCATTCTCGAGTAACCCAAGCCATGTGGGGGGCTAAGGTGGTCCGACACCTCCATGACAATAGCACTCAGCATCTCTTTATGTAGCCGCGTTGCTACATACCCTGATATTGTAAACCCCCACAGGACATAAAATTAATTGGTAGATGGCTGTCATGTAGCTATAATCATGTTACATATATTACATCATAATGATGTCATAATGGTGTCATAATGATGTCATGACTGTTATGTTTTCACTATTGCAAAGTCCTGGTGGGAACAGCTGAAATGTGGTAGAAACAGCTTTCATACGTATGCACCTACAAGACACTACCGTAATCTGGAACAGAGAGTGATGTGGAGCACCTACAACATAAGCGTTTTCCTGTTTTTTTGGAACAGTTACTAGACGTGACCAACACCTGCACGCACCAAGGAAGTACCCAATTTCCTGCCTGTCCAGGCAGCAACAATTGCTTTTGCGTAACTATGTGTACGATCGAGCATCTACGCCCATTTCTCGCTTCTTCGCAAGAAAGTGTTCACTTCTTTGCTGAGCTTAGGGCATACATGTAAAGCTAAGAGCTCACAACATACCTAACGTTACTCCAGCACACCACAAATGGAGGAAGGGTCAGCTACTAACTGCAGCTGACTGTGCTATCATTAAAGCCTACAGTTTGGAGGTATTGAACGTACTGCTCCCCTACTTTCCACAAAAGCTCATCTGGGTTGGGTACAGCATTGACAGACTTACACTGGTCTGGTTGTCCAGCCAACAGCCATTTGTAACATTATTCCATCATTATTAACGCAACTATAGCCAAAAGCCATAGAGACTAATGTAATACACCTCAAACAGCCGGCTTGATTGGAGAACAGCGTATTTACATATACAGTAATGAAGCATTGATCCATTGGTAACCAATAGCTACAGTTAAAGTGGCAGCCAAACTCACCTAAACATCGAGAAAGTGCAGAATACACTGGCTATCAAAAATTCTCTTTGAACTACTCCAAAGCAGATGCTAATACCGCAAGAGGACTTGGCAACCTGACCCCCTAGTTCTTGGAAAATGTAATTGCATGTACAGCCCACAAAGATGGAGGAAATATGTGTACACATAGCTGTTGCTATGAAGATCTGCGTTCTCCCTAACGTTGTTCCCAGGTTCTCCCTAACCTCATTCCCAGGCTCTCCCTAATCTCGTTCCCAGGCTCTCCTATCCTCATTCCCAGGTTCTCCCTAACCTCGTTCCCCTACCCTAACCTCGTTCCCAGGTTCTCCCTAACCATGTTCCCAGGCTCTCCCTAACTTCATTCCTAGGTTCTCCCTAACCTCGTTCCCAGGCTCTCCCTAACCTCATTCCCAGGTTCTCCATAAACTCATTCCCAGACTCCCTAACCTTGTTCCCAGGCTCTCCATAGACCTCATTCCCAGGCTTTCCATAGACCTCATTCCCAGGCTCATTCCCAGGTGTACGGTGAGTGACAGAAACTGATGTAAGACATAAAACTAATCTTAGTACCTAACTGATGGCAGCCTTGGTCTAGAAGAGTCCATGAAATGTGATATCATACCATGGAACAAGCAAATGGTGAACGTATCTGCTCACATGCAGTGATATCAGAGCTACAGGTACACCCGATTATGTAGTGAATGAGAAGTGTGTCTAGACATCCATGTTTGGGCGTAAGAACATGTTTCAGGAAATGTAGTGAGCATGAACTCTGAGAACGCAGGGACAGATACTTATTCCCATGTGAGTAGCAATCACTACAACTTACAAATGCATGCATGTACAGGAGCTAACGGCATGTCCGGGGGAACTTTCCAGGGGACGGCCCTTAATTAAATAAAACTCCTAAACAGTAGTCTCATGCCCAGACCTCTACCCGTCTGCCGCCGAGTACATGCTGCCCGACCTTATCAATCTGTCGATGGTACTTCTCTAAAATGACAATCTTAGTCATTACAAGCAAGCAATCATTTAGCTATCCAAGCTTTGCTTGCATATTGAGTGCTACTTCTGAAAGCACTACGGCTACTCTCTATCGAAACGCAACCAATGGTTACCATACCATTCCAGTCATATGCAGCAATCCGTAGTAAGTTACTTCTCAGAGAAGCTTGTCTAGTGGCGCTCTCAACTGAAACTTTATACCGTAGTAATTGATTGTTACAGCAGGGTGCAAGCAGACGGCCATACTTTGTCTGATGCTTTCCCATAGCAGTTGCTTGTTGGAGTGAAATTTGAGAGCACTGAACGGTCTGTGCACCCGTTGAATCTCGAGACACACTGTTGGGATTAAACAAGACGTGTACTCGGTAATCCTATATGTGTGGAGGTATTCCTAGCCTAATCTGTTGTTGAAATAGACGGAGGTATTGTCCCTGTGCCCATGCATGGCAAATGTTGAATACATGTATAACATTTTTGTATCAGGCGGTGACGATCACTTCCCAGCCGCAATTGTTCATATTACTGGATCATGTATGCATACAGGGAATTTGAAATTTTGCACTACTTCTACCATGAGGATATATATATTTGATGCTGAAATGGCCGGTACATCCATTGAATTTCGAGACACTGTTGGGATTAAACAAGACGTGTACTCGGTAATCCTATATGTGTGGAAGTATTTCTAGTCTCATCCGTTGTTGAAATAGACGGAGCTCTGGCAGTATTGTCCCTGTGCCCACACGTGGCAAATGCTGAATGTATGTGGAGGCGTTAGTAGCATTCTTGTATCAGGCGGTGAGGATCATTTCCCAGCCGCCATTGTTCATATTACTGGATACGACATGTATACGTACAGGAAATTTGCAATTTTGCACTGTGCGAATGAGGACGGTATGCACTCAATCCCATTCCCAGGTCTTCCCACTGTGCACGGGAATGACGACAGTATGCACTCAGTTCCATTCCCACTGTGCACGGGAATGAGACAGTACACACTGGTAGTACATGTAGACAAATGTCTATTGCATGCACTAGTGGAGATTCGTGCGATAACAGTTTTTGTATAGCGCTGTCGATCCTTGGGCTCTTGTGCACGTCTTTGGTCATGTGACTTAATAGACCTTTATCCATTGGGGGGTAAAAGTAGGCACTAAATGGAGAAAATACAGGAGAACATGTGTTTTGATGTATTTTCTTGCATGAAAACATAAGAACATGCTTGTTTCCTTGTAATTTCTTGTGCTTCAAGCAGTTTCACCCCCCATTACATCATAAAGGATAAAGGTCTATTATGCATGGGTAGGGGCCAATGTGCACTTCTCTACTTGTTGCTGGAGACATTGCTTCTGCGCTCAGTTTATGGTACAAGCGCACTCGGAAGAGTAGCTACAAAAAGGCACCGTCTTGTTTGCTGCCTGAGAAATGGAATTCCTTTCCTACGCAAAATTTCGCCCTTCTACCCTACGCATCACACATGTAAAAAATGTACCAGGCCTAAAGTGAAACGCACATGGGTTTGGGAAAGGCTAGGTGTCCATTTAGAGTAATCAGTAAACTACTCAGGAAATGCAAATTCCTAGAGGCTTTGGTGTTTCGTTACAGAGAAGAGAGCTGTTATCGAGCTGCTTTGCCATTTGGGGTTTTGGGAAAGAGCTACAAGTGTTCCTTTGTAGTCGAGAGGATTCACTCCCCAAATGGAGTAGTCTAGGGGCATCGAAATCTGTCTCAGAGTGATATCTTGTCAAACGGCCCCAGGAGTCTGACACTGCGCCTAGTTCCCAGGCTCGGTCTGTTACCAGCTACGTGAATGTATATTCAGTAGCCTTGAGGAAATTGTGCCTGACATATTATTAATATTTTCAGGGCTGTAGTACTAGTAAAATTAAGGGATCTGAACCAGAGTATAACCAACAGATATCGAACTTGTCCCCCAAAAACTTGAGTATACTCTTAAAATGTGTTTCAGAAGCTGCTGAAAAATTCAAAAGTTTGGTCATTTGCTCATACGTAGGTGCACGTCTATTTTTTTTGCAGGTCATATAATTTCCAGTACGTGATTCGGGTCAGCCCACTATTGCTCTGAGCCCTTCAATAAGTAGGTCATATTCATAAATTGTAAACTACCGTAGGCATACCTTTTTCCCCGAGAGACAAATTTTCGCTGAATCCCTGACCGCAACATTAATTTTAATACACGCAAATTACGGTTACATGTGTACACTATGCAGTGCATGACCCTGAACCACAAACTTAAAATTCCAAGAAAAGTTTGGCTGCGTGCATTGGACAGGGTTTCACAAAAATTTGGCTCTGTGAATAAAAAAATACGCCTATGGTATATTCTCATTCCCTCACATGAGCTGACATGTCCTTCTGGCTGATGGAGACGGAGGAGAGTCTTCTTCTCCCGTAGATCTTGGCAGCTGCCTCTCTTTCCTCGCTACTCACCGGAATATCGTCCAATTGCGTCAATTTTTCGAGGTGGCTAATTACAAAATGCCTGGGGAGGGTAAAGTCAATCTTGGAGATTAAAATTTATCTGGGGGGTGGGGGACAAGCTCCCTCTACAAGCTACCCATCACCTCGTTTCATATCGCTAATCCATACATGTTTAAAGATCTGTTTGTGCGTGTGTGTGTCTGTCTGTCTGTCTGTGTATGTAGAATTGCTTGTTTATCTTAGGTATGTATTTTTGTCTGTCCGTGTGTCTGTTTATCTAAATGTACAGTAGACTGCATTTGTGACTGTCTTAGGTGTAAGTCTGCAGATTTGTGCATCTGTCTGTCTGTATGAATGCACATATATCTGTCTGTCTGGCTGTATGTATGCATGTCTGTCTGTGTGCACGTATGTGAGCATTTGTAGCGTATGTGTGCATGTGTGTGTACATATGTACACATTTTTAGCCACCTACCTAAAATCATGATACTCCTGCTTAGACCCTCCGTTGAAATAGCTCGGGGCCGCTGGGTTGTCCATCATCGACAGCTGCACCAAATTAGGAAAGTGGGTCGCTACAGACTCAATGAAAATGGAGAGATTCAATATCTTGTTATGATTGACCCAGAGGAGTTCCAGCTTGGGTAGAGACGGGAGAACCACGTGAGAGGCGATGTTATTGCTGTCCAGAATGAGGCCTGTGAGGTTCGTTAGCTCAAACAACGAGCGAAGATCTCTGGGCAGGTAAGTCAAGGTGTGTTGGTATTTGTTGGTTTGTAGTATCATCACAAACAAAAAATCTTTAATCACTATGATGTGTGCTGAGAGCACAAGGAAATCAGGCGTGCAAGAAAGGGACCCCCCGCCCGCTTGGAGTGGGCTCTGGGGTGGGCTCTTACTGCTTGGGGTGGGCTCTTACTGCTTGGAGTGGAGTGGGCTCTTACTGCTTGGGGTGGGCTCTTACTGCTTGGAGTGGGCTCTTACTGCTTGGGGTGGGCTCTTACTGCTTGGAGTGGGCTCTTACTGCTTGGGGTGGGCTCTTACTGCTTGGGGTGGGCTCTTACTGCTTGGGGTGGGCTCTTACTGCTTGGGGTGGGCTCTTACTGCTTGGGGTGGGCTCTTACTGCTTATGGGGTGGGCTCTTACTGCTTGGGGTGGGCTCTTACTGCTTGGGGTGGGCTCTTACTGCTTACTGCTTGGGGTGGGCTCTTACTGCTTGGGGTGGGAGTGGGCTCTTACTGCTTGGGGTGGGCTCTTACTGCTTGGGGTGGGCTCTTACTGCTTGGGGTGGGCTCTTACTGCTTGGGGTGGGCTCTTACTGCTTGGGGTGGGCTCTTACTGCTTGGGGTGGGCTCTTACTGCTTGGGGTGGGCTCTTACTGCTTGGGGTGGGCTCTTACTGCTTGGAGTGGAGTGGGCTCTTAGCAGTAGCTCTTAGTAGTGTGTATGGAAAGGTCTCTTGCTAAGAGTGGTTTAGGACTAGCTCTCGCTAGCCTAAGGATGGATGTGCTTGTGCTAAAGGTGGACCCTTTCAAGGGATAGACCCTTGCTGCGGAACAAACAGATTATTAACTGCCAATGCCACGGCAGCAATTCAACGGGGGTGCACAGGGTAACGTCCCACAGCACAGTCAGACATGCCATGGCAGTGACTCGACGGGGGTAGAGACCCTCAGCAATCCCCTACAAACATGAGTGTGCATGTTGCTGAACTAACTGACATACCAGCCAAGCGTTAGTATGAAATTCACATCCAACAGACAAGCTCTGGCATTTCAAACTTTCAGGTAGTTATTACAACAACATGTACAGCCAATCAAACGTTAATAAACTATAATGACTTTGCATCTGTCACAACTTCCAGAGAGATTACAACAATTAGAGTCAGTGTAGTCAGCAAATACAGCATTGTGTACTGTTTGGCATTTTCAGTACAAGGAGAGCAAATTTCAAAACGTGCCACTCTCTTAAGAAGATGACAGAGCCAGTGTTGTTGCTTAGCAACCGTACATAGGTAACAAACTGAGGAGTTGGAGTCATGAGAAAAGTGGTCTGGAGGCACCTCCAGTGCAAATCCCTCATACGGGTCCATATAAAATGTGTATAAGTTCGTGAGGTCATATCTACTCCATTTACTGTCCAATTTACTTCAAATTCGAAAGGTGACATTTCTGTGTGATAAACATTACATGCAAGAAACTATTGTTGCGATGGCAGTAAAAATGCCTGAAGTCATCTTAACCGAATATGGTCAATTGCTATATCTGTACCGGCTGGGTACCAAAACGACACAAAGATACATGTACCAGACTTTCAAACCTTCATGCGTCCTACGTCCTTGGAACACGAGTAAAACAATTACCATTCCTAGTATACGTCCTTGGAACATATATGGTGGCGTGCGTTTAGTAAATTGCTAGTCCTTAGAACACGAGTAAAACAATTACCATTCCTTCTATACGTCCTTGGAACATATATGGTGGCGTGCGTTTAGTAAATTGCTAGTCCTTAGAACACGAGTAAAACAATTACCATTCCTTCTAACCAGTTACTATAACTTCCACCCATTCCCAGCCAAATCGCCCAGGTTCGCAGAGGACAGGGTGGCCATTATGTAGTGGAACAATAAGATTAATGTACCATATATAACCTATCAGTTATGGGAAATGCCAAAGTTCAAAGACCTGCAATTCAGGTAGTGGCGCCGGTCAATATGGGTATTTCTACGCTATCATAGTACAAACGCCGTTCCCAGGTTGCTAGCCTGATTGGCTGTTGTAACTACGTAGCAGAAAATGTGCTACAAATTGCCATGCACGGAGTAAATGAGGCGATGGTAGCATATGCGACAGCTCACTGCAACCTTCAATTAAAACCTCGTATCCCACAATGAAAAGCTTGTATATGATCTGTTTAGCTGATAGTTGCATACGCTTGCCGACTAATGCAGATAGAGAAGAGATAGATAGTGTCAGGTGATATATTGTGTATCTGTGTGTGTGTGTGTGTGTGTGTGTGTGTGTGTGTGTGTGTGGTTTGTATAATAGGAGTAGCAACAAGTGTTATTGGTCAAGCGTAGAAACCCATTGTGTGTGATGTGTGTGCACATGATGTGTTATAGAAACACTTGGATGGGTACAGTCTCAATTCCCAGAAACTTCTTTATGCCTAGTGTTTCTATAACACATCTTGCATAATAGCTGGTGCCTCGTTCCCAGGCTCCACTCCCCAGCTTTTCTCGCACTGAGTAGAAAAACGTCTTTCTACACAGTGCGAGAAAAGTTGGGGAGTGGAGTCTACACAGTGTGAGAAAAGCTGGGGAGTGGAGCTTGGGAACTGGGGAGTGGAGCTTGGGAACTGGGGAGTGGAGCCTGGGAACTGGGGAGTGGAGCCTGGGAACTGGGGAGTGGAGCCTGGGGAGTGGAGCCTGGGAACTGGGAAGTGGAGCCTGGGAACTGGGGAGTGGAGCCTGGGAACTGGGGAGTGGAGCCTGGGAACTGGGGAGTGGAGCCTGGGAACGAGGCTAGCCCCTATCTCTTAGGCCATAGCTGGGGATTGAACCCAATACCTTCTAAATACCGGTCAGACGACTCTTACCCAGCCATCGAGCTGAGGAGCAGCAACTCAGTGGGTTAGCACGGTTTTCTCTAGCCTCGTACCCAGGCCACACCTTTCATGGGGGTGTGGCCTGGGTATGAGGCATGGTTAGACCCTCCTCTGACTAGTAATCAAAGATCTTGGGTACACAGGATTTATTGATTAAATCTCCAACTGAATGCATTTGCATGCCAGCGTAAACAGCACAGCTTGTCGCTATAGAAACCGGACAACTCACTCAGTCTGTGTGCCGCCAATGGACCTGCTCGCCACTGCAGCAATCATTATGGGAACGTGGACTGTCACTGGACACCCAATTGTAGTAACGAGGTATTGTAAGGTATAGTGGTAGCCATGGCGATATAGCCTTTGACTAAATAACTGCTTGTACTAAGCGCTATCAATTAACTAACACCCCCTCAGGACACACACACACAAAGTAGCCTCGGTAACTGGGGAAAGCTAACACAAGAAATTCCTACCACCCATTAGTTTCCTGGCCAATTTGTCATTGACACAACTTATCGCTGTTTCTACAATCACAACACAACATACACACACACTCAAAAGTAATGGCCGATCATCTAATAAGTGGGTCTATTAATGTAACAGGTACATAACAATTCCTTGACTAGCGAATGGTAAGTACTACAGCACACAAACACAAAGACAATCTCATTTAGCAAGGTGCCTGGCCACACAAAAGAGTCCCTCCCATTAGCACCAGCCTAAGTACCTGGTAGCTTGCCCCCTGCCAGCTTCCTGGCTAATTAGCCACTGTAGCATATTGCTACAAATGTATGCATGTGAGTAAATTCTGTGATTAACTAGGCTTGCATAATTCGGATAAATAAAGCTCCCACGTAGCATTATGGTATCTACAATCACACACTCAAAATACCCTGAAGTAACTGCTAGCTCATTATCCACAGCAAGTACGTCTTATTGACATAATAAAGCATGTAATAAATTTCTCACAGGTTACTATATCTATTAGAAGGAAGGGAAGTCAATACAGCCACAGAACTAAGATTTCCTCCCTTGTGGTGTGAACGTCTGGGCACAAGACTAACTTTTGTCACAACACATTATAGAGAGTTTTCACGTGACGTCACATCCTGCATGACGACCGTGTCGTTTTCCGTTTATGTCCGTTTTTGCCCACCATGCGTGGGCGATAAATGGAAGCTAGAATAGTACATTATACAGCGATCTCAGAATCAACAGCTGCTTGGAACTTACGCGTTTGGCGCCTCAAGTATTGCTGTGAATCAGTTTTCAGACGGTACAAATTGAGTGAATCTGCCGTCTATACTGTCAGTACGAGAGCTACTTCCTGTCCTTATGCGCATCATGCCGCTATTTGCTGCCCACCAAAATGGCGCCCTAGCAACAGTTGTTAAATGCAAATGACGTAAGATGATGTCAATGAAAACTCTCTATTGCTACTGGTGCAGCCATCTGTCCAAATCGGCATTATGATATGTCATCAAGTACGTATTAAAGGTCTCTAGGTATGCCTGTTCCCAGCCCCCCCATAAAACAGTTGGGGAAGGAAGTAACTCTGGATGTATGTTATTCACCATTATAAAACCACTAGACACAGCGTACATGTATACGCGTATACTTACTAGCCCCGCCCACCGACCCCACCCCCTTAGGTCAACCTTTCGTATCAAAGCCCAGGAGGATACGAGAAGTTGTTATGACTGAGGTCCAGATGGTCTATGCGCTCCAGCGCGCCCAAGTACTCCCGGGGTAGCTCGCTGAGGCCTCTGTATGCCAGGCTGGCCACACGGACATCGCCGTTCGCTTTGGCCATGACATCGTCGTAGTTTATATTATTGCGTCATGCATAAGCTCCGCGTTCCCATTTGCATATACGTATATGATAGTATCCGGAGAGTGGTTTCCGCAGGGAGGGGGGTAGCGGTATCTGCAATCATGCTGCAATCCACTTATATTAAGAGAATGGAAGTCGTTATGACTGAGGTCCAGATGGTCTATGCGCTCCAGCGCGCCCAAGTACTCCCGGGGCCCGGGTAGCTCGCTGAGGCCTCTGTATGCCAGGCTGGCCACACGGACATCGCCGTTCGCTTTGGCCATGACATCGTCGTAATTTTTCCAATGAATTATTGATCGTCAAGCCTGAAACATAAGCTCATCGCGTTGACCTAAATATTGCAATCCCATACGTATATGATAGTATCCGGAGAGTGGTTGACCGCATGGGACTGTTGGGGTAGCAGGTAATCTGCCAAATACATGCTGCAATGCCCTATTTGCAATGGTACAGTGCTCCTGACAAAGAGAGTAAAATGGTGTGATTATTGTATTTTGTTTGCATTTTGCATTACACTTTTCGATAAACCCAATTCATTACCACTAATAAACCAACTTAGCTGCTAGCCATATACTAAAGCATAAAACTACCTGACTCAGTATATACTCAATTAGTGAACACCTTTTTAGCATTTTTCTTCTGACCTTAAACTGAGCTAGCTATTACTTTATGCTCCATAGAAAGTCTTTTGAGGGTAGTAATTACAGCAACCTACTAAGTCCTGTACATTTGGCAGTAGGGCCTCAAAACTTTTTCAAAATAAATGGCATAATTTTTCCAATGAATATTGATCTTCAAGCCTGAAACATACTCATCTACTTGACCTAAATATTACCAATCCCATTTTTGCTCGTACTACAGTGGTTGACCCATGTGACTGTTGCGTTAGATCACAGTCGTCAGCGTTATGTTGCCAAACGTACAGCAATTTCGCTGCCCTTTTGAGTTCTTGTGCAATGCCATTCTCTGTGTTTTCAAGTTGTTTGCATGATGCCATTTCACTGTATAAATTTTTTTTTAGAGAAGAATCCTTCGTTGGAATGTTCTTGAGTGCCTATATGTCTCAGCTTAATTTCTTTATGAAGAAATTTTGGTATGCCTTCATCAAAGTCAGCTGATACTTGCCGGAATCATGTGATCATCACTTTAGTTGAATACCGGGTCATTTCGGACCTGTAGGTGTATCCAACCTCATGAAACTGGCGAGGCATCAGCAACATCCACTGCAGATGCCTACTACCATGGGACACTGTCAGGATGCTGGGGGGAGATGGAAATAGCTACTGCATAGTCAAAAAGAGTATGATTTCTACTTGAAGGTGCATGATATTCCATTATACACAAGAACATTATCACTATTGAATTCAGTAACCAGGTACGGTAGTCTATTATAAATGTACTGTGGCTGCATTTTCATTTCTAGGGGCCTAGCTATATAGCGACTTGAATAATAAATTAATATTGTGACTCGGTCTCAGGTGTGTCTGCTATTAATATTAAACACTACTGCTTACAGTTAATCTGGCAGGCTTTGGGATTAATATTTGAACCTGCGATTTTTTTTTGTCCGCAGTCAAATATTTGCCACATGTCACCTAAGTTCAGAAGGTCTCATCTGCAGCATTGTCCGGGAATATAAGGTAAAGAGCTTCAAAAAATGATCAATCATGGAGTCACACAAAAAAGGTAGCTAGCTACATGTATGTCTGTCAGCCTATTCCTACCATAATAGCTAGCTATTAACAAGAAAGACCTATACTGAGAAACTCAATTTGTCATACGAAGTACCTTAGATGCCACCATATTGTAGTTTATATGCTGTACATCCTCCATGTATTATAATATCAGTATGATTCCTGACTCAACAAAAGAAAGTAGGTCTGATAGGGATGTGTGAACCTATTGAGGTTCAGCTCTTGAGGTTCAACGCTTTACAGGTATAACCTATTGAGATTCAGCTCTCAGATGGTTAGGGTTTATAATGCTAAATTTGACACACGTTTGACGGATTGTCGAAATGGTGCGCTCGTTTGCAGACTGGGGTTCGGAGCGTTATCTCCCCAAGGTGATCAAGTCGGGGATCAGGCCCCCTGTACACATATTGATCTTCGACTTTCTACGACCTAGTAGCAAGAACGCCGGTTCTTTCTTCGGATCCCGAAGCTGAATGGACGACTGGGCACGTTGCGGTGCCCACCGTGATTCCCAGTCTCGCCTATCCAACGCTTCTGGGGCAGCCATACCTCTACAAGTATGTCTGACCCTGCAGGAGGGATGGGAAGCTCACTAGGCGTTTTTTTTTCTTAGGCCTGGGAAGAGTTATTTATACGTTTTGACTATCCAGGAGGGAGGGATGCTAGTTTTTTTTTCCAACTAGGCCTGGGAAGAATTGTTTATAAGTTTGACTATCCAGGAGGGAGGGATGCTAGTTATTGTTTTTTTCTCCAACTTAAGTTGTTTCTCTTTATAGAAATACCACGAATAGTCATCTCTCTATCAGTACTAAGCCTGGGAAGAATTATTTAACCGTCCAGGAGCTAGCTACAGGCTTCTTTTCCTCCCTCCAAGTGAAGTTGTTTAAAGAGAAACAACTTCGCTTGGAGGGGGAAAAGAATTGGTATTGAAATACCACAGATAGTAATCAATACTAAGCCTGGGAAAAACATTTTTAGAAGTTGGACCATCCAGGAGGGATCGGAGCCCGGCTAATTTTTTCCCCTCCAACTTAAGTTGTTTCTCTTATAGAAATACCACAAATAGTCATATATCTATCAGTAGTAAGCCTGGGAAGAATTGTTTGCCTGTCAAGGGGCTATAGCTATATATAGGCTTCTTTTTTTCTCTCCAATTCAGTTAAGTTGTTTCGAAATACCACAACATTTAATAGCCATCTATCTATCACTATAAGCCTGGGGAAATTTTTTCAAGTCTGACAGGCTGATGGCTACTGAATTATTCATTAGCTACAACCCGCTACACACACTGAATACTAACAAAATAGCTGGAATGGCAAGTTATTAGGAAAAACACGTCACTAGCAGTATAAGCCCTAGCTTGTGGTGGGTTTATGTTAAAGCTGAAACAGGCAAAACATGTACGGCAGGGTCCCAATAGCATAATACTTGCTAGTGTTAAGGAACCACGAAGACAAATTAAAGAGCAAATTAAATATTATGCAACACACAATATAGCACTATAATGGCAATTCCAGGTGTTCAGCAGACTCAAAGGAGCCATAGAGGGGTGGCGTTGAGGCAGTGAAGCGTTTAGAGAAGTAATTGTTCAACATGTTCACTTCCTCCAGCTCATTGTCTACACATGTACCATCAGGCTGGGTCATTGATAGTGTTGTGGCTGAATTCTTCCTAAAGAGCTTCATTGTTTCCAAAACCAGTTGTCTTCCAGTGTCCATTAGCTTTATTATTTTTGTTTCTTAATCTTATTACTGTTAGTATTAATACCGTTGTTAATTTGCTATTGCCTTTAGTCTTCCTTGCTTCCTTGGAGTTCAAACAACCTATGTCTTTGTTTTATTAACTGTAAAAAAAAACGCGAATAGCTATATAAACGTCTCCAATTAAACAAGAAACAGAAGAAAAAAGACTAGCAAATTTAATTTAGCATGTGCTGGTAATGTGATTAGAACTTCAAAGACTTAAAATGAAAAGTGGGGGCACATATCCCAAACTTTTATATTTTGAAACATTCATGGAAATACATTTTACAGAGTCGAAGATGTAAACAAAAATACAAGTCATGAATAATTTAACTTTATTTGCCGCTCCCTACAGATAATTATGTGGCACTGCACAAATAAAATTTATACAGCACTCAATATTACTTCTGGTCTGCTGGTGGTGGAACGACTGTATGTATTTGGTACTTTGACACAAAAACAAGAAAACATGCACATTTGCAGGGAAACGGACAATAATTTCAGTTCACAAGCAAAAAAGTATCAATTGTAATCAAAACGTCAAATCAAAATTTCTGCACACAAATCAGGGAAGATCTTGGACATAGTTTATGGGCACGATGCCACTCTCATCGCCATGGATACAGATCAGCCACTCCTCGTTAATTTGCTCTTTAACAATCATAACGTCCCCTTTGTTGAAAGATAATTCATCTGCATCTTCAGCCATATTCTTGTACAGTGCTCTGACTTTCCTGTGTGTGTGTGTGTGTGTGTGTGTGTATTGGCATATAAATGTGATATAATGCATCTTGTTCTTATTGAACAGCAACAAGTGGACATGTTGACAGATACAGACAGATGAACATACACAGACTAGCAGACAGACAGACAGACAGACAGATAGACAAAAAGACGAACAGACAGAGAGATAGAAATAACCGGGTAGACACCTCACCTTAAAGGCGGCTTGACTGAGGGCACCTGAGGCTGCGGTCTTTTGGGAGGTCCAGTAATTGCTCCACCAGCATTCAGACTGCAGAGAAGGGAGAAGGAAACACGTGGTGAAACGTATAAACATCTTCCAGTCAGACCCAATCCCCTGAGGTCCAGCTCACTGCGCTAGTGACAATGAACTTCTTTGTAGACCACGGGCAATTATGACATGTTGGACTCTGAGGATTTTATAAGCATCTGTGGTTTCTAGATGACGTACTATCCCATCCACTCATCTACAGAGAAGCACTTACATACGCTACTTAAGGTAAGGCGAGGCAATTTCGTGACAAATATTCGATGGGGTAATTCCGTGCTCGGTACTCGAAACTGACCGTTGCACTAACGGTTTGCAATGGAATTTTAGTATGTTATACAGGCAGAGACCCAGTGTCAACACTGGAAGTTTGGAGAGTGTAGCCATTCATCCCTCAAAATAACACAACGTTGAATTCGAAGTTTCCGAAATTAAACACCGTCCGAAATTACCCTGCCTTACCTTACTAACGAAACTGCTAGGGACGAGAGCACTGCATAAGCATAATGCAAGCATACATGCAGTTAATAAATTCCTAAAGAAAATTGTTAAAAAATCGGGTACGCGGTGACCCCAATGACGAAGCTACTTTTGCTATACGTACATTGATCATCGTCATGTTATCATCCTATAAAGAGTCAAATTTTAAGGAATCATCTTGTCACCCCTAATGGCACCTCTAGTAGATGGACGTTACTGCACTAACTACTAATTAACTAACTGTTGCCTGGAGATGACCAACTGGAGATGCAAGAAGTCTATAAAATTTGCTCCCAAATCTGCTGTTATGTACTCGCATACATGTTACATCATGGATAATAGAGCGCGTCTAATATCCATGGTTACATACCTTGAGGCAAGTCTCTTGAACCATGATTCCTTGGTGGTGGGGGGCACGGGAGAGCGTGAGGGTGAGCGCATCGGTGATGGTGATGGTGAGGGTGACGGTGAGGGTGAGAGTGAGGTTGTGGGTGGGGGTGGGGCTAGGTGCTGCTGCTGCTGCTCCTGGAGGGTTCGTAGTGCCTGAGGGGAGGGTGGTGTGTGTGTATGTGTGTTGTGAAGATTGAAACTGGAAATAGCACACATATATTATGCGAATAATGTACCAAGCCCACAGGCTAGCTAAAGTGAAACACACACGTGGGTCTTGGAATGAGGCGACAAAAATTCTGTAATTTAAGCACAGACAGAGTTGGTTCCCTTTCGCCAACTCTCAGCGGTCGACCGTACCAACACACCTGAACACCAGGCTGTTGCTTGCTGCTATCCGTCTCCTCCGGTTGCGCACTGGCCTCGACAGGAGTCTGCCACACAGCGCTGATGACATTGCCTGTCTTCTGCCCCGTGGCTGCGTGAGTCTTGATTACGACACTCGGCCGCAATGGAGCCTGGGGAGAGAGATGACAGCAGGGTTCGAGTAGCCTTAATTAAATTTTGATCATTGTTATGTTACTTTACCTAGCATACATGCTGTTTTTTTAACGTAATTTTCTTTATTTTGCCAAGCTATTTTTTACTTGTAGAGTATCATTTTATATTCTGTGTCTTTTTAAGGAACTGTTGTCGGATATTTGGAGCATAAGCGCATATGCGGTATGATGAACGTACAGACGTACGTACGCACAATAAAATTGTCCCACTATACACGCTAGTGTGGGGCTCGCTCAGGCTCGCTCCAATCACCCGTGTATATCATTGTTTCAGCCTTTTAATTAACTCTTTTCAATCCTATTAAGTAAGCTGTTTAACCATTTTCACTGCTCTTTTAACCCTTTAACTATATATGTCCAGTTGTGTCATGCTTGTTCAGTATGTAGTGTTTGTACTTTGGTGGGTGCATAGCTCTACTGATGCCCTTCAGTTTTCATGGGCACACACACGCACATACAGAAGCAGGGAATTACCTGCTTGGGCTGAGGCTGCGGTCCTTCAGTTCCATTTTGTTGAACACTTAGTGGAGCTTGGGCGTGTGTGTGCTGTGGTGTGTGTGTGTGTGTGTGCGTGTGTGTGTGGTTTGTGTGTATGTATGTGGTATGTGTGTGTGTGTGTGTGTGTGTGTGTGTGTGGCAGTAAAACTTAGCTAGCTTTGCTGGATCTTGCACTCGTACTCAGAGTTGCTGAAATATTTGGATAAATACACACACGTAAAGAACCTGCTTAATCTCGAAGTCAATGCTGAGGTCAAAGGGCAGGTATGCGATGGGCTCCACATCCAGTAGCATCTGTTGGTACAGTTTGCAGTATGCCCCTCCCTCTGAACCCTGGACCAGCAGTGATGAGGGAAGGTAGTGCTTGCGTAGTGTGTCTGAAAGGAGGGAGAGAGGGAAGAGAGGGGGAGGGACGGAGGGAGGGAGGGAGGGAGAGAGGGAAGGAGAGGGGGAGGGAGGGAGGGAGAGAGAGAGGGAAGGAGAGGGGGAGGGAGGGAGGGAGAGAGAGAGGGAAGGAGAGGGGGAGGGAGGGAGGGAGAGAGAGGGAAGGAGAGGGGGAGGGAGGGAGGGGGGGAGGGAGGGAAGGAGAGTGGGAGGGAAGGATGAAGGAAGGAGAGGGGGAAGGATGGAAAGGGGAAGGGAGGGAGGAGGGGGAGGAAGGGAGGGAAGCAGGGAGTGAGTGATGTTATGTGTTGTTCACTACAGCATTATGGGACCTGATTAAGGAGGTAAGTACTGTGTGATAAGTAGATGACTGGGCTGGACATCAGCGCTTACCTTTCTGCTTGGGAAGAGCTTCCAAAAGGCTGACGAGCATTCCCTTGGACATGGCGAGACAGACAAAGGTGCGGAATTTAATGTTGTTGTCTTTGAGTGTCTTCAGGGAGCTGATTGGTTGGAGGATCAGCTTGTCGAAGGCTAGGAAGACGAGGGGAGAGGTGTGGTTCCTTTGGGCTGGGGAGGATCGATCGAGATGGCAGGTATAGGAGGTGTGTGTGTGTGGTGTGTGTATGTGTGTGGTGGGTGTGTATGTGTGTGCAGTGTGCATGTAAATACATAATTATAAAACATTAGAGCACAAGCTGACAAGTGGGCGTGTGTGCGTACGTGTGTGTTCTTGTGTTTAAGATGATGTCATAAACAATGACATGTACACACAGTCACATGACCACATAAACCCCACCCACCTTCATGGCAGAAGGCCACAGCGACCTTCCAGATGTCGTCTTGGACCAGCCCCCCTAGCCGTGAGGGTTTCAGTCCATCACACAAGAGACTGGCGATGGCGGAACAGAACCGCCCTCGGATCATGTTCCCCATCGCAAGGTTGGTCATGTCGGAGCCAATCCGCTTCTTCTCTTCGTTGTCTCTGGTACGCTCGAACTGTGTGAGAATTTGCTGTGCTGCCGTCCCGATCTCGGTCACGATCAGCTTCTTCTGGGTGTACAGGCTGACCTGGAGTTCTGAGCTCTCACTGCGTTTGTGAGTGTGTGTGTGTGCATGTGCATGTATGTGCGTACATGTATGTGCATTATCCACTGGATAGTGTCCTTACCATTCAAGGAATACATAATATAGTGTCCGTACCAAGTTCCTTCCCAATAGGCATACTTTTTTCACGAGAGACAATTTTTGTTATAGTCACAATTGAATCCCCGATTGCGAAATTTTAATACTTATGGTGTTACGTATGTATGTATGTATATATGTATGTATGTATGTATGTATGTATGTCTGTTTGTATGTATGTATATCGTATGTATGTATGTATGTATGTATGCATGCATGCACACTATGTAGTGTGTGATCTGCGTGCATCAGACAGGATTTCACGAAAATTTAGTTCTGTGAAAAAAGCACACCTACGGTAGATGCTCACACACTTGTAGTACACTCCATACCTGCCATCTTTGTCATCAAAGCTCTGAGATCGCTCAGTGCTGTCCACTTCAGAGCGTAATTCGTCGACAGAGGGGGTAGGGGTGGGGGGAGGCAGGACGTGCCAACGCTTGTGGGTGTGGTTATAGATGACCCTAGCCCCCCCGGCCAATGGGAAGCTCTCCGTATGGTCCTCGCACTCCAGCGGAAGAGGATCGTGAAAGTTACAGCCTTCCTGCAGTCGCCATTTTCCTCTGTCGTTCCTCAGGCACACACCAGAGAGGGAGATCAAGTCCATCGGTCTAGACTCGACGGAGCCGGTAGCCGTTGCCGAGGCTTGGAGGAGAATCACTTTCAGTAGGCTTGGGGAGTGTACCTAATTATGGAAGAGCATTTCAAAATTACCGTTTGCAGTGTCAACTGCTTCGTAGTGATTCTTAAAACTTACCTCAATTGGAGCCAGGGGTTTGGCAGCAGACGGGGAGCCAATGTCTGCGGAGGGGGTGGGTGTGGTCTTGGCTAGCCGAGAGAAGTCGATGACCATCGGGCGGTGCAACTCCTCTGAAGGCTGGACAGTTTCCTTTTCTGACTCTGTGAAGCAGGGGAGAGGGGGGGAGGGGGAGGGGGGAGGGGTAGTCAGCATCTACGTGGTAACATTTGGTTTCCCAAAAGGTTCTTAGGATTCCCAGTTCTATACTGAAAAAGGTTTTTGGGTTTCCCAAAAAGGTTCTTAGGTTTCCCCCAAAAAGGTTCGTGGGTTTCCCATGCAGTCCTATACTGAAAAGGGTTCTTGGGTTTCCCAAAAAGGTTCTTAGGTTTCCATTATAGGTTTCCCAGTCCTATACGTACTAAAAAAAGTTCTTCCAAAAAGGTTCTTAGGTTTCCCTTATAGGTTTCCGAGTCCTATACTGAAAAAAGTTTTTGGGTTTCCAAAAAAGGTTTTGGGTTTCCCAAAAAAGGTTCTTAGGATTCCCTTATAGCTTTCCCAGTCAATTTTTTTCAAAAAGGTTCTTAGGTTTTCCTTATAGCTTTCCCAGTCCTATGCTGAAAAAGGTTCTTAGGTTTCCCAAAAAGGTTCTTGGGTTTCCATTATAGGTTTCCGAGTCCTATACTGAAAAAGGTTTTTGCAAAAAGGTTCTTAGGTAAAAAGATTCTTGGGTTTCCCAGTCCTATACTGAAAAAGGTTCTTGGGTTTCCCAAAAAGGTGTTTAGGTTTCCCAGTCCTATTCTGAAAAAGATTTTTGGGTGTCCCAAAAAGGTTCTTAGGTTTCCCTATGGGTTTCGCAGTCCTATACTGAAAAAGGTTCTTGGGTTTCCCAAAAAGGTTCTGGGTTTCCCATGCAGTCCTATACTGAAAAAGGTTCTTGTAAAAAGGTTCTTAGGTTTCCCAGTCCTATGCTGAAAAAGCGCTTTTTTACAACATGCGGGGAAAAAAGCTGGGAGTGGAGACTGGGAACGAGGCTAGTTTGAACTCATGCACACACACAACACAGCCACTGAGTACACAAGCAAATTTCACAGCCACACAAGCCAAAAAATGATGGATCAAAACCTTTTTGTTCCTCCGTCTTCGTCCCGCTACCCTCCTCCTCTGCAGCCTTCCCCTCCTTGTTCACCGCCTGGTACTTGGAGGTGAGGGTGTCCACCGCCTTGAAGTTCTTGGAGTTCAGTTCCTCCTGCTGCTCTTGGAAGCTACGACTGAAGAGTTTCTCGAAGCGTTCGTCGTCGTCCTCAGTGGGCTTGGACGGGCTTTTGGCTTGAAACATCATTTCTGATGGCGGAGAGGGAAATTTGGACATAGCAAAAGTAGCTGCTTTATTTAAGGCGTTCTGCTCCAACGGTAGAAATGCTGGGCTGGACTTTACAGGGTAAGCCCCTCTTTCTAGCAACACATGTCCATAAATTATAATAGACCTTTATCCAATGGGGGTAAAGTAGGCAATAAATGGAGAAAATACATGAAAACACGTGTTTTGATGTAGTTTTCTTACAGGAAAACATCAGAACATGCTTGTTTCCTTGTATTTTCTTGTGCTTCCATGGAATGCAGCACTTTCACCCCCCATTACATCATAATGGATAAAGGTCTATTACACAACTGCCCACATGGAATCTATTGTGTAAACAGAACCTCACAACAGTACCACCTTTAATAGCTTATACCCAAATGCTCTCCTTAAAGAAGCGCTAGTGAATTAAATGTGAGGGGGATCTTACCTGGTGTGAGATTGGACGGGCCTGGAGAGGTCACGCCAAAAGCTGAACTCCGACTCCGGGAGCTGTCAGCTTTCAGATCTGTGATAGTGAATATCAAGTGTGTGCTCACATGCATGTAACTGCACGTGCTACATGTGGTCCAAGCTACCTACCTCCATGCGTGCATGTTACAAGAGCCAAGTTACACGTACATATATGGGTTGTTGGAAGTAGACCTTATATGGAAATGAATGGCCAGCCATGTATGTAGTGGTTAACTTGACAGCAAATCCATGGCATGTACTAAAAATTGTCGCAACAAGTGTTTTTTGAATATCAGCGATAGCGGTGGGAAGTTCTTCATCAACAGAAGAACCGATCCCTCCCTCCCTCCCCTCCCTCCCTCATCACTCATCACTCCACTCACCCTCTACAATGGCCGACCCCTGTCCAGATTTCTTCTTAACGAGGGTGGCGTGGTTCCTGGTCCTGGCGTTCCCCGGGGGGCTGGATGATTTCTTCTCCGGGGACCCAGACAAACGTTTCTTCTGTTCCCCACTGAGGACAATGGTAGGCCCCTTTCCTGTTGATTCAATCAGAGAGCCGCCACGCCTTGAAGCTTCACAGACTGTTAGCATGTAAAAAAAAGGTGGCGATGAATTTTTGACTCAAAAAAATTAGTATTCTGTTTCTTGAAAATTAGTCGGTAGGTCTGTAAAAAATATTGGCTTGTTCTTGTCAAAATGATTTGTCTTGGCATAGCTGGAGAAATAGTGTCCCTACACCTGCAGAGCAGTAATGCTAGCACCCTTGTGAGGAAATCGTAGTTATAAAAATTGCCAACTTAAAACCAACCTGTGGTGTTATTCCGTAGTACCGTGGATACTTCTGAAATACTAGCCTCGTTCCCAGTCTCCACTCCCAGTCTCCACTCCCAGGTGGTTTTTGTTTGCATGTATGTTTTTACTACGTACATGTGGAAAAAAGCTGGAAGCGGAGACTGGGGTATGTGGCTACTATAAATATAAAACTGCAGACACGTCTGTAGTACATTTCCCAGTGTGGTATTTGGATCAGTATCACTCGTGGTGTACTCAGGAAGGCAAACAACACTCGGCTACCTCGTGCCACGGCGGACTATCACTTTCACTTCCTTGGAGTACATTACTTGTGCTCTTAACCCATAGCTATTACCTATTCAAACAGACGTGGATATTTTATTTGTTAATGAAACCAAACCTGTGGCCATGCTGGCTCTCTTTCCGGTTCTCGTGGCACCCTTACGCATGAGGGGAGAGTTGGAGCCACTTTTGGGCTCCTCTGGGAGTCTGCGTGGGCTGCGAGAGCGGCTACGGGGCTGGGGGGGGGGGAGGGAAGGAGGGAGGGAGGGGAGGAGGGAGGGAGGGAGGGAGGGAGGGAAGGAGGGAGGGAGAGAGGAAGGGAGGGAGGGAGGGAGGGAGGGAAGGAGGGAGGGAGAGAGGGAAGGAGGGAGGAAGGGAAGGAGGGAGGGAGAGAGGAAGGAGGAAGGGAAGGAGGGAGGGAAGGAGGGAGAGAGGAAGGGAAGGAGGGAGTAGGGAGGGAAGGAGGAAGGGAGGGAGGGAGGGAGGGAAGGAGGGAGGAAGGGAAGGAGGGAGGAGGGAGGGAGAGAGGAAGGAGAAAGGGAAGGAGGGAGGGAAGGAGGGAGAGAGGAAGGGAAGGAGGGAGTAGGGAGGGAAGGAGGAAGGGAAGGAGGGAGGGAGGGAAGGAGGGAAGGAGGGAGGGAAACAAGTGGAGTTTGTCATTCACTCATCTTCGTACTGAGAGAATTCACAAGTAAATCTATCAGAAGCCTACTGTATGACTATTTAACCCTTTTACCAGCAGTTTCCCACTTCCACAAGGCTCATACATATATGAACATATATGGTGACTTTTATATTAGGTTCTAATATAAAGTATACATATTCTGTATGGCTCCAAAGTGGCCTATACCGGGTTAAGTTTGTGGCATTATACGCTGGTGCTGAGGTTAGAGTGGGCGAGTGTGCAGGGGAGGTGAAAGGGTTAAGTTAGTGGCATTATACTCACAGCTGGTGCTGAGGTTAGAGTGGGGGAGTGTACAGGGGATGTGAAAGGTGACTTTTGTAGCTTCTCCAGATCAGCAGGTGTGGTGGAGCTGACCCTTTTTCGCTGGGAGAGGGGTGAGGACTCTCTATGGATGGCGGATGATCGTGGGCGCAGGGGAAGGCTGTTGGAGATGGCAGAGGCTGGGACTGAGGCGGTACGGTCTGTGGCGAGGACAAGAAAGGATAAGTCTCATACCCAAACCACTTCTTTTGTCCAATGCTCAGGATACTTCTCTGTCTCATGCCCAGACTATGCTGTCATCTGATTTAGACTCTTCCATTCCCTAATTCCCCGTGATCCCAATCTACACTGCCGGGTTACAGATACGCAAAGAAAACGACAACCACACAGATGTTAGCCTTGCTCCCAGGCCCACGTGTGTGTTTCACTTTAGTGTAGCTGTGGGCCTGGTACATTTTCTCACGTGCGTGACGCGCAGGGTAGAAGGGTGGTAGAAGGGTGAATTTTTGCGTGGGCAAGGACAGCTGCAGTTCTCAGACAACGAAGGAAGGCAGTGAATCTATACTTCTCGTAACTACTCATCGGAACCCGTTTGTACCACAGACCAAGCGCTGCAACAATGCAACCGTCTTTCGAGCGCTCCCTGTCCATGCGCAATTAAGTACGTTAAATTAAGTGAGAAAATGTACCAGGCTCTCAAGTAGCAAGGCACACGAGAGCCTGGGGACGAGGCTACACACACAAATGTAGAAACATAAATCGACACAAACTGTGTCAGTGCTTCTCACTTTGTCTGCCTAGGTGGACGGAAACATTAATGGCTTCCTCAAAGCCTCTACCGTCACTGCTTGGCTCACTGTGTCGCTGCTTCGGGCTGACGTCTATGGTGCCAGTGTGGGAGAAAGAAAGAAATGATGTAATAGTGATGTAATACTTGGAGAAATCTAGGACAGTGTAGCTATAGCCGGCTCTCCCCCATGGGTATCAGACTGTGACCCAAGATCTGGGTATGAGACTGTGTCCCAAGATCTGGGTATGAGACTGTCTGTCTGTCCAACCTGTGGATTGAGAATCAGTGATATTAATCCAGGACTCTTCCATCTCATGCACCGTCTCTTGGGGTGCACCAACTGCAGTCTTCTTCTTGATGAGCATGTCCAGAGCCTTGGATTGGGCCTCCTCTTCCTGTGGGAGGGGCAATACTCCATATATGGTATACCATTAAAGTTAATTAAAGTCTCGGTCATACCTGTTCTTCCAGAATCCGCTGTTCGTCTGCTCTCCCTCGTGGAGCAGGCCTGTGGACAGTTTTGAACCTGAGGCGGGTGGTAGCCCTGCCTCCTCCCAGAGCCTTGTTCTTTATCACCAGTCGGCCTGTGTGGAGGGTGAGGGGTGAGGGTGAAGGATGAGATGAGAGTGACGTGAGGGGTGAGGGTGTAACGAGGAGTGAGGGTGAAGGATGAGGTGAGAGTGACAGTGAGAGTGAGGGGTGAGGGGGTGTGACGAGGGGCAAGGGTGAAGGACGAGATGAGGGGTGGGATATTGCACTTTCGTATCCCTAGCAGTTTAATAATTCTTACATGTAGCAGTTAATGAACATCACATTTCCTGCCCAAACACATACCCCTCCCCCCGGCCCCTCCCCTCACTCTCCCTGACACACACCTACTCACCGACAGGCAGCCGAGCGATGTGGCCGCTGGTGTCCACACTGAACAGCACCTCACACGGACACTCTGCAACACTGAAAATGTGCTCCTCATCCTTGCTCTTCAGGAACAGCCCCCTGGGGCGGAGGAAACCAGGGCAAAGGGTCTTCAGGACCTCCCCCTCACATCCCACTACTATCTCACCCACACCCCTCCCTTGTTTATCCAGCAGTCTGAGTAGTCTCATGCCCAGATGTTCACCCCCCCCCCTCCAATGGGACCCAGTCCATAATTTCTATGCTACGTGTTCATTGTAGTTATGTATTTGTTGGCCACACCTTAATATCTTATTACATCTTGCACTAATTATTAATGTTACTTAACCAGCTTTACCTGTTGGCCACACCCTTGATGTCCAGCTGCACACTGATGTCTCTGTGCTCAATCACCTCAATAGCAGAGATGTTGGAGGGGACAGCAGTCGAGTCAAAGTCTCGAGCATTGAAGAACACAACTAAGACCTGGGTGTGTATGTGTGCATGTGGGGGGAGTGCATGTAGCGGGTAGTGTATGTATGTGTATGGGATGTGCATGTGTGTGTGTGTGTGTGTGTGTGTGTGCACATTCAACCATTGAGGCTACACACAAAAGACAAAACCGAATATGTGCTTGCAATGAATACTTGCATGTATATGTAAGCTCTGGGTTAGTCAAAAACTTCTTCATACAGGCTCTGTGTGCCCAAGATCACATGATACTATACTCACTTAGATACATGTGATCGCTTGTTTGAAGTCATGTGACTCACCCTGTGGGAGGGGTCAAGAGCATAGAACTTGTTTTTCTTGCTCTGGTGGAGAGCCAGCTGGTCCTTGGGGTCCAGCAGCATGTCTGAGGAGAGAGGGGGGCATCACATGACAGTAATGCACATGTAATAACCCTGCCTTCCACATTCAGAAGTAATAGTATGAGCTATTCTAACCCAGCAGAAATTCAACAGCTACTTCTGGCAGCTGGCTGGTAACTAGCCTCGTCACGGCCTGGGAATGAGGCTAGCTGGTATATAACCTCCCGTCGGGTGCGCACTCAGCTGGTACTAAGATTGCTCTCCTTCCCTATGATAACAAAATCTACCAGGCTCTCATCTATCAATACACCCATTCTTTGAGGGAACAAGATGGTCAGCATGTACTTACATGCAGAGGTTTGAAAGTTGGCTCAGTTACGCAAATAAGTTTAAATGAGGGCAAGCCCGTAAACATTCTGGTTATGATGTTTCGAAACGCGCATGATCACAAAACGTACGTGATGTATACCAATGAAATCTCGAAATTTGAGATTTTAATCGTTACTTATTCGTACCTAGGTTTGTCTGCAGGAAGGAGCAAATGGGCAGTGGCTCTCAAGGGCTTAATTAGGTTAGGCTGTCTGGAACAAAGGCTAACAGTTTACACAGTTACAACTAAACACTTCCCATTTGCCTACATTTATGGATAATCAACTTGCAAACTTGGTTCCTGCCCTCAGGCTGTGGTCACATGACTCACCATCGCCGTTGACGTCCACCAGCCACAGCTGGGCCGCAGAGGAGGTAAGCTTGTCCTTCACTTTCTCCAGCAGGTCGGAAGCCGTTCCGGTAGACGGCAGTTTCACCGTGACCTTTGACCCATCAGCAAAGTGCACTACAATAGGGATACTGTGTGGAAGGAGAACGCTATGTGCTACTACTGCCACACAAATTAGCTAATACACAACACACAGCAACCAAATACCACACCAACTAAAAATACAGTAAGTGGTCACTAGCACCTATTAACAATAATTATACCTACTAATTCCAAAGAGATGTCCATGCCATACCTTTAACATACACAAATATTACAGATGTACGCTGTTGATGATGAAGGCTAACTCCAGCAAACTTCACAAGAAGACACATCTTCACACATGCTCAGTAGCTGTAGTGTGACACTCACCTCTTAATCGGCTCCACCTCTACACTAGAGGTTACGTGACCATCCTCATTCAAGGAGTACTCTCCCAGAAGTACCTGCAAGTCACATGACATCACATGACATCACAAGATAATCATACAAACCCAGCTTGTGGTACAATCAAAAGAAGGTAATGTGATGAACATTGTAGATCACATGTAAGTCACATGACCAGCATACATAAGTCACATGCTAATATATTATATAACACACAAATCACATGACTTACATCCTCGTCTAGCTCCTCTTCACTAAGGATCCTCTCCAGCAGTTTTCTCTCCTGCTCGTCCGAGAGGACGGTCTCCCTCACCTCCATCTTGGCCCAGTAAGCCTTGATGTAGCGCAGGGCATGCACCCAGTACCGCATGTCCTCTGGGGACTGCGGTGGGGGAATATACTTGAAGTATACTAGATTGCCTATACAATAACATAATTCAAATTTGTGCGCATCCCAAACATTCCTTTTTTTTGGAGCTTCCATACTACCACAGTATTAAAATAGTATTCAAACATAACCACCAATATACACATAATATACTGACCTCTGTGAGCAGTTTGAACATTTGCTGTAGCTTCCATACTACCACAGTATTGGAATAGTAGTCAAACATAACCACCAGTATACACATAATATACTGACCTCTGTGAGCAGGTTGAAGGTCTGCTGTTGTTGGGTGATGGGGTGGAAAGAGACGATGGAGAAGCCACAGTTGAGGTGATATTTCTTGGGCACGCCATCAAAGACCACCTCAGTAATCTCAGTCACCTGGAATAAATATCACAAAATGAAGCAAGCACTTTGGCATCCTTTTAAAGTGCCCTCTGCCAGTAATAACAGCCACTTATGTAAAGCCAGGCAAGTGCTTCGGGGGGAGATACACTAGATGCACGTGGCATGGAATCGTGGCATTTGCTGGCCTGCTCCTCAGACATGCAAGGTATTAACTAGCCTCACACCCAGCGCCGGAAAATCCAACACCGTGTGTGAAGCTAAGTACTTACCTGCTCCCTAAGGCCAGGTTTTTAGGACTTCTTCTCGGGTCACAGGCTAAGGTTTTCATAGTACCTAGCTGACAAAGAGCTTTGCTTACTGAATTTCCTGAGTAAAGTACAGACAGCTGTTCAAGCATACAGCAGCATACATGTAGGGATAAAACTAGGAGTTTGGGTTTTTCCTGCACTCTGTGAGTCGCATAGTGTAGTAGGAGAACACAGTTTGTCCCCCATAGTAATATTGGGAATAAACAGTGCATAGTAGAGGGACATTTGTACTCTGTAGCAATATAATGAACAAACAGGGTATGATGGCGCCTACTACAAGAGACAATTAGCGTAGGGGTATGTATTTCATGCTATGTAAGTATGCTACAACAGTACCATTGCAATTCGCTGATGCATGTTTCATTAGCAAAGATCACGGTGGTATGTTTTGTTTCTGAAGTGTTCCGGTAGATGTGGCTAGCTCAATGAGCTGTGGGCGCTCACACCGAACAATTGTTTACGGAAGATCAAATAGAAACTAAAATCTGCAGAGTGAAGTCAGGCTGTGTATACAACTCATCGGGTGAGTTTCCACAAATTCTCTTGTCCATTCGCAAACTGAGACAGTTCCTACTATTCCCAGTGGGTCAAATACACGTAGCTAACTGTTGGGCCACCCAAACCATGTCGCCACTTTAGCATTGAGTCAGCACTTACCTGATTAGCCTCGTTCCCAGTCTTTCGAGGGGGGTGTGTGGCCTGGGTACGAGGCTATTATCTGATACACTGCAAGCAACAAAACCGGATTTGAACTACAATGGAGTATCACAATAACGACACTTTAGTCTACCAACCCGACCCCACCTGGTCAGCCCACTCCAACTCCATGCGCGGACACATGTATCAAATCCCAAATGTGCATACATAAAACGCCATACTCACTCCTTGCTGAAATCTGATTATCTGCATGCTAACTGTTTACACACAGATGTGTATCGGTACAGAGTAGGGTCAACACTGGGCTATATATGTACTCACTTGGGACATCCTCACAAAGGCAACGGGCTCCTTGTTCTGTTTGTAGTCTTCTCGCTTCCTGAAGAACTGTAGCTTGTCTCGAAGAACCTGTGTGTGTGTGTGCGTATGCGTGTGTGTATGTGTGTGTATGTGCGTGTGTGTATGTGCGTGTGTGTGTGCGTGCGTGTCGTGTAAACAGGGTTTTGCTCAGGATAGTGATAGTGTTGACATTACATAGCAAGGACAAAGTTGTGTAGTTTCTTGAGGCTCACAGTGAGGTAAATAAAGTGCAGCATACTCTGCACTCGGAGTAAAATTACCTTACGCTTCCATAGCAAGGGAATGATGTACTCTGGGAACAAGGTCTCCATATGCATATCAGGGGTTCATACAGGATTTTGAGGTTGGGGGGGGGGGAAATTCCAAAGTTTGGCGTTGACGTGGAGGATGTGCTTTAGCATTAGGGGGGTCTGGAAAAATAGATGCTCTGAGATTGATTCTGAGGCATTCTGGAGGTACTTATAGAGGGGAAAAATAGCTATGGGGGGATATCCCCCCTGTGTGAACCCCTACATGTGTAGACTGGAATGGGGTTTCTATGAGGCCTGGAAAATGAGGTTTCCAAATGCTCTAGGAACAGGTTTCGAATGAGGCTTCCATGTGATATGGGATATAAAGAGAGTGATGTAATTATTTGCCGGGGCTTTCCTTCGAGGTTGTACACTAGCCCTGAAGGAGACATCCCCACTGCAGCTACGTGGCATGCAGAAACAGCAGCAGAGCTTGCAAAAATTGGCGGGTGAAATACTCTAGGTCAAACAGTCCGAAATGTAATGGCAAGCCTGCCACTCAAGTTGAGGCATTTTCTGCTACGCATGCCCTGGTTCCCATGCCAACCGAGAACATGCATCTACTCTAATTGTCCCCCCCTCCCCCCCCCACTCAGGTTAGGGCCGGGAAACAGCATTACTTTCACAAACGCTGCAGAGGTGTAACGGGCCGACACTTCTGATCACTCTCTTGGAATGAGATTACACACATATACACGCATATATATGTTACTAGGTGTACATTTGAAATGCAAGGAGCCTCGCGGTAGCGAGAATGTCAGGGCGGATTCTGGGCGGGGCGAAAATAATGTCACAAAATTGCGCTATACGCATACGTCATTGCGAGCGCTAGCCAGCCGGCCTATAACCGAGGATCGATCAGTCATAGCTACTACCGGAGAGCTAGCCAGCCGGCCTATAACCGAGGATCGATCAGTCATAGCTACTACCGGAGAGCGGAGAAACGACCTGTGACCAAGTAGCTAGTAGTACGGGAGAGTGGACACGTTAGTAGCTATTGCTCGACTCGTGCCGCCCGACTCCAGCACTCATATCTCTACTTGTACATAGGCTACACAAACTGTACTAACCTGGGAGCTGCAGTAAGCCTCTCTTCGAGAAATGATGTGGTAGACTTGTCCATATCGATGACTCTTCGCGCACTACAGCTTCGAAAACGGCGTCCACAAAACAGTAAGAGATGCCATTTTGAATCCCGGGGGGCCCCCAGGGGCCCAAAGCGTGACGGACATATATATATATATATATATACATACAAACGTGGGCTGACTATGCATCGCGATTAGTTGCCTCGCTACCGCAAATACCATACTTAAGCACTTGTGTGTAAATTGGCCCTGATAGGGTTTGCTTATGCAATCAAGCCACTTTATAAAGGTGGGTGGTGAGCACTAAATGGTAACTGTATGGCCTCTGTTGAAGCAGCCCTGTTCCAAATTCTGCCCTGAGACTACATTGCTACTCCACAAATGGAAGACAAGAAGGGGTTCGCTGTTTTCATTTCCTACAGGGCAGCTTGCATTCACAAGGGATGTGATGTCATCGAAGCCATGCATAGGCAGGATATTCAAAAAGCACACAACATAACGAGGAAGCCAGAACTCACTTACCCAGGCCTTCCCACATGAGCAAGTGTAACTTTGCTCACTTGTGTGAGGAAGGCCTGGGAACAAGGCCAGGGTAAGGCAACACACAACTTGTATGACCTACATAACATTATTCAACTTGCGCACACGCTCATTTTACTGCGGGACAGACCCAGGTGTAGGCCTAGGCGTAGCTACACCACTGTGCTGCAGTAGAGTACCCTGGTTTGAGGTTAGCCTTGACAGTGACCCCAGCTCTTTCGCTAAGCTGCCTGTATAACGACTTACAATGAAGTAGAATTTCGTCCATCCCTTCTTGCCCAGCATACCCTTAGTGTTCTGTTTCAGCAGCTCACCCTCCACGTGGGGAGGAGCCTTGTTCTGCGGGGGGAAGAATGGTATACAATACGTTAGTCTCGTTCTCAGGATCTCCCCGTTAAATAATTGGAAGAGCCTGGTACCTTTTCTCATGCGACTTATATGTAATTATGAGATTTAAAACCTTGTAAAAAGTAGCATGGGTAAACGATAGCCTACGTACTGTCAAGGGTACTGTCAAGGGCTCTATCGTAAGAATACACCACATATTGCAGCTGCCCATACAGACAATAGAAATTCAGGTGGACTGGTAAAAGACAGCTGCATTTCTCTATCTTTCTCTATAGTGTAAGAATACATCATATATTGCAGCTGCCTATACAGACAGTAGAAAGATTAAAAGACAGCTGCATTTCTCTAGCTTTCGCTGGTGATACTACTTCCATGCTCAGTCTGCAGTGCCATTGGGCCTTAAAGGTTAGCTACATGAAGCATTGATTCGCTGCCTTCCCTTGTTGTCGGAGAACTACAATTGTGCTCGCTTACACAGAATTAAGTCCTTTCTACTCCCTCTCTAACCTGAACATCACTCACATGAGAAAAGATACCGTCTCTCCCCCATTTCTGGGAGAGACTGGAGACCAGGCTTAGGTACATGCAGGGACAAGACATAGTTATTGCTCATGGCTTCAAATTACGACTGCGATGCTCCTCTCCTTCTTATTAGCAAGTGTCTATGCCATAGTTAATGAAGTCACTTTATCTTTTTTAGTACTGCTCAAAAAGAAGGGCAACAGTATATCATGTAGGCATGGTTAACTTGTTCCCAGATGATAGATGCAGAAGAGGTTTTAAACCTTGTAAACACTAGACTACTGTCATCCAATAAGGGCTCTAACGTGTAAGAATACACCACATATATTTGCAGTTGCCCATACAGACAAGAAATTCAGGTGGACTTCTAGGTCGCTGAAGTTGGCTGCCAACGGTTTCGGGAGGCAAAAAAAAACAAGATATGCGGGAGTTATACTTATATAATATTAGTGCAAACACAGCTGCTCCACTGCAGTATATACTTATGGTGAAAACTGGACTAGCACACATACATACCAAATCCGGTTCAATTTCCAGCTCGGAGGCAGCCATTTCCTAGCGAGCCCCTTCCTTCCGCAGCCGCAGCAAGCAGACGTAGGCCTATGCCACAAAGAGAGACCAAACCAACTGTAAAACAATGCCGTTTACAGAGGGCAAACTAGCGCTGTTTAGCTGTATCACTATTATGGTTTGTGTGGTCACTCCGCCAACTCAGCTGGTATAAATGCCCCGCCTCTTTCCCCCCAGTGCGTGCATTGGTACATGGTCACGAGATTGATCATGTGCCAGCTAATGACATCATATATAAATTCAACTGGCAAGCGGGAAGGAGGGTCTCAACACAAAAGCTTGATTCTAGAAGATTTAGGTAAGTACATGAAGTAGCTAGCAATTTTTGCTGTTCCTGAGGCTAGAGCTATAAGGCAATTTAAACAGGAGTGGACTTGTGCAGGCTCCAAGGGAATAGTCTCGCGGGCCAGACTTTGAGTCTGGCCTGTGAGACTAGCAAGAGAGTTGGAGTACATTGTAGGTCATTGCGCCGTACAAACCTTTTCTGTTTAATGTTTAGACTAGTCTTGCAGGCCGACACACTGTGAGTGACAAGATAAAGTTAGATGGAAGCCACACCCCTAACCCTAATAAAATACTTGTAGAGGTTCTATGTTTGACGTCATGACCATATCACAACTGGATAACTTTCCATTTATTCCCATTTCATTAGCGGCCAAAGAGTGGTAGGTTCTACAGTGATTACTTACGCTTTCAGTATATCAACTGTTACTATCAAGTGGTTGTTAGATAGCCTTGTTCCCAGGGCCCGCTGGTAAGGCATCCATAGCTCAGGGGTTGATCAAAATTTGTAGGACCACCTTATTTTGAGATTTCACTGTATCTATGTTTGGTGCTTCACAGTGGATGTGCTACGACTGATGCAGATGTTGCAATGAGCCTGAGTCTGAGGTCAGAGTTTACTCAGGAGAAGGGTCGCCGACGGCGACGGAGGGAGGTGACAGAAGAACAGAAACAGGAGATCCAGGAGGCATTCAACCTCTTTGACACCGACAAAGACCAGGCCATTGACTACCATGAACTAAAGGTACACTTGCATATGCATGATTAGAATCGATGAGTCTGTCCATGTGCATACATCAAGTGTGTGTGGAGAAAAATCGCTCCACACCCAGATTTTATCTCGCAGCCGTGGAGAAAAATCGCTCCCCGATTTTTCTCCACAGCTGCAAGATAAAATCTGGGCGTGGAAGGCCTGGGTACGAGGTTGGAAGGAGGGAGGGAGGAGGAAGGGAGAGAGGGAGGGAGCTCATTACCTCTGCCTTGTATCCTGTCCTGCACTTGTCCATATAGGTGGCCATTAGGGCTCTGGGCTTTGAGGTAAAGAAGGCTGATGTCTTGAAGATTCTCAAAGACTATGACAGAGATGGCAGTGGCAAGATATCTTTTCAAGACTTCTCGGAAGTCAGTAAGTTAAGTCTACACGTAGGAATGAGGGGGGAGCAGAGTCTCAGACAGCCTAGAGGGTGTGGCTCTGCATAATTATTGCACATCTTTCCCACCCCAACCAAAAAATCCCGTATGAAACTCACACAAACACACACACACACACACACCAGTGACAGACTGGATGCTACAGAGAGACCCCAAGGAGGAGATCCTGAAGGCCTTTAGACTGTTTGACGATGACAGCACGGGCAAGATTAGCGTGAGAAACCTGAGAAGGGTAGCCAGAGAGCTCGGAGAGAATATGTCCGAGGATGAGCTCAGAGCAATGATCGAGGAGTTTGACACGGACAACGATGGAGAAAGTGAGAGAACACCTACATGTACCAATAAAAAAATTTTTTTACTCACCTAGTTATTCAATCACCCACTTTTTTGAAAATGTGAGATTACTGTTCAACTGTTTAACTTAAGAAGCAGGAATCTATAACGTAACAGATAATGTTATTAGTCTGTAGCTGGGAGTCCTTACCTTCATACTTCACCATTTACTAGCACTAATGCATATTTGACCATCTCAACATGACAGAGCTTAAAGATTGCAATCTCTTCTTTCTATGCTGCAGTCAGTCAAGAGGACTTTCTTGCAATAATGACCGGTGATACATAGCAGAGAGAGAGAGAGAGAGAGAGATACCAACTATTTATTAATGTAGAGTACCTTATTTTCAGGCATGACATCACTTTCATCACACTGTACATGTAATTACATAATTTGCACTTTTGCAGGTGTATATTTACAGTAAGCTTAGCAGGTGTAATGTTATTTCCTTGTGCTCTCGAAGCGGAGTTGTATAGCAATAGCTAGGTAGAGAAACATGCGGGTTTTGTGGCTCACAGTTCTGCTGCTTCGTCAAGTCTGCAGCGGCTCTCCACCTCCGCCGATCTTCCTGGCCGCATTCCTCCCAACTGACGCGCAAGACGACGCCCTCACCAGGACGAGACTGGGACTCTATCCCCAGCTAGCCGCCGAGATGGCGGTGGAGCACGTCAACGAAAGAAACGTGCTGTTTCCCTACCGCTTCCAACTGCTAGTGTATCCCAGCGGCTGCAAAGCTGAACAAGCAGTCGCCAGGTACGTGTGTACTAAACCATAAAATTGTAGTACAACTTGACCATACGCAGATGTAGAGTAAGCCTATAAGGTGCGACTAAGCTGGTAGGGGGACTGTATTTTATGAGTCCGTGATGGCCAGTTCTTTTGTAAGCTGCATGAGTGCTGCCTGAACAGTATTAATAATTCACCATTTCATACAGGATTTTAAGCACTCTTTTGCCAAAAAATATTATAACTGCTAAGGTCCACGCCTGTACTAGCAGAGGCACCTAACCTATAACCCTAAACCTCAGGTATAATTTTCACGGAGTCAGATATCTTACATATAATCTTTCATGTATTTAAAACTTAGTCGAAGAATATTTCATGTCACCATGATATACATAATGGTTGTTTCTACGTGTTGAAGAGTATTTTGTTGCCTCAATCTCCTCACTGCAGCTTTATTGAGCTAGAGAGCACCAGTGGCAAGGGGGCACACGTCATGCTGGGACCGGCATGTGATCAGCCGACTACCGCATTGGCTGATTTGGTCAGGAGATACTCCATTGTCCAAGTCTCCCATGCCGCGCAGACTCCAGCAATCTCTCAGTTGGAGCTGTACCCGTATACATTCCGTACTATGCCTGCTTATTCCACCTACCATCACTCCATCTATGCTGTAATGAAGTTCTTCGATTGGCTGTTCATAAATGTCGTTCATAATGAGCTCCCAATATACACGCTAGCACTTGAAGGTTTAGGAAGACTCATTTCTACGACACCTGATGGTAAACTGCGGCAGTCTATTGGAATGAGTTCCCTACCTGATATCGCACTCGAAGAAGTTGGCAGAATTTTTGTGGTTCTAGTGCCCGAGTATGCTGCGCCTGACGTAATGTGTACCGCATATCAAAGAGGTCTGACTGGGTCGGATTATCAGTGGATTCTCCCCGGGGACTTCACCAAGGACTGGTGGAGGAATGGAAGAGTGAACTGTAGTTTGGAAGAGATGAGGCAAGCTGTTGAATCCAGTCTGTTAATCACCCACAGTTTTCAGACTCTCCCCGATGTTCCCACTGGTACCATATCTAGACTGACGCTGGAGGAGTTTTGGAATGAGTTTAAGGCAAGAGTTGAAAGAACTGGTTTACAGTTTCAAGGTGATAAAGTGTCAAGAGTCACCACGACTTACGACGCAGTGTGGAGCCTCGCATTGGCACTAAACGCTTCCATACCGACATTTAGAGACAATAATCTCAATCTGTCAAAGTACTCCCAGATCAGTGCTGAATTTACTGACATAGTGACGCGAGCGATGGAGCAAACAAACTTCACTGGAGTGTCCGGAGAAATCGAATTCACCAACCAGGAACATGGCATTGCATATCCCACCACACATGTGACACAGATGCAGGACGGTCAGATGGTACCGATCGGCGTCTACAACAGCCGAGAAGATGTTCTAAATATGTCATTCTTCGGTAACGAATTGATGTGGCAGGGGAAGGGACCCCCACGTGACAGACCAGAGGAACTGCTGCAGTCGGTCGATCTGTGGATCGTGGTTATTACGTTGCTGGCTGCTAGTGTTGGCAAAGTCTTTGCAGTTGTGCTATTGGTCATAAACTGCGTGTACAGGAAACACAAGGTGATCAAGGCTTCAAGTCCCTATATAAACCTACTGATTGCTATCGGATGCCTTCACGGATTCACCTCCGTTGTTTTCATTACCTTTGATGCTTATTTCAATTTTCAAGCTAGCACATTCGATGCTGTCTGCAATATGACGCCATGGCTGATCAGCATTGGTTTCACCCTCGCCTTTGGAGCGCTCTTTGCCAAAGAATGGAGGCTCTACCTCATCTTCAGAAATCCCTGGAACCAGCGAAGACCTCTTAAAGACTACCACTTAATAGCAATTATCCTGGCAATTCTGGCATTTAATGTTACAGTACTTGTGATCTTTGAGGTAGTATCACCACTGGAGTTGATAACAGTAATACATGATGACGGCAATGGTTTTACTGTAGACAAGCATCAACTCTGTTCTACTAGCGATTACGATAAGTTTGTCACTCTCATCGCAGTGATGTCCGCCCCCAAAGGACTGGTGCTTCTATTTGGAGTGTTCCTCGCGTGGCGAAACAGCAAAATCAAATCCAAATTCTTCAATGATGCCAAATTCATCGGGATTGCTGTATACGGAGTCATCATCACCTGTGGAGTGGGGGTCCCAATTTCTTTCATCACCATGTTCTTATTCGAGGAGGACCTAAGTTATGTCTCTTCGACACTCACCATTAACATCTGCTCGTACCTAATCCTGATAACCGTATTTGTCCCAAAGATTTTCTTGCTCTATCGATACAGGCGCAAGGTTCCAGTTTTCGTCCTCCTTGGACTGAACCCTAGCTTTCGATCGCAGTCCAAGAAACAGGCTTATCTCTCCAGGAGGGAGAACGTCGCAAACACATATTCTAATCTGACAGAAGACATACATACCGAAAAGAATAACCAGCTTGTTAAGAAATTCGCCACTAGCTGGGAGCCAGCATACGACACCACTACCATTGATACCGAGCTAAATGAGATTCAAGAAGAGAGCGTCGAGTTTGAGGAGAGTGATTTGGAACTCTACTCCAACTACTTTGCCTTAGAAGACACTGACCATGCAAGCTTGCAGAGTGCAAGCGAATTATTGAACAAGCAAAGTGGTGGCAGCAACGTACACACTAGGAGTATGATCATCATCCCTACAGACTGATATTAGTTATCAACAGAGGACACTAAGTCATACGTGTATTATAGATCAATACACATGTTATATCAGTGTCTGTAATGTAACATCTATGGTAGTAGTTACTCACACTCCACTGTACATTTAATTTATGTAGACATGGGCTTTGATTATCACCAGCTGCAGTCACAAATACTTAATGGTAGTCTCAGTGAGTGGTAGAGTGTTTAATGGTAGTCTCACTCTAGCGAGTGCTTACAGCTTATGATATCCCAGCCTCGTTTCCAGTCTTTCCACTCCAGTTTTCACATCACTTACAGTATACTGCAAGTGACGTAAAAACCCCAGCAGAGAGACTGAAAAGGAGGCAAATGCCATCCAATCTCTTCAGTTGCCAGTTCCCAGGATCCACTCCCTAGCTAGTTCCTTTTTGCACTGTAAAATGAGTTGGGCAGTGGAGCCTAAACTGGTAAAGAGTACTTGAGTGAAACAGCTATCACCGACTTGATTCAATACTACACCAAGAGTCTAACAAACCAATGTGTGCAAAAACAAAAATTTTCGGCTAGATCAAAGCAATTGCTAAGGTTCAACAACAAAATTCACTAGTTCTCACTGTACATGCACCGCTACGACCTAGCCAGGGGGCCAGTCCATCTGACGTCCGCCCAAGACGTGGAGATGGAGGTGGTAGACTGATTGAGCTCCATCAGGACCGTTGTTGATGACCACTCGATAGCCTTTCTCCATGTTCAAGCCGTCTGCTACCTTCTTTACCACCCATAGGAGATGTCCCAGCAGCTGTGTGTACGTGTATGTGTGTATATGAGTGAGTACAGTGCGGGCGTCTGTGCCATATTATCATTTGAAATCATTACTACAACCACTCCTATACTATCCCTTACTATACAATAAACCCCAGTTACTGCTGGATGCCTGACCTTGAGAATCAGGAATGGTGGGTTAAAAAGCTTTTTGATGGCATGCCAACTCTCCCCACCCATCCAGCATTTATACCAGTTTAGCCAATCTCCTTTTATCGTCAAAAGAAGGTTGTAGAAGTCCTTTTATCATCCGCCTGGCTGTTCTTGAGCCCCAGACCTTCAAAAGCATATTCAAATTCGAAACAAAACTGTCTTTGCTGTTGAGAAACTGGTACTTTTTGCATCCAAAATGTCAAAAAGGCAGTATATCGGTAACTGATATATTTTAGTTGTGCTGTATCAGATTCTGTCTCTCTAGTACTAACTATGGCTCAGCTACCACGTCTGACCTCTGCATCTCCCTGCTCCACATCGGATAGTGTTGCAATGGGCTTCTTGGGCAGCACCAGGAAGTGGGTGGGGGCCTGGGGGTTGATGTCGTGGAAGGCTACACACTGCAGGGGAAAGGCCGTAGAGAGTGGAAGCTGGCTGAAAGATCAGCTACAATGGCTTCGCTAGAACAGAGAACTCCTGTTGAAAGTTATAAACCCTTCCTACCAAGCTTGCAGTGAACGCTTGTAGTCTCAGGTACCCGAGACTTTGCTTGGAGTGAGGGAGAGATATTAAATAATTTATGGAAGATGCAGAGAAAATTATGCACATGTACATTGATAACACATATTAAAATCACCTTTTCGTCCTCATGAATAAATGTGGTGGGTATCTCTCCCCTCACGATCTTGCCAAATATGGTATCGCCTCCCGGCTTTGCAGTCTGGGAAGCCTGCACTTCGTCAGCCATTTTCGGGTTTGCAGAACGTTGAGGTCAAAGGTCAACGATAGTTTCCGCTTACGTTTGATGTCACCTGGTTGCTAGGTAACAGAATAGTTAATTAACGCATAATACGCGTATGCCGACTTCGCAACAAACGTTTCTTGTAAAGGTCTTCATCATAAACACACTATTACGAGATTTTCGGGGTGTTTGAACAGCGTGAAGTAGACCGATTTTGTTGTTTAAGATTGAAGGCCTAAATAGAATTTTTCCTTGACGTTTTAGGGCGGAAACTACAGCAGCGTGAGTGCACTCAGTGTTCCTCCGATCCCAACAGTTACTTGGAAAGTTGGGCTAGCGCCTGGACATTACCGTGTCAGGCGTACAGTATGCCCATAGTGACCAGAGTATCAAGGAATCTATCGCCATTGGGTAAGGAAACGAGGGAGTAAGTTATGAGTGTTTCTGGCACAGTCAAATAATTTATATATGATACTAATTATTTTGTAGTTTGTACTGTACTACTGATAAATATTATATGGTATGACGACTCGTAGATGTGTGTCACTCTCTGTGTGTGTGTGTGTGTGTATCAGTTTCATTGTTGTCCCATGATATTATTTCAGAGGAGGAACGTGGCGGTGAAGGACGTGAGATGGAGGGGGGAGGGCGGGAAGACGTGTTTACGGCTCTCGGCATGTGTGTCCTCACATCGAGATCATGTGATCCAAGGGATCGAAGCCACACGACTGATGAACGCAAGGCAGCTCACCGGCAATCGCTCCCAGAGACAGAAGTTTTTGTTCCACTAACAGAGGAGGTATGTGCTTGTGTGTACATAGCACGCCCGTGTTTATTTCGCTGTGTTAACAGCTGTAAATTAAAGGAATCCTCCTACAGTGTCCATGGCTTCTTAGCAAACAACCTGTGTAATGAATACTAGTGTAACTTCATTCCTAGTCTCCACTCCCAAAAAAAACAACAACTGGGAGTGGAGACTGGGAATGAGGGTGTTATTGTGTATGTTTGAAGGGACTACCAGGTGTACATGTTGTAATGGTGCACCAATTATGTCTGTGCCATGGTCAACATGACAACACTTTGATTGAACTGTGCTGTTCTTTGAGCTGCTTCATTTGCCGGTATTTGGAGTAACACGATTGATGTGAAGCCCAAGGACAGCTCTGGTTGGGATAACAGTTTAGACACGTCTCGTCTCGAGACTACTGCCACCTGGGGACTGAAGTTAAACAGTCTTGGAGATATAGCTAGGTGCTGTGGCTTTATGGACTCCTAACAATAGTGCCTCCTTTGTGAGTGAATCTGTGCTCACATTCCCCGAGTGCTAGGACAGCTTGCTCTCTGTGTGTCGATCTCTGTAGGGGTTCAGTTGCCGCTAGGAGGCAAAACATACTAAGCAGAGACCAAACCACTTCCCCTCAACATAGATTCCTCAACCAGTAATAGCCCTTAGGCTAGTAGCGTTATACCTATCCCATCACACCATACACTCCTACCCCAACCCCCATCCCCCCCACATGCACACACACACTCTCACACAATTCCCATCCCCCTCACCTGCACCCACACACCATAGGTGCTACCCACAATGAGGGAACAAATGCACAACCTGTGGTTTCAGGGAATCCCCATGTGTATAGAGGTCAAAGGTCAGGCCACACCCACTGGAGACTCGGCCTCAAAGAGCGAGGAACTGCCATCTGTTTTGCTGGAGCAGTGGATGGTTCAAATCATTCCAAAAAGGTAAAAGTCTATAGCTAGGGACATTATTTATCATACATTCAACCTTCTTACATGTACTCCATCTTGTATCTCTTAACCGCGGAGAAATATCCTCATGACTGTGAGATGGAATCTGGGTTGGCACAAAAGCTTTTGTTTAATCCAGTCTAGTGCTAAATTGTGGCTTCTCTGATAAGGACCCACCCCCTTGCTATGAAGGCCCATGGGTAACATCATAGGATAGCCTCCCCATACGTTGATGTTTTTCAGGCATGGATCGGCCCGTGGTTTGATAGCCTGAATAGTTCACAGGCCACAATGCAACACAGTTTGTCGGGTTGTCATCTGTGGCTTGGCAGAAGCTGGGACAATGAGTACTGTTATAGACAGAAGAGGATAAAAGGAGACAATGCATAATGTAGCCCACTTCTCACTTACATGTAGTTATCACTTCAGCTCAAATGGTTGCCAAGACAACAAGCCTTATCTGTGTTCCTGACGTACATGTACATATATGAAGTATTGCTGCTGCCATATAAAGACACCTTGTGTGGGAGAGGCTGGTAGCCACAACAGTCTCAACAGATTTTGCAACTTTGGGGAGGAGGGGGGGAACTGCTCTTTACAAAAGAGTTACAACATGCAGGAAGGCTAGACCATGATTCCTCCCTCTCCTCCCAACCCCCCCCCCTCAGGCCCCAGCATCCCCCCACCTCCCCCCAACTTCTACTGCAGGCCGTCCGCTCCTTCCTCCACTTCTCCCAGCTCCGCTCCTGGCAGGTGTCCTTCGGAGGGACCCTCCCGTTCCAGCTGCTCTACAGGTGAGTTCTGCTCCATCACCTGAAGTGTAATACCTGGGGCGTAGAGGCTACATTATTAGCTTCATTACGAAGGCCCGTGCATGTGTACGTTTCACTTAGCCGCTTGGGGGCCTGGTGCATTTTTTCACTTGATTAAACTACTTAATTATGCGTGGGTAGGGACAATGTCTGCCCTTTTGCTGGAGACGCTGTTTCAGCACTCAGTTTGTGGTACAAACGGACTTTGAAGGCTAGCTATAGCTGTTTTTGTTGCCAAATTATGTAGAGTTAATTAATGAAGCCCATTTTGAGGCTGATTTAGGATATGAAACCCATAATCAGTTTGAGCACTAGGTCCCCCTATGCAAACTTGCCAGGTGTGATACTGGTGCGCTGATGAGAGATGCACCCAGGTGAAGTTTTCACCCCTTACTTCCATTCATGTATGGAGATTGTCATCGATGCTGTTTCAGGTTGTAGTACAGGGAATTCCGGAGTGTAGGAATTGAGTGTGCAATCTGTGATATGATCTCCAGGGCGTGGCTGTAGCTCCATGTGGATGTACATGTACATGGGCCACCTTTAATTCCAAGCAGCTAGCTCATCCTGATGAACACCTGTGAATGTTTTTTGCATACCCATCTGTATAGCATGTTGCGGCTAATAAAACCACATGTAATGGGTTATGCCTAGCTGTGCATGTTGCTTTTGCTGAGTGAGCACTATTGATTGCTTAATGGGTATCATAGGATTGCATCATATACAGGGTATGCAATGACATCATATGATTACATCATCCATGGCAGTGTGATAATTACATCATCATTACCTCATCAATTAAGTGGTATATTAATTGCATCATTATGACATCATTTACAGAGTATGTGCCCCAGGGGAGGGGACCGGGGAACAATTTACCCTCTGCAAACCAGAGAGGCACGCCTTCCCACCCTCACACCTTCCCCAACACCACACACTCCAAGTCTCCGTCACCCATCTCCCGAGGCTAAAGCAGATTCCATCAATTTTGTTGCAAGAACCAAAAAGGAAGGATATCATTCGAGGCACCCTGGACCCTCGTGTGAGATCTCTGTTCTCGACTGATCACGAATTGCTCACTCCAGATGACCTTATAAGGAGAACTTCAGAGCTGAACATCTCCAGCCCTCGTAGCCCCAGCCCTCGTCATCAGACTCACTTGCGCAGCCCCTCCCCCAGAGAGCCAGTCCACTCGCAGCCAAAGGATGGCTTTCCTTTTTCGCCACCCCAACCCTCACCCATGAGCCCCAAATTGCTATCGGGGCTCGGAGACTGTACCCGTTACACTGTGCTACGGGACACGACTCAGCTCGTCATGGAAGAAAATTTATCAGAAAGTGTTCTGGAGCCACAGGGCCATGAATACGCCAGTGTGGGATTGGAAAGTTTGAGCGAGGAGTGCAACTGTTCTCATTCGCAGCAGTTCTGCTTTGAAGGAACCTGTTTGCAGCCGGATTCTGCCAGTGAGAGGGGCCAGGGGGTTGCTGAGAGGGAGCCAGATGAGTTGAAGTGGAGAACTGCGGGTGGTGGGGTGACTTCTGGCGATGGGTCATCATTCAGTGGGTCGGTGAGGCCCCCTTCTGCTTCTAGTCCTGTGAGTGTGTGTGTGTGTGTGTGTCTGAATGTGTGTGTGTGTATATATGTATGAGTGTGTGTGTGTGTGTATATATGTATGAGTGTGTACATGTGTGTGGTGTGTGTGTGTTATAGCCCTTTGTGAAGGGAACATGAAGTACATGAGTACTCACAGGGAAGCTTATATCTTGACATTATTCTGCAAAAACTTCAGCCTAAACTAGAGAGAAAACGAAAATGCCTAAATCTAGGAGATAATGAAGTAAGTCCAAGGGCACGAGAACCAAAGAACTGCACAAACACAAAGTGGGTGTGGTGTATAGTTTACTGAAACATTAGCACACATACACATACACACACACACACACACACACACACACACACCTCGTTAAAGGCTCCATTTGCAAAGAGAAGCAACAGTGAAAGCAAACACAGCGATCGGTATGTTCAAACATACTTGATATACTCGATAGTAATTATGAACTTACTCTCTGTTTGTTTGTCTTTCAGTTTCAGCCTTCACAGAAGGTCCTGTGCCATCAACATCACGGTAAGGCACTGCTGGTCTCTTTCCCCAACTTTTGTGTAGCCAGGTTATCTGATAGTGGTACATACAAACATGCAGTACTCGCTTCACAGATCATCATCTTTCCAGCATGACCAACTCTCTGACTGCTTGTTGCCTGTACTGAGCCCTCCCCACTATTTTGCAGCTATGGAGATCTTAGCCTCGTACCCAGGCCACACCCCCCTCGAAAGAAGGGGGGGGGGGGTGTCTTTCGTGGACTGGGAACGAGGCTATGGAGATCTTTGCTGCCAGAATCTACTTCTGAGTCTCAAAGGCAGTTGAAGCATTAGTAATGACATTTTTGAAATATGAATAATTGGTACTGGGTGACTAAAGCCGTTGCTCTTATACTAGATACACATGCACTCTCTGCAACTGAGAGCATCCTGGAACTGTTTTGTATTTCTCTTCAATTTCTGCAGAGACCTCCCCGCCCTCCTCTCCGGAGCAACTCAGCCCCCGCTGCCGTTCCTAACCTCTGTCTCTTGGGAACATTTGAGGTAGCCACAGCAGTTATGCTTGCCAAAACTTTCTGCTAGCTAGCTAGCTACTGCAGTGAATGGGCCGTGTGGTGTATCGCCCAATCCATAACTGGTAACTGTTGTATCCTTCAGGAGTCTCTGCTGAATGGGAGACTGGAACCATGTGGCTATGTGGAGGTATGTATGGTGGTGTGCGTTCAGTAAATCTTGAAGTGAATTACTTTTTCAAGGAGGGGCAGGAGTAAGCCCCATCTTAGGCTAGGCTCATATACTTGGGTAGGCTCATGCATGCGGAACCACCTTCCCCCCCTTAGGAGGTATATATGGAGGCATGTTCCCCCAGGAAATTTTTTGAAATTTACATGCTCTGAGGTTGCCTCTGATGGCTTCTGGGGCCCCAAAAAGGCTGGAAGTTAGCTACATTAAATACTACTGAGTATCAAAAAATGTCAACTTCAAACTTCTGGGGGGGGGGGGGGCGTGAATTCTTGCTGTGATGAAACCCTGAATATAATTCCACCTCCCCCCCACACACACACCCTCTTACTCACACATGCACACACCCATCCACAGGGCTTCACAGCAGAGTTGGGTGCCAGTGGCTCCTTCTGTGCCCGCCACACCTCCCTCCCCGTGACTGCCGCCTTCTTTAACCTTTCAGCAAACAGTGGGACATCTCCCTACCTGGTACACCTCCCAGGGGTTGTATGTTGGTACCATTAGTCCGCCTTAGCAAACAGTGGGGCATCTCCCTACCTGGTACACCTCCCATGGGGTTGTATGTTGGTACCATTAGTCCGCCTTAGCAAACAGTGGGACATCTCCCTACCTGGTACACCTCCCAGGGGTTGTATGTTGGTACCATTAGTCCGCCTTAGCAAACAGTGGGACATCTCCCTACCTGGTACACCTCCCAGGGGTTGTATGTTGGTACCATTAGTCCGCCTTAGCAAACAGTGGGACATCTCCCTACCTGGTACACCTCCCAGGGGTTGTATGTTGGTACCATTAGTCCGTCTTAGCAAACAGTGGGACATCTCCCTACCTGGTACACCTCCCAGGGGTTGTATGTTGGTACCATTAGTCCGTCTTAGCAAACAGTGGGACATCTCCCTACCTGGTACACCTCCCAGGGGTTGTATGTTGGTACCATTAGTCCGCCTTAGCAAACAGTGGGACATCTCCCTACCTGGTACACCTCCCAGGGGTTGTATGTTGGTACCATTAGTCCGTCTTAGCAAACAGTGGGACATCTCCCTACCTGGTACACCTCCCAGGGGTTGTATGTTGGTACCATTAGTCCGCCTTAGCAAACAGTGGGGCATCTCCCTACCTGGTACACCTCCCATGGGGTTGTATGTTGGTACCATTAGTCCGCCTTAGCAAACAGTGGGACATCTCCCTACCTGGTACACCTCCCAGGGGTTGTATGTTGGTACCATTAGTCCGCCTTAGCAAACAGTGGGACATCTCCCTACCTGGTACACCTCCCAGGGGTTGTATGTTGGTACCATTAGTCCGTCTTAGCAAACAGTGGGACATCTCCCTACCTGGTACACCTCCCAGGGGTTGTATGTTGGTACCATTAGTCCGTCTTAGCAAACAGTGGGACATCTCCCTACCTGGTACACCTCCCAGGGGTTGTATGTTGGTACCATTAGTCCGCCTTAGCAAACAGTGGGACATCTCCCTACCTGGTACACCTCCCAGGGGTTGTATGTTGGTACCATTAGTCCGTCTTAGCAAACAGTGGGACATCTCCCTACCTGGTACACCTCCCAGGGGTTGTATGTTGGTACCATTAGTCCGCCTTAGCAAACAGTGGGGCATCTCCCTACCTGGTACACCTCCCATGGGGTTGTATGTTGGTACCATTAGTCCGCTTTAGCAAACAGTGGGACATCTCCCTACCTGGTACACCTCCCAGGGGTTGTATGTTGGTACCATTAGTCCGCCTTAGCAAACAGTGGGACATCTCCCTACCTGGTACACCTCCCAGGGGTTGTATGTTGGTACCATTAGTCCGCCTTAGCAAACAGTGGGACATCTCCCTACCTGGTACACCTCCCAGGGGTTGTATGTTGGTACCATTAGTCCGTCTTAGCAAACAGTGGGACATCTCCCTACCTGGTACACCTCCCAGGGGTTGTATGTTGGTACCATTAGTCCGTCTTAGCAAACAGTGGGACATCTCCCTACCTGGTACACCTCCCAGGGGTTGTATGTTGGTACCATTAGTCCGTCTTAGCAAACAGTGGGACATCTCCCTACCTGGTACACCTCCCAGGGGTTGTATGTTGGTACCATTAGTCCGCCTTAGCAAACAGTGGGACATCTCCCTACCTGGTACACCTCCCAGGGGTTGTATGTTGGTACCATTAGTCCGTCTTAGCAAACAGTGAATTATGCCGTGGTTAGGGGACCAATAGAAAGCCCATTAGAATTTTGAGGTTTAGGTCCCTTTATAAGCCTACCTGGACAAAAACTGCTCTTCTGCCAGAGTCGATTGCCTGGCATGGCCGTGACAGTGACGTCCCCCTGCCTCCTCCTCACAGGGCCACATCGACCTCTCGGGTGTTGGGAAGAGGGGCTACCATGTCCCAAAGAAGGGGACTGTCCAACTGGTGAGATCAGTAGCTTTGTGGCACTTTGATCTTAAAATTAAGGAAGTACTATTCCACTAACCTCGGTTTCATACGTAGCTATGAAATTTATATCTTACATAATTATACATGAAGAGGGACCACTTTACTTGACATGACAGTATAGTAATGGGGTTCATTGCAGGTTTGGAAACTAGAAAATGACCAAAGCCCAATTTGACTGAATTGCCTTGAATTATTTCATACGTACCATTTGTATCTGCTGAAACCATGTTACCAACAAATAGTAGAGAAGTACAACCGTCTGTTAAGCACTGAAGCATTAGCCTTATTCCTATATAGGCATATGTGCACATTTTTACTTTAGCTAGCTGTGGGTTTGATACATTTTCTGAGGAGCATGATAGAAGAGTGAATTTTTGCGTGGGCAAGGACAGCTGCAGTTCTCAGACAACGAAGGAAGGTAGTGTGTAGCTACTCTCTGGAGCCCGTGTGTCCTTAGTATTCAAGGAATTTAACCCATGCCTCTTTCCTGCTCCCTTCCTGCAGACACTGTTCAACCCCAACCAGACGGTCGTGAAGATCTTTGTGGTGACCTATGACTTCTCCAGCATGCCCCCTAACTCCCAGACCTTCCTTCGGCAGAAGACATTGTCCCGTCCATGTCATGCCCCTCTCACTAGCGCAGTACCCTTACCGGTGCTACACTACCTCATTCACCTCAGGTAGGTTAGGGGCAGGTAAATCTGATTGGCTAACTGCAGTCATGTGACCATACTGGTTGTAAGATTCCAGGAGTGATTACCACAGTACCTACTATATTGGCTAGATAAGTACTTTAGGACATCTTGTTGTAGGATCACCCACACTCCACTCACACTCACCACACACCCTCCACCCTCACAGGTTCCTCTGTTCCAAGTCTGGCCGTGTGTACCTCCACAGAGACATCCGACTCATCTTCGCGAGGCGAGCCCCAGACACGGACCCTGACCTCAGCAAGGTCTCTCTCACGACTATCACCGAAGGTCCCTCGGATCCAAAGTACGGTCCCCTGGACAGCAGTAGATAGGCTTCCAGGAGGGCAAATTGGAAGAGCGTCTGAGAGCTGGTCGCGAGGGACGTTGTTGCTGTTTGTGTAATGATTTCCTCTTGATTCAGGATTTTAGCATCACTGTAATGATTTTAACCCAGATTAGATCAGAATTTTATCACAGGTTCTATTTTTGGAAATTGTGTCTCAAGACTGATTATCAAATTTTTTTTAATCATCCAGATAATTGGCGTTCAACCACTAGAGTCAAGTGCATGGTTGTAATGGCACCGTAATTGAGTGCACACTGTTTATTTGATGATTGACCAGGCAATGCAGGAACCTCGATTGTACAGCGAAAAATAGCCTGAGTCTGCACATGTATTAATGAGGCAAGCATGCATAAGTCTAGTTTCCATGTGCTCAAAAATGCACGTGAGGTGAGCCTGGGAACAAGGCTAGCCTAAATCTGCTCGTCTCATTTGAAACCGGTTAAACCAGACACTAGTTCCCAATATCAACTGTATAGATTTAAATTTTTCTCAATTCCAAAAGTATAATAATAGCGCCTGTACACAGTCTCAAAACTGTATGACAGCTTGTGTGAAAAAATTGACTTATAATTTCATGTACTATGACAGTTTTGTCACTTGTGCTTGTCAAGTCTGGGTACAAATATATACAGTCTGTGTACACTGTTAAGGATCATCCATGAAAATTGACAAAACAGTAACGTGAATTTCGCAGGCACAAACTATACAAATAATAATGTTGTGAGTGAAGTGTATACAAAAGTGGAGACAGTAATAATTGTGACATGCCATGAACTGCTAATAGCACCACACGAGTTTCATTAGCAATGGCAGCTATCGGCCGTGGCTAGGAGAGTGTGTGAATGTCCACACGACTGCTGCTAGGGCTCTCTTCTGGTATGGAACTGAGACCATGCATCTTGGTCCTATGGTAATCTGCCAGTCGATAGAAAGCCTCACCTGTGCCTAACTGAGCCTGTTTTATGTCCTTGATCGCTAGCATGTGGCGACGAATATTGCTACTAGCTGCGGGGTTTGTGGTTGTTGAGGAGGTTTGGGGGCGTGATAGCAATCGCTGTGAGAATAGCCCCTTCCCGATTGGGGAGATGTTTGCAAAGTTACTCGTCGGTCCAGTTGGTGGTGGTGGCAAGGATTGTGGCAGGAGTGGTTGACCATGGAGTGCTTCACTGCCTGCTCTATCTTCGTCGCCGAAGTTGCCTAGATCGATATCTTCCAAGTCGTCGTCACTATCGTCGTCAAAGGCTGGATTGGAGAAGCCCAGGAGGCTGGGGTAGCTGGGTGTAGGCGTCTGGCTGCTCTGTTGCAAGTGCCAGGGCTGCCATGGGGTGTGCATGAAGGGAGAGGTAAAGACGGGAATATCGTGAAACTTTCTCTCGAATTCGGGTGAAACAACTGGTGTGAATACTGGTGAAAGAGTTGGTGTGGGTTCAGACTCTGATCTTGAGTCCAGGCAGTCTTCATTCTCCTCCAAGATTGGCTCGAGATCACCACTGAGACGGGAAGCAGGGACTATAGCCGGTGTCGCTTTGGTATCTTGAGTCATCTGAGCGCTGTGTTCAGATTCTGCACCCTCTTCTGTTTCTGCCACTGTCTCAGCCTCAGTACTCTCCACTCTCTTGTGTTTGTGGTCTATGAGATCCAGTTGCGGTCCACTGGCAGTAAGTAGTTGACTAGAAGAGGTTTGTAGCAGAGTGGTCGAGGAAGAAGCTTCAGAGTCGCTTCTCGTTTCCTGCAGTTGGCTCTCTAGGGTAGCCTGTCGAATGGTTCTTGTGATCACAAGTGGTACACTTTTTTCTTGGAGTTTCTCTTGGAAGAGCTGCTTCGTGGTGTCAGCCACCAGCTGAGACAGTTGGCGTCTTGGTCTGTTCATCTCCGGAGTTGGCTGGTACCCTGGGGTGCTTGTCTCTCTTGCTGACCCCTGGAATTTCTGCTTGATCGTGGCAACCTTCTTCCTAGGAATTAGCTCCACAGCCCGTGGTGGTTCATGTCTATACAGTGCTACTTCGCTACCAAATTCTGCCCAGTTCTCTATGAGGTGAACAACGCTAGCCGATGGTTGCTTCTCATGGGAAATCAGCTCTGAGTCGTTGTGCTCATTCACAACAAGGTGCTGAGGCATTCGAAGGCCAGCTGTGAGTTGGCCAGAGACTTGCGCTTTGGAATTGCCTAAATCTGTTAGTTCCAACCCGCTGCTGCCTCCAGTCCATCCATCAGTAGCTGGTCTAGCCACTCGACTCTTCACACTCTCTTGTTTCAGCTGTTCATTAGCATTCTCCATTTTCTCTCTCTCTTCCAGACTGTCGAAGTTAGCATCCGATTTTGAGCTCATGACCTGACTCTCCGTGCTGTCAATCTGGGTCAGTTCCAAGCTCTCGTGTGAATTGGAACCCAAGGATTTGCATTCTGGGGCACTTCCTCTCCTCTCGATTCGGTTGTTCATTGCCTTGCACTTTGGTTCACTGGCTCTCCTTCCAGACTGAGGAGGGTAGTATGGAGTGGAGGCACCCGTGACTGGACCCGATTCCATACCAGAATCCTCTCCAACGTCAAATCTGACGCTCTTGAAACTACGACTGTGTCCCTCTTCATGGTCAGTGATGAAATCGGATGATATATCGCTTTGAATGTCACTAGTGGCACTTGTTCTTCTGCTGACCTGGTGACTCTGATTCGCCTGGAAATCGAGAAAGCTTTTCGGATCTCTTGGAAGACTTCGGGTCTCATTCTCAGTTCTCAGACTGGTTCCCGTTTGCTGCTCACGGATAAAATAAGGGTCACTTTGCTTTCTGTGTTTCCTTGAGAGGTTCTCGATTGGAAGTGGTCTGATTTGGTTCTGAATAGGGACAGGGGGATTGCTCAATTGGCCTTCGGATTTTGTTCCTTTCTCGTGCTCAAATAGGGCCTCGTCCAAGTGGAGCTCATAGTCCAGTGTCTCATTCTGGTTTAGTACCAGATCTGAATTAAGACTGTAAAGGTCATTTTGGGAAGCAGACAACAAGTTCTCAATGCTTAGGCTTATCTTGGCATCATCTCGGAAGACGGAATCAGCTTTGAGTGCAGTCAAGCTCTTTGATCTGCAGGTAAAATATATGTCACTATTGGATATCATTACATCATCATGATTATACTGTCATTACATCATTATTACATCATTACGAGTATACTGATATTACATCATTATTATTACTATACTGGCATTATGCATCATCACCTTCTTGAGAGTGGTGGATGCATGTGACCCTCCTCCAAGCCTCCCCAGTCTTCCTCCGTGATTCTCACTCTTGGTATTAGTGGAGCCTTGTCCCAAATGTGACTCTTGTGCAGGCACAGGTACAGCCTGTGTGGTCGTGTGGCCGTGGGTGGGGGTTAATTACATCATCATTTTCCTATAGACGTACTGCCTCACGGTAGAAGTATTACATCAGTGCTTACCATACAGTGAACACGACCACAATCAATAGTAGCCCCAGAAATCCCACTGAGGCTGCCACAGCAATCACCGTCTTATTATCGTCACCAGCAGCTGTATATTGCATTTAAAGTTAAGCGTTAACCGCCATCTTTTCCTTGTTCCTGATTAGGAAGCAAGCCTTTCTATAAGACAGCTGTTTACCTGTGACTGTTACCACAGCTGCTGTGCTCTCCACCCTCTGCACTCCTGACTCAGCTACGCACACGTATGACCCAGCATCTTCCAAAGTCGCCGAGAAAAACTCCAACCTGGGACACGTAATTGTGTAAATAGCTAATACCCTTAAAATTCATGCATGCGTCTAGCTCTCTATCAAGAGATAATTCAATGTGTGTATGCCCGGCAGCTTAACTGAAATATACCCCGGGACGATTTATATATAGCACACTATTAGTACAGACCATCTATGTCTAGCTACTGTACATGCAAACCCAAGTGTTTGAGAAGCAGCTATATTTAAATGTTCTCAAGGACTCTACTATACATGGTAGTACAGCCCATCATGGACACATAGGATGAATGCATTTTGTGTGACGTACTGTGGCTGCAGTAATCCAATATGCCCCCCAAACACAAAAAAATGCTCATCTCTGTCTGTTATTCACAGACACGTTCCTTTGTGAATCCTGTTACCCAACATCACTCAAAGGGATTTGCATGCCTCAGGGCAGTATTCACGGGGTCACACTGCATCTACTAACATTCACAGCTAAAGGGTAGCTACTCCCAGTGTCGATATCTATGGAGCTGAGGTCATGCGGTGTGTGAGGACCGGTTATGTAACTTCTCTGTTAATCAATTGCCAATGCTGAGCTGAGCCTGGTAACAGGGTAGGCAGCTACATGCAGCCATGCTCGAATACTGCATTGATAAGGGGAGGGGCTGCACTGATAAGGGGGGGGGGGTCTGCATTGATAAGGGGAAGTGAGCTCGCTGACATAGCACATTGCACACTTGCACAGTACAGTGGAACTACCATTAATGGACCCTCCTGAGGCAGAGTACAGTGAATATATTTAGCTACCTAATTGAGTAGGGTACAATTACTGTTCGGATAAAAAGATCTAGTTAAAATGGAGAGATGAAGCTCCACTGTGGTTTTATAATACCAGAATATACCCTGTTTGGTAGACAAGAGTCTGGCACTATTAATTAACTAGCAAGCAACATCCAACTTTTATCCCTACCTTTGCTGCCCCTGGACATAAACCTCTCCGTCCTTCTCCCAGGAGAAGACGATAATCACTGCGGCATCTCCCTCAACTGTAGCAGAACACCTGAAGCAAGTAAGAGGGTGCAAGAGCCCGGGACGTAGACAGGGGAGGTAGTTTTGGTTGGATACTCATAGTCAAATGCAGATTGGTCATGTGGTGGAACAGTGATAGTGCACGTATATGGATACAAACTTACCCCAAAGAGAATGATTTGCCAGTTTGGACAGTAACATTAGCGGGCTCTTCCGTGAATACCAGCTGGGCTACAGAAACAGAGAGAGATAGTACTTATATATCATGATACAGTACACCGCAGGGTACTGTAATTGTGGTGAACAAACTTAAGATATATAGCTAGAGGCACCCAGTGACTTTAACATCATACTCACTTTAGGCTGACGTGTGTATTAAAGCCTCTTACCTGCGACAATGTAGGGCAGAGAAGCCAAAAGAAGGACCGTAGCAGCATTCATATTAACAACGGGTTTCCAGCTGCCTTCTTAGCGGGACGGAGGCATAGAACCGCCTGCGGTAAAAGTAGAATCGAGCTACGGCTACTTGGCGCATCCAATAGCCTGCATAAAAGTGGGAGGGGCAGGGTGCAGCATCCATCTACATCCGCAAGGCTAATAGAAGGAACTTCCTTACTGCGCTGGCCCCTCCCCCAGATAAACCACCCCTGATACATAGAATTGCGTGATCGGAGATAGATTTGGTGGAGTCCAAGGGCGTTTGAAGTTTAGAAGAGATTTCCGTAAGTTAGCTAGCTGGTTTGATGACGGTAAAGGTTGCGTAAAAATATATGGAGCTAGACTGTTTATTAGAGATTACTGTCTATTACACGCTCCATATACTTTTACATCAGTACCCTGTACTCACTGTACAAGTATTAAGTTTCAATCTTAGCCCGCCCCGAGCGGCCCGGGCGGGGGCCAGGGGGGGAACCATCAACTTCAACAAACTTTCATTAAATTGTTCAGGCTTTATGTAGAGCGGCTCTAATAATATAACGTAAGGCCTAGGGAAATCACCCACTAGGGAAAGCTATGGTGTAGGGGTTGTGTTGTGGCTTGCATTGACGGTGCAGCTATAGGCTACCCTTACATTTGCTACCACCTCTTCCCAGTTGCTAGTACTGTACATCACCTGTTCATATTTCACTTCTGTAGTAAAGTTTATGTAAACGTCATTGAGATGGAGACATATATGGAGTAAACAAAACAAGCTGGGGATGGAATCACGGAACCCAAAGTCCTTCTTGGATACCAGTTTGCTATTCTGCTGGAGTCCCTGGACAAAGTACCAGTAGACAGATATGATAATCAATTGGTGTTACCACTTTATAAACGTAATGTCTTAATTAACAAAACCCATAAGCGTTTTGAGGATAGGTCCCTGTATAAGCCCAGAGGGCTGCCTGGGTGAAAGCTTATCGATTCTGGGTGCGGAGGGTCATTAGCTGCCGGTCAGCTGGGATTTGCTTGGAAACTGAAGATGCTACACTGCATTTACGAGGCCCTGATAGGGAAAAATGGCTGTCTGTAGTTTGCATTAGCAGGTTCTCCATTTACGGATCTATTATGTGTTCTTTTGTTTCTAGGATTGGATTGACAGAGGTGCTAGCCTGTTGCTCCACCATGGCTGCCAGGAATGGGTCCGCATCTCCCGTTGTCGTGGCCGCGACCTTCAAGATCCTGGTGCTAGGCAACAGTGACGTCGGCAAGAGCAGCCTAATTCAGAAGTACACAACTGGAAGAGCAACCAAGAGCCTTCTGCCAACTGTGGGTGAGTGGCTACAACTTCTGACGCAGCATTATTGCCCTTCATACGGATTACAGAGCCTAATGTAATATGCCCATATACGCATGAACTCCAATGAACTCCAGTGCTAATGGCATCGCTTTTTATGAAGCATGTCCTATCAGGGCCTCGTAAATGCGGTGTAGCATCTGCAGTTTCCAAGCAAATCCCAGCTGACCGGCAGCTAATGACCCTCCGCACCCAGAATCGATAAGCTTTCACCCAGGCAGCCCTCTGGGCTTATACAGGGACCTATCCTCAAAACGCTTATGGGTTCTATTAATTAAGACATTATGTGATAACACCAATTGATTATCATATCTGTCTCTACTGGTACTTTGTCCAGGGACTCTCGCTTAACGAATTTGGTCAGAAATGACAGCAAAATCAGTTCAGTGGCTCTCTAGGCTGAGGCTCTGTGCATGCCATGATTGCCACCTCTGTTATACAGAAGCTCTTTCTAATGGCTGCTATTGATGTGCTACAATGTCTGGGGTACCATATATGGTCACTGAAAATAACTGAGCTTGGCCATGCATTCATTATTCCTCACACCGCTTTGGTGTATACCCTAGCATGGTTCCTGGGCTCCACTGCCTATGCCCGGGCTAGCCCTTTTTCTAGCATGCAAATTATTGGTACTGCATGCATGGAGAGTGAGTCTGCATGCGAAGTGGGGTTATAGGGTTTGCGTATGAGACTAGGGGTGAAGCTAGGGTTTGGGTATGAGACTAGGGATGAAGCTAGTGTGCCCTACCACATGCTGCATTGGGTGCGGTTTGTTGTTGCAGCTGTGACAGTATTGCAGACATTCATGTTTGAATGAGCTATATAGCTCTGAAATGTGACAATATCTGTATTTTCATGTGTGTGTGTGTGTGTGTGTGCATGTGTGTGACAGTACAATAAAAGCGTGAATACAAACACAGACAAGGAATTATGTAACTTGCCAAATAGTTCAGTCAACCTGATAGCCAATAAATAGTTCAAACACATGTTTCAAGAGAACTGCATTCTGTTTTTTCTCCTGCTCACTTTTATCCTCTCCATATAAGGTATCGACTTCACAGACGTCATCATATCTGTCAGAGGGACCAAAGTGAAGTTAAGAATATGGTACGTGCCTGTGAATGGTTTAATAACCCGGCTAGCTCCTGTGTAATTAAGACCCAAGCCTGAATTAAACTCCTGGATTAATAAGGACACTATTTAGATCTTGATGACTTAATAGTAATTGTGGCAGTCCTGGGTAGAAAACGGACATTTATTATTCCATTGCGTTCGAAGCACTGCATCGACTTGAAAATAGGCCCACCCCACCACTACAGATGCAAGTGCTGTAGTGCATCTGCACTTCTGGGCACATATGGTACGTGTACATTGCAGCAACTACACATAGCATATGAGCCCCACCCTTACATAACCGGAAGTTCAAAAGTTCATTGCCCATGGGCGTCTTTTGAAATATTTACCATATAAATGGTTGCGGGCTACTGATGGATCATCTCACTGTTGATGACATTTCACAACAGAGGTGCAGGAATGCTAATACCAGAGTAGGCTAATGTCATTATTCAAGATTAAGGTTGTTATTGGAATTCTCATAGACGTGTGACCCGAGGTCAATGTCCTTATTACTCAAGGAAATAGAGGCTACAGCACTGCTCCAAACTCATCTGTCTCACAGTAGCCACTGGCCTGTGGATGTGGACGGGACTAATCTATAGCTATAGTGTACTTAAATATGTGTTTACAATTCTGGAGTGGGTGATTAGCATGCTGTGAATGTCCAGCCCAGCAAAGGGCTAATTAGGATCCTAATACAGTATCAGAAATGAAAGAAGCAATAAAGTTAATGCTGAGTGTGCTAATCTGACTGTAGCATCACTGCGTAGTGTGGCAGTCAAGTGAAACTACTGTCATCAGTTACACTAAAATTATACTGTTACTACCTGGGCAACATATATATGTTACCCAGCGTCATAATACGTCATAAAACCTGTAAATCTGACTGATAATAAGCCATGACCATGCCCATATATTTAATAGCATTATTACGGCTGCTGTTTAGAAATAGCAACTGTAGCTGCTACAATTGTAGCTGTAGCATGGCTACTGAGCTACTTCTTTTGAAGGTGGGCAGGATAGATAGTCATAATCCAAGTGACAGTGTGGCAAATTCTACTCGTGAATTCTAGGCTAGCATTTTGTTAACACCACTGCTGAAATTTCACTCTCAGCCAGGTGGGCAGGTGGGAGAGTTGGGACTAGACTTAGCAAAAGTATCCTCAGAAACAATCTCAGTGCTTCTAAACTTTGATTTTTATTTTCTGGGGACATGCCTGCAGCTTTAAGTCTGCTAAATGCAGCATGATTATGACCATGAAGGCTAATTAAGTGGCAAGATTCTGTGAGTGAAGCAGCAAGACAACAGAAACCCCCTCCAGTGGGAATGCTGACTTTGCTACTACTGTTACTACATCACTATATCAAGGCTATTTGGTTTCAATGAACTTTGGTATCCCCTCTGTTAAGAGTTTTGGGACACAAGGGCTGACATCATCAAATTGTGTTCTCTCTCTGTGTAGGGACACAGCCGGGCAGGAGAGGTTCCGAACATTCACAAGACAATTCTTCAGAGGGACGCAGGTTAGCCTTGTAGCTGTCCCATTTCCAGATCTGTAGGTCAGGCCTGTTGCGTTTCCAGGCGACTGGGAATGGGACTAGGATCATTGATTGCAGTGGCTGTGAGTAGGGAGCAAAGGTAATAATTTTGTGTTACCATGGTTACTACAATCACAGGGCATTCTGCTGGTGTATGATGTCACCAGTATGTCGAGCTTTCAGACACTACTGATGTGGATGCAGACACTAAAAGAGGTAATCACAGGTGTTAATTATGTTCACTTTCTCCTCTTTTTCACACTGTACAAAAGGCTGCTTGGGCTGGGAGCAAACATAGACATAATTGACAGTTTTAATTATAGTATACCAAGTGTAGCTATAGTGCAATGCCATGTTTCATAGAGAGACTCACCCAGTCACTTAACACTTAATTAGCTATCTCCCGGTAGCATTAAGTTTAATGTCTCCATGCCTTTTGGTTGCCATGGTTCCCATGTAGGCTGCCACTATTCAGCTACTTTCTCCTCATTTTGTTTTTCCTCTCCTGCCAACACTCAGGCAGGGCTGGAGAACATCAGCACGGTGATTGTCGGGAACAAGGTGGACTTGGAGGAGAGAAGGCAGGTCCCCAAAGAGACTGGTGAAAAGGTGACTATATTGGGCCGTAGTGCTAGCTATGGTGATAGATCACCAGTATGATACAGCGGATGGTAGAGATGAAGCAACAGTTACTGCAAATACTTAGCCTCGTCCCCAGGCTCTCCTGACACGGAGGAGAGGCTGGTATCTTTACTCATGTGCATGAGTGATGTTCAGGGTAGAAAGGACTTCATTGTGTGTGTATAGGTGAGCACAGCTGCAGTTCCCAGGCACCAAAGAAAGGCAGCAAATGTACATTTCTTCTAGCTAATCTTATTGGTGCCACAGACTGAGTGCTTAAGCAATATCTCTAGCAAAAGGCAGAGAAATACAGCTGTCTTTTTTGATTGGTCCCAAATAAATAAGTAAGCTAAATCATGCACATGAGAAAAGATACCAGGCTCTCTCCCACTTCATGAGTTTTCAAGGAGGGAGCCTTTCAAGGAGGGAGCCTTTCAAGGAGGGAGCCTTTCAAGGAGGGAGCCTTTCAAGGAGGCTACCATATGCTGACCTCCACACTTATCATTTGCAGCCACAAATCAAATGTACATATGAGATAAACAGAGGTGGGAATGAGGGTAAATGGTTAAGTCTAAGCACATTTTTACTTTCTTCACTATTTGCAGCTGGCATCGAGACATGCATACCAGTACATAGAGACGAGTGCAGTAACAGGTCATCAAGTGAAGCAGGTTAATATTCTCGTGGGGGGAATCCCTGGGAAAAGCATGATTACCTTTTCTATTCTTTGGCCAGGCATTTTATGAGTTGGCACAAGTTTTGATTCACAGCCATGGGATATTCCAACCAGGAAGAGAGGTAAGACTGACTTGTCTAGCTTGATACATCTGTATGATCTCTTTCCCTCCCACCCTCTCTCCCTTCCTCCTCCTTCCTTACAGGCTTCAGCCCTCCATCGACGGATAATAGCAGGTAATACCAGTGTGAGCAGTGCTGATTTGAGTGATGACGAATGGGACCACCAGTTGAACAATGCTCCATCTAGTGGGAATAATTCTTTCATTTTGGACGACTCACAAGACAAACGGACGTCAAAGTGTTGTCGATCGTAGTTCATGTTAATTTTTATATACTTTAATATGTAGCACAGGCATATTCAGAGCACCGCATAATTAATAATTATGATGATACGATTTCACTTTCAGCGTAGTTGCACAGTCACGTGATGCGCCGTCATGCGCGTTCCGCTTCGCGCTTATCATTATTGACTCCAGATCAAGAGAAATGGGAGAGCCGTCGATTTTCAAGTGGCTGCTGCTGGCCTTTGGGGCGCTATCCATATTTTCTGGGACTCAAGGTTACGACCACACAATTTTTGTGAGTTGGAACAGTGCTAATGCTTCAGATATCTCGGGCTGCTGGGACGGGGGGCTGAGCCTGCCTTGCCAGACACTAAACTACGCTCTCGAGGGAGTGGTCGATTCGACTAGGGTCGTGCTAACGGGGGGAGAATATCAGCTCGTGCCAGATAAGAATTCGACAGTATTTCGTGGTATTCGCGAGCTAGCCATTGTGGGTGAAGGAGATGCGCAAGTGAACTGCGAAACGGACGCAGGGTTAACGTTTATCGAATCGAACGGCATTACAGTAGAGAATATTCAATTTTCGAGCTGTGGTGTCTTGCACAATAGCACAAGCAGAAATTTTAGTGATTCTTCTTCATTTTCATTCCGCGAAATAAAAGTTGGTCTGTATTTCTTGTTCTGCCGCAATATAAACCTCAGGCATGTTTCAGTAAGCAACAGTAATGGAACTGGAATGGTTGCATATGCTACTGCGGGTACGAACACATTCGAGCACAGCATCTTTTCCCAAAACCGTGCAAACGGTACCAAATATCCAGGCGGAGGGGGGCTGTATGTTGAGTTCCCATTCTGTATACCTGGGGAGCTGAGTTGTGAGAATGAATCCATTTCAGACATCTCTCTTGAGTATACTTCCAATTCATACTACATGTTCACCAACTGCAGTTTTGAGGAAAATATTGCAAAACAGGAATCAGTGAGTGTTGCAACATTCATTCTTCCACAGAGAAGCAACAACCTTGCCATTGGTCGTGGCGGCGGACTCTCCTTTTATTTCAAGGGAAATGCTCAGAATAATACGATATCGATTGATTCTTGCCGATTTATATCAAACAAAGCGATCTGGGGTGCCGGGCTGTTTGCAGAATTCCAAGATAACGCCACAAACAATAGTGTGCTTGTCAACAATTCCTTGATAGATTCAAACACTTGTGACATTACGTTGAAGTCAGGTGGAGGAGGAGCGAGAATTGCCTATCTCTTTTACGGTACTTCTCATGTGATACATAACCATGTCTCTTTTCACTCCTGCAATTTCTCCAGAAATGAGGCATACTTGGGTGGAGGGCTGTCACTTATAGCTGGCAGAGAGTTGGGTACTCTTTATGCAACAAATACTCTGGAGCTCACAGACTGTCACTGGGAGGCAAACTCAGCTTTCTTGGGTTCAGCAGTCGATCTTCTTGCCTGGCATTTGGGTACAAATGGAACAGAAATACAACCGCAGTTCACCAACTGCAGTTTCAAGAATAATAAACTGTCGTACAAAACTTACCAAGGCGATGCACTGAGTAGCGTTGTTGGGTTAGGAACCGTGTATACAGACTCTATTCCCATCAGATTTAAAGATAGTATTTCTTTTGAGAACAATAAAGGTAGTGCTCTAGCTGCTATTACTACTAGTGTTGATATACTGGAGGACACTGTTCTTCATTTCTACAACAACACTGGTCGATATGGTGGAGCAATTTCACTGCAGGGGTATGCATACCTTATTTCACATCCCAATACAAGGTTTAACTTCACCAGCAATAGGGCCAAGTATCTTGGAGGTGCTATGTACCGCTTTTCTGCTGCACAGCATGATTTCATACAATCAACAGGAAACTGTTTCATCCGCTATAGTAAAGTTAGTCAACCGCCCAAAGAGTGGAACACAACCTTTTATTTTAAAGACAATACGGCTGCAGGGTTACCAAATTCAATCTATGTCACTAGTGTTCTGAACTGTGAGTCAGAGTGGTACTATGGTGAGACAGATGTCAATTACACGTATACAAAGCAGGTGTTCTGCTGGAATGATCGCTGGAAGTACGATGGCAGTAACTGCGAAACTGAGATAAAAACTGATCCAGCATTGTTTCATGGCTTAGAAATGATATCTGTAATTCCAGGCAAGCCAACGCTACTTCCTGTGGACATAACCGATGATCTGGGAAAGCACTCTAGCAATGGAACCGTCATAGTAGCCAAAGCCATGCCCATTGTTGGCATGATGGAAATAGACAGCAGTTCCATTTACATCTCCGATAACCACATAGACCTCCGTGGAGAGCCGCTCTCCAGTGGTACGCTGATCCTCGAGACGCAGGGTCCGAGGGTACTGCGCATGGAGATATCAGTTGATCTTCAACCCTGCCCCCCTGGTTTTATTCAAAGTGGCCCAAAGAACAGCTCTTTCTGTAAATGTGGTGGAGACTTTGGTGGACTTGGCTACGTACGATGCTATGGAGCTGAGTTCCGATCAGAAGTGAAGAGGGGAACCTGGATTGGCTACTATAATTACTCTGGTGAGAGGTATTTAGTCGCTGGTCACTGTCCCTACTGTTCTACTTATGAAAAAAATACTGGTGATGAGTATCTTGATTTGCCCAATGATCCTCGGCTGTTAGATGCCCATTTATGTGGCTGCATTAACAGAACTGGAGTACTTTGTGGTGAGTGCATAGATGACTATGGTCCTGCTCTTAATTCAAAATTTCTGGTCAAAGACTGTGTCCCGTGCCCTGAAAAAGATGTAAAGTATCACTGGTTTCTCTATCTGCTGAATGAGTTTCTACCGACGACTATATTTTTCTTCATTGTGGCTCTCTTTAACATCAGTGTCACTACTGGTGCTGCTAATGGCTTTGTATTTTTCGCTCAAGTTATCACAACCGTATTTGGCATAGACAGTGATGGAGCAATACCACTCGCGAATATAACCTCTGCCGCCCCAGCCTTGCAGAATGTCTACTTAATCCCCTACGGAATTTGGAATCTGGATTTTTTTCGTCCCATTCTGCCAAAGTTCTGCCTGAGTCCTCACATTACTACAGTGCAGCTCATGACCTTGGGCTATGTCACTGCCTTGTATCCTTTGCTTTTGGTCATCTTATTTGCTCTAGTCCTGTGGCTGTATGATCACAACTGCAGACCCGTGGTGTCCTTGTGCCGGCCGGTACACAGATGTTTCTATCACATGCGAAGACGCTGGAATCTGCAGAGATCCCTCTTGCACGTATTCGGAACTTTCTTGTTGCTTTCATACACCAAATTCACTTTGGTATCTGTTGTAATTGTCACGCAGTCACCACTCTTTATGGACACAGGTGAAACTGTCGGTCCAGGGGTGATGTATTTCAACGGCGAAATTACTGTATTCTCTGATGAATTTGTTCCCTATTTACTTGCTGCTGTGATAGTGCTGGCGACGTTCGTTGCCCTTCCACCTATCATTCTTGTACTTCCCTCTCTGTTTAAGGCTCTGGAAAGATTGGGTGTAAAACGCTCTACCAGGTGGCAGCCAGGGCAAAAGCTGAAGTATTTCCTCAACATCTTTCATGGATGCTACAAAGATGGAACCGAACCAGGAACTCGTGATTTCCGATGGTTTGCTGGACTATATTTCTTCATTCGACTAGCGCTGTACGTTCTCTATCCCTCCTCACCAAACTGGCTTGTGCAGTACATCGGCCAGCAGATATTCTGTACCATTGCGATCCTCATCTTCACTCTGCTGCAGCCCTATCGCATCCATTGGCACAACAAGCTAGATGCCATCATCTTTACTCTCCTAGCAGCCATCAACACCTTTACAATGTACAACTACGTCCTTCTGACTGTTGGCCAAGGACTCTCCAAAGCAGCCTTCATAATCCAATATATCCTCATATTCATTCCTCTGATATACATGATTGTCTATACCTCTTATCACTTCTGGCTCACCTACAGAGTGTACATACAGAGCCTCTGTAGGAGGCTCAAGAGGTGCTTCAGAAGGGCAGAGAATTCAGATGAAGAACTGCTTCAGAATCCGGTTGCAAGCAGAAGCCGTGAAGAAAGTTTTATGACCTTTTCCCAAGTTATTGAGGTGAGCGGAAGGGACAAAGAACCAAACACTTATCGACCTCTATCACATAATTCGCAAGAAGGCTCTGAAGCTACACTACTTCTGAGCGATCAATGCACAGACTCAAAACCCGATAAATCAAAATCTTAGAGAGCAAGGAACCGACAGCTCTCAAAGTCTACTTTTGCATCAGTTGAGCATGACTATTAGTCCATCTTGCATCCATTGTTGATCATGAACTTGCTGTGTGTACTGTGTTCATTGTATGTCATTAGCAGTGGAATGTGATCTTGCTTCTTGCTGCTTTTTTAATACTTAGCTAGGACCTTTCTGTATCACCATTCTCACCAGTAAACTTTTGTTTTTGGAGATGACACCATGATATGTGTGAAATTTTACATGGTTGTATACGTATGAGCTTATCTCTACTGCAGATTTCAGCACCACATAATCATAAATATCAAAAAAATTTGGAATTATGATGGTAAGTACAATAGTGTCACAAAACACAAAAGGAAAGTGCAACAATGACTATCTATAGTAGTCTCACGGGCCATCCTCACTCCCATGGAGTGAGGATGGCCCGCGAGAGTATAGCTATAGCTAGTTGATTAGTTTGATTGGGTCATTCCACTTGCCATATCGGCATGCTTCACAGTCCCTGTGAAGTGAAGAATTGTCTCGTGTCACAGACAAGATTGACACAAGATACCAGGCTCTCTCCCGCTGGATGATTTTTCAAGGGGGGAGCCTGGGGATGAGGCTACCATACGCTGACCTCCACACTTAGATTGTATTTTGCAGCCACAAATAAAACAAGTGTTTCTTCACAACTGTACATATGAGATAAACAGAGGTGGGAATGAGGTGACTTGTCAAGTCTAAGCATATTTTCACTTTGTTCACTATTTGCAGCTGGCATCGAGACATGCGTACCAGTACCGACATAGAGATGAGTGCAGTAACAGCTGCAGGTCATCAAGTGAAGCAGGTTAATATTCTTGTGGGGGAAATTCCTGGGAAAAATTACTCTCTGATTACCTTTCAAAATTTGGCCAGGCATTTTATGAGCTGGCGGAAGACGATAATTGGGATCATCAGCCAGGGACACATTCAGTTGAACAATGCTGCATTGTGACATAATTGAGCTAATGGGAATCAGTAATTCTTTCATCTCTCAAGATAAAATGCTCAAAAACTCAGGTTTTACGAAACGATATTCATTGTTCAGTGTTTGCATAGTCACATGATGCGCCGGTTGTCGTGAGTATAGTATAGTAGTTCCGTGAGCCCCTCTCACTTCATCGCTCACTCAGATCAGGGAAATGGGAGAGCCATTGATTTTCAAGTGTCTCCTGCTGGCCTTTGGGGTACTATCTATATTTACCGGGATTCAATGTTACGACCACACAATTTTTGTGAGTTGGAACAGTGCTAACGCTTCAAATGTCCCGGGCTGCTGGGACGGGGGGCTGAGCCTGCCTTGCCAGACACTAAACTACGCTCTCGAGGGAGTGGTCGATTCGACTAGGGTCGTACTAACGGCGGGAGAATATCAGCTCGTGCCTGATAAGAATTCGACAGTGTTTCGTGGTATTCGCGAGCTAGCCATTGTGGGTGAAGGAGATGTGCAAGTGAACTGCGAAACTGACGCAGGGTTAACGTTTATCGAATCGAATAACACTACAGTGGAGAATGTTCAATTTTCGAGCTGTGGTGTCTTACACAACAGCACGAGCAGAAATTTCAGCGATTCTTCGTTTTCATTCCTCGAGTTAAAAGTCGGTCTGTATTTCTTGTTCTGCCGCGATGTAACGCTCAGGCATGTTTCAGTAAGCAACAGTAATGGAACTGGAATGGTTGCATATGCTACTGCAGGTACGAACACATTCGAGCACAGCATCTTTTCCCAAAACCGCGCCAATGGTACCGAATATCCAGGCGGAGGGGGGCTGTATGTAGAGTTCCCATTCTGTACACCTGGGGAGCTGAGTTGTGAGAATGAATCCATTTCAAATATCTCTCTTGAGTACACTTCAAATTCGTACTACATGTTCACCAACTGCAGTTTTGAGGAAAATGTTGCAGAACACAAATCAGTGAGTAATGCAACGTTCATTCTTCCACAGAGAAGCAACAACCTTGCCATTGGTCGTGGCGGCGGACTCTCCTTTTATTTCAAGGGAAATGCTCAGAACAATACGATATCGATTGATTCTTGCCGATTTATATCAAATAAAGCGATCTGGGGTGCCGGGCTGTTTGCAGAATTCCAAGATAACGCCACAAACAATAGTGTGCTTGTCACCGATTCCTTGATAGATTCAAACACTTGTGACATTACGTTCAAGTCGGGTGGAGGAGGAGCAAGAATTGCCTATCTCTTTTACGGTACTTCTCATGTGATACATAACCATGTCTCTTTTCACTCCTGCAATTTCTCCAGAAACCAGGCATACTGGGGTGGAGGGCTGTCACTTATAGCTGGTAGAGAATTGGATACTCTTTATGCCACAAATACTCTGGAGCTCACAGACTGTCACTGGGAGGCAAACTCAGCTTTCTTGGGATCAGCAGTTGATCTTCTTTCCTGGCATTTGGGTACAAATGGAACAGAAATACAACCGCAGTTCACCAACTGTAGTTTCAAGAATAATAAGCTGTCGTACACAACTGATCGAGGAGATGCACTGAGTAGCATTGTTGGGTTAGGAACTGTATTCGCAGACTCCATTCCCATCAAATTTAAAGGTAGTATTTCTTTCGAGAGCAATGAAGGCAGTGCTCTAGCTGCTATTACTACAGGCATTGATATACTGGAGGACACTGTCCTTCATTTTTACAACAACACTGGTCGACATGGCGGAGCAATTATTCTACAAGGCTATGCCTACCTGATTTCACATCCTAACGCTTGGTTTAACTTCACCAGCAATAGGGCCAAGCATCTTGGAGGTGCTATGTTCTTCTTTTCTGTTGCACAGCACGATTTTAGACAGTCAACAGGAAACTGTTTCATCCGCTATAGCAAAGTTGGTGAGCCGCCCACCAAGTGGAATACAAGCTTTTATTTCAAGGACAATACGGCTGCAGGGTTACCAAATTCAATCTATGCCACCAGTGTTCTGAACTGTGAGTGGTGGTACGATGGCCAGTCAGACGTCAATTACACATATGCAAAGCTGGTGTTTTGCTGGAATGATCGCTGGAAGTACGATGGCAGTAACTGCGAAACTGAGATACAAACTGATCCAGCTGTGTTTAATGGCTCAAAAATAATGTCTGTAATTCCAGGCAAGACAACCCCACTGCCCGTGAACACAACAGACGATTTGGGAAAGGACTCCAGCAGTAGAACAGTCATGATAGCGGAAGCCATGTCCATCGCTGACACAATGGAAATAGACAGCAGCTCCATTTACATTTCCGATAACCACATAGACCTCCATGGAGAGCCACTCACCAGTGGTACGCTGATCCTTGAGACGCAGGGTCCAAGGGTGCTGCGCATGGAGATATCAGTTGATCTTCAACCCTGCCCCCCCGGTTTTATTCAAAGTGGCCCAAAGAACAGCACTGTCTGTAAATGTGGTGGAGACTTTGGTGGACTTGGCTACATACGATGCTATGGAGCTGAGTTTCGATCAGAAGTGCAGAGAGGAGCCTGGATTGGCTACTATAATTACTCTGGTGAGAGGTATTTAGTCTCTGGTCACTGCCCCTACTGTTCTACTTACAAAAAAACAACTGGTGATGAGTATCTGAGTTTGCCCGATGATCCTCGGCTGTTAGATGGCCATTTATGTGGCCGCATTAACAGAACTGGAGTACTTTGTGGTGAGTGCATAGATGACTATGGTCCTGCTCTTAATTCAAAATTTCTGGTCAAAGACTGCGTCCCGTGCCCTGAAAAAGATGTAAACTATAACTGGTTTCTCTATCTGCTGAATGAGTTTCTACCGACGACTATATTTTTCTTCATTGTGGCTCTCTTTAACATCAGTGTCACTACTGGTGCTGCTAATGGCTTTGTATTTTTCGCTCAAGTTATCACAACCATATTTGGCATAGACAGTGATGGAACAATACCACTCGCGAACATAACCTCTGCCGCCCCAGCCTTGCAGGATCTCTACTTAATCCCCTACGGAATTTGGAATCTGGATTTTTTCCGTCCCATTCTGCCAAAGTTCTGCCTGAGTCCTCACATTAGTACAGTGCAGCTCATGACCTTGGGCTATGTCACTGCCTTGTATCCTTTGCTTTTGGTCATCTTCTTTGCTCTAGTCCTGTGGCTGTATGATCACAACTGCAGACCTGTGGTGTCCTTGTGCCGGCCGGTACACAGATGTTTCTATCACATGCGAAGACGCTGGAATCTGCAGAGATCCCTCTTGCACGTATTCGGAACTTTCTTGTTGCTTTCGTACACCAAATTAACTTTGGTATCTGTTGTAATTGTCACGCAGTCACCACTCTTTATGGACACAGGTGAAACTGTCGGTCCAGGGGTGATGTATTTCAACGGCGAAATTACTGTATTCTCTGATGAATTTGTTCCCTATTTACTTGCTGCTGTGATAGTGCTGGCGACGTTCGTTGCCCTACCACCTATCGTTCTTGTACTTCCCTCTCTGTTCAAGGCTCTGGAAAGAATGGGTGTAAAACGCTCCACCAGGTGGCAGCCAGGGCAAAAGCTGCAGTATTTCCTCAACATTTTTCATGGATGCTACAAAGATGGAACTGAGCCTGGAACTCGTGATTTCCGATGGTTTGCTGGACTATATTTCTTCATACGACTAGCGCTGTACATTCTCTATCCCTCCTCACCAAACTGGCTTGTGCAGTATGTCGGCCAACAGATATTCTGTACCATTGCGATCCTCATCTTCACTCTGCTGCAGCCCTATCGCATCCATTGGCACAACAAGCTAGATGCCATCATCTTTACTCTCCTAGCAGCCATCAACACATTCACTATGTACAACTACGTCCTTCTGACTGTTGGCCAAAGACTCTCCAAAGCAGCCTTCATAATCCAATATATCCTCATATTCATTCCTCTGATATACATGACTGCCTACACCTCTTATCACTTCTGGCTCACCTACAGAGTGTACATACAGAGCCTCTGTAGGAGGCTCAAGAGATGCTTCAGAAGGGCAGAGAATTCGGATGAAGAACTGCTTCAGAATCCGGCTATAAACAGGAGTCGTGAAGAAAGTTTTATGACCTTTTCCCAAGTTATTGAGGTGAGCGGAAGGGACAAAGAACCGAACACTTATCGACCTCCATCACATAGCTCACAGGCAAACTCTGAAGCTACGCTACTTCTGAGCGATCAGTACACAGACTCAAACCCCGAGCAATCCGAAGAGAAGCAGTCTTACCTCGTTATCGGAGAGCACGGAACCGACAGCTCTCAAAGTGAGGCCTACTCTACTTTCGCATCAGTTGAGCACGACTGTTAGTATTTTTGTTTCCATCATTCATTGTTATTTGTGTGAACGCTATAATTATGTCACCTTGATCATTGTATTTGTCCTTAGCAGTGAATAGTACCTAGCATGGTTATGGTTCGAATTCTTGCTGCTTTTTGATAGATTTTTTGATTTTCTGTATCATTCCATCAATATCTGTGTTTTGAATATTAAATGATGAACTTGTTCATGTCAGAAGTACTGCATGGCTACATGAGCTTATTCAGATACCTGTAAAATGTCATGCATGCAATAATTGGAGTCATGGACTTCCCACATGATCATGAATAACAAGAAATTAGTAATTATGATGATAAGTACAATAGTGATGCAAAAATGACTATAGTTGACTAGTTTGATTGGGTCACTATTTGCCACGCCTCACAGCTTCTGTGAAGTGAAGAACTGTCTCATTTTGTTGCAGACAGGATTGACACACATGGGACACCGAAGAGGTAGTTGGTTGCTGCATGGCCTGTTGCCTTGGAGATGGGTGTACACTATATCAGCCAGTGCCTGGAAAGAGAATATTACTTTAAGTGTGTGTAAATAGATACAGACATGAACTAATGGATTCCTCATTGGTTTTGTACTAATTAGTTCAAGGCTGCTTCACACCAATTCCACAGTTTAGTCACCAAGCCACTCGAGCGGTAGCAGCTGTATTGCATCCTACGGAGATTCAAGTTAGCCTCGTTCCCAGGCTCCCCCCGCACGGAAATACTGCAAGCGACAAAAGCCGGGGCGAAGGAAGACCTGGGAACGAGTCTGGGTTCAAGTACACTTGGGCAGGCTCAGGGTGGTTAGTTTACAAACTTGAGTACCTACACATGTCAAAGTTCAAAGATTGTAAACCATGGGTTGGAGAGGCTGGTTCTCACTAAAGATCAGGCCATGAGTAGATGCATGAAGTATCTCTCTCCGAAAGCCTCTAATCCTTCACCTTGATGAATGTTGGGTTGTCATTGAGGGCAGCTGATCGCCGTACATTCTTCATACCACACTGTAGTAGAGTAGTGTGTGTGTGTGTGTATGTGTGAGTGAGTGTGTGTGTGTGTGTGTGTGTGTGAGTGTTGGGTATGGTCAGAATGTCATAATTACTGAGAATTGCAATGCCAATAAACATACTCTATTGGCTCTATGGTCTGGGCCATGCCCAGGTTATATCTCATACACGCAGAGAAAAATTGTGGAGTACCCCCAAATTTTCTCCACGGTTGTGAGATAAAATTTGGACATAGGAGGCCTGGAAACGAGGTTAGCTTCCTTAGTTGGTCATGTGGTGGTCAAACCACCTGTTGCTCTGCCTGTACTGGTCAAACCACCTGTTGCTCTGTCTGTACACGTACATACCCGTACAAATACTACGGGATATCCCATGTACCTCCAAGCCCAGTGTCTCGATGTGATACTACGGGATATCCCACGTACCTCCGAGCCCAGTGTCTCGATGTGATACTACGGGATATCCCACGTACCTCCGAGCCCAGTGTCTCGATGTGATGCTACGGGATATCCCACGTACCTCCGAGCCCAGTGTCTCGATGTGATACTACGAGATATCCCACGTACTTCCGAGCCCAGTGTCTCGATGTGATACTACGGGATATCCCACGTACCTCCGAGCCCAGTGTCTCGATGTGATAATACGGGATATCCCACGTACCTCCGAACCCAGTGTCTCGATGTGATACTACGAGATATCCCACGTACCTCCGAGCCCAGTGTCTCGATGTGATACTACGAGATATCCCACGTACCTCCGAGCCCAGTGTCTCGATGTGATACTACGAGATATCCCACGTACCTCCGAGCCCAGTGTCTCGATGTGATACTACGAGATATCCCACGTACCTCCGAGCCCAGTGTCTCGATGTGATACTACGGGATATCCCACGTACCTCCGAGCCCAGTGTCTCGATGTGATATCCCACGTACCTCTGAGCCCAGTTCCTCGGCATACTCGAGGTCCATCTCGTGCAGGGTCTCGATGTGATCGGAGGTGAAGGCTATGGGCACAAGTAGTGCGTTCTTTCTGCCTTGTTTTGATAGTCCTTTGATGACATCATCAGTCTGGGGGCTCAGCCAGGGAAGGGGGCCCACCTAGTGGTGTGTGTGTGTGTGTGGGTGTGGGTGTGAGGGTGTGTATGTGTGTGTGAGGGTGTGGTGGTATGGTATGTGTGGTGTGTGTGGTATGAGGGTGAGTGTGAGAGTGTATGTGTGTGTGTGGTATGTGTGAGGGTAGGGGGGAAAGTAGGTACTAAATGAAGGAAATACAAGAGAATGTGTTTTGATGTATTTTCTTGCATGAACACATAAGACCATGCTTGTTTCCTTGTAATTTCTCGTGCTTCAATTTTACCCCATTACATCGTAAGGGCTAAAGAAATGAGTATGGTATACCTTAGATTGCCAAACTAGTCGATAGGGATGAGAGTTGCCGAGAGCCTCCATCACAGCTTGCACTGTGGCCCCCACCTCCTGGGGGTAGGGGTCACCTCGGTTCACCACCTTCATCGGTAGAGAGTGGGCGGAGAACAGGAGCACGACGTCATCTCTATCCTCGCTGGGGAATTTGCCTATTTCGTCTCGGATTGTCTCTGCAAATGCCTGCATCGTGTGTGTGTGTGTGTGTGTATGTGTGTGTGTGTGTGTGTGTGTGTGTGCAAGTTTTCAAAGTCATAAGAGTAATTACCCCCATTAGGCCGGCACCTTGTTACCATAGCAACTACAGGTACTCTATCTGTATGTATTGGACAATCCCATGTATATGTACATGTACATGGAAGAAGCCAAACACTGCATCTTTATTAGGCCTAATGAAAACATCAAGAACACATTATGTGGCAGTCCCGTGTAAAAATAAAATTTTATTCTGTTGTGTATTTTGTTCACGTCACTGCGTTCAAAGCGCTGTATCAGTTCAGAGATACAGCGCTTTGAATGTTATAGTAGTTATATTTATCTTTAATTAAAGCACAGCTGACCTGCACAAGTCCAGTGTGAATGGGCCATCGGTCGATTACGGACCACACCATGCCCCCCTCCCTGAGGCCACCCTTCTTCTGGGTGTGTCGGTAGATGGCGTTGAGGCTACTGCCGGTGGTGGAGCAGGAGTAGTGAGGGTACTGGGTGAAGGCAATCGCTCTCTGGATACTATCACTGCACGTGTGTGTGTGTGTGTGTGTGTGTGTGTGTGTGTGTGTGTGTGTATGTGTGTGTGTGTGTGTGTGTGTGTGTGTGTGCATGCATGTGGTGTGATTGTGTGTGTGTATGTGAACATAGGTGTTGCCAGACTGTTCGGCGGAGCACTCACATGTAGGTCTCTAAATGAGTGCTTATAGTTGAATGTGCATGCATGATTGACAGACAAGTAGGCCCTCAACACATATTACACTCCGTACCTTTGCATCTGGTCAATTGCATCTTCCGTCAGAGGATGGGCATAGCGAAAACCAACGTAGAACTTGTGAGGGGCTAAGCGAGTCAAGTATGTATGTGTGTGTGTGTGAAGAGGGGAGCTGTCACACAACCCCTAGCTGTTATACATGTAATAGACACACCTGACATCTACTAAGTCTCATTCCCAGGTTAATGTACACACCTGAGATGCTGACATCCATTAGTCTCATTCCCAGGCTCTTACACCAAGAAAATAAAATGACATCTTTTCCTCATTTCTATTTTCGAGCCAAAAGAACTCGGGAATGCCACTAGGCATCCACACAATAATATAAAGTTCAGATGTGTAGGTCCATTCAATTAGGTACCATATAAGGATATCAGTAACCTACCTTTTTCCTTGTACTACAAATTCATGCAATGGTGTGCTTACTGGCCTCCTAAAATGCTTTTGCTGGCCCTGATCTTACACTATAACGCTAAAATCACATTGGTTTCACTGTAGCACTTATTACTCATGTGATCCTTACCATATGACTGTCACATGACTTTATACAGAATTTATGCTATACATGGACAGACACACAAATAGAGATAGACAGACAGACACAAATGCACACACACACACACACACACACACACACACACACACACACACACACACACACACACACACACACACACACACACACACACACACACACACACACACACACACACACACACACACACACACACACACACCTGTCTGGGGACTCAGCTGGTCCAACAACTCCACCATTCCCTGACCCTGTTTCTCAGTCCACATTTTAATCGGGGAGCCTCCTCCAATCTTCCGATACTGCTCCTGAATCCTGGGGGTCCGTCTCTTGGCTATCCATGGAGCCAGCTGGCTGCATGGGAGCAAAGAGAACCATGAAAAAAGGGTAATGTCTTTTAGCTTCCTCCCAAGTACCTAGTAGCAGATCCAAACTAATAGCAGTGGTAGCACCATCAGGCGCTAAGGCAGGAACATTTTTTAAACAACTAAACGCTTGTATAAACAAAACTGTGCAACATCACTAAATCAAGTGTATGGACACTGACACGGCATATAGCGGACCAGAGCTGTGCCTACACCGTTGCTATGGCATCAATAGCCTTGTTCCCAGGCCGTGTGGTAGTAGGTGGGAGGTGTAGCTGTGCTCACAATCTCCTACAATGTGCACGATCTGTCAAGCTCACCGTCAAACGTGGTATCAGCCAGAGAGATAGCGTTACCTAAATCAGTGGCACAGGCTGTTGTCTGTGAGGGGCAGCACTTCAGTTTAATTAGATCTGAGTGGCCTACATTTATGTACCTCTTAGCTGCTGAGAGTTTACAGCTGGTGGGGGGGTTACTGTTTACACACATTTGGCAGCAGGCTGGGAAATAGTGCAGAGATGTGGGAGTTGAATTTGGCACAGGTCGAAACCAAACTTGGAAGTCGGTGTGTGTACTGTAGTGGTCACAGTCGTGAGTGTTTTGAAATAGTCTAGTTTCACATCCTGCTTGATAGCCTCGTACCAAGTCCCAGTTTTTATCTCGTAACCATGGAGAATTTTTTTTGCCAAAGTTGTGAGATAAAAGCTGGAGTATGGAAAGCCTGAGCACAAGGCTGCCCACACACCCTTCACACCAACTCTAAAGTTTTACTTATGGGGGTGTTCTTACTTCAGGCTTAAAATAATACGTACTTGGAATAAAAAAATGAAGTGGTTATATCTCAAAAACCATATCCTCTCAGCTGGGTCACATATCTAGTCATGTGACTTACTTTTGTGCTGGAAGTGGAATGAGGTCCTTGTCCAGAAATAATCTAAGTAGAAAGTCATGAACATCATTCAGTGTCTCTGGACCTCCCAGGTTCAGCATTAGGATGCCCGTCTTTGGCTTTCTGGAGGAAGGAGGGAGGGAGGGAGAAGGGAAGGTACTCTTACCTGTTCCAAACTACGTTTCATCTGCATGCAGTTTAGAGCTGAAAGCAGCACTTACTTTTTATCCTGCTCTATAGAAGTACTGTTGGAGTATCTACAGGCACCAGTAGTTGCCCGAGCAACAGGCTCCACCCCTCTGGCCCAGCTCCCAAAACCCAGCCTCAAGATGGAGGAAGTGACAAGCCGTGAGCTCCGCAGCATCTTTCCTAGAAACATTAAAGATAGATCTTCAAGCCTTGGCATGGGAAATGTATGGGACACACACATAGGCACAGACAGAATACATCCCCATCTAGTCTATTGAGCTAGACCCTCTCAGCGGTGGGGACCCTCTCTGCGCCCACCGCTGAGAGGGTCTAGCTCGATAGACTAATCCCCATCCCAAGTAAAAATTTATGAAACTGGTACACTGCAAGACTAGTATAATAAGATGAGAATAGAATTTGAGCCCAAGTTGCAATTACCATTACATCATCTATGCCATAGGGGTTGCAATTGCCATTACAGCATCCCTACAGCATAGTGCAGTGACACCCAAATCTGCAAATTATTGTGCACATCTATAGATCCACCCAATCAACATACACTATGGTCTCGTCTGCAGACAAGGTTGGCAACGTTGCAGCTCACAGACTCACTGGAAAGACCTTAGCAGATCTCCAGTGAAGAAACCAGGATGTGAAAGATTCGCGAGCGGAAGTGATCTCGTCCCTCCGGTACGTCACGTGTTGCAGACTCAGTACAGTAGAAGAATTTGTTGCATCCCAGAGTACATGGAGAGGAAGAGATAAAGTGATGGCTGAGACGTTCGATGCGCTGCTGAAGGTTGTAATAATCGGCGACACTTCCGTAGGGAAGACGTGCCTCATCCTACGCTACACGCAGGACATTTTCAGAGAAAACTTTCTCAGCACCATTGGTGAGCTGTTAGTAGGCTCGGCTGCCGAGCTCTTTAATTCTACAGTTTGCAGATCGCCTAGGCAAAGATGAGCACCTGCTTGTAAATTGGGGGCGGGGATCAGCTGTTTGTGTTGTTTACTTGTACGGCTGCTTGTAAGTGGGTGGTAAGTTGACCCTCAGGCGCTGAAAAGTGGCTCCGTTACATACGTTGCCCTATGCTAAATGGGAAATTGTACACCAGCTTGTACCACTTGCACTAGAACAGTGAACTAGCATTTTTGCAGACTGCTTAACAGACCATGTAATGGGCTATGGCTTATTAAACTTCTGTATTACCTCCCATTTAAGGGGACCATATCTAAATGTATGACGTCACGTGGCATGCAAGACATGAGGGTGGGTGGGTGTGGCTGATTACCAGGCCCATAAACCTGCCCACATGTCCCACGTGACTTCCAGTGCCATGCCCACTTGATTGCACACATGGAGGTGCAGTTCTTGCCTAGCCTCGTCCCCAGGCCCTCCCAAAACGGGAGAGAGCCTGGTAGTTTTTCTTACGTGAATGAAGTTTAGGCCACGACTTGTGTTTTCTGTCTCCCGCACACACACTTTTTTGGCTCCCGCATCGAAATTTGAGCACGTGACTGGGAAGGCCTCGGAGCAAGGTTAACTGTACAGAAAGGCTTTATGGACCATGGATATTTTGTCACTGTCAGTGGCTAAAATTAAGAACGCTCATAAAATACTTGCTCAGTGGTATACATGTTTGAATGATCTAGTGTCAGCAGATTGTCAATTAAATGTGTATACTAGCTGTTACTATAGTATACTAGTTGCTATTATAGTTGTTACTATAGTATACTAGCTGTTGCCATAGTATACTAGTGCATACGTGTATCATGCAGGGGGCCTTGCGGGAAGTGAAATATACAACTGTACAATGTTCACCAATGCATTGTGAGTTGTACTGTTACTGTGGAGCACTTTTTGCATGCACTGCTGAGTCGTCCTTGCTCACTGACGGTCTTCACTACTATCACTGCTTCTGTGCTGTCGTACGTAAAGTCTTGCTAATCTCTGACTCCAGCAACACTGTCATCATGCTTAGCCATGATTTGCAGACAATTAAAGTGCAGACGCATGCTCAATGAAGTGCCACGTCCATGGGTGCAATAATTGTATTCCTGTAACATTAAACACAGATTTACAAGCATGGGGTCTCATGCTACATGATTAGTTACCTCACTTCCCACTCGGCAACTATCTTTTTGGAGGTGCAGTATAATGGTTTTGTTCTAACACCCTAACCCTGAAAGACTAGTATACTAACGGTATACTGCATGCATATGCAACATAATTGGCAGGTGTTGACTTCAAGACAAAGACGGTGGACGTAGGCCAGAAGAGATTCAAGCTACAGATCTGGGACACGGCTGGCCAGGAGAGATACAACACCATCAGAAGAGGCTTCTACAGAGGAGCCAAAGTACGTGCCATGCTCTGTGTCTGTCAGATATAGGGTTTAAATATAAGCAGTTTGTATCCCACACAATATTTCTGTGGGGGGGTATACAAGTAGTGCTGTGTACATAATATAAACCACATTACATCACCTTTAATGTGATTCAATGGATCAGAGTACAAAGGTCATGTACACTTATATGGTTATCAAAGGCAACTGAGTGCATGCTGCTGTATTCATTGCATGTGAATTGCTAGCCCCACCCTTTGAGTCCTAATTGCTAGTGGTACTGATCCAAGGTTGCAGGGAGGAGCTGGAAAGGGCCCAAGGGTGCAGTTAGCTTGTTCCCAGGCCTTCACTCCAGCTTTTGTGACTTGTTGCTTGCATGGGGGGAGCCTGGGAATGTGGCTAGGCTGTTGTTTGGTTATAATTATGCGCCTCAAAGAAGGTAAGGTTTGCATGCTAACTCGAGACAAGTACCTAGGCAACACTGCACAATCACAATGGTTGAGTATTAACCACTCCTCTCCCACTTCTGCAGGGTGTGGTTATCGTATATGACATCACCAATCCAGACAGCTTCACTAATCTCACAAAGTGGATTGATGACATCACCACGGTGAGGTGGATGGATTCTCAGTCCGCATAAGTTGGTAAAAATAAGCCCCAGTCCGTTTGGCATGGTCAATGCTTCAAACAAGATTAACGTTTTGTATCTAAAACAAGCCAGGAATTTTACGTGAGACATCCATGGCTGTGCTCAGCAACAGATTAGCTCACAGTTGTAGAACACACAAACTTTCTCAAGCTTACGCCGAAAGTGCTGACTCAGCAGTTTTGTAGTGCACCTCCAATTAGCAGCCGTAACTTGCCAGAATAGGATTATCATACCCACCCACCATCTTTTCACTGTCTTGGCAACACAGAATTAACCTATATTGATTGGCCTGTAATAGTAGACTAAAGTTGCAGTGTAAGTTTTGTGCAGTTGCACCTGACCTATTGCTAAGAATAATATTAGATTTGAGGCACACCCAAAATGCCTCACATTTGAGGCACATGCAAAATGCCTAGCTGGTTTTTATATCAACCTTGTTTACCGTACAACTGGCTTGTCCTAAGAAAGTGTTTGCCTATCTGTCTGTGCATCCACACTTATCACATGCACAAAACTTACTCTGCAACTTTTATCACTTATCACATGCAGAACAGGCTCAGGCTGGCTCATCATATCTTACAGCAACTTTCCACTAAATTCATTAGAATCTTCCTATTAATTAACATTAAAACCAATCCTACAAATGGGAGGTTCAAAGGGCAGTCAAATGTAGTGATTGTTAGTTATGTATCCTCTCCTCCAGAACTGCGGAGAAGGACCAGACCGACCAGTTGTCATGATAGTGGCCAACAAGATTGACAGGGAACTAGAACGGAAGGTAGCGGAGCTAACAGGGAAACAGGTTGCACTGGAGTTTGGCACCAGATTCTCCGAAGTCAGCGCAAAGACAGGAGTTGGGGTGGATGAGGTATGTATGTGTACCATATGATGAGAAATATTCCAGTAGTCCATTCCAGTAATCCAGTAGTCTATTCCAGTGTTACAGTAGCCCATTCCAGTAGTCCAGTGGTCTATTCTAGTCCACCAAATAAAGACATCCCCTAGCAGGTCGCCCCTAGCGATAGGGTCACATGATCAGTCAACCCCATGCATAAACGCTTTGGTCTGCCCTCTACAAAGTGAAACACATGATCATCTGTGGTAGTATATTACAGCCTGTGTATGGTCTTCAGAGGATTATCTACTTCTGTCAGCCCATTGGTTGAAAGTGCCAACAAGGCAGTGAAAAGATCTCCCAAACACTAAAGGTGGAGAGGAAGATCCGCGTAGTTCACATCTAAGCAGCAGGTAGTGATTGCATGCCATGGCCACAGCAAAAGAGCCCACATCTCTGTAATACATGTGCATGCCAGCCCTAATGTTTTTTCCAGATAGAGAATAAGGCTAACAGGTCACTTACTATGCCAATTGGAGGTTAATTCATCAATTATTTATTTTCTGTAGGCATTTGATGGTTTGGTGTCAGACATCGCAAGACTGTTGGAGGCACAAGACTCCAATAACATGGCAGACTCAAGCATAAGACTTTCTCAATACAACTCCAGCTACACACCAAGGAAAAAGTCTTCTTGTGCTCGGTGCTAGAGATTTGGTTTCTTACATTCTGTTGGGTGATCTTTTCTGTAACAAATATCTGCCATCACTTAACCTACGTCTTCCAGCTTACGTGCATCTTGTGTATTTTTACTTCATGGATTGTATGCGTGTATAGTATAAAATTATTCTATATCATTATTTTATAACACTGCACAACACAGACATATAATATATTATATATAATCACTTGCCAACTTACCACCTGCTAGCTAGCCTCATCATAATTGAAGGTCTCAGAACCAAAGTGGTCTAACCCACAGATATTGAGCTTGCCCCCACCCCCCCCCCCCCCCAGAGTATACATATTGTAGAAAATGGAAAAAAAAAGAGCAACCCTCTTCTCCCAACGGAACCCTAGGCCATGTGACACTGCCACATTAAGGGGTGAACGGGCAGGTCGTTCCGGCTGACCGAGCCTTCAGCCTTTCGGGCGCCTGTCCGCTATGGTACAGGGATCGTCATCGGGTCTGTTTAGTGTGCCAGGCTTTGGGAATCAAGGGAGGAACACGGACGGATCCTAGGCTGTACTGTCCGAGACCACCGTGGCATTTGCCAAACCACGTTACCCTCTACCATACATTAATAGAGTAAATCATGAATTATTGGAAGCGAAAGCTGGGGCATGATCTGCTCTACAAGGGGGGGAGGGGGGAAGAGGGGGGAGGAAAGAAGGGGTGGAGAAAAGAAGAAAGGGGAGGAGAATTTTTTGGAGGGAATTTCAAATTTTGTTTTTATTGTAATTTTGTTAAAAGTGTGTATAAAATTGAGATTTGTTAAAAGTGGGTGTAGCAACTAATTAAAGTGATAACAGCGAGTAATCATGAAGTGTTTAGTAGTATAAAATGTTATTGTTTTACACACATACATACACACACACACACACATATCCAATTGACTGCATGGCTGGACATTAAATTAATAGGTAAGTGGTATTATATCTATGTGCTAAGGGGTATTGTCATGGTAATTTTATGGAAGCGTGACTGTTAAATTAATAGGTAAGTGGTATTATATCTATGTGTTAAGGGGTATTGTCATGGTAAAAAATGTTATTTTATGGAAACGTGACTGTATATTGTCGATTAATTGGAATATTATTATGAAAATGACGAAACAGTTGCGTACTTTATACAGTGATGCACATTAAGCCAAAATATCGTTATAGACAATAGATAAAAAAAAAATAACAAGAAAACCGTATACGCTAAATCAAACACGATACTGGACAAAAAAAATGTACATTTAATAAGACCAGTGTGAGCGTGAGCATTTTGTTGGCATGTGTTTGTCTGGTTAAATGTTAGTTTAATGCCTTTGACCTATAGTGAAACACATACCAACAATGCAGTGTACTTAGTATCCTGAAGCATAATATTATGCTTCAAGTTCCAGGCAACACCATCTCGAGGAGGTAACACTGCTTTGTTGCCCACCCGCCCTACCACCCTCTCACACTGGTGGAATGTTTGTGAGCTTATTGTTCGTTCGAAGCTGCTGCCTGAGCTGCTGCCTGAGCTGCTGCTGCCTCGGCCTTCCTCTGAGCCATCCACTCCTCTTTCGGAATCTGCCCAGGTGCATGTGGGCAGTAGCGCTTCCCACGGTACTGGGAGCGGCCAGTTGCTGTGGAAATAGTATGTGTTTATAAGGTGGGGACAATATAGTCATTAAGGTGGTTAAATCACTTTCCATTTAGTCTGATCTAAAGGTACGCATCACAGAGCAGTAAAATAACTTTTGACCACTTACCAGCACTCATGGGTTGCCCACAGAAGCGGCACAAGCCTTCTCTGATGTGTAACAATAGCTGTGAATAACTAGATACTCAGAACATACCGTATAGCGGGTTATTTTCATGGGTGTAAATTTTCGGTGAAAAGCTCAAGAGGTCGTTAGAAATACTTTTCGTGGTTCTAAATTTCGTGGTGATTCAATCGCAAATACACGATGACGTAATATGAACTTTGACTTAGTACACGTGGTTCGATTTTGCACGAGAGAGTTGTTGGAGCGCTTCAGCATTGAGTCGTGCAAGAGAGGCTACCAAGTCTGTAAAGGCAAATTGGAGGCCAGTATTGGAGAAGTCCTACCATACCGCCGTGGTAATGGAGAGGTACGGGCCTTGCTTTTTCGTTTAATATCGCCTCTGCTTTTTTCAATCACGGCATGAAGGGCGGCTTGTGACAGAGGACCCTGTGGATCCAGGGCATTGTCAACGGGATACAGGTACTATAGAGAGCTATAGTGAAAGTCAACTTAGCGCCTAGTCTGCTGGACTTGTACAGCACATGTAACCGATCGTAAAATTCGTGGGTGGAAAATTTCGTGACTTGTCGGTTGACCACGAAAATAACGAAAATTGGCACCCCACGAAAATAACCCACTATACGGTACAGTCAGCTGCTCGATTTTCAATTCCAGATCAGGCCTTCTGTGTCTTTCAGAGGCAAATCGGATCGAAGACTTGAGCTAAGTCTCTTTCTAGGTACCTACATAGCGAAAAAAACGTCAGTACCAGCTCAAAGCTTACTGTCTTCATTTTGTCACTTTTGTGACACGGATACATAATCGGTTACGTAACCTAATAATAAACCGACAGTATCCATATGTAGTACGATACCCCATGATTTTATGAGGTATTTGACACATGTGCAAACAGTGGATACCAGGCCACTCTTGGGGGGGGGGAGTCAGTGGACTGGGGACGAGGCTAGGCTGCCGTAAATTAGTACTCACGTCTCTCTTGAACTCTGCCACCAATCTTTGATCAAGACCAAAGTCTTCTCCACCAAGGAACGTGTCACTAATGGTCGACTTTACCTGAGGAGGCATTACATCATTGCTTCAATAGATTTGCAAATTATTTGTCAGCCATATGCATTACATCACATAAGTGGTCATGGTGCCATTTGGCATACATCACTGCACATCATGTACATTGTGCGCACCTCAAATACACCCTTCTGGATCTCAAGAGTGAAATGCTCCTCACCCCAAGTCAAATTCCTGACAAGAGATGATATGCTGTGACATCACACGCACACACACAAATACACACATGCACACATACATACGTTAAAACTAACACAGTGTCATACACTTACAACTTATCATCTCCCTTCCCTAGTGCATAGGCCAAGGCAGCTACTGAGGGCTCATTGATCACTCAAAGCACATTAGTCCGGCTATCTGACAAGCATCCTTCGTAGCCCCCTAACCCTAAACAATCTCAGTACCAAGCAGTTGTGCGCACTCGGCTGGTAAAAAGTAATCTGCACAGTGTAAGAAACTCTAGGCAGTGGAGCTTAGGAATGAGGCTACTGCACATGTACCATGTGCCATGCACCTTGAGGAGCTTGTCCAGTTGCCTCCAGGGGCTCCACCTCTTGTCTGTGAGGGTCATGGCGACCCTAAGGCGGACAGGATGTTCCAGCGGTCCCACACTGCTGTGCTGTCAGCCGCAGGACCTTTACCCTGCAAGGGAGGTGAAAAGAGAACAGTGGAGGACCACTACACTTGTCTGGTTTGTTACACCCTCTAAGTGTGTTTACTCTCTGGGTAATTACACCACAAACACTACAGTACACATGTAGTACACAAGAACTTAGAAAGTTACTCATTCAAATGCAATGAGGGAATAAAGACCCTGCCCCCCCCAAAATTGTAGTGCAGCTGGGGAATGACCGAGGAACTTCTCATTATCAGTCAGATGCACTAAGCAACTGAGTGGAGGAGCGCAGGGCAAGCTTTGTATAGCTTACTCAACCATGTGTGTAAATGCAGCTACCCATGCTTACGAGTGCTATCACATTTATACCGTATATATATGTAGTACTACTTAGCATGCCACGTACATGTAAATATAATGCAGATACCATACTGTCTGGCTAACTAACATGTCATAATCCTACAGACTGTCATAATCCTACGCATATCATAATCCTACAGACTGTCATAATCCTACGCATGTCATAATCCTACAGACTGTCATAATCCTACGCATGTCATAATCCTACAGACTGTCATAATCCTACGCATGTCATAATCCTACAGACCATCATACATGGTAGCTACTGTTAGCTACAGAGAATCTCAGTTACACTGGTGCTAGGTACAAACAACACTGGACAGTTTGCTAGCTACTAAGCAATGCATTTTCAATCTGTTTCTTGGCGTTCTTCGATTGCTCTTTGTGCCTCAAGTAAACCACCAGCTACAAGGTACAAAGTTAGCTTTTTCCCAGAAGGATGTCAGAAGTATAGATTTACAGGCAGCTTCAGCCAAACTCCCGTACAAGACAAAGGTGACCTTGGGTACCTTTCTTTGTTACGTACTCTACTCTCGCCTGCAGCTACAGTATTTTACTGATCTGGGCCTTGTTCACATTGTACTTGCGTACTATCTGCGACCACTATTTGAGGGTGGAAACTAACCAAGTAGGACAGCCGAGTTGCACAGTACGCAGAGCAGATCATGTACAAAGATGCAGTAGTCCTGTGAACAGAAAAAAAAAACTTGTCCAGGAAATCCGAGGACCATAGTCTGGTACATACCTCTAGATCTGCCAGCTCCTGATGATGGTCGGTGGCTGCATGGGTCATCTTCCGATATAGAGGCAGAGAGGCACTGCTCCCAGCTCACCCACTGCCATTCGACAACCACCAAAGGGCCTTGGACGAGACTGGACGACGAGGCTGAAAGTTACGCCAGTATTTTCCTCCTTGGAAGCAAAGCACCCCTACCACTTGGGGGAGAGAGCTCAGGTGATGTAGTCGGATCGACGGCGTCCCTTAGTCAGATGTGCTACTCCTACCACTGTTCAGTGAAGGGGCCCAGGTGAAGGGGCCCAGGTGAGGGCGAAGGCGAAGGCTCAGGCGGAGGGGGCCGAGAGGCGAGGGCTCAGGCGGAGGGGTCCGAGAGGCGAGGGCTCAGGCGAGGGAGGCGAGGGGCTCAGGCGGAGGGGTCCAAGAGGCGAGGGCTCAGGGGAGGGGTCCGAGAGGCGAGGGGCTCAGGCAGAGGGGTCCGAGAGGCAAGGGCTCAGGCGGAGGGGTCCGAGAGGCGAGGGGATCAGGCGGAGGGGTCCGAGAGGCGAGGGCTCAGGCGAGGGTGGCGAGGGGCTCAGGCGGAGGGGTCCGAGAGGCGAGGGGCTCAGGCGGAGGGGTCCGAGAGGCGAGGGCTCAGGCGAGGGAGGCGAGGGGCTCAGGCGGAGGGGTCCGAGAGGCGAGGGCTCAGGCGGAGGGATCCGAGAGGCGAGGGGCTCAGGCGGAGGGGTCCGAGAGGCGAGGGGCTCAGGCGGAGGGGTCCGAGAGGCGAGGGCTCATGCGGAGGGATCCGAGAGGCAAGGGGCTCAGGCGGAGGGGTCCGACAGGCGAGGGGCTCAGGCGGAGGGGTCCGAGAGGCTAAGGGCTCAGGCGGAGGGGTCCAAGAGGCGAGGGGCTCAGGCGGAGGGGTCCGAGAGGCGAGGGGCTCAGGCGGAGGGGTACGAGGGGCTCAGGCAGAGGGGTCCGAGAGGCGATGGGCTCAGGCGGAGGGGTCCGAGAGGTGAGGGCTCAGGCGAGGGAGGCGAGGGGCTCAGGCTGAGGGGTCCGAGAGGCGAGGGCTCAGGGGAGGGGTCCGAGAGGCGAGGGGCTCAGGCGGAGGGGTCCGAGAGGCGAGGGGTTCAGGCGGAGGGGTCCGAGAGGCGAGGGGCTCAGGGGAGGGGTCCGAGAGGCGAGGGGCTCAGGCGGAGGGGTCCGAGAGGCGAAGGGCTCATGCGGAGGGGTCCGAGAGGCGAGGGGCTCAGGCGGAGGGGTCCGAGAGGCGAGGGCTCAGGCAAGGGAGGCGAGGGGCTCAGGCGGAGGGGTCCGAGAGGCGAGGGGCTCAGGCGGAGGGGTCCGAGAGGCGAGGGCTCAGGCGGTGGGGTCCGACAGGCGAGGGGCTCAGGCGGAGGGGTCCAAGAGGCGAGGGGCTTAGGCGGAGGGGTCCGATAGGCTAAGGGCTCAGGCGGAGGGGTCCAAGAGGCGAGGGGCTCAGGCGGAGGGGTCCGAGAGGCTAAGGGCTCAGGCGGAGGGGTCCGAGAGGCCCGAGAGGCGAGGGGCTCAGGCGGAGGGGTCCGAGAGGCGAGGGGCTCAGGCAGAGGGGTCCGAGAGGCGAGGGGCTCAGGTGGAGGGGTCCGAGAGGCGAGGGGCTCAGGCGGAGGGGTCCGAGAGGCGAGGGGCTCAGGCGAAGCGGGCGGGGATCATCATAAGCGGGGTGAGGGTCCACCCGTCTTAGATCTGTAAAAAAAATGAGGAGGTGGTGAGTTGTTTCAAACAGCTATGTACTAAATTATGCGTATCAGTCAAAACCAACACACCATACAGTACGTGCACCAAAACTGTGGCATCACAGTCGGACTTAAGTTATTTTTCCACAAAAAGCGTCCATCCAGGAAGTGCTACTTAATGACAGCATGTACTAAGGCACTGTAGGTTAGCTGGCTGAGCGTATTTCCCGAGATAGGCCCCAGATTCTCAGTGCATGCAAAAAAAATGCCTTCTTCCCATACCACACAATACATTTTAGCCCCCAAGGGGTGTAACTGACATCCCGTAATCACTTTGAATATGATTAAAACTCCTTCATACCTTCTCAAAGTGTAAATAATATGGTAAGCTTTGTCAAACTGGTTGACGAAGTATTGGGGAATAGATGTAATACAGCAATAACTAATGGTCTGAAAGAGTCAGGAAAGCACAGGGGAACATCAGCAATAGGCAGAGTGCATGCAGTATGTGTGGGATGAATGTGAGAGTGTGGTACATGTACGTACAATGTACATTTGTGCTATTAGAAAATCTGTCGGGGAAGTATTTTATGGCCTTGTTAAGAGTACGATGGCACAATCTCTGGTGCAAAGAGCATCTATTGCATACCTCTCTTCAGGGAGGCCCAGGTCTCCCGACGGATCTCCCACGGGTAAATCCGTACGCAGTCGTCCTTTTTGATGCACAGTCCTTTGTACCTCTTGTAAGTGGTCGGTCTGTCTCCGTTTTAGTTGTTGAAGTGTCACCTGTTATCTGTCAGGTTCTCTTAAAAAAGTGTTTCTGTCTATCCTATCGTCAGTCAATCTAAAGTCATTTGCTTTTTAAAAACTGTTAACCTAATGTCAAGTCGTTGTCTGACCCTATTCACATCATACACATTACATTACACATTACATACCCTAGCTTAGTACTTGCAGGCCACTCCACTGTAAGTGCTAAATATTCTTACCTCATCAAACATTCTGGCTCTTCTTGCAGGCGGCCCAGCTGGGCTCCGGGAGCGCCGTCTTGCTGCAGATATGGCAGAAAATTGATAGTAACATTATCTTAGTGCAGTAATCTTAGCTGCAATCTTTACCTGAAAACAGTACCATTTGCTGCTGTACCCTCTCCCTCCGCCGTTCCCTCTCCTCCCTCAGCCGTTCCCTGTCCTCCCTCAGCCCCCTCAGCCGTTCCCTCAGCCACTAATAAAATTAAAATAAAACAATATTTTTTCCCTAGTCAGTGAATGAGAAACAGAGCAGCTCAAGGCGATAAAAACATCAGTGTCTAAACTAGTGTCTTACTGAATTTTCTCGCTGCTGCTCATCTGTGAGGGTTCTGCTCCATGCAAGTTCAGCCTCGTTCTGCATGAAATTGGACCACAATGTGTGGGCGTATCAAAGCAATCAATCGGGGTTTCATCCAATGATATTTCCCGGGAAGCGCATCAGTTCCAGGAAAATATATACCGTAATCTCCCGAAAATACGCCCATGGGCTATGAACGAAAATACGCCCATGGGCTATGAACTTTAGTGGCTACTCAAAGAGGGGGGTGGGCTTATTTTCAGTGTTTTGGTATTTCACTCGAAAATAGGCCCGCCCTATAAGTTAGTATACACCCACCCAGACATAACAAGATGTGAAGGGCTTCATAAGATTTGTTTGCACAAGTGTCAAGTGTACTAAGAGCCAGAACAAAGTAACAATCTCTGTTCTCTGGAAAGCCATCCCACATCCACAAACTGATTGATTTTTTCTTGAAACATTTATATAGTTATACTGTTTACCAAGCTTTTTTCAAAGCCAACACACACACAGAAGATTTCATTATGCAGCATGCTTGTGTGGTTAATGGGGTGGGCTTATTTTCGAGAGTAAATGACCCTCTACAATAACTTTTGGTTGAAGAGGGGGATGGGCTTATTTTCGAGGGTGGGCTTATTTTCGGGAGATTATGGTACATATACAAAATATTATACGCGTAGCTATGTATACTCCCCCGGAAGCATGTCACCAGTAGGTGGTAGGTAATCTCAATCCAGCTATAGTCGACCCCTTAGCTTACATGCTCCTGACCACGCTCAGACAACTGTTTAACTTGGCCACGTGTACAGAGATGCCGATGCCTACATGATTTGGGGCACTCCTTGGACAGAGTTTAGTCTCCTACCGTAGCAAGAACCCGCCATCTTAGTACAAAGGCGGCTCTGCCAACAGCTGTAGCACTCGACAACTGAACGCATATATCATACATGGTAGCTACTGTTAGCTACAGAGAATCTCAGTTACACTGGTGCTAGGTACAAACAACACTGGACAGTTTGCTAGCTACTAAGCAATGCATTTTCAATCTGTTTCTTGGCGTTCTTCGATTGCTCTTTGTGCCTCAAGTAAACCACCAGCTACAAGGTACAAAGTTAGCCTTTTCCCAGAAGGATGTCAGAAGTATAGATTTACAGGTAGCTTCAGCCAGACTCCCGTACAAAACAAAGGTGACCTTGGGTACCTTTCTTTGTTACGTACTCTACTCTCGCCTGCAGCTACAGTATTTTACTGATCTGGGCCTTGTTCACATTGTACTTGCGTACTATCTGCGACCACTATTTGAGGGTGGAAACTATTTCGCTTAGCACTCCCAGAGGTGCAGCTACAATTCAAGGGCAGTGACTGACCGAGGGCAGCATCTGATTACAAAACTGCGGCACTTCACAAACCTCCTCTGCCTGTGCCTGCATGTCCTCCCTCATGGATCTTAGTCTCGCCCTCAGTTCATCCGTTTGCCTTTGCGCCTACAGGGAAGGAAAGCAAATTATACGAAATGGAACCAGATTTGTCAGCAGTTCACTTACAGCTTCGGCAATTCTTCTGGCCTCTTCAGCCCTCTGATAGTCTGTAGGTGGTTGATATAAATGATGCAGGATTATACTGTCATTTTACCATTTGTGTATAAGCAGTCCAGCAACATAATACTACTGATTTGATTGGCCCTATGGGGTCTGACACTACCGGGTTAATCTCGTACAGTCTCCATCGTAACAAGCGTTACATCCCCAGTCAACAATTGCAAGTTGCACTATGGGACATGTTTTACACGCTATTATGCATAAGTAGCAAGCATATGTTGTGTTTTCGTACGAAAATAGCTACTGCAACTCTAGTGCACATTAGTTGTCATAATATTTAATACAGTAGCTATCTATACTTACACAGGCTTCTCTCCTCGATCAGCTCGAACTGCTCTGCTTCTGCTCTTCTATTTTCTGCTTCTGCTCTTCTATTTTCTGATCTCCGATTCTCGATACGCTCCCTGGATCTAAGATATAAAAATAGCCAAATACTACTTACAATGATTGTAGATTACTAACAGCAAAGAGAACACTGGAGTGACCTGGAGACTTGATTCAACCCTTGGGGATTCTACATGCAAGCATGCCGTCTATTACCGTACTCCACGACAGGGGTTCATTTAGCAAGGGGGGACAAAAGCACGTTGAAAGACGTTTTGGGGGAGCATGTGTACAGTGAGCAAAATTGGGTTGAGGGGCACAAAGTTTCCAAGGAGGGGCGAATGCCCCCCCCCCCCCCAGCCCTGCATGATATAGGGATGGCATGGGGAAAATGGCCATTGCAAGTGTACAAATTGATACGTTCAAAAGATAGTAGATAAAAACATTGCCAAATTTCCTATTCCCTTCAGTTTATCTGTTAATTTGTTGTGGCTTTTCGTCCACTTCAGTGTGTGAAAATGTAGGTTCCTATGGCCTCAAGTCGCACAGTGTCCATAAGTTTCATTCGTCTCAAAACACTCACATAGGTATGCGGGTGCTTGCTTGAACACATAGCGGTGCACCATCACCAGTGTGCTTATTTCTCGGCGCTTTGCAAGAAGAATCCACTTTAAAGTTTTTCTTAGATTATCACTACGCGTCCATGGTGGTTTTCCCAGGATGAGCCTCATACCATAGTTGTGCACTGTCACGTAATATTTGGACCCCCTGCCCCCCCGGAACGGATATTACAACTTCCGCGTGAAATAAACGATCCCCCTTGAAATATTGGTTCCCCCTTCCTATATGCACGCATCGTGGAAGCCGAGAAGGTGAGTCCTAGCTAACCCTTCCTAGCTCCTAACTCTGGACTACCAACCGGCGAATGATAACTGTCGCAGTGATTAATGATTACGCTCGAGTGGGCGGAGCTGCTAGTTACAAGATTCTAGCTCTTTATATTTATAGTGTGCTTGCACAGTTTTAGTACAGTCACTGTAGACATACATAGCTAACTATGTATCAGTAGAACCATAGATAAGCAATGGTAGAACGCAGGAATTACAGTCGAGTGGCATGAGTGGGTGGAGCTTGTAACTCGAGCTTTCAGTACTGTCACTATGTGAAAGCATATTGCAAGATTTATAATAACGTTAAACAAAGAGCTAACTTCTCTGCTAAAACATCTGTCTACCCACCAGGGTCCATATATTTCAACACTTGCGCGGAAATATAGTCAGTAGCCTTTCTCTATCTTTGCTGTACACTCCTGTGACCATCTTTGCCCACAATGACTTGTAGTTGTTTGTGGTGACCTTTGAACTGTAACTGCTCCTATTTAGTTGAGTGACATTGTGTACAGTTTAGCTATCTCTTCCACCTGAGTAGCTACATTCCGAGTACATGTACATGTCGCTCTATATAGCTACAAGCTGCACGGGGGCTACCATACTTTTTTTTCTTGAAAAAACGACCGAAACAGCTCACAAAAGAGAATGAGACATGTAGGGATGAATCCTGTCACGAAAAATTTGGACCCCCAAAAAATGGTCCTTATATTTTGAATATTTGGACCCCCGAACTTCTATTTCACCGCAATACTGAGATATATGGACCCCATCTGAAAGTTTTGTTCCCCCAGGACCGTACATTTCGTGGCGCTTTTTCTTGTCCTTCGATAAAGCCGGTGGGTAGATAGCTAGATGTTTCGTGTTTGTTCCGGGGGGGAACAAATATTTCGGGGGTCACAATACTATGTGACATCACCCAAAAAGCATCCAAACGAGGTACGAATGACACCGCAATACATTGACGGATTCCCATCCCTATATCTTTTGAAATATTTCTAACCACACACACCACAATCCGCTACATGCCACACCAGCCATGTTCACATGCAGCCAATAAATAATCACAACGTGAACTTGCAAGCTCACACCAATATTACTTGAACGCCACAGGATGTACACACCACAGGCGTAGCTATAACTTGGCTTACTGTCCCAGCTGTCTCTGCAGCTCCTGCATCCGGGATTTTTCCCCTGCCTCTTCGCCTTCAAGGCGATGAATTGCCTGCAATATAGAATTGCTCAATTAAGGTGGGACTTTGTCAGGAAGCTGAACCAAGTCGATGGCTATGTTGGCAACATTAAAGCCTACCAAATTGACACTAACTAACCATCTAACAACCCCTTGTGCTTAATAATCAATTTAGTAAGGGTTTGTTGTTATATAGAATGCTAAACTATGGCACCTGCTGCAGCGCCACCCACAATCAGCGATACCTACACAGGACAGGCCAATGTATATAATTATGCTTGCATCATTTTCTGCCTGATTTGGACTCCATCTCAGGCCCTTATTGTCCTTTGACCTACGGCTCACTAATATGTAGTGGTCAATGACTGGTAAATAGTTACCTCTAAGGAGGTGACTAGGGTGCAACTTAGTCTGACACTAGGCTAGTCTGACACTAAGGAGGTGACTAGGGTGCAACTTAGTCTGACACTAGGCTAGTCTGACACTAAGGAGGTGACTAGGGTGCAACTTAGTCTGACACTAGGCTAGTCTGACACTAAGGAGGTGACTAGGGTGCAACGTAGTCTGACACTAGGCTAGTCTGACACTAAGGAGGTGACTAGGGTGCAACTTAGTCTGACACTAGGCTAGTCTGACACTAAGGAGGTGACTAGGGTGCAACTTAGTCTGATACTAGGCTAGTCTGACACTAAGGAGGTGACTAGGGTGCAACTTAGTCTGACACTAGGCTAGTCTGACACCTACAAATATGCCTACAGCCTAACCAATCAACTTTGTGCTACATTTGAGTATATAACCACCTAGCATTTAAAAGCAGCCTACCATAACAACTAGCTTCACCCCCACCCCCATCGTCTCATCCCAAATGCTGTACCGACTTTGGATGATTCGTTTCAGCTGGACTGTGATGAATGGATTTAGAAAACCCGATCAAAGGCCCGAGGCTGTAACATCCTGAGCAAAGTGAGGGTGTTACTCTCGGTAGCTAGCTCACTGTTTAAATGTGACAACATTGAAACAAAAGGCTGAGCGTGTCACAAGTTTTTTTCATAGCCACATGTATTTCATTGGCCGTACAAGCCGCATATGCACGAAAAGTCTTAGCCTACTTTCCTAATGTGGCTGGTATTTGATGGAACTTCTCCTGGCCTGTGAGATATGCAGTCTGTGCATGCCAGTTCCAGTATCTACGCTTGTGATCAACTCACCTCGTCTTTTTCATGGAGGCGTCTATCTCGCTCCCCAATCGCCTTCTCCATCTGCTCCATCTGTGCCATTTTGGCACGCATCTCTCGTATCTGGTAAAGGAAAGAACAGGAATTATAACATGTGTCCATGCAATGGCTATTAAGTGCAAGTGAGCAAGGACACAAATGACTTAACTAGATTGAATGTGTATGGAAGCACTAAAAAGGTAATTGACAGGATGCTATTAAGTAGCCCTTAGGCTGGGTCAGTTTAGCAACGCTGTAGCATGAGTGAGACAAAACGTGTAGCTAGTTACCTTGCATGCACTGTACAAAATGAATCAGCCTAAGAATTAGTACGTATTTCTAAATGGTGCTCTTAAACATATTCCCTGCAAGAGATAGCTAGCTGCCATTGTTTACTGGTCTTCACTCCAATGGTGTTTAACAACTAAATTCCACTAAGATTGGTGTATAATTTCCAAATGCAAGTAGCTAATCCTTAATTGCATATATGTGTAAATGTAGTTTGTCAACCGGTACTATTTTCATTGCTGAAGTATTAGCCTAACCATAGCCCAGACATCATTAAGCACAGCTACTAGAAAACTATAGCTACATGAAGTTACTGGCAATGAGACTGGCATGCTGATTGTTTTAACACTAGCACTCGTTTTACCTTTTTAAATTACCATGTTTAACTAACCATTTTTACCACTCATGCATTGATGCAATAAACAGCAGCTGCTTTACATACGCAGAATTCAGTAGGAATGTATAACACGCAATTGGCCAAAAATGTAGGGGGAAAGCTACCAGTAGATAGAACCGTACTCAGGGCATAGGCTCAGGTCATAGCTACAGAGTACCACTCCAGTCTCGCGTAGCAAGACTCGAGACTAGTACCACTCGGGATGCCTCGCGAAGTGATAAGTCGCTGAAGTACCTGGCACAAATTGTAGATGGCCAGTCTCACCAAAGTGGTGGCAAGTTTTATGAATGAAAACAAATCAACTCGAGACTCACCGTACGTGGGTAATAGAGAGCGTAGATCCATGATCTCACAACCATGCATGTTCAGCTAGTAAATGAAGTTGCAGTTCGCGCCTGTTTGCGACCCGTTCGGGAGTGCTGGTTATCAGTTATCGTTTCTCTTGTCATCACTCATGCACGCCTGGACTATCTAGCTATTCAGCAGGTGATTCGGGCCGCATCGGAGTCAAGTGGTAGCGATGTCAGGGAAAAATTTAAATCTTCTCAGATCCTATAGCTAGTTCTTCGCTTAGCTATTTGAAATCTGCATGCTTTCAGAAATTATGTCAGAAGGCTTATAGAATCTATAATCGTAAGCATTTAGTTTGATCTGAATGTGCATATACAGCATAAACAAGGCTGATATTTTCACTTGCAGCCAGGTGATTATTTACATAAATCATCCATTTGCAACTGAAGGTTGTGCTCAGCAACTGGTTAGTCTAAGCTAACTTGCAGCTGTTAAAAGGATCAGCTTGGCTAGACAGTCTTATCATGTACTACAGCTTCCAGCGAAAGTGCTGACACCGCAATTTCGTTGTGCGCTTTCAGTTAGCGATCGAAACTTGAATTTTCATCGTTACAGGCTACCACTCTTTCGCCGTCTAGGCACACAAAACTAATCTAGCTTGACGTACCTTGCCCTATTTTGCCTGCAAACTTTCAGTAGCTTCCACTGCACTGCGCTCGTGGCTAGTGACGTAACTTAGCACACGTACCAGCTGGGCGCGTGCGAAGCGCGCGCCAGGCTGGTATAAAGTACCCCTAGATCAAAGTTGTTTAGTATTGCAGAGGCTAACGGTGCCGTTCTTCGCATGCAATTAGAAAGTGACGTGACGCAGACACTTTTGGCCGCATGGGGCGAGAGTCCAACATCAGACGCCGTGCACATAGTCTTTTTATCACAACAGTGTTTAATAGTACGGGTAGTTTAATAGCTAGCTATAGGTCAAAGGACACCCGTGACAAACTAAAAGCTATAAATTCTTAGGACGGAATCACAAAAGTGACTTAAACCTCGACATCTACAGCGCCAGCAACAACAAAGTAGCTAGTTCGGAATGAATGCTGTGCATGAACTACAGATAGCTAGTAGGTCCAGGCCAGGTTGCCATCAGCATTACTTAGCGGTTGACATTCCTCGCGGGTCAGCCTCACTCGCACTCGTGTGCGAGTGAGACAGGCCCGCAAGACTAGTTCCGAACCTGACCCGACTGACGGCGCAATGAATGGCTGTAAGTGGTTGCTGTTAGGCTAGCTTAGTATCATTTTATCCCACTGTTTGGGGGTAGCAGCTGTATGCGTACGCTATGATGGAATTGCGCATATAGTTTAATACACAAAAGCAGTTGTTGCCGACGGACAGGCAGGAAATTAATCATGCTTGGTGAATTCAGCTAGCTGTTGGCAATTAAGGTCTAGTAACTATTCCGACTCAGTCAAATTACTAAGTATTCTGATTTACCGACATACCCTTACAAAAGTGGTTTACTTTCGCTTGCAAACGTCAAGTATTAATATTGCTAAGCTTTACAGGTTCGCTGCATGGTAATTATAACTTACTTCAGTCTTTGTTGGCTGCGGGGACTCAGGCAGCGGTAAGTCCACGGTATTATCTTCATTTGGCCTCGCCATCATTTCCTGAGCGAAAGAATGAGAATTCTCCAAACTATAGCAATAGGATAACGATAGGTTTTACTCAACCTAGTGGCAAAGTAATCTTGTCGCATGGAGACTCCGCGTTTATATATTATCGGTTGAGTGCAGCGAATTAGATGGAAAATATTATTAATAAAGCTGTCTGTGGTGTGTAGTGCACGACTATGTTGGGACGGGGAGAACAATGCTAGCTCTTGTTTGGCATTGTGCATGGTTAGCCTCGGTGTCTGGCAGGTGTTTGGTTACAGGGCCTAGGGGGCATGGCTGGAACAATGTGTGCATGTATATATATTCGCATATGTTCGGCATGTGCTAAGCTGTGATTGGTTGCTAGGGTGGCATGGCGGGCAGGCGGTACCGCAATAGCTATGAAGCTATTGGCAGCTAGCAGTATGAAGGTATTATATTAGCTTCACCCTAGCAACCAATATGCAAACACGTGCAAATAAATTCCAGCCGCCCCAGTTACGAAAATGTATTGAAAATGGGTGTGGTCACGGTGACGTCACGAAAATAATCAGGTGCGCTTTTCCTTACTTCCTGACGAACATACGTACGTCTGTTCGTCAGGAAGTAACTAGTTAGTGTAACTGTGCTCCCTGTATTTAAACCAAACACCTGCCAATAGTTTTTCAACTGATAGCTAGCTATAAAATATTTTCAAAAATGAAAAGACATACAGCTGGGGATGGAATCCCCAAAAAGCAACCAAACAAGGTAGGAACGAACGACACCACAGAGTACCTTTACGGACTCCCATCCCTATATCTTTTGACATTTTTCCAACTACATGCAACACGAGCCACATTCACAGCCAATAACTGATTGCTGCAGTACTTTACATGTATACAACACACATGACCTCACACTATAACTTACACACAACACAGCAGCATACACTGTTGGTAGACTCAATATATACTGCCCACTCCACATCCTTCCACACATACCAACCATTTGCGATTAGTATGGGATGTGAGTGCGATTTAGGAATAATTGCATGAGCAATAGATAAGGTAATTGCATGAACGAAGCAAGTGCAATTTTGCCTATTATTATTCCCAAATGGCACAAGAATCCATGTGATTCCACGTTAATCACATATCATCACAGTTCCTATAGTTACAGCCTTTGTTGAACTAAAAAACGTTTGCGATTACAAAAAGTGTGCGATTAAGATTATAATTATACCAAAGTGCTTTAAAAAAACTGCCATGGGGTGTAGCTACACATCACAATCTACATGTACCATCCTATTATTCCATGTCCCAAGCATAAGACTTGGTTGGGAAAATGTCAAAAGATATAGGGATGGGAGTCTGTAAAGGTGTCATTCATTCCTACCTTGTTTGATTGCTTTTTGGCGATTCCATCCCTATAGCTAGCTAGCTACATGTCTTTTAACAAATATTTTTTTGTGACTTTACTTAGCTACAAGTCTTTGCATTTGTGTTGGTGCTATTCTCGGGGGAAGTTATGGTCCAATCGCTAGTGCGCAATATACCGGCTTAATCGTTTCCTTTGTGTTGTCTGCCGTGTTTGGGGTTGTTTGTAGAGTTTGTTTGCCCGTTACCACTGATGAATTTAGTAGCGCAAATTCATCACTTTTGTGCATAGCTCCCTATTGAATAACTCTCGTATTATGAGTCTATATTGCCACCTCTCATCCTGTAAACATGACTTGAGCATACACCTGCAGCTGCTGTACCGCAAATTTAAAGGCTATTATGTCAGCAAATTTAAGTACGTAGGCTAAGGGAATGAACCTCCGAGCTAGGATCAATTACGTAATCATCCCTCCGTGCAATGCACAATTCCACTTTCATTCCCAGACCAATTAATGTGAGACAAACAGGTGCATGGGACAGGAGACCGCCTAATGCACACACACATAGCTACACACACATATGCACACACACTCATGCACTCATGTGTGTATATCATTCATACACTATGCATACACACATGCACACTCACAGTGTACATAGTAAAAAAAGAATTTCTCACAACAGTGTATTTCAGAAACACCAGCTGACAGGCTATGATACAGTCGATGCGTCCTGCTCACCCGTTAACAGCTACAGCCGATCCCCTCTACCAGTTACTGGCCTGGCCAAGAAATGTGAACATTACCGTCACACAACCTCAACAGAATCAAATGGAAAGTAGTTCTGACTGATAGGCGGCAAAGCAGTTCAACTGCTAAACAGAACAGTAGAACGTTTTGTATAGGTGTTGTGATTTAATTTTATTGTTTCTGCTGTAGTTCACTATGTGCATGACATCATGCCTCCAACCTACAGTGGCATACACCATACTAGCAGTTTCTAATGAGCATTGTGATTATACATCTCCTCCTAATCAGTTGGAGTTACATGTACTACCTGTGCACGGAAAGATAGGTTGGTGTGTCACGTAACACAGTAGTAGAGAAGACAGATGATGAGGTAGTCCTGTCATGAGCCTTGTCCCCAGACCTGGGAATGAGGTAGCCTAGTCCCCAGACCTGGGAATGAGGTAGCCTTGTCTCCAGACCTGGGAATGAGGTAGCCTAGTCCCCAGACCTGGGAATGAGGTAGCCTAGTCCCCAGACCTGGGAATGAGGTAGCCTAGTCCCCAGACCTGGGAATGAGGTAGCCTACATGTAGTCCCCAGACCTGGGAATGAGCTAATGGCCAGACTAATGTGGTATGCATGTCACTTTATAATTAACCAGTGAGGAGCAAGTATGATTGCACGCCGCTGTATAAACTGAACAGTTATAGTTAGCTGTGTAATACATACAGGTTTCATATTATAGCGTAGTTACTTGGGCATCAGTTGGAACACAGCACAATACATGGCCTTGCATGATAGATAAGGATAGGAGTCATCCCACGCACCAGGTACAGGTGGGAGGAGCTAGAGGTGGGAGGGGCTGGCCATTGAGGGAGTGATAGTTCAGCATGGCACTCATTGTAATAAATCGGTTCATGCAATGCAGTAATTAATTCCTGTAACCGGTATAACGAAATTAGAAGTCTTTACCAAAAAATTTATAACTTGAAAATGAGTGTTGTTTGCACAAAAAGTACACGTAGTACAAAGAAAAGCAAGGTCTTAGCTGGAACAGGATCGAACTGTGTTCAAAAAAAATGAGTAATGAAGGTAGCCTGAGCTATATAATGTAATAGTTTCCAGATAGTAATTGCTTACAATTTTTCTAAAAGTTTGTCCATGACTATCTGACCGGCAATTCCATTCTGTCCGAGGAGCTGGTGTCTGAGTGCCTTCACCAGACTTCTCCACGTCGGTACGCCGCTCTTGGTTGCCACTTGGTCGGCTTGCTGCAGCCAGGCCAGAATCATGTCTCCCAAGAAAGTTACATTATCCATTAGTCCTCTCACACGGGTCAGACTGAGTCCGAGCACCAAGCTGAGGTTGGTGAGCTGGTGCTTGTCCAGAGAATGCAGGTAGCACATTATGTCCACCAAATCATCCTCTCCTGGAGTAAAAGAGGTGAAGATAACTGGTGTATACAGACCCACCTCCTACACATCGACAGTCTCATAACAATATGCTCATTCCAATGTAGCAGCAGTTAAGGAAATAGACAGTGCTCAAAACACAGCAGTTGCTAAGCACTGATATACAGTGTTGTTCTCATTATTCTTACATAGATACAACATTCTGGTAATTGGCTCTGTGTCTACACTATTACTACAACAGCACTGAACTCACCAAGCTTTCCGTCTGGTTTCTGGCTCAGTGTGGTGGACTCCAGTGCTGCACTTGTTTCACGTACCACCTCGGTGGCCTCGGCTGTAATGATAATGAAGTTCAATAATCACTGAGCATGCAGTGGAACTGTGGTAAATACTTAGACATACCATTTGCTGGAGTTGTTTTTGCCGGTAGCCCCACAGTAGATGTCTCCTGCACCACCCTGGTACCCTCTGCTGTCAACAACAAAACACCAATAATCATACAGTGGATATGTATGTGGTTCACTGTCACACTAACACATACCAGCTGCAGGTAGCCACACAGTGTGTTTCTCTTCCAAGTCTCCAGATTCTTCCTGATTGATACTGCAGAGCCACCACGACTGCTCGAGGTTCACTGTAGCTACATGGAAGTCACCCTGATCGCAAGGACAAGGAAATGCAATCCTGGGTTTTGAATTAGCGTAGTGAAGTGTGTCAGCTGCTTTCTCCAGCCCGACTAATATAGCATCTCGGATATACCGTCGAAGGCCAGCTACAACCTTGGGAGAAGCATCAATGTGAATCTCAAAGAAGTCAATGGAATCGATCAGTGTGACTCTCCCAGGAAAATCCGGTAAAGCAAACTTGATGCAGTTGCGGTGGAGACAGAGAGGAGCATTAGTGGACTCACTGACAATGACATTCCAAGCACCTGGGAATCGGTTTTCGGGAGAAAGAAGGTATGCGATCAGGGCACAAAACATGCCAAGCCGTCCTCCATGGGGAAAGTGGGTAATGAAGCAGGTGGCAGGTGCTCGGTGTTTGGCCACTTCTGTTTGGCTCAGACGCTGCAGTAGGCATGGCATGAAGTGGTAGCCTGGCTTGGGGAAGTCAGCTAGAATGAGGAGGGCTCGAAAAAGCTTGATAAGCTCTTGTGATGTGAACACACCTGGTACGTAGTGCTTTTCAAAAGTGTCGAGGAAGCTACTGCTGACTAAGCCATACTCACTGAACTTTTTCCACTCCCCTGCACGAGCTACAAACTCACATTTCGAACTGTCTCTCAGCTTGTAGCTAAACTCCACTAGTTCTGTTGCTTTGTCCAATAGGACTTGCGTGTCACAGAAGATAGCCTTCGGGAGGATGTCTTTGAAGTAATAGATGGCACTGAGGTTGTCGAGAAACTCGAGAGCAGCATCCAGAGACTTTTCATCCATGTGTAACTTTCGAGCTACGGCGAGACACTCTTCTCGGCTGATCACTTCCCTCCCTAGAGCTTCCGCTATCTCTCGAAGCTTCAGCTGTAGGGCATACCATCCCAGTGGGATCTCGTCAGGTTTAGGTGAGCACTGCCTCATTATCAGAGCTCGGATTTCTTCAGCAATTTTGTGATCGAACTTGTCAGGCGACTGTGCATTGAGGGGAAAGATCAAATCACCTTGCGCAAGGTTGGAGTAAATTACATCGTCAGCTAAAGGTTTCAAAAGCTTAGACAATATTTTATTCTTCTCCTCCAAACTTTCCGTACACTCACTCTGTTTGTCTCTGTGAGTGCCTATGACTAATATTTTTGGAGATTTATGTCCCGCAGCCTTGTGTGACCTTATCGTTTGAATGAACTGCTGGAATATCTGCATATTGGTGTATGCAGCAGCATAAGGCTTGCCGATACGACTGCCATTGACATCATAGAATTCAATGGTGGGGTACTCATCAAGCCTCTCCGAAAGTTTCAGGACATAGACCCAAACAGACGTACGTCGGAGAAAGATAGGCAAAACCTCTAGGAACTGAGGCTGTCCTCCACTGTCTACAAACTGAACCCAAGCAATTTCGTGCAGCATGTCGGAGCTGGTTGTTTGCTCTATCAACCTCACCAACTCCTCTTCCGTGACTGCAGCTTCGAGAAGTGACTCGAGGGATGCTTTGTCAGAAGTAGAACTATCTTCTTCACCGATGTAGGAGGCACCAGATTCTAGACTACTCTCTTGTGTGGAAGATGCCACTGTTTCGTTTGTGGAACGTGCTTCAATATCCGGTTTACTGGAGGACAGTGGTTGTGACTGTAGTCCCTTGCTAGAGCTTTCGGTGTCTTCATGTGTGACTCTCGACTTCCGGGCTTTCCGGGCTGTCCGTGCTTTATCAAGCTTGATTGCAGCAGCGAGATAGTTCATCAGTCGTTTGGGACCGATTCTGCCCCACTTGTCATCTCTCACTCCAACGCTTGCTACTCTAATGGGACGTTCGGCACATGGGGTACTCTTGCGGACGCGAGGTGGAGGCTCACCAATAATGACATGTTTCGAACATGTCTTCCCTGAACCGGCTGTGCCTGTCACAAGGACGGTGGTGATACTAGAATTCACGTGTCCATGTTGCATGGCATTCTGAAAGAGCTGCTGTGAACCTGTGGTGGTGGAAGACCATACATCAAACACTATCAGTGGACCTGTGCTCCTGTGGTATCAGGTGACCACACACAAATGGAGGGAGTATCCAGTCTAACACTAATTATCAGTGGATCATGGAGTACAGACACAATCACCTGAACAATGTCCTTGTGTACACAATACACAATAACAATTACCATATAAGGTAAGAACTACTGCTCACAAAATTGTGCTACACTGTACAGTGAATGGACAACCCATGACAGTTTCTGAAATGGCAAAGCCCAGTGGGAATTGGATTTGTAGGCTATGATGCTGGACTTTACTTTGCTCTAATTTAAAAGTGATGGGATCTGAACAATGCATACCTTGGCTGCTACCATGGGTGACTGTATTAATTGGGTGCTTTTTACATTCAACCATACCGCTGTTGTGGGTAGCCACAGCAGATATAGCACTACACAAATGACTGTTACACCTGTGGGTTTGGTACTAGTCATTCTAGATCGGATCAATACCAATACCTGACAGGAAACTGGCAAGAAGCACTGCAAGTGCTGTAAAGAAGGTGGCACTACTACTGACCTTACTAATCAACCACAGCTGCAGTTAATTGCTAGTCTCGTTCCCAGGCTCCCCCTGCGTGGAAGCTGAGATGAAGGCCTGGGAACGAGGCTAATTAATTGCTGTGCATGGGATTGCAAATTACACATGAGCTTTCTGTAGGTACCACAGCCAGTCGATAGTGAGGCTCAGTACCAACACCTGATAGGAGGCCAGCAAGAAGTGCTGGGAAGGTGGCACCCAGAAGTCCCACAGCTGGTCAATAGTGAGACTTCCAGCTGCAGAAGGCACAGTATTTTCTGAAGAATCTACGTTTGACTATCGTGTCCTTTTTAGGTAGGGTGCTTATTTTCGTGTGGGTGCTTATAAACAGTATTTGGAAGTTCAAATGCAATTTGGTGATAATATTTATGAGGTGCTTATATTCAAAGGGTAATTATTATCCCAATTCATGGTAGACTGGTTGACCACAATACAATGGATAATTCTGTTTGAGGGCATTAAACTGAATAATCAGGTAGACAATGCCATGCTCTCATGCATAATTCATAGACTACTGTATATCATCAGTATGTTACTTTCCTACAGTACACACCCTGCCATCCCAACATACCTGTGATGTACATCTTCTTCACCTGCTCCAGGACACCATGTTCCTCTGGCACCTTGTAGAGGGCCTCTGCTACCACTGCCCAGGAGGGAGCAGGATGGTCCCGGAGCCACCTCTCGAGGAGTGTCTTCTTCTGCTGGGTGGCATCAGAGGTCTGCTGCTGGATTTCATCCTCCACAGAGTCGGGGACTTGAAGCCAGCTACCCAGTCCTATACCACCCCACCAGTCAGTCACGCCACCAAGTACACTCCACAGGTTAGTCAGAGTTAGAGTGGGGTCTAATTGGAGAAAGACGAATGTGATTATAAAAATGGCACAGATTGTTGTGTGAAGCTATCATGTGACTTCAGACACATCTCAAACTACACATGCCATTACGTCATATGGTATAATGATAGTGCTAGTGTGTTACACATGTATACATGTATACACAAAGCCGTATCAGATATAGTCCATAGCTCCAGCAAGTCCCGAGTGTAAGTCCATGCACACCCATGAGTATAAGCCCACCTCCCTCTTTGAGAAGCAATGGAACGTGTGTGGTCCTTGGGCTTATGCTCAGGACTTTATGCTACATGTACTGGCACACTAATTCTACTAAAACTTACTAAGCAGGAACTACATATGAAGACCCTACCTACATGCTACCACATGCATGTCCATTCTCCACAGTAGCGTAAATGCAAACTCTAGCAGAGACTGGTCTATGAATCACATTAAAATTTCCCTGTGAGACAACATTTTTTTCACTTGGCAGCAATAATGTAATCACAACTTAACTATAGGCCAGAGAGTTATACAATGTCATAGTGTACAGCAATTTGTCTGCACTGAGTTTGTATGGGTTCATACAGGCATGCTACAAACACATGCACACACATGTAGGACACCACATGGTGACTCCACTGCACAATACATGCCACACTCAATGGATAGCAGCTGTGCAGGGGATACATTGCATGGGACACTGCAGTCAAAATCGGTGGTACCAGTATGCCACATGTGCAGTGAATACATGTGGTATCACCAGATACTGCAGCTGCTGTACCGTTCTGCAGCAGAAACACGTGTAGCTACATATGCAGGACACCACATGATGACCCCACTGCACAATGCATCCTACACTCAATCAATTAGTAGTGGGCACTGGATACTGCCATCGGATTTATATGCATGGTACATGGTCTAATATTCTGGGTGCTATTAAATCTTGTTGAACCCTCCTGGTACTATAGCTGTCACAAGTATGATGCCAAATTTGAGAGCAAATACTTTTTTCCTAAAAACGCTCATCACATGCAAGTAAAATCAGGAATACATGTGTGCGTGGAATCATTAGCCAAGCAACGTTTCACACGTAGCAAGCTGTGTTGCAGTACTACCTCCATGGACATGTAACCTGGCTATTGACTACTGACGTCTGACACATGCATATGCAGTGGTGGGTGCCAGGCAGGGTAGGTTGTAGATCTGGACTCCTTTATGCAATGCTGAGGAAGTGGTCCAGAAAGAAAGATAAGTTTGACATTCTGCTGTGTCAGCTATCGTTAAACTGGAATTTAATAAGTACTGTTTTTTTTATAGTACTATGACTGAAGCCATACAGAAGCTCTCGCTATGGCATTGTGGACTGTGAATTGGAGAGCAGGAGTAAGAGGTTAGAAAATTATCAGTACCTGCAGTTTCCTTATGGATGTACTGTGACACTGCCTCCAGTGCTGTCCTCTCATCGCAGGCGTATAGTTCCCCTGCCAGCCAGGTCCAGGAGGCAGTGGGTGAGTATCGTAGCCACCAGTCCGCTGCTGCCTGCCTCTTGGCTGTCTCAGTGGAGAAGGTCGTCTCAATGATCTGCTGCCTGGAGAGTGGCATCAGCAGGACAAGACTCACTCTCCTCCAGTCCCTCAGAGTCTCCAAAACACTGGAGACATTCTCAGCAGTGAGGCTGGGGTCTGGGGAGAACAGAGAAGGAAGAAACTGGTGAACAAGGCAACAACACATTCCAGACCAGGATAAGAAACAATAGTGAGGTTACTGTAGGACAATAGAATATGCACATGTACAATGGTGTGCATTAATTAACACTGCAGTAAAATTTTAACAGTGACATTATTAAATTTTGTACATGTCAACCTTCAGTATCTTTACAGTATGAATAATGCAGATATAGTGTGTTGAACTTATACAAATGAATACAAGCAATGCTGTGATGTGTGCTCACTGCAGACACACGGTTGAATGAAATCACTTCTCAGCTATACCATGTACCCACAATGACTGCAGACACACGATTCAATGAACATCACTACTCAGCTATACCATGTACCCACAATGGCATGCACATGTAGCTACATTGTGTTTACTATGATGTCACACCACTCCCTCTAGAGGGGACACTCCAGGGACATAAGTACTGAGGAGACGTGTGTGGAGGATCACTGTTTGATTCAGAAACACGGCTCCTATGTGCTATTTAGTTTCTTCCCCAGACTCAGAGAGGGCAGGGAATGTGGAAAGCTGGTGTTGGCTTTACTTATGTAAGAGGAAGGCTGCCAGTACATGTATACACAGTGGGTCCAATCCACAAATTGTGTTCGAGTTGAGAGCAGACTAGCTTTGTTCCCAGGCTCCACTCCTCAGCTGTTATCACACCGAGCGATAAAAACTGGGGAGTGGAGCCTGGGAATGAGGTAGCAGTCCATATAAGACTACATTGTGTATGATTGTAGCTACAGTACAAGTCTGAGGATCACTGGAGAAGTGCTGTACTAAATGAAGCAGCCCCTCATAAGAGGAGAGTCTTGTATCGGCATGGGGTAGCTTATGCATACTAATTGGTAGGAGAGTAATCTCCGTACACATACCCTTCCTGTATGGGTTGTAGAGGGACTGAGATCTGGTGGTAATTAAATCATACCTGCCATCATAATTATGCTACTTTATGAATATCAGAAAACAACACTGACAATGATAACCCATACAGTCACACATACAATATTCACCTGTCAGTGGCTCCACATATGGCTTCACCCTCTCCGCTGCCTTGTGTTCCTCACTGTCCTCAAGTGCTTCGACGACTCTCCTCCAGGAGGGGGTGGGGTCCACAGAGAGCCAGTAGTCAATGACGGCCCTCGTCTGGTGAGCCTGGCTTAAGTGTTGCCGTTCAATCTTATCACGCTGATGGGGAGGGACCCTCAGATACAGCCCCAGCCCTCTAGGCTTCATACAGTTGACTCCGGCTAGTTCCTTGCAAATGTTGTCAGTGGTGAGTGGGACATCTGCAGCAGAGGAAGCACTGGTGAACAAGGCAACAACACATTCCAGACCAGGATAAGAAACAATAGTGAGGTTACTGTAGGACAATAGAATATGCACATGTACAATGGTGTGCATTAATTAACACTGCAGTAAAATTTTAACAGTGACATTATTAAATTTTGTACACGTCAACCTTCAGTATCTTTACAGTATTAATAATGCAGATATAGTGTATGTTGAACTTATGCAAATGAATACAAGTAATGCTGTGATGTGTGCTCACTGCAGACACACGATTGAATGAAATCACTTCTCAGCTATACCATGTACCCACAATGACTGCAGACACACGATTCAATGAACATCACTACTCAGCTATACCATGTACCCACAATGGCATGCACATGTAGCTACATTGTGTTTACTATGATGTCACACCACTCCCTCTAGAGGGGACACTCCAGGGACATAAGTACTGAGGAGACGTGTGTGGAGGATCACTGTTTGATTCAGAAACACGGCTCCTATGTACTATTTAGTTCTTCCCCAGACTCAGAGAGGGCAGGGAATGTGGAAAGCTGGTGTTGGCTTTACTTATGTAAGAGGAAGGCTGCCAGTACATGTGTACACAGTGGGTCCAATCCACAAATTGTGTTCGAGTTGAGAGCAGACTAGCTTTGTTCCCAGGCTCCACTCCTCAGCTGCTATCACACCGAGTGATAAAAACTGGGGAGTGGAGCCTGGGAATGAGGTGGCAGTCCATATAAGACTACATTGTGTATGATTGTAGCTACAGTACAAGTCTGAGGATCACTGGAGAAGTGCTGTACTAAATGAAGCAGCCCCTCATAAGAGGAGAGTCTTGTATCGGCATGGGGTAGCTTATGCATACTAATTGGTAGGAGAGTAATCTCCGTACACATACCCTTCCTGTATGGGTTGTAGAGGGACTGAGATCTGGTGGTAATTAAATCATACCTGCCATCATAATTATGCTACTTTATGAATATCAGAAAACAACACTGACAATGATAACCCATACAGTCACACATACAATATTCACCTGTCAGTGGCTCCACATATGGCTTCACCCTCTCCGCTGCCTTGTGTTCCTCACTGTCCTCAAGTGCTTCGACGACTCTCCTCCAGGAGGGGGTGGGGTCCACAGAGAGCCAGTAGTCAATGACGGCCCTCGTCTGGTGAGCCTGGCTTAAGTGTTGCCGTTCAATCTTATCACGCTGATGGGGAGGGACCCTCAGATACAGCCCCAGCCCTCTAGGCTTCATACAGTTGACTCCGGCTAGTTCCTTGCAAATGTTGTCAGTGGTGAGTGGGACATCTGCAGCAGAGGAAGCACAACAGCCTCCCATCACACAAGAGCCTCAGCCATACAGTTAATTAATCAATTATTATGTCAGCATTAAATTGGTTAGCTCTGCCCATTAATGGGAGAAAATGTGTACACATGTGTCTGTAACACATGCAATCTACAGGACACCCTGTAGTGCTGTACTGTGAGGAGGTCACATGACTTCCAATTAGAGCTGATCCTAGACTCGGACCTCATGCATGAGACCAGGAGCCCATAAGACCCACAAAGTTGGTCTCATCAGAGATGGCAGCTCATGGGCTCTGATGTGACATGTGATAGCTACAGGTGTCAGGAAATGTCTCCTAGCCCTCTCAAGGGATCTGATAATATTCCATTACCTTTTATAGTCCCCAGACTCTAGAGGACCATGTCTCAAGAATAACAAAGTGGTTATAGGAGATGAAAACTACAAGCCAGTGGTCTTGATTAGCCTCATTCCCAGGCCCAGCTTTATTCGGAGGCGATGTGGTTGCTTTATGTTTGTGATTAATTCTGAGGTAGCTGAAGTAGTTTCTAGCCTCGTTCCCAGTCTTCCCTCCCGCTTCATTACAATATACAAAAAAACTGGGAGTGGAGACTGGGAACGAGGCTAAGTAGTTTACACAGAAGGACAAGATCCTATGCTAGCTGGTCTCACTAGCCAGACTCCCCCCTTACACGGGATTGTGTGCACTGAAAGAACTGCAAATATAAAGATCCAGAGGTTGGAAGAAGGTTCATTATTCACATTATAGTGACTAGTTCCACCCCTCTTGATGTATCGGATCGGGTGATAACCCTTATCACATTTCTGTGAATACGTTCTGATCACAGACATTCATAAGCCAAGCAATGCCCCCACCTGCTCACTCATTAGAATCATAGCCCACACATGAGCATCACCACTCAAGGTTATGTCAAGATAGTTTCGGTACCAGCCCACTAATCAAGGTGGAGATCGAGTGCCGGGATACTGTAAGTGATCTCTGCCTTGATTAGTGGGTTGGTACCGAGGCTAACGTCAAGAGGGGTGAAACAAGGTTGCCGTGGTACTGCATGCTGGGGGTCACAGTTTTGCCAAAATAATGGTGAACCTAGTTTCACCTCCCTGGATGTCTACCCAAGCTAGTTTGCAATTCAGACATACAAACTCTGGTTTGGCCTTGTCACACACACCACACCCTCAGTAAGGGTCTGGTGAGCTAAGTCTATATTCGGCCACAACTACTGTACCACCCATATAATTTATCCTGATAACTGCTAATCACGACCTGGGCTATGAACAAACGATATTATAAATGATCAATCGCTGAGAGAAAATACTTACATTTGCCTTCTGCCATGATCTCTGACCCGACGGCCGTCACCCCCAATCTGTTTGGATTCCGCACAAGATAACTTCAGCCTGCGGTTTAGCGACACACCTACATTCTCTGGAATTCGACCGCCAGTGTAGTGGGCGGGGCTGCACATAAGTCTCGTGCCTTACTGATATGATGCAGCCTCCAGCTCACTGTTCAAGCACACAACTGAATGTCAAGTATAAGTACTAGCGCAACAGTATGGTGCCTGGCAACTTCAGGTGAGCAGTGGGTGTGAATGCACTGGGGATGACGAGCTGTGGAGTAGAGCCTGGCCTGAGGCAGAGGTCATTGTGTCAGTGGGGTAGCCCCGTTGAATTAGTACCTGTGTATTATTCACCGGTGAATATTGTCCCCCGGACATGATTCACCAGTGAATAGTGTCCCCCCCCCCCTCGGAAAGCGAGTTCTATCACGCCATGGACGGTACCCCCTCAGAATTGGTCCCCCCGACGTCAATTGGCTTGAGGCTGAGTTTTGAAGGCTAGATGAAGCGATGGCACTTTGCACCGACACGCATAATTTGTAGACTCACAATCATGGATAATACACACTAACGCTCACAATCATGATGGACTCGACCGCTACCGACACGAGGCGGACAACACGGGAGGCGAAAGTTGCATTGATCGAGAAGGCCTATCTTTCTCACGGAGAAGAGATATCCAGCCGAATTTACAAAGATTCCTAAATAGAGTATCATTATTATGTCGTTTAATGCTGTCTAACTCAAAATTTACTTTCCACTACTGTAACTATTTTATGTGCTTGCTAGCTAGCAATAAATAATAATTTTAATAATTAAAATAGAGGCGGCCACTGGCCTGAGAGACTAGGATTCCACTGCTTGCCCCACCGCAGCGAGAGCTATGGCATACACTGCTGAGATGTGTGGCTGTGTGGAGGACGAAAGGTGGGAGGGGCTCCCTAAAGTCTCAGCCGCCTCTGAATACCGTAATGCATCCGATGTTTGTAGACCTCCACTCGAAAAAATTTGGTGGGGGAGGGACTAAGGGGGGACATTATTCACCGGTGAATAATGTCCGGGGGGACATTTTATGGGGGAACAGCGTACACTATGACACCTGCAGCGGTATGGGTGCGGGGACACTTACCTCAAGTTTCCTATTCCAGCAATTGATCATTTCATACCAAGGAATGTTAACTGTGTGGGAAGGTGTTGTATATTACATGCAACTCTTTGAAGTAGCTGACTCCAGTGGTTCTTGTGATCGGCCATGGTCTACCAAGTAGGGGTATGTTCCAACTGTGCAAGCCAGAAAGATTTAAAGCATAGCCACACTACCGATGGGTAGGCGACCTACATGTACTGTAGTGTAAATACCTGGTGTATGGTCGGTCATTCTGTTTATTGGCAGACTAGCATTGCAAAATGTGGGACAAAGTTTGTAGGGGTGTGGCACATCAGGACAGAGTTAAGGCCACTACTTCTAATATACTTGTTTCCTGTTCTCCTCATCCAAAGCCATGGAATCATGTGGGCGGGCGGTTATTGTTATTAAATATTATTAGCAATAGCAGATTACTGTCAAACTTTATATCAGCTCCATATGCGCTCGTAACATGCCTGCCCTTGGTTCTCATCGTTAGTGTCATACCATCATGCATCCTGTATATATCCACTGAAAACATGCAGACTACGAATGTTTACCAGTAGAAGGGTACAGTAGAAAATGGGAAGGGCTGTCGAATGTAGTGATTGTTAGTTATGTATCCTCCCTCCAGAACTGTGGAGAAGGACCAGACCGACCGGTTGTCATGATAGTGGCCAACAAGATTGACAGGGAACTAGAACGGAAGGTAGCGGAGCTAACAGGGAAACAGGTGGCACTGGAGTTTGGCACCAGATTCTCCGAAGTCAGCGCAAAGACAGGAGTTGGGGTGGATGAGGTATGATGTGTACCATATGGTGAGAAATATTCCAGTAGTCCATTCCAGTGTTCCAGTAGTCCATTCCAGTGTTCCAGTAGTCTATTCCAGTGTTCCAGTAGTCCATTCCAGTGTTCCAGTAGTCCATTCCAGTGTTCCAGTAGTCCATTCCAGTGTTCCAGTAGTCCATTCCAGTGTTCCAGTAGTCCATTCCAGTGTTCCAGTAGTCCATTCCAGTGTTCCAGTGATCTATTCTAGTCCACCAAATAAAGACACCCCCTGGCAGGTCATGGAGGAAAACTAAAGCAGGTCATTCCTAGCGATAAGGTCACATGATCAGTCAACCCCATGCGTAAACGCTTTGGTCTGCCCCCTACAAAGAGAAAATTTACAAAATTTTGAACACATGATCATCTGTGGTAGTATATTACAGCCTGTGTATGGTCTTCAGAGGAGTATCTACTTCTGTCAGCCCATTGGTTGAAAGTGCCAACAAGGCAGTGAAAAGACCTCCCAAACACCAAAGGTCGAGAGGAACATCCCCCTAGTTCACATCTAAGGAGCAGGTAGTGATTGCATCCCATAGCCACAGCAAAAGAGCTCACATCTCTGTAATACATGTGCATGCCAGCCCTAATGTTTTCCCAAATTGAGAGCAAGGCCTAGGGTCACTTACTATGCCAATTGGAGGTTAATTCATCAATTATTTATTTTCTGTAGGCATTTGATGGATTGGTGACAGACATCACAAGACTGTTGGAGGCACAAGACAGCAATAACTCGGCAGACTCAAGCATAAGACTTTCTCAATACAACTCCAGCTACACACCAAGGAAAAAGTCTTCTTGTGCTCAGTGCTAGAGATTTGGTTTCTTACATTCTGTTGGGTGATCTTTTCTGTAACAAATATCTGCCATCACTTAACCTACGTCTTCCAGCTTACGTGCATCTTGTGTATTTTTACTTCATGGATTGTATGTGTGTATAGTATATCCTATTATTTTATAACACTGCACAACACAGACATATATTATATTTAATCACTTGCCAACTTACAACCTGCTAGCTAGCCTCATTCGTCCCTTAGCTAACCCAAAGTTCCATCTAGCCTTGCCTTGCCTCTAGGCCTCTTTTTCTCTAGTCTTAATTCCTCTACCCTTGAATTGACTCCGTTTAGCCTCCTCATTTGAATTGAGTCTTGTCTCCAGGCTTTCGTGTCTTCAGGCAGCTCTTTCGAATTATAGTTTTCTTTATGGGAGATCAGAGCTTAGGGACAGAATTACTTTACTCTCATTCTACTGTGAGTCACGATCAATTCATAGGATAGGCTCATTCCCAGGTTTGCACTCCAGCTTGTGTTGCTTTATGTATACTGTAAATGACAAAAACATGGGAATGAGACTATCACACTTACTGTAGGCAAGTAATGTTGACTGCATGCTGTGGGTAACACATGCTTAATGTGGATAATAAATGCAGTGGGCCCAGCTGCAGCATTCTGCAAACTTTAATCTCGGGAACGCTCCCTGTTTATAAGGCTATCAATTAATAGCATGCTTCTATTACTCTTAAATTTTAATGAAGGTGGGGTGCATGCAGGGAGGAACGTATATGCATGGTACTCTTTCCACCCCAGCTTTCATTGCTTGCAATTGAATGTTTCCTTCTACACTGCATGGGGGAGAGTCTGCTAGAACAAGCGGGTTTTTAAACAACAGTTAAAAACATGACTCCTCCTCCTCTCCTCTAGGCTGTCATTGTAGGGTCATCTAATAATTATACCAACTAGCTAGCATGATAATATTATTTCTGATTTAATTTGCATGCACGTAGTAAAAATATACCAGAAAGTCAAAACTACATACTATAATTAGTATAGAAACAGTTATAGAGTGATATAATCAAAACAAGTGGTAGAATTTAAAGGCTGCACGTGTCCACAACACAACAAAAACAGACAGTCAATCAATGGTTCTACAATGCACCAGGTTCAGTTAAGTCCTTAGAGATATCACGCAGAATTCGGTCAGCAATTCCAGTTTGACCCACTCTTGGCCAGGACAAGCAGCTGTTTCTTGTCTGTCTCGAGTGGAGATAGATAGTCTACAACTTCAAAATGATGCTCTTCGTCCAAAGGATTCACTGTAGAAGGAATATTACAGCAGGTCACAGCAGACATTCCATCTGGATACTTAGTGCATACGGTAGTATTCCTTATGTGGCACCCTGATCACAAGGACAAGGAAATGCAATCTCGTGATTTGAGTTTGTGTAGTGAAGTGTGGCAGCTGCTTTATCCAGCCCGACTAACACAGCGCTACGAACGTAATGACGAAGGCCAGCTACAGCTTCAGAACGAGCATTGACATGAATCTCAAAAAAGTCGACAAGACTCGATGAGAGTGACTTTGCCAGGACAGTATGGTAATGCAAACTTGATGCAGTTGCGGTGGAGACAGAGAGGGGTATTAGGCTCACTGACAATGACATTCCAAGCACCTGGGAATCGGTTTTCGGGAGAAAGAAGATATGCAATCAGGGCACAAAACATGCCAAGCCGTCCTCCATGGGGAAAGTGGGTAATGAAGCAGGTGGCAGGTGTGCGGTGTAACTGACATCACTTTGAATATGATTGAGATTCCTTCATACCTTCTCAAAGTGTATATAATAATAAGCTTTGTCAAACTGGTTGACGAAGTATTGGGGAATAGGTAATACAGCAATAACTAATGGTCTGAAAGAGTCAGGAAAGCACAGGGGCACATCAGCAATAGGCAGAGTGCATGCAGTATGTGTGGAATGAATGTGAGAGTGTGGTACATATACGTACAATGTACATTTGTGCTATTAGAAAATCTGTCGGGGAAGTTTTGAGGTGTTTAGTACACTGGAACATGTACCACACTCTCACATTCACCCCTGCATAATTTACACTGCCTATCATCATTTTATAAGCTTTGTCAAACTGGTTGACGAAGTATTGGGGAATAGGTAATACAGCAATAACTAATGGTCTGAAAGAGTCAGGAAAGCACAGGGGCACATCAGCAATAGGCAGAGTGCATGCAGTATGTGTGGAATGAATGTGAGAGTGTGGTACATATACGTACAATGTACATTTGTGCTATTAGAAAATCTGTCGGGGAAGTTTTGAGGTGTTTAGTACACTGGATACTTCAGATATGAGAATTGGGACAGGTATAATTTTATGGCCTTGTTAAGAGTAGGATGGCACAATCTCTGGTGCAAAGAGCATCTATTGCATACCTCTCTTCAGGGAGGCCCAGGTCTCCTGACGGATGTCCTCTCGGTAGATCCTCACACATTCGTCTTTTTTAATTTTAATGTTTTTGTATTTTTTGTACGTGTCGTATTGTCTTTGTTTTAATTGTTGTAATGTCACGTGTTGTCTGTCAAGTGTCTCTTAAAAAAGCGTTTCTGTCTCTCCTAAAGTCAGTCAATCTAAGGTCGCTCGTCATGTACTTTTTAAAAAACTGTTGTCCTAATGTCCAGTCGTTGTCTGACCCTCTTTGTCCTCGTATCCATCCGTAGTGCGTGGTGGTACTGTGGATTGAGAGGGAAACATGTCTCTACTACAACATAGTGCATGCTGTTATACATGTAGTATCGTAGGCACTCTAATTACGTGTCCTAATTCTGCATCAAAAGTCTATTTTTGAAATCGATAATTTCCAATTAAATATTCAATCAATCAATACACCTCCGTATTTACTCAACCCACCCTTAGCCTGTTGGTTTTTAAAAAGATTATCTCTAGCAATATTTTGTCACTCCACTGATAATCTGATTACCATAGTAATGATGTACTGTGTTGTAATAGGCAGACAGTTATACATGCACATCAAAATACGATGCGTTTACACATAACCACATAATGCAGCATGTCTCATACAATTCCTGACTCACCACTCTCCTCCCCCCCACCACTGTTGGTCGGTGCAGACAAATCTGAATGAGAAAGTTATACATAAGGTTTTAAAGTTGACTGGATGAAAAACAAACCAAACAGTTGTCAAAAGATAACCCAGAATATACAAGGAATACTCTAACAAGCCACAGAAGGTATATAATCAAACATGAAAAAAGCATACTGAGCCAGTACACCTGTACACACTTACCATCGTCCGGCTCCATCCCCCAATGTCCGCTATAATCCCCCTAGAATAAAAATATCATGTTAACATCAAAGAGGCACTTACTATCATAATCATCATCACTACTTAAATCTTATTCCGTCTGTCCATCCGTACGTCCATCTGTCATGGACGTGACATCGACTAATTATGCATAAGATTTAACAGTCCGTTATGTCATGTAACGGTCCTGACCTTTGTACTTTTGACCTCAACATTGACCTATGCCTTGCGAGCTAGCTGAAACGAGCGAGTGACCTACAGCCTGAAAGATGCCCGGGGGAGGTCAAGGGTTGTGAGTAAAAGCACTGAAGTGACATAGACCTCACAGCACTGACGGAGTATGTATACATGATGAGAATTAATGGCGATATGAATCATGCATCAGTTGTCCAGTTACATTCATAGACTTAGACACTGTTTGTAAATTAGGCTAGCCTGGATAGCAATACATGTAGCCTTACCTCCGGAGGTTCCACTTCCCTGGGGCCTATAAGAAAAATCAGATAGCTAGGTATAGGTGAAGCCTACCAACAGCTATCTTCACCATAGTAATGATGTACTGTGTAGTATTAGGCAGACAGTTATACATGCACACCAACACATAACCGCGTAATGCAGCATGTTTCTTCTACAATTTCTGGCTCACCATTCTCCTCCTCCCCCTCTCCCTCCGCGGCCCCTTCAGGAGGTGACGACCGATCTAAATAAAAAGTTGTATAGCATGCAATCATGAAGTTGACTAGATGGAAAACAACCTAGCAATAGTCAGAAGATACCCCAGAATATACACGAAATACTTTGGAACTTTGGTTATTGTTATATACCAAGTATACAAAGTGTAGCAGGGAAACAAAAAGATGACATGAGTATGCCTAAAATTACATATTAGGGGTAAGCAAATAGATAAATCAAGGTGATTAAATCCATTTGACACTGTCCATATCAGTTTGCACATGCATGGTACACAGATACTACAATGTAGGCTTGTACATAGCTACATCGTAGACTCCTGCTCTTCCTACACCAAACTTCATTTATACTTGCAAATTCTCTCAGTGGATGAAACACGCTATAATTCTTAGGCCAGGCAGAAGTCCATTACTCAGTGCAGCTACTCACTCAAATGCTAGCTAAGCTCGAGTACAAGGCTGGTAGCTACTTACGGAGTGTCAAGTGCCACTTATGACCATATAAGTAGGAAACCATTTCAGTGCACTTCATGAGCCAAATAAGCTTGCCTCCCCCAACCTTGTAGGGGCTCGACCATGCCTATTCATTAATACAACACTATTACATTGATCATTATTTTTATGACTACATACCAAAGCATTATTACTGTGGTCACTATAATCAGTTTATACAACACTCACTGGAGTCAACTCCCTCCAGTTCTAGCCCAGCTGGCTCCGATGCTTGCATCTGTCAACACAAGACACATGAAATGGTGAAATCCAACCTAGTTCACTTGGTACGGCCATCGAATACCAACATACCGACTCAATGTGTTATGTAATGGTGCACATTACATTACACATTACATACCCTAGCTTAGTACTTGCAGGCCACTCCACTGCAAGTGCTAAAATAATATTCTTACGTCATGAAACAAGGACATTCTGTGTCTTCTTGCAGGCGGTCCAGCTGGGCTCCGGGAGCGCCGTCTTGCTGCAGATATGGCAGAAAATTGAGAGTAACATTATCTTAGTGCAGTAATCTTAGCTGCAATCTTTACCTGAAAACAGCACCATTTGCTGCTGTTCCATCTCCTCCCTCTGCTGTTCCCTCTCCTCCCTCTCCTCCCTCAGCCGTTCCCTCAGCCACTAATAAAATACAATATTTTTTCCCCAGTCAGTGAATGAGAATCAGAGCAGCTCAGGGCGATAAAAACATCAGTGTCTAAACTAAGTCTTACTGCATTTTCTTGCTGCTGGTCATCATTGAGGGCTATCCTCTCTGCAAGTTCAGCCTCGTTCTGCATGAAATTGGACCACAATGTGTGGGCGTATCAAAGCAATCGATCGGGGTTTCATCCAATGATATTTCCCGGGAAGCGCATCAGTTCCAGGAAAATATATACATATACAAAATATTATACACGTAGCTATGTATATTTCCCCGGAAGCATGTCACCAGTAGGTGGTAGGTAATCTCAATCCAGCTATAGTCCACCCCTTATCTAACATGCTCCTGACCACGCTCAGACAACTGTTTAACTCGGCCACGTGTACAGAGATGCCGATGCCTTCATGATTTGGGGCACTCCTTGGACAGAGTTTAGTCTTCTACCGTAGCAAGAACCCGCCATCTTAGTACAAAGGCGGCTCTACCAACAGCTGTAGCACTCGACAACTGAACGCATATATCATACAGAGAATCTCAGTTACACTGGTGCTAGGTACAAGCAACACTGGACAGTTTGCTAGCTACTAAGCAATGCATTTTCAATCTGTTTCTTGGCGTTCTTCGATTGCTCTTTGTGCCTCAAGTAAACCACCAGCTACAAGGTACAAAGTTAGCCTTTTCCCAGAAGGATGTCAGAAGTATAGATTTACAGGCAACTTCAGCCAGACTCCCGTACAAGATAAAGGTGACCTTGGGTACCTTACTTTGTTACGTAGTACGTACTCTACTCTCGCCTGCAGCTACAGTATTTTACTGACCTGGGCCTTGTTCACATTGTACTTGCGTACTATCTGCGACCACCATTTGAGGGCGGAAACTATTTCGTTTAGCACTCCCAGAGGTGCAGCTACAATTCAAGGGCAGTGACGCTTCACAAACCTCCTCTGCCTGTGCTTTCATTTCCTCCGTCAGGGAGGTCAGGTGAGCCTGCAGGTCAGCCGTTTCCCTTTTCGCCTACATGGAAGGAAAGCAAATTATACAAGATTAGAAATGGAACCAGATTTGTCAGCAGTTCACTTACGGCTTCGGCAACTCTACTGGCCTCTTCAGCCTTCCGATAGTCTGTGGGTGGTTGATATAAATGATGCAGGATTATACTGTCATTTTACCATTTGTGTATAAGCAGTCCAGCAACATAATACTACTGATTTGATTGGCCCTATGGGGTCTGACACTACCGGGTTAATCTCGTACAGTCTCCATCGTAACAAGCGTTACATCCCCAGTCAACAATTGCAAGTTGCACTATGGGACATGTATTATGCATAAGTAGCAAGCACATGTTGTGTTTTCGTACGAAAATAGCTTCTGCAACTCTAGTGCACATTAGTTGTCATAATATTTAATACAGTAGCTAGCTATACTTACGCAGGCTTCTCTCCTCGCTCAGCTCGTAATTTTCGGTCTCTGTCCTTCTCTGCCTTGCTTGCAGACGATCTTCCCTCTCCCTGGATCTCTCTTCCCTCTCCCTGAATCTAAGATATAAAAGTAGCCAAATACTACTTACAATGATTGTAGATTACTAACAGCAAAGAGTGACCTGGAGACTTGATTCAACCCTTGGGGATTCTACATGCAAGCTTGCCCTCTATTACCGTACTCCACAACAGGGGTTCATTTAGGAAAATCTCCAAGGGGGGGACAAAAGCACGTTGAAAGATTCAAAGACGTTTTGGGGGAGCGTGCGTACAGTGAGCAAAATTGGGTTGAGGGGCACAAAGTTTCCAAGGAGGGGCGAATGCCCCCCCCCCCCCCCCCCACTGAAGCCCTGCATGATATAGGGATGGGAAAATGGCCATTGCAAGTGTACAAATTGATACGTTCCAAAGATAGTAGATAAAAACGTTGCCAAATTTCCTATTCCCTTCAGTTTATCTGTTAATTTGTTCCAGTTCAATGTTCCCTTGAATGTTGTGGCTTTTCGTCCAACTTCAGTGCTCATGCACGGTGTGAAAATGCAGGTTCCTATGGCCTCAAGTCGCACAGTGTACGTTAGTTTCATTCGTTTCAAAACGCTCACGTAGGTATGCGGGTGCTTGCTTGAACACATAGCGGTGCACCATCACCAGTGTGCTTATTTCTCGGTGCTTTGCAAGAAGAATCCGCTTTAAAGTTTTTCTTAGATTATCACTATGCGTCCATGGTGGTTTTCCCAGGATGAGCCTCATACCATAGTTGTGCACTGTCACGTAATATTTGGACCCCCGAAATATTGGTTCCCCCCCCGGTACGGATATTTCAACTTCCACGTGAAATAAACGATCCCCCTTGAAATATTGGTTACCCCTTCCTATATGCACGCATCGTGGAAGCCGAGAAGCGCTATCTCCTAGTTTTCAGCTTATCCTATCTTCTACTAGTTATAGCTTCTATATAGTTCCTAGGTGAGTCCTAGCTAACCCTTCCTAGCTCCTAACTCTGGACTACCAACCGGCGAATGATAACTGTCGCAGTGATTAATGATTACCTTCGAGTGGGCGGAGCTGCTAGTTACAAGATTCTAGCTCTTTATATTTATAGTGTGCTTGCACATAGTATGTGACATCACCCAAAAAGCATCCAAACAAGGCACAAATGACACCGCAATACATTGACGGATTCCCATCCCTATATCTTTTGACATATTTCTAACCACACACACCACAATCCACTGCATGCCACACCAGCCATGTTCACATGCAGCCAATAAATAATCACAACGTGAACTTGCAAGCTCACACCAATATTACTTGAACGCCACAGGATGTACACACCACAGGCGTAGCTATAACTTGGCTTACCCTTCCAGCTGTCTCTGCAGCTCCTGGTTCCGGGATTGAGTTTCTGCCATCTGGCCTTCAAGGTAATGCAATGCCTGCAATATAGAATTGTCAATTAAGGTGGGACTTTGTCAGGAAGCTGAACCAAGTTGATGGCTATGTTGGCAACATTAAAGCCTACCAAATTGACACTAACTAACCATCTAACAACCCCTTGTGCTTAACAATCAATTTAATAAGGGTTTGTTGTTATATAGAATGCTAAACTATGGCACCTGCTGCAGCCCCACCCACAATCAGCGATACCCACACAGGACAGGCCAATGTATATAATTATGCTTGCATCATTTTCTGCCTGATTTGGACTCCATCTCAGGCCCTTATTGTCCTTTGACCTACGGCTCACTAATATGTAGTGGTCAATGACTGGTAAATAGTTACCTCTAAGGAGGTGACTAGGGTGCAACTATTCTGACACTAGGCTAGTCTGACACTAAGGAGGTGACTAGGGTGCAACTTAGTCTGACACTAGGCTAGTCTGACACTAAGGAGGTGACTAGGGTGCAACTAAGTCTGACACTAGGCTAGTCTGACACTAAGGAGGTGACTAGGGTGCAACTTAGTCTGACACTAGGCTAGTCTGACACTAAGGAGGTGACTAGGGTGCAACTAAGTCTGACACTAGGCTAGTCTGACACTAAGGAGGTGACTAGGGTGCAACTTAGTCTGACACTAGGCTAGTCTGACACTAAGGAGGTGACTAGGGTGCAACTTAGTCTGACACTAGGCTAGTCTGACACTAAGGAGGTGACTAGGGTGCAACTTAGTCTGACACTAGGCTAGTCTGACACCTACAAATATGCCTACAGCCTAACCAATCAACTTTGTGCTACATTTGAGTATATAACCACCTAGCATTTAAAGCAGCCTACCATAACAACTCCAAATGCTGTACCGACCTTGGATGGTCCGTTTCAGCTGGACTGTGATGAATGGATTTAGAAAACCCAATCAAAGGCCCGAGGCTGTAACATCCTGAGCGAAGTGAGGGAGGTACTCTCGGTATAGCTTGCTCACTGTTTAAATGTGACAACATTGAAACAAAAGGCTGAGTGTGTCACGAGCTCTTTTCATAGCTATTTCATTGGCCGTACAAGCCACATATGCACGAAACGTTTTAGGCTACTTTCCTAATGTGGCTGGTATTTCATGGAAACTTCTCCTGGCCTGTCAGTCTGTGCATGCCACTTCCAGTATCTACGCTTGTGATCAACTCACCTCGTCTATTTCGCGGATCTGTATATCTCACTCCCCAATCGCCTTCACCAGCTTTGCCCTTTTGGCACGCATCTCTCGTATCTGGTAAAGGAAAGAACAGGAATTATAACATGTGTCCATGCAATGGCTATTAAATGCAAGTGAGCAAGGACACAAATGACTTACTAGTAGCTGCTAGATTGAATGTGTATGGAAGCACTAAAAAGGTAATTGACAGGATGCTATTAAGTAGCCCTTAGGCTGGGTCAGTTTAGCAACGCTGTAGCATGAGTGAGACAAAACGTGTAGCTAGTTACCTTGCATGCACTGAAAAAAATGGATCAGCCTAAGAATTATTGTACGTATTTCTAAATGGTGCTTTGAAACATATTCCCTGCAAGAGATAGCTAGCTGCCATTGTTTACTGGTCTTCATTCCAATGGTGTTTAACAACTAAATTCCACTAAGATTGGTGTATAGTTTCAAAACGCAAGTAGCTAATCCTTAATTGCATATATGTGTAAATGTAGTTTGTCAACCGGTACTATTTTCATTGCTGAAGTATTAGCCTAACCATAGCCCAGACATCATTAAGCACAGCTACTAGAAAACTATAGCTACATGAAGTTACTGGCAATGAGACTGAGTCTCATTGCCAGTAACACTAGTACTCTTTTTACCTTTTTAAATTACCATTTTTAACTGACCATTTTTACCACTCATGCATTGATCGATGCAATAAACAGTAGCTGCTTTACATACGCAGAATTCAGTAGGAATGTATAATACAATTGGCCAAAAATGTAGGGGGAAAGCTACCAGTAGATAGAACCGTACTCAGGGCATAGGCTCAGGTCATAGCTACAGAGTACCACTCCAGTCTCGCGTAGCAAGACTCTCGAGACTAGTACCACTTGGGATGCCTCACGAAGTCGCTGAATTTTTCACGTAGCTACCTGGCACAAGTTGTAGATGGCCAATCTCACCAAAGTGGTGGCAAGTTTTATGAATGAAAACAAATCAACTCGAGACTCACCGTGGATAATAGAGAGCGTAGATCCATAATCTCACAACCATGCATGTTCAGCTAGTAAATGAAGTTGCAGTTCACCCCTTTTTGTGACCCGTTCGGGAGTGCTGGTTATCAGTTATCGTTTCTCTTGTCATCACTCATCACGCCAGTGACGTCAGGCTACATGTATAGCTATCCAGGCTAGCCTAATTTACCAACAGTGTCTAAGCCTATTAATGTAACTGGACAAATGATGCATAATTCATATCGCCATTAATTCTCATCATGTATACATACTCCGTCAGTGCTGTGAGGTCTATGTCACTTCAGTGTTTTACTCACAACCCTTGACCTCCCCCGGGCAACTTTCAGGCTGTAGGTCAAAGTCGCTCGTTTCAGCTAGCTCGCAAGGCTATAGGTCAATGTTGAGGTCAGAAGTACAAAGGTCAGGACCGTTACATGACATAATGGACTGTTAAATCCATAATTAGTCCATGTCACGTCCATGACAGATGGATGTACGGATGGACAGACGGAATAAGATTTAAATAGTGATGACGATTATGATAGTAAGTGCCTCTTTGATGTTAACATGATATTTTTATTCTAGGTGAATTATGGCGGAGATTGGGGGATGGAGCCAGACGATGGTAAGTGTGTACAGGTGTACTGGCTCAGTATGCTTTTTTCATGTGTGATTATATACCTTCTGTGGCTTGTTAGAGTATTCCTTGTATATTCTGGGTTATCTTCTGACAACTGTTTGGTTTGTTTTTCATCCAGTCAACCTTCTGTATAACTCTTTCATGCAGATGTTCAGTTGTCTAGCTGCAAATAAGCTTGATTGAAGCCTAGACTAGCTGGCCTATCTGCCATATTAATTTGCAAGCAAGCCAGACATCAAAGCAAGGTACCAGGCAGGAACAAAGACCATTGTAGCTGGTGCAACAATAGGAAATGAGTGCAGAGAGCAGGAAATGAGTGCAGAGAGGGACAGTTGGGACACATAATTGGAAATTATCGATTTCAAAAATAGACTTTTGATGCAGAATTAGAAGGACGCGTAATTAGAGTGCCTACGATACTACATGTATAACAGCATGCACTACGTTGTAGTAGTGACATGTTTCCCTCTCAATCCACAGTACCACCACGCACTACGGATGGACACGAGGACAAATAGGGTCAGACAACGACTGGACATTAGGTTAACAGTTTTTGAAAGGCACACGACAAACGACTGTGTATTGACTGACTATAGGCAAGACAGAAATACTTTTTTAACGAACACTGACCGACAAAACGTGACACTTTATCAACTAAAAAAAAGACCGAAGGACAAGTGGTACAAAGGACTGGGTATCACCACGCACTACGGATGGACACGAGGACAAATAGGGTCAGACAACGACTGGACATTAGGTTAACAGTTTTTGAAAGGCACATGACAAACGACTGTGTATTGACTGACTATAGGCAAGACAGAAACACTTTTTTAACGAACACTGACCGACAAAACGTGACACTTTATCAACTAAAAAAAAGACCGAAGGACAAGTGGTACAAAGGACTGGGTATCACCACGCACTACGGATGGACACGAGGACAAATAGGGTCAGACAACGACTGGACATTAGGTTAACAGTTTTTAAAAGACAGAAGGACAAGCGGTACAAAGGACTGGGTATCACAAAGGTCCCAACACTGACCGACAAAATGTTTCCCTATCAATCCACAAAGGACTGGGTACCACCACGCACTACGGATGGACACGAGGACAAATAGGGTCAGACAACGACTGGACATTAGGACAACTGTTTTTACAAAGTACATGACGAGCGACCTTAGATTGACTGACTTTAGGAGAGACAGAAACGCTTTTTTAAAAGACACTGACAGACAACACGTGACATTACATCAATTAAAACAAAGACAATACGACACGTACACGAGGACAAATAGGGTCAGACAACGACTGGACATTAGGTTAACAGTTTTTAAAAGACAGAAGGACAAGCGGTACAAAGGACAAAGGTCCCAACACTGACCGACAAAACGTGGGCCTCCCTGAAGAGAGTGGTATGCAATAGATGGGCTACCACCTTTGACACGAGGACAAATAGGGTCAGACAACGACTGGACATTAGGACAACTGTTTTTACAAAGTACATGACGAGCGACCTTAGATTGACTGACTTTAGGAGAGACAGAAACGCTTTTTTAAAAGACACTGACAGACAAACGTGACATTACATCAATTAAAACAAAGACAATACGACACGTAGATAAATGCGTGAGAATCTACCGAGAGGACATCCGTCAGGAGACCTGGGCCTCCCTGAAGAGAGGTATGCAATAGATGCTCTTTGCACCAGAGATTGTGCCATCCTACTCTTAACAAGGCCATAAAATTATACCTGTCCTAATTCTCACATCTGAAGTATCCGGTGTACTAAGCACCTCAAAACTTCATGAGATCATTTTTTACAAATCCTGCTCAAAGGAACTTGCCTCGATGAGATTGTACAGAGTGTGGCGAGGGATCTCCGTGCGAAGCAGTCCTCTTCTGACGTAAGTGCTGAACATACCATGTACGTTAGTGATCAGATAGTCCTTGAGGTGATTGAGAATAAGGCCTATGCAGTAAAATAAATTTAAAGAAATTGCACCACAGATTAGCACAAAGGAACGGGAGATGAGGAGTTTATTTTTAATTGGTTCACAAAACATGTCCAACAATGCAAAATATCAAGAAAGGAGGAAGCAAACCTAAAATGAGTACTCTTCCCTGTGTTGCTATCTATCGTGATGAAATCGAGCCTTCCACCTGGGACCACTTACACTATAGCTACCATCTGTGAAGTCAAGATATATTCTAAGAACATTGAGAAAGGGATAGAAAGGGATAGAAAGAGCATTCGCCGAAGAACGAATGGTCTGTTTGCGAAATAGCAGTTGTGTCCACGCCAACATCTTGGCAGGGCCAATCAGATTCATTAATTGCTACATGACGTCATCCGTTAGGTACTACTGCCTTACCTAGACTATTGTTCAGTCCTATGGCAGGAAAGGAGTGGAGAGAGTGCACAACTAATGGTATGAGGCTCATCCTGGGAAAACTACCATGGACGCGTAGTGATAATCTAAGAAAAACTTTAAAGTTGATTCTTCTTGCAAAGCGCCGAGAAATAGTGATGGTACACCGCTATGTGTTCAAGCAAGCACCCGCATACCTATGTGAGCATTCAAAATGTCCTTTATCAGTCACGTAAGCTGCAAGAAGAGGTTAGGGTTGATGTATAACTGTTACAGTTACTGTTGGCAGCTGATCTACCCACACACTACACACTAGTGAACATCTAATATATAAAAAGCCCATATAAATTCACATAACCTTATGGATGTAGGCTGGAAAGAGCTGAGAATAATAGGCACTAAACGTGGGAAGAAACTGCAACACAGGAGGGCGGGAGGAGGGCCATAGCTGCCCTGGATGGGAGCCAGCTGACAGGGTATCACAAGCCGCTCATTGTCCAGAAATCTGTGAGTCAGTTGTATAATCAGATATTAGTCACATGACTTTGCAGTACTCCTAGAGCTGTGCACAGTGTCAACCAGCAGTCCTATTTGAACTCTGGGGGCTAGTGGGGTATTGCATGACCAGGACTTCATATCGGTGGGGGTGGGAGAAATGATGCATGTAGAGCCACACCCTTCTAGCGGGGCATGTAGAGCATGTTGCTGTTTGCTGCAATTATAGTTACAAAGGGGAAACTGTTACACTTCCATATTATGTCAATATCTGTGGGTATGCTTCCCCGCTCTGGATAAGTAAAATTAAGAAACATCTATTAACCACATGTTATATATAACTGCTCCATAACGGAGTTTGGGAGGAACGCTTTTTGTAGTACTCTCTCTATAGTGAATTCTTCTCTCATATCCACAGTATTACCATATAATAAGAACCAACACAAAGTCGAAAGAGAAAGAATTCTCAAGAGGGTATTTACCCAACTTGCTCCAAACATTCACACCAAAGGAAGGGAGTACACAGGGCTCTTTTTAAACTCAAAAGAAAAACAGAATCCGGGAAAATCGAATTTCCCGAAGAAAAAGAAAAGGAGGCCATAGTGGAACGGCCGGTTCTGTGGGAATTGCAATGTACAGACAGAAAATTCAAGCAAGCACGTGGGGGGGGGGGGGGAATGGCAGCGTGGCATGTGATATTTCACTTTAATATTATAATGAATGGCATCGAAATGGTAACTTAGGCAGCTATATGGATGCCGTCTTTGAACTCGTGGTGAACAAAGAGCCATGTTTATTAAGAACACCATGGGGCCGCATGATTATTAACCGAATGTTATATACAATTGCTCCATAATGTACTACAAATCGTTAGGACGAATACAACTTTATACGACGGGAGGGAGAGAATCCTTGTTCTCAAAGAGTAAATTCAAGCAACTGGCACTGCAAATTGAGACGAAGGAAAGAGCAAAAATTTCAAAAATATCAAGAACTAAGAAAGGAAGCAAACCAAAAATGAGTAAAATGGCGAGGCTAAACGAAGACGACACGGTGGAATTCCTGCTGCCTGAATCACCGCAGCCAACAAAGAATGAAGTAAGTTACCAGCGAACCTGTAAACGTATACGTTATTCTATTGGAGGGTACCTCGAGTTCTCATTCTTTCGCTAAGTAAAATGGCGTGGCTAAGCGAAGACAACACGGTCGTGTTCCCGCTTGAGTCACCGCAGCCAACGCGGAATGAAGTAAGTTACCAGCATATATTATCTATGGTTACCAGCGAACCTGTAATGGTTAGCAATATTAATACTTGACGTTTGCAAGCAAAAGTAAACCAAATATTCTATTGTCAAGACCTCAACTGAACTAACAGCAGCCGTTCTGGAATCCAGCGGCGTGAGTGTTGGTAAAGACAAGTCTTCTTTGTCCCTCGTGGAGAAAGAACTGAATACTGTTGATGTCTGTTCTACCTTTGGACATTTTGTCAAATTCACCGTGTCACTGGATGAGCGGCCTGGACTAAGTTCTACCCTGGATGTATCGAAAAATGCGTTTGAAATCATGATGCAAAGTCAGCGTCGTATCAGCAAGCCAACTTTTTCCGATGCACTTGTGGAGTGCACAAAGAAGGACAAGCTTTTTTCTCTAAGCGTAAGCTTACTGCCAGAGAACGTACACAGCTTCAAGGGATCATAGCAGACGTGTCCTACTCATGTGGTGCTACCATAGAAAATTTAATTCTACCAGAGACACTCAAGAGTATAGGTATACGAGGCCATAACTGTAGTGACCCAATTGAAAAGATCTATTACTCCGCCTACAAAGATGATCTTATCTGCATTCATTGTGGCAGCTCAAACAACCTTACCGTACCTGTCGACTCCGATACTTTTTATCCGTACTGTTCAGACTATTCATCATCAGAGCGCTTCCACAGACGCCAATCTCTATAGTGTGGTGCATTTATGTATCTCTATTTCATTCCTTTCTGCTTTAATATGTTTGCATACTTCCTGCAAAGGTGCTCTTAAAAATCCTTTTTCATACTTTAGTAATTAACTCTTATGCAATAATGAATAATGAAAATGTTCAATATTCATAGCAGCTGGAAGATAAACTGTTAATCCAATTTGCTTGGCCTTACCTACACGTTTTGTCTCACTCATGCTACAGCTTTGCTAAACTGACCCAGCCTAAGGGCTACTTAATAGCATCCTGTCAATTACCTTTTTAGTGCTTCCATACACATTCAATCTAGTTAAGTCATTTGTGTCCTTGCTCACTTGCATTTAATAGCCATTGCATGGACACATGTTATAATTCCTGTTCTTTCCTTTACCAGATACGAGAGATGCGTGCCAAAATGGCACAGGTGGAGCAGATGGAGAAGGCGATTGGGGAGCGAGATAGACGCCTCCGTGAAAAAGACGAGGTGAGTTGATCACAAGCGTAGATACTGGAAGTGGCATGCACAGACTGCATATCTTGCAGGCCAGGAGAAGTTCCATGAAATACCAGCCACATTAGGAAAGTGGGCTAAGACTTTTCGTGCATATGCGGCTTGTACGGCCAATGAAATACATGTGGCTATGAAAAAAGCTTGTGACACGCTCAGCCTTTTGTGGCTATGAAACCGAGAGTAACGCCCTCACTTTGCTCAGGATGTTACAGCCTCGGGCCTTTGATCAGGTTTTCTAAATCCATTCATCACAGTCCAGCTGAAACGAATCATCCAAAATCGGTACAGCATTTGGGATGAGACGATGGGGGTGGGGGTGAAGCTAGTTGTTATGGTAGGCTGCTTTTAAATGCTAGGTGGTTATATACTCAAATGTAGCACAAAGTTGATTGGTTAGGCTGTAGGCATATTTGTAGGTGTCAGACTAGCCTAGTGTCAGACTAAGTTGCACCCTAGTCACCTCCTTAGTGTCAGACTAGCCTAGTGTCAGACTAAGTTGCACCCTAGTCACCTCCTTAGTGTCAGACTAGCCTAGTGTCAGACTAAGTTGCACCCTAGTCACCTCCTTAGTGTCAGACTAGCCTAGTGTCAGACTAAGTTGCACCCTAGTCACCTCCTTGGAGGGAACTATTTACCAGTCATTGACCACTACATATTAGTGAGCCGTAGGTCAAAGGACAGTGTCAATTTGGTAGGCTTTAATGTTGCCAACATTGTCAGGAAGCTGAATCACCTTAATTGACAATTCTATATTGCAGGCAATTCATCGCCTTGAAGGCGATACGGTAGAAACCGTATCCCGGATGCAGGAGCTGCAGAGACAGCTGGAAGGGTAAGCCAAGTTATAGCTACGCCTGTGATGTGTACATCCTGTGGCGTTCAAGTAATATTGGTGTGAGCATGCAAGTTCATGTTGTGATTATTTATTGGCTGCATGTGAACATGGCTGGTGTGGCATGCAATGGATTGTGGTGTGTGTGGTTAGAAATATGTCAAAAGATATAGGGATGGGAATCCGTCAATGTATTGCGGTATCATTTGTGCCTTGCTTGGATGTTTTTGGGTGATGTCACATACTATGTGCAAGCACACTATAAATATAAAGAGCTAGAATCTTGTAACTAGCAGCTCCGCCCACTCGAAGGTAATCATTAATCACTGCGACAGTTATCATTCGCCGGTTGGTAGTCCAGAGTTAGGAGCTAGGAAGGGTTAGCTAGGACTCACCTAGGAACTATATAGAAGCTATAACTAGTAGAAGATAGGATAAGCTGAAAACTAGGAGATAGCGCTTCTCGGCTTCCACGATGCGTGCATATATGAAGGGGTAACCAATATTTCAAGGGGGATCGTTTATTTCACATGGAAGTTGAAATATCCGTACCAGGGAGGAACCAATATTTCGGGGGTCCAAATATTACGTGACAGTGCACAACTATGGTATGAGGCTCATCCTGGGAAAACCACCATGGACGCATAGTGATAATCTAAGAAAAACTTTAAAGTGGATTCTTCTTGCAAAGCACCGAGAAATAAGCACACTGGTGATGGTGCACCGCTATGTGTTCAAGCAAGCACCCGCATATCTACGTGAGCGTTTTGAAACGAATGAGACTAACGTACACTGTGCGACTTGAGGCCATAGGAACCTGCATTTTCACACCGTGCATGAGCACTGAAGTTGGACGAAAAGCCACAACATTCAAGGGAGCATTGAACTGGAACAAATTAACAGATAAACTGAAGGGAATAGGAAATTTGGCAACGTTTTTATCTACTATCTTTTGAACGTATCAATTTGTACACTTGCAATGGCCATTTTCCCATCCCTATATCATGCAGGGCTTCAGGGGGGGGGGGGGGGGGGCATTCGCCCCTCCTTGGAAACTTTGTGCCCCTCAACCCAATTTTGCTCACTGTACGCCCGCTCCCCCAAAACGTCTTTGAATCTTTCAACGTGCTTTTGTCCCCCCCTTGGAGATTTTCCTAAATGAACCCCTGTTGTGGAGTACGGTAATAGAGGGCAAGCTTGCATGTAGAATCCCCAAGGGTTGAATCAAGTCTCCAGGTCACTCTTTGCTGTTAGTAATCTACAATCATTGTAAGTAGTATTTGGCTACTTTTATATCTTAGATCCAGGGAGAGGGAAGAGAGATCCAGGGAGAGGGAAGATCGTCTGCAAGCAAGGCAGAGAAGGACAGAGACCGAAAATTACGAGCTGAGCGAGGAGAGAAGCCTGTGTAAGTATAGCTAGCTACTGTATTAAATATTATGACAACTAATGTGCACTAGAGTTGCAGTAGCTATTTTCGTACGAAAACACAACATATGCTTGCTACTTATGCATAATACATGTCCCATAGTGCAACTTGCAATTGTTGACTGGGGATGTAACGCTTGTTACGATGGAGACTGTACGAGATTAACCCGGTAGTGTCAGACCCCATAGGGCCAATCAAATCAGTAGTATTATGTTGCTGGACTGCTTATACACAAATGAGTATAATCCTGCATCATTTATATCAACCACCCACAGACTATCGGAAGGCTGAAGAGGCCAGTAGAGTTGCCGAAGCCGTAAGTGAACTGCTGACAAATCTGGTTCCATTTCTAATCTTGTATAATTTGCTTTCCTTCCATGTAAGCGAAAAGGGAAACGGCTGACCTGCAGGCTCACCTGACCTCCCTGACGGAGGAAATGAAAGCACAGGCAGAGGAGGTTTGTGAAGCGTCACTGCCCTTGAATTGTAGCTGCACCTCTGGGAGTGCTAAACGAAATAGTTTCCGCCCTCAAATGGTGGTCGCAGATAGTACGCAAGTACAATGTGAACAAGGCCCAGGTCAGTAAAATACTGTAGCTGCAGGCGAGAGTAGAGTACGTACTACGTAACAAAGTAAGGTACCCAAGGTCACCTTTATCTTGTACGGGAGTCTGGCTGAAGCTGCCTGTAAATCTATACTTCTGACATCCTTCTGGGAAAAGGCTAACTTTGTACCTTGTAGCTGGTGGTTTACTTGAGGCACAAAGAGCAATCGAAGAATGCCAAGAAACAGATTGAAAATGCATTGCTTAGTAGCTAGCAAACTGTCCAGTGTTGCTTGTACCTAGCACCAGTGTAACTGAGATTCTCTGTATGATATATGCGTTTAGTTGTCGAGTGCTACAGCTGTTGGTAGAGCCGCCTTTGTACTAAGATGGCGGGTTCTTGCTACGGTAGAAGACTAAACTCTGTCCAAGGAGTGCCCCAAATCATGAAGGCATCGGCATCTCTGTACACGTGGCCAAGTTAAACAGTTGTCTGAGCGTGGTCAGGAGCATGTTAGCTAAGGGGTGGACTATAGCTGGATTGAGATTACCTACCACCTACTGGTGACATGCTTCCGGGGAAATATACATAGCTACGTGTATAATATTGTATATGTATATATTTTCCTGGAACTGATGCGCTTCCCGGGAAATATCATTGGATGAAACCCCGATCGATTGCTTTGATACGCCCACACATTGTGGTCCAATTTCATGCAGAACGAGGCTGAACTTGCAGAGAGGATAGCCCTCAATGATGACCAGCAGCAAGAAAATGCAGTAAGACTTAGTTTAGACACTGATGTTTTTATCGCCCTGAGCTGCTCTGATTCTCATTCACTGACTGGGGAAAAAATATTGTATTTTATTAGTGGCTGAGGGAACGGCTGAGGGAGGAGAGGGAGGAGAGGGAACAGCAGAGGGAGGAGATGGAACAGCAGCAAATGGTGCTGTTTTCAGGTAAAGATTGCAGCTAAGATTACTACACTAAGATAATGTTACTCTCAATTTTCTGCCATATCTGCAGCAAGACGGCGCTCCCGGAGCCCAGCGGGGCCGCCTGCAAGAAGACACAGAATGTCCTTGTTTCATGACGTAAGAATATTATTTTAGCACTTGCAGTGGAGTGGCCTGCAAGTACTAAGCTAGGGTATGTAATGTGTAATGTAATGTGCACCATTACATAACACATTGAGTCGGTATGTTGGTATTCGATGGCCGTACCAAGTGAACTAGGTTGGATTTCACCATTTCATGTGTCTTGTGTTGACAGATGCAAGCATCGGGTGCCAGCTGGGCCAGATCTGGATGGAGTTCACTCCAGTGAGTGTTGTATAAACTGTATAATATTATAGTGACCACAGTAATAATGCTTTGGTATGTGGAACGGCCAGTTCTGTGGGAATTGCTTACCTAGATATAAAGTTGTAACGGCACTATTTTGATGCTGTAGCTCAGTAACACCATACCGTAATTGCATGCATGATGTACTTTAAATTTGTTATTTGAAACACCCACCTCCTCCTAATCTTTTTTTTATACAGATCTGGATCGTGCAGAAGCAATAGCGGCAGAGTACCATAGAGAGTCCAAGAAGAAAAAATTAAAACCAAAAAATAGGAATTTTATCAACTCAACTTGTTCTCCAAAGTAAATTTAAAGAACTTGCACCACAGATTAGCACTAAGGAAAGGGAGATTAGAAGTTTATTTTTAATTGGATATCAAAAACATGTCCAACAATTCCAAATATCAAGAAAGAAAGGAGGAAGCCGAGTACTCTAACGCTGTATCCGGAAGAAGTCGAGCCCTGCACACACCTCACCTCCTCCTAATCTTTTTTATACAGATCTGGACCGTGCAGAAGCAAATGCTGCGGAATACCATAGAACATCTCGCAGAAAAAAAACTATAACAAAAAAATTGTAATTTGATCCTACTCCACTGACCCTCGCTGTGCGAAAAGCGGAATTTACGTCTAGCTTTACATATTGCCCGAGGCGAAGTGGAGGGTATTACGTTACCTGCTGTAGCACATTATTTTGTCACCAGGCTTGAGTAGTGCGCAGATAGTCAGTCTTGCATTGCATGTATTAAATTTGTTATTTGAAACACCTCACCTCCTAATTTTTTTTTACACACGGATGCATTTAGAGCTGAAGAGGAAGCTGCTGAGTATCACAAGAAATCAAGAAAGAGAAGAAATAGCTGAAATAAGACAAAAAAATCTTTTTTATTATAAATTAAGAGTGGAATTTATGTCATGGGCATTCGCGGGGAAAGGTGGCAAGCGATGTTCAACCTTTATCCTGTGTGCAAATATTGCAAGATGAGATTCAGCCCACTGCAGGGAGGGCGCGGTGGCCTGGGTCGTGGCGTCACGTGCGGCATGAGGAATGCGAACCGAGAGTTCGGCGACCCACTATATAGTTATAAACGAATTATAATCATAGAATACATAACCACCTCTCACGTGACCTCAACCTGGAGTTCCCGAGACGACACCAACTACCCGATGAACACCGAGATGGTAATGACACCATACCGTATTAAATTTTGTATTTCACCTCCTAACTCTTTACACGAATTTACTGAGAGCAGAAGAGGAAGCTGTCAAATATCATTACAAATTGAAAAGAAATAAGCCCAAAAAAAGATTTCTTGAGTTGATGGCAAGACCAAACCTAATTCTAACAATCCTAACCATGAAGCATGTTCCAAAACAACAAAAGGAGATGACTCATCAGCTGAACAGTGCCCGTGCAAACGTAACAACCCCGCATTAATACACACGATACTACATATCTACTCATTGTGTACAAAACATTCGTAGGCCAGGAAAAATTTCATGAAATACCGCATTAGGAAATCTATATTATAGCTATGTCGGGTCATTTTTTAAATTTATAGTACCAATGGATAGAGTTGTCCGCATAGTACACCTACTGATGATAGAGTACGTAAATACAACCGCATATCAAGGGCGTACATATCAAGCCACAAAAAGCAGCGAGAGGGCATGTAATTCTGTAAACAGTAAAATTCAAATCGATTCTATTTATGGACTCTCCGGATGTATGATGTCATTTGTTCACCCGCGCACGCTAGTTCAACGTAAACAAAATTAATAACCACGTGCGTATCGCCACGGCGGACTGTGAGCACGAAGTGGAGTCGGCAGTGACACGAAGGTGCATAAGACGTAGCTGCACAGCAACCAAGGGAAAAGAGAAGGCTGAGCCAGGAAAGAGACGGCAAAGAAAAGGACAGAATGGAATAGGCAAGGCTGTGACAGGAACTGGACGACAAAGCAAGGTAACGGGAATGGGCAAGCGGTAAAGGGAAGAGATGACAACAAAGTTATTGTACTTGAGGGGTCATTATTCTCCAGAGAGAGAGAGAGAGAGAGAGAGAGAGGGATACCCGCCTTGCAGTTGATGGCTCTTTCCGTATCTGGGCCAACAGGAACAGAACCAGTCTACCTCCATAAACTCACATTACATACATAGTTACATACATAGTCGTAATCGTCATTATTTATTTTTTTAACTCGTGGTGTACCAAGTAATTGTGCAGCATAGTTGTCATATGCTTAGACAATGTGATCTTAGACAATGTCACCCCCTCATGTGTTGTATTATATTGTATGACTCAATGATGGGTGTTTATTATATATATATATATAGAGAGAGAGAGAGAGAGAGAGTACGTAGTACAGCATATTAATCCAGACAGCTACTGTAACACGCGGTACGAACACAAAATTTTCCAGGTACTTGATAGCATATGCCATACCATCTACCCATCACTGCTATGCCTCCCAGTTACAGCCGGTAAGTAAGTAGTTTAATCTGAAGACAAAATAATTCAGTAAGAGCAAAAACAAAAACTAGAATCAAAAATTCAAGCACAGGGCAACTGGCCAATTATGGTCATCAGAGTGTTGAAGTAAACACAATAGAGTAATGGGCAGGTGAATGATTAATTGACGAGTGGGAAGTGGGAGACAGAGTGAGACCGAGGCTGACCTGCATGTGATCTGCATGTAGCCTCTGAGGATCCTGTCCTGCAGGGGCTTGGAGACGCTGTGTAGCATGAGGGTGATGGTCGCTGAATTCAGATCAAGCTGTCCGGTGATTTCCTTCTGACTACACTGCTGGATCTCGGCACTCTTGGGGTCATAGGTCAGTCATTTGTGAAGTAGCTTCACAAATCTGCCGCTGTCGTGACATTCACTGAATGGACAAATTATAAATTAAGAAATAGTTAAAACAGAATATGCACTGAAACAACTGAGGGTTTGGCAATTTGGCCACAAAAATTTGATTACATGGTGTACAGCCGACTGACCCAGGCGATAAGGCTGGCTATATGACATTCAGCCCTGGATACAGTATGCTGCACTGCTCCAAAAATATACCTATTATGCTCAACAAATATCCCTATAATATGCTCGTTAACTTATCAACAAAGCAGCTTTCCTGCAGAGACTGTGCACACTCACGCCTTTCTGATCGTGTTGAGCGAGTTGGCTTCGCACGAGATGGCTAGATGTAGCTAGCCATCGCTGACAGAATCGCCACGTGGCCGAGATGCCGCAAAACTAAATAACATAATTTCATCTACCTCGCATTATGCCCGCTGCATCCGAGTTGATGGCTTTGGATCCGGAGATTCTGCATCTGGCTTCATCAGGTGGAGATGTGCTCCTGACTAAAATCGCTGCACAAGATATCAGAAGGTCAATACAGCGACAGCATCATGTTACATAACTGTATGTAACAATCATAGGACTATTGCATGTCATTGGTCAAAGTTTCAGAGACAAATAGTCTCCTTGTAATTGTCCATCATTGTTAGCAGACCTGTCACCCTAGACAGTTAAACTGGCTTGTATTCCTGTTGAACTTGCTTGAACTTGTTTTTTAGGCGTCAGCTATGTAAATGATTCAGACTTCTGAATTGTTCTCATGTAATTAAGTTAGCTATGCCACAGCATATTATCTATGGCTATGCCTTGAGGTGACATACATATACCATACAATGTAGTTTGTAGTTGCTGACATGCAAAACTGACAGTAGCAATATCATACAGCAATATTCTTGTAATCTTACCGATTGTCGCTATTTTTGCTCTATGAGGATCGTTAAATTTCCCTGATAGTTGCAATACCAGATATTACTTCAAAGCTTGCAGCCTCAGCTCTATATTGGAGTATTAGAACGGGAAAGTTTCTTCTGACCCAATCTCAGCACCAGTACTAGTGTGACCTTCCAGGCAGATGGGAAGGGGTATTAAGTACCTACCGATTGTCCGTTTTGTAAGTCTATGGGGCTCGTTAAATTTCCGCGGTAGTTATAATACCATATATTACCCAAAAGCATGCAACCTCAGCTGTATACTGGAGTATTGGAACGGAAAACATTCTACTATCTTAATAATGCCTTGAAGTGCTATGAAGTCTCCCTCTGCCTCGGCTTGTCCAACGGCTGCAAGCAAACAACTACACAACAGGGTCTCGTATAGTCTTGAGACTAGTAAGGTCTCATGATACTAGTGATACACAATGTGCAGGGATGTCCTCGCTTTGCGAATTGCTGGGCGTGGCACTGCTATTTAGGTGGCACGCCCATAACACCCACCCACAAAATACAGTGATGTCTGACCATCCAGGAGGGAAGGCGGCTGCTAGGCTTTTTTTGTTTCGTTTTCTCCAAGTTAATTGAGTTGTTTCTCTGTATAGAAACTGATGCAGTATAAGTGCGACCGTCCAGGATCAGGAGGCTAGTAGGCTCCCTTTTTTCTCTCATTTCTCTTTACCATAAATAGTCATCTAGCTATCTAGCTATCAGTACTAAGCCTGGGAAGAATTGTTTGACCATCCAGGAGCTATAGGCTTCTTTTTTCTTCTTCTCCAAGTTAAATTATAGAAATGCCACAAATAGCTAGCCATCTACATATAAGCTTGGGAAGAATAGTCTGACAGGCTGATGGCTACCGAATTATTCAGTTGCTACCAACAACCACACACACGGAATACTGGTTGAAATGGCAAATCATTAGGAAAATTCAAATGTACACTTACAGTATAAGCCCTTGTGGTGGGTTTGATGAGCTCATATCTTTTATATTTATTACTGTTAGTATTAATACCGTTGTTAATTTGCTATTGCCTATTATTTTTGCTTTTGCCTTGGTTTTATCTTTTAGGCTTCTCCATTGCCTTGCCTGCTTGTAGTTCAAGCATCCTATTGTAATATCAGGTATGTTTTTGTTTTAAAAAAGAGAATATATAAGTATCTCCAACAGAAGAAACAAAGACTAGCAAATTTAATTTAGCATGTAGCTACCGGTAATGCGATGAGAGAATGGTCTAGCTATTGACATTGCAGTTATAATGCTTATCATACATTACTTGGACCTATGTTGAACTGCAAGATGGCTGGCCCAGGCTAAAATAGTGGGTTTCACAACCCTGACTGGGCATCCAAAAAAAGGTTGCTTCACCTTGCAACAGCCGATTGCAAGGTGAAGTATGCAGCATGGGGAATGAGCTAGGGAGACGGAGGAGTGGAGGGTACATTCCATGCTCATACTCTCAACCTAAGGGCACGCAATTTATAGTCTTTGAAGTTCATTAGTTAATCAACTGTACATGCACAGAGGTCTGTTTGCTCAAACATCAGTAATCTGTTATCACCAAGCAACAGCCGATTGCAAGGTGAAATTACTCATGATTGGGGAATGAGCTAGGGAGACGGAGGAGTGGAGGCTATACATTCCATGCTCATACTCTCAACCTAAGGGTGCATGATAGTGGTTCTTAAACAAATCATCTAAATATAATGAGCTCTCTTCATAATGTCCATACCTCATGCAGGAGCTGCCCTTGAACAGTACTAGTGCCACTTCATGGGGAAATTGGGACCAAGAAGAGCGAGGACAACGCTACCTACAGACTCCAGGGGTGAAGGTTGTTCTGAGGGTGGAGGTACTTTCAGATCATTTCAGACTCACTAGTCCTAAGTTCTACCATGAATTTTACTTCCGTGCTACAACTGGAGGTGTATTCAGTACTAATGAGGTTTGGATTGAGGACTACTACGGCGCCACTCAGAAGATTGTGGTTGGAAAAGTATGTGTACACCATGCCATAAAGACCAATCAAATATTGTTTCTCTGATCACGAGCCAGTGTTCTGCTGAACCATGGAGGCTCAGTGCTAGTATTATTATAGTACTCTCAAAGTTACTGTATAAGTAAGAAAGCCATGTAGCTAGCTATAGGTACTTTGGTGAGACAAAATGATGCATGGTGATTAACCTGGGGTTGTCTAAACTGTTATTGCTGCAAGATGCTAGAATCCCGCTACTCTCAACTACAAACCAGAAAGTGTTACTGGTGGTTGAAAGGTCAAGATCTGCAGAAAGTGATCAACATACTAGAAACTGATGACTGTTGTCATTAAGCATGCATACACACCTAGCTATTAACATACACACTTAGGAACTTTCAGTGTGCTGTTAAGATATGTAGGCATCTTTTGATCACTTTTTCATAGATTGTGAGCAATCCACTGGTTAAATGCTAGTTTCCTGTACTTCACCCTACAAGCTACACATAGTTATCTTTGGTTTAGTTCACTGGACTCTCCCCCTTCCCATGCATAAAGGTATGGGTCTAGCTACATTGGCTGGTAGTTTAAAGTGGGTCTGAAGGGGAGGGAAGAAAGGTGAGCACTACTACACTACCTTTAGGCTACCATAGATCAGGGTTGTGGTCGAGTAGCCTGATTGTAAGTCTTAGCTATCAGGGCTGTACTTCCATTCCCAGTCTCTATAGCTGAGAATGAGGTAGCCCTGTCCCCAGATCTCAGAATGAGATAACCTAGGAATGGGGCTAATATCATAGCCTCGAACCCAGGCCTTCCTTGCCCAGATCTTATCTCGCAGCCGTGGAGATAAAATCGGGGCGAGGAAGGCCTGGGTTCGAGGCTACTAATATCATGTCACTTCCAGTGAGATAAAGTTTGTCCATGACTATCTGACTGGTATATATACATTCTGTCCCAGGAGCTGGTGTCTGAGTGCCTTGTGAAAGAGCATTCACTCTCAGTTCTAGCCTCGTAAGTGTGGAGGCTATCTCAGTTCCTGCTGTGCATTAATTAATTCCTGTAATCACTATATTATAATGGAAATTGAAATTTTCACCAAAAAGTTAATAACTTGAAAAAGAGTGTCATTTTGCACAAAAATAGTTCAAAGGAAAGAGAGGAACTGTGTTCAGAAAAGTAATTGAGATGAAGACCTAGCTAGCTTTAGCTATATAACACAATAGTTGCTTCATTGGGGTATATACGTATACACACATGAGGCATGGGCAGGCTATGTGGTCTGGTATTACATCGATATTACAACTAGCAGAACTAAAAGTTATAAAAACAACAGAAGACTAGATTCCTGTGAATCTCAAGCTCTATAGAGATAAGTGGGTAAACATTTGGGGATACACATGATAGAGGAACTGTCAAAAGCATGCAGTGATACCTAGAGTTTACAGAACTTGTCCTCGAGTCTCTTGGCCTCACGTCCCTCTCCAATTTCCCTCAGGGCTCTCACCACTGCTCCCCACGTAGGGTCCTCACACTGCCGTTGCCATTTTCTCAGCACATCTCGAAGTGCTCCACTTGCATCGAGTCTCCTGTCCTTTTCGATGATCTCCAGATCGTACTCCTCCAGTCTGAGTTCCAGTCCTAGACGAAACCATTCTGTGGTCTTGATGCTTAGAAGCTCTTTTAGAGTAGGTGGACGAATGCCTGAATGGAAGTGCAAAATAATAGTCAATGTAGCATCAGTAACAGTGAACTGAATTACTTTGCTATACTCTTTGCTCAACAAAAGACTTAAAATTCAATTGGTGGCAATTCTGCACTCACTTAGTGGTGGATCTACTTTCTGTTTCAATTCTCCTTTCCTGGACTCCAGTGCTTCATGTGTCTCCTGCACCACCCTGGTGGCCTCTGCTGTCAACAACAAAACACCAATAATCATACAGGGGATATGTATGTGGTACACTCTCACAGTAACACATACCAGCTGCAGGTAGCCACACAGTGTGTTTCTCTTCCAAGTCTCCAAACTCTTCCTGATTGGTATTGCACACCCACCACGACTGCTCGAGATTCACTGTAGCTACATGGAAGTCACCCTGATCACAAGGACAAGGAAATGCAATCTCGGGTTTGGAATTTGTGTAGTGAAGTGTGTCAGCTGCTTTCTCCAGTCCAACTAACACAGCGCTACGAACGTATTGACGAAGGCCAGCTACAGCTTTGGGAGGAGCATCCACATGAATCTCAAAGAAGTCAACGGAATCTATGAGAGTGACTTTTCCAGGAAAGTGCGGTAAAGCAAACTTGATGCAGTTGCGGTGGAGACAGAGAGGAGCATTAGTGGGCTCACTGACAATGACATTCCAAGCACCTGGGAATCGGTTTTCGGGAGAAAGAAGGTATGCGATCAGGGCACAAAACATGCCAAACCGTCCTCCATGGGGAAAGTGGGTAATGAAGCAGGTGGCAGGTGTGCGGTGTTTGGCCACTTCTGTTTGGCTCAGACGCTGCAGTAGGCATGGCATGAAGTGGTAGCCTGGCTTGGGGAAGTCGGCTAGGATTAAGATCTCTTGAAAAAGCTTGATAAGCTCTTGTGATGTGAACACACCTCGTACATAGTGCTTTTTGAAAGTATCAAGTAAGCTGCTACTGACTCGGCCATACTCACTGAACTTTTTCCACTCTGCTGCACAAGCTACAGACTCACATTTTGAGCTGTCTCTCAGCTCATAACTACGCACCACTAGTTCTGTTGTTTTATCTAACAAGACTTGTGTATCACAGAAGATAGCCTTCGGAAGGATGCGTTTGAAGTAATAGATGGCATTGAGGCTATCGAGAAACTGGAGAGCAGCATCCAGAGACGTTTCATCCATGTGTAGTTTTTGAGCTACAGCGAGACACTCTTCTCGGCTGATCACTTCCCTCCCTAGAGCTTCTGCTATCTCTTGAAGCTTCAACTGTAGGGCGTACCATCCCAGTGGGATCTCGTCAGGTTGAGGCGAGCACCTCATTATCAGAGCTCGAATTTCCTCAGCAATTTTGTGATCAGATTCATCAGGTGACTGTGCATTGAGGGGAAAGATCAAGTCACCTTGCGCAACGTTAGAGTAAATTATATCTTCCTCTAAGGGTTTCAGAAGCTTGCGCAATATCCTGTTCTTCTCCTCTATACTTTCTGTACACTCACTCTGTTTGTCCTTGTGAGTACCTACCACTAATACTTTTGGAGATTTACCACCTGCAGCCTTGTGAGACTTTATCATTTGAATGAATTTCTCGAAGATTTGTTTATTGGTGTAGGCAGCAGCATAAGGCTTGCCGACACGACTGCCATTCTCGTCATAAAATTCAACGGTGGGGTACTCATCAAGCCTCTCCGAAAGTTTCAGGACATAGACCCAAACAGACGTACGTCGGAGAAAGATAGGCAAAACCTCTAGGAACTGAGGCTGTCCTCCGCTGTCTACAAACTGAACCCAAGCAATTTCGTGCAGCATGTCGGAGCTGGTTGTTTGCTCTATCAACCTCACCAACTCCTCTTCCGTGACTGCAGCTTCGAGAAGTGACTTGAGGGATGCTTTGTCAGAAGTAGAACTATCTTCTTCACCGATGTAGGAGGCACCAGATTCTAGACTACTCTCTTGTGTGGAAGATGCCACTGTTTCGTTTGTGGAACGTGCTTCAATATCCGGTTTACTGGAGGACAGTGGTTGTGACTGTAGTCCCTTGCTAGAGCTTTCGGTGTCTTCATGTGTGACTCTCGACTTCCGGGCTTTCCGGGCTGTCCGTGCTTTATCAAGCTTGATTGCAGCAGCGAGATAGTTCATCAGTCGTTTGGGACCGATTCTGCCCCACTTGTCATCTCTCACTCCAACGCTTGCTACTCTAATGGGACGCTCGGCACATGGGGTACTCTTGCGGATGCGAGGTGGAGGCTCACCAATAATGACATGTTTCGAACATGTCTTCCCTGAACCGGCTGTGCCTGTCACAAGGACGGTGGTGATACAAGAATTCACGTGTCCATGTTGCATGGCATTCTGAAAGAGCTGCTGTGAACCTGTGGTGGTGGAAGACCATACATCAAACACTATCAGTGGACCTGTGCTCCTGTGGTATCAGGTGACCACACACAAATGGAGGGAGTATCCAGTCCATAGTCTAACACTAATTATCAGTGGAGTACAGACACAACCACCTGAACAATGTCCTTGTGTACACAATACACAATAACAATTACCATATAAGGTAAGAACTACTGCTCACAAAATTGTGCTACACTGTACAGTGAATGGACAACCCATGACAGTTTCTGAAATGGCAAAGCCCAGTGGGAATTGGATTTGTGGGCTATGATGCTGGACTTTACTTTGCTCTAATTTAAAAGTGATGGGATCTGAACAATGCATACCTTGGCTGCTACCATGGGTGACTGTATTAATTGGGTGCTTTTTACATTCAACCATACCGCTGTTGTGGGTAGCCATAGTAGCTATAGCACTACACAAATGACTGTTACACCTGTGGGTTTGGTACTAGTCATTCTAGATCGGATCAATACCAATACCTGACAGGAAACTGGCAAGAAGCACTGCAAGTGCTGTAAAGAAGGTGGCACTACTACTGACCTTACTAATCAACCACAGCTGCAGTTAATTGCTAGTCTTGTTCCCAGGCTCCCCCTGCGTGGAAGCTGAGATGAAGGCCTGGGAACGAGGCTAATTAATTGCTGTGCATGGGATTGCAATTTACACATGAGCTTTCTGTAGGTACCACAGCCAGTCGATAGTGAGGCTCAGTACCAACACCTGATAGGAAGCCAGCAAGAAGTGCTGTGAAGGTAGCACCCAGAGCAGTCCATCACAAGTTTCATGAAGTCGCTGACCTTACTGATCAACCATAGCTGTAGGTATTTTCATTGTTACACATGTGCTTTCAGTAGGTCTCACAGCTGGTCGATAGTGAGGCTTCCAGTTGCAGAAGGCACAGTATTTCCTGGTAAGCGCTGTGGAATCTACGTAGACTAACTTTGACTATGGTGTCCATTTTAGGAAGGGTGCTTATTTTGTGTGGGTGCTTATAAACAGGATTCAGCAGTTGAAATGCAAGTTGGTGCTAATACTTATGAGGTGCTTATATTCAGCTTATTGTCCTGATTCCATGGTAGACTGGTTGACCACAATACAATGGATAATGCTGTTTGAGGGCATCAAACTAAATAATCAGGCAGACAATGATCTCATTTTATGCTCTCGTGCACAATTCATAGACTATGTGGATCAAGGTGAAAGGTGAAAACGGTAGGAATACTTCATTTTTGGGTTGTGTTTACATGCCTACGGATAGCGAGAGTGTTTCACCGGTTATTGAAAGCAGTTACGAGGAATTGAAAGAGGATGTGCTGCGTATGAAGGAGCGTGGTCCAGGTTGTGCTTCTAGGTGATTTTAATGCTAGGGTAGGAAGATCTTCTGAACTAGATGATGTAATAGGTATGTTTGGAGAAGGAAAATGCAATGCGAGTGGTAACAGGATGATTTCCTTTTTGACGGAGGTTGAGCTTGTAATTTGTAATGGTCGTGAGTTCAAAAGTGTGGAACCACAGTGGACTAGAGCTAGGCCTGCATTGAAGCAGAAGTCTATCATTGATTATATAGTTACTGATTCCAACTTGTTGCAGGTTTCAGGGAGTGTGCAGGTAGATGACACCGATATAGGGAAGTCGGATCACTTTTTAGTATGGATGGAACTGGGTCGGACTGTAAAAACTGCTAAGCAGCAAAAGCGGGTAATTAAGAAATGGCGCATTGAAAGATTTCAAGAGGAGGAAGTGAGTGCAGCAGTATCAAGAGCGTAGAAGTAGAAGTATTTTAAAATAAGATTCAGGTGGGAAGACACAGTGAAGAAGACAGGTTTACAAGGTGGTGGGATGAAGAGATTAAAGATAAGATTAGAAAGAGATTCAGAGTGGTAGGGAAGATAAATGGGGACAGTATTACAAGTTACGTTCAGAAATCAAGGAATTGGTACGTAAGAAGAAGTTAGATAGTTGGAATGAGGTGATAGAAAAGGCTAATAAAGATTTTGATGAAAACAAGAAGGAATTTTGGGCATTTGTTGGCAGGACTTCAAAGGGTAGTCGTAAGAGCATTGCTTCATTAAGGAGTAGTTCAGGTTCATGCGTAACCAGTACAAAGGGGAAGCTTGAAGTTCTACATGAGCATTACGGTAAGCTGGGTACAGCATCAGTAGATGATCAGTTTGATGATAGCTGGAGAGAGCATGTAGAGAATAAGGTGACAGAGTACAGCGAGATGTCTAGTGCACGGAAGGATAAGGTTTTAGACAGGGATATAAGTTATGCCGAAATTAAAAAGTGTTTGAAAAGTCTAAAGAATAACAAAACTGGAGGTAATGATGGCTTAGTTGGGGAGCTTTTTAAGTATGGTGGCTCTGGAATGGCGAATCTGTTGAAAGCTTTATATGAAGTAGTCTGGACAGAAGAGGGTATTCCTAAACAATGGAGGCAAGGATTAATTGTTAGTTTGTATAAGAAAGGTGATGTTGAGGATCCAGGTAATTACAGAGGCATTACTCTATTGAACGTTGTTGGTAAACTGTTTTGTAAGATTTTAAATAATCGCTTGGTAATAAGATTAGAATCGGAAAAGGCTCTTCATGAGGGGCAGGCAGGTTTTAGAGCGAAAAGAAGTTGTGTTGATAATGTCTATACTTTGAACGAGATCATACAAGGCAGAATAAGAGAAGGAAAATACACTTATGCTTTTTTCTTAGACATCCAGAAGGCTTTTGATACGGTTTGGCACGATGGTTTATGGTTTAGGTTGTGGGAATTGGGTGTTAGGGGTAGGATGTGGAGAGTTATTAAGAAGATGTATGACATTACAGAGAGTGCTGTTTTACTGGAGGGGAAAAATCCAAACCATTTGATATAAGCCAGGGGTAGCACAGGGTTGTAGTCTATCGCCTATCCTATTTTCCATTTTTATTAATCAGTTACTAGATGAGGTTGAGAAAGCTGGGCTTGGTATAATCATTAAGAATGATGTTAAGGTTGGGGGACTAATGTTTGCAGATGATTTTGTTGGTTTAACTACTAATGCGGAGGATTTACAAAAGTTGATTAATGTAGTACAAGGGTTTTGTAACAAATGGAGGTTGAAATCTAACATCAAAAAGAGTGCTGTTGTGGTATTTTCTAAGGTGGCTATTACAGATATGTGTGCGTGGAAGTGGGGAGATAACGTAATTCCAAGGGTTGTAAGTTACTGTTACTTGGGGATTGAATTTGCTGAGAATGGGTCATGGGATAGTCATGTACAGAAGGTAATTGATAATGGGAAGAAAAAGCTTAATCGTTTGCACCGGTTTGTCAGTAATAGAAATATCAGTACCGTTGCAAGGAGATTATTGTTAGTTTCAGTACTTCGTCCTACTTTAGAATACGGTAGTGAAGTGTGGGCTTGTAATAAACGGCAGACAGCTTCCTTAGAATCCATTCAGCTAGGAGCAGCTAAGAAGATACTTGGCTGCTCTTCCAAAACGTGTAATGAAGCGGTAAGGGGAGATATGGGGTTAGAGTCCTTGAAAGGGAGGAGGGATAGAAGCAAACTTAAGTGGTGGTATAAAGTCAATAAGTTGGATATTGAGCGGTATCCTAGAGTACTATTAGATGCTGAGTGGGAAGTGAAACCATGTAGAGGTAGGCAAAGGAAAACTTGGATGAAAGTAATTAATGAATTGCTGCTGCAGTTAGATTTAGATAGCCAAGAGGTATTAGCTGCAGATAATATTAATTTGTTTTTAGATACGGTAGACGAAGCGTTGAGGGATAGAGAATACAAGGACTTTAATGACAGCTTGAATACTAAAGTTAAGTTGAATCTGTACAAGTCTTTCTGTAAGGAAATAGAATTCAAGAATTATTTGCAGGGGGTAGGTGATCCGGGTACAAGATTATTGTTTAAGTTTCGGTCAGGTACGAACGGTCTGAATGAAGAGTTAGGAAGACATAGGGGTAAAAATGATGATAGGCAGTGTAAATTATGCAGGGGTGAATGTGAGAGTGTGGTACATGTTCTCTGGGAGTGTCCAGCATATGACAGCATTAGAAATAATTTCATGGTAGAATTAGAAAATCTATTGGGGGGGAGGTTTGGGGAGTTTAGTACACTTGATAATTTTAATAAGGCAAGTTTTATTTTAGGATTTGAGAATTGGAACAGGGATGATTTTAAAGCATTATTAAAGCTAGTTAAGAGCTTTGTATTATTGATATGGGAGACTAGGAAGAAGGAATTGTATGGTGATCAGGATTGTGTGGTCTCTGGTTGTTCTTGCTCTTGTCCTCTGACTGGAGGTCTTACAAGCTCCGCCTGCGTCTGTGGGTGCGTGGTCAATGGCGTAAGCGCTACGGCAGCAACATGAGTATATTATTATTATTATATTGTTACTTTCCTACAGTACCCACCCTACCATCCCAACATACCTGTGATGTACATCTTCTTCACCTGCTCCAGGACACCATGTTCCTGTGCCTGGTAGAGGGCCTCTGCCACCACTGCCCAGGAGGGGGCAGGATGGTCCCGGAGCCACCTCTCGAGGAGTGTCTTCTTCTGCTGGGTGGCATCAGAGGTCTGCTCCCGGATTTTATCCCGCACAGAGGGGGAGACTTGAAGCCTGTGACGCAGTCCACCTCCACCCCACCAGTAAGTCACGCCACCAAGTACACTCCACAGGTTAGTCGGCGTTAGAGTGGGGTCTAATTGGAGAAAGATGAATGTGATTATAAAAATGGCACAGATTGTTGTGTGTAGCCATCATGTGACTTCAGACACATCTCAAACTATACATGCTATTATGTCATACGGTATAATGATAGTGCTAGTATGTTACACATGTATACATGTATACACAAAGCTGTCTCAGATATAGTCCATAGCTCCAGCAAGTCCCGAGTGTAAGTCCATGCACACCCATGAGTATAAGCCCACCTCCCTCTTTGAGAAGCAATGGAACGTGTGTGGTCCTTGGGCTTATGCTCAGGACTTTATGCTACACGTACTGGCATACTAATTCTACTAAAACGTACTAAGCAGGAACTACATATGAAGACCCTACCTACATGCTACCACATGCACGTCTATTCTCCACAGTAGTGTAAATGCAAACTCTGGCAGAGACTGGTCTATCACTTCACAAATTTTCTCTATGAGGCAACATTGTTTCACTTGGCAGCAATAGTGTAATCACAACTTTGCTATAGGCCAGAGAGTTATACAATGTCATAGTGTACAGCAATTTGTCTGCACTGAGTTTGTATGTGTTCATACAGGCATGCTACAAACACATGCACACACATGTAGGACACCACATGGTGACTCCACTGCACAATACATGCCACACTCAATGGATAGCAGCTGTGCAGTGGATACATTGCATGGGACACTGCAGTCAAAATTGGTGGTACCAGTATGCCACATGTGCAGTGAATACATGTGGTATCACCAGATACTGCAGCTGCTGTACTGTTCAAGCAGCAGAAACACATGTAGCTACATATGCAGGACACCATATGATGACCCCACTGCACAATGCATCCTACACTCAATCAATTAGTAGTGGGCACTGGATACTGCCATCGAATTTATATGCATGGTACATGGTCTAATATTCTGGGTGCTATTAAATCTTGTCGAACCCTCCTGGTACTATAGCTGTCACAATTATGATGGCCAAATTTGAAAGCAATTACTTTTCCTAAAAAAGCTCATCACATGCAAGCAAAATCGGGAATACATGTGTGCGTGGTATCATTACCCAAGCAACGTTTCACATGTAGCAAGCTGTGTTGCAGTACTACCTCCATGGACATGTAACCTGGCTATTGACTACTGACGTCTGACACATGCATATGCAGTGGTGGGTGCCAGGCAGGGTAGGTTGTAGATCTGGACTACTTTATGCAATGCTGAGGAAGTGGTCCAGAAAGAAAGATAAGTTTGACATTCTGTTGTGTCAGTTATTGTTCAACTGGAATTTAATAAGTACTGTTTTTTTACTATGGCATTGTGGACTGTGAATTGGAGAGCAGGAGTAAGAGGTTAGAAAATTATCAGTACCTGCAGTTTCCTTATGGATGTACTGTGACATTGCCTCCAGTGCCGTCCTCTCCTCACAGTAGTATAGTCGCCCTGCCAGCCAGGTCCAGGAGGCAGTGGGTGAGTATCGTAGCCACCAGTCCACTGCTGCCTGCCTCCTCAGTGATTCTGTCAGACACTCTCTGCTAATAATCCCCCGCCTGGAGGATGGCACACGCAGGACAGCACTCACTCTCTGCCATTCCCTCAGAGTCTCCAAAACACTGGAGACATTCTCAGCAGTGAGGCTGGGGTCTGGGGAGAACAGAGAAGGAAGAAACTGGTGAACAAGGCAACAACGAATTTCAGACCAGGATAAGAAACAATAGTGAGGTTACTGTAGGACAATAGAATATGCACATGTAGTGGTGTGCATTAATTAACACTGCAGTAAAATTTTAACAGTGACATTATTAAATTTTGTACACGTCAATTTTCAGTATCTTTACAGTGCAGATATAGTGTGTGTTGAGCTTATGCAAATGAATACAAGTAATGCTGTGATGTGTGTTCACTGCAGACACGGTTGAATGAACATCACTTCTCAGCTATACCTGTACCCACAATGGCATGCACATGTAGCTACATTGTGTTTACAATGATGTCACACCACCCCCTCTAGAGGGGACACTCCAGGGACATAAGTACTGAGGAGACGTGTGTGGAGGATCACTGTTTGATTCAGAAACACGGCTCCTATGTGCTATTTAGTTTCTTCCCCAGACTCAGAGAGGGAAGAGAATGTGGAAAGCTGGTGTTGGCTTTACTTATGTAAGAGGAAGGCTGCCAGTACATGTATACACAGTGGGTTCAAATAGTCCAATCCACAAATTGTGTTCGAGTTGAGAGCAGACTAGCTTTGTTCCCAGGCTCCACTCCTCAGCTGTTATCACACCGAGCGATAAAAACTGGGGAGTGGAGCCTGGGAATGAGGTAGCAGTCCATATAAGACTACATTGTGTATGATTGTAGCTACAGTACAAGTCTGAGGATCACTGGAGAAGTGCTGTACTAAATGAAGCATAAGAGGAGAGTCTTGTATCTGCATGGGCTTATGCATACTAATTAGTAGGAGAGAAATCTCCATACACATACCCTTCCTGTATGGGTTATAGAGGGACTGAGATCAGGTGGTAATTAAATCATACCTGCCATCATATTATGCTATTTTATGAATATCAGAAAACAACACTGACAATGATAATGCATACAGTGACACATACAATATTCACCTGTCAGTGGCTCCACATATGGCTTCACCCTCTCTGCTGCCTTGTGTTCCTCACTGCACTCAAGTGCTTCGACGACTCTCCTCCAGGAGGGGGTGGGGTCCACAGAGAGCCAGTAGTCAATGATGGCCCTCGTCTGGTTAGCCTGGGTTGAGTGTTGCCGTCTAATCTTATCACGCTGATGGTCAGGGATCCTCAGCCAATCCACCAGCCCGTTAAACTTCATACAGTTGACTCCGTCTAGTTCCTTGCAAATGTTGTCAGTGGAGAGTGGGACATCTGCAGCAGAGGAAACACAACAGCCACCCATCACACAAGAGCCTCAGCCGTACAGAAATATTTAATTAATAATGAAGTGAATTATTATGTTAGCATTAAATTGGTTAGCTCCGCCCATTAATGGGAGAAAATGTATACACATGTGTCTGTAACACAACCCACAGGACACCCTGTAGTGCTGTACTGTGAGGAGGTCACATGACTTCCAATTAGAGCTGATCCTAGACCAGGAGCCCACTAAGACTCACAAAGTTGGTCTCATCAGAGATGGCAGCTCATAGGCTCTGATGTAACACATATGATAGCTACAGATCTCATGAAATGTCTCAACACATGTAACCATCTCAACACAACAGATCTGATAATTTCCATTACCTGTTACAGTCCCCAAGGACCATGTCTCAAGAATAACAAAGATATGCAAATTACTAGCCAGTGGTCTTGATAGGCTATCAGATCACAATATTGGACTTCCTGTGAGTACATCTCTTCCTAACCCTGCAGACAACTGACACTCCACAACTGGTGCCATGTGGCATGCACTGGCTGTACATAGTTAAGACAGTAGATAGCCTCCTTCACTCCCCCTAGCCCCGCCCACAGGAAGTGGAAGAAGGAAGACAGGAAGGAAGGGGAGAGCCTGGCATGATTTGAACACAGGCTGCATAAGTCACTTGATGACATCACCAGAGGATTTCAAAAGGCTTTCCACAAGGATCGTAGGCACAGTGGATTCTATCATGGTAAGGGAGACTGGGAAGGAGGCTAGAAACTACTTACTCCATCAGTGAAATGGGCCACCTCAGAATTAATAGAGCAAAATATGTGACATCTCCTCTGTTTATTCTTAAAAGGTAAATTTCCAGCTGCTCTTAGTTCTCAGTTCACTATAGAACCTAGCTATCACTCTTTTGCCTCATGGAAGTGTCGTGGCACAGACGTCAATGTGTGTTCCCTGTAGCATCATCGAAAAATTTAATAAGTGACACAGTTGGTCAGCAAAGTCACACTATGCAAGTAAGCACTTTTTGGGACAGTTGATTAACTACTCCACACTACCTGTATGGATCCGGAGTGTGTTTTATTTGACTAGCTACACCTGTTCACATCCCCTCCCGCTTTGTTTACAATATTCCAAAAAAGCTGGGAGTGGAGACTGGAAACGAGGCTAAGTAGCTTACACAGAAGGCCTAGATCCTATGCTAGCTGGTCTCACTAGCCAGACTCCCCCTCACATGGGATTGTGTGCACTGAAAGAACTGCAAATATAAAGCTCCAGAGGTTGGAACAAGGTTCATTATTCACATTTTAGTGACTAGCTCCACCCCTCTTGATGTATCGGGTGATAACCCTTATCACATTTCTGTGAATACGTTCTGATCACAGACATTCATAAGCCAAGCAATGCCCCCACCTGCTTACTCATTAGAATCACAGCCCACACATGAGCATCACCACTCAAGGTTATGTCAAGACAGTTTCAGTACCAGCCCACTAATCAAGGTGGAGATCGAGTGGCGGGATACTGTAAGTGATCTCTGCCTTGATTAGTGGGCTGGTACCGAGGCTAACGTCAAGAGGGGTGGAACAAGGTTTCCATGGAACTGCATGCTGGTGGTCACAGTTTTGCTAAAGTAATGCTGAACCTTGTTTCACCCCCCTGGATGTCTACCCAAGCTAGTTTGCAACTCAGACATCCAAACTCTGTTTTGGCTTTGTCTCACACACCACACCCTCAGTGAGGGTCTGGTGAGCTAAGTCTATATTCGGCCACAACTACTGTCCCACACATATACTGATAACTGCTAATCACGACCTGGGCTATGAACAAACGACAATAAATGATCAATCGCTGAGAGAAAATACTTACATTTGCCCTCTTCTGCCATGATCTCTGACCCGTCACCCCCTCACACTGCAATCTTCTTAAACTGTTGGAGTACGCACAGGATACAGTAACTCTTCAGCTGCAGTTTAGCGACACACCCACATTCTCTGGAATTCGACCGCCAGTGTAGTGGGCGGGGCTGCACATAAGCATGACAGTCTCGTGCCTTGCTCACCAGACAAAGACTTAGCTAATGCATTCAGGATCTTTAACGAGAAATATGTATCCCCTAATTAGTAATTAAGCTTAACATATTCACACCCACTGCTCACCTGAAATTGTCAGGAACCATGCTGTTGTGTTAGTACTTGTACTTGAAACTAGTAACGAGTTGACACTCTCTCTAGCCAAATCATATATGACGAGCTCTCTTCATAATGTCCATACCTCATGCAGGAGCTGCCCTTGAACAGTGCCGCTCCATGGGACCAAGAAGAGCCGTGACAATGCTACCTACAGACTCCGGGGGTTAAGGTTGTTCTGAGGTTATGGTGATAAAAACTCACGTCCAGTCATCATGATGTACATTTGTGTGCAATTAGGATTTCAAGTTCCTTCATGCAAATAATAATAGCTCAGTTACAATAAAAATACCGATTCTCTTTCATTGAAAAGAACAGTTCCGTGTCAGTACCTATTATGACATTGTACAGTGATCACTGGCTCTTGTAAGAGAGTGCTTCGCAAATCGAAATTGTCATTTAAGGGTATAAATACAGCTGTACTATCTCCGACAATGATGTGACATCTGCAGACTGGACATGTCACTGGTGCCCCTAAGCGAACTTTCTGCCGGACCAATATTTGTGCAGGACATATTAAATGATGTCACGTGTATCAAAATTGATGCATATGGATGCAATTCACCGACATGAAATTTCAAGTTTATTAATTCAACACATACAGAAATGCAGGACCTGGTGGTTCAGAGGTAGCTAAGTAACACCAATGTCATGAAGATGTGCCAAGATGTAGCATTTTTCTCATGGTTGCTGGTCCTCCCCACAGTCCCCTGCAAAAACAACAGCACATAAAAAGCACGTGATGTGTAAAGGCAATTAATAATAGCATCAACTAACATCGACCTAGCACCACAAATGACAGAAAGCAATCCATCAGAGCACAGAGACTGTGATCCTTGTCCCTAACAACAAGTTTAGTGTCATCAGTATTATTTCGTCGTTTGCAAGAAATCTTTTGCACAGACATAATGACAGACCAGCTGCAATACCCCTTGTCACACATGCATGAGGGCCAGCTACAATAACCCTTGTCACACATGCATGAGGGCCAGCTACAATAACCCTTGTCACACATGCATGAGGGCCAGCTACAATAACCCTTGTCACACATGCATGAGGGCCAGCTACAATAACCCTTGTCACACATGCATGAGGGCCAGCTACAATAACCCTTTCACACATGCATGAGGGCCAGCTACAATAACCCTTGTCACACATGCATGAGGGCCAGCTACAATAACCCTTGTCACACATGCATGAGGGCTAACAACGGCAAAGAAGAGACAAGTCTCAACATTATCATTATGTTGGACCCACTTGAGAAGCCCATTCCAGTACAGCTCCGGCATGATGTCCTTCTTCAGGTAGTACATGCTTATCCGTTCCTATGAGGTCAGAGGGGGATGGGGTTAGGATATGGAAGGGGAGGGGTTTAGGAAGGGAAGAGGAGGAGGAAAGGGCGGGGTTAGGACAGAGAAGGGGTACAGAAATAGAGGAAGGAAGACTAGTGAACGGAAGAGGAAGTAGGTGGGGCTATGTGCTATAAAGTAAAGATGCCTCGCAAAGAGCGACTGTCACGTACAAAAGTGGATGAAGTTGCAGAATGCTTTCGTGGTGTTACAAATGTGCTTAAGACCCACAACCATGCTTGTTTAGCTATAATTATAGTATTTTAAAGTCCCAGTTTGGACTTTTCTACAAAGAAGTGGTCACTACATGTCTCAGTTTCATTTACTAACCACATGGAACATTGAAATGGTATTTTGGCATGTAGTCCAGCAGGTTTCATTTCAGACCATACTATTGCATTATTCCTTGACCCAACCTGACCTGTCCCAATCAGTTGCCGAGTGAAGCAAGGCAATAATATTTCTTACTTTTCCTTGGTCAAAGGGAAAGGTCTCCAGGGGCAATGCATCAAAGTCAAACTCTGCCAGAATTGTCTTGCCATAGCCTGTGATAAGTGGACATGAGGTGTACCCATCGTACTGTGTGTGTGTGTGTGTGTGTGTGTGTGTGCGTGTGTGTGTGGCGGGGGTGTGGGTGTGGGTGTGGGTGGGTGTAATTAGGATCAATACTATATTCTAATTATCTGCACACTACATAGCTTGATCAACCTGTCATGAGTCATGTGACATAGTGTTTTGGTCATGTGACACTCACATTAGCCTTGAGATCCTCTCCTTTCATAAAAGCAAACAAGTTCTTCTTGAGAACTGCCGACTCAGCTGCGCAGGCAGCGGCAGTTCGACTAGTCGGTATATTTGTACAGTCACCAATACCAAAGATGTTGGCTGGAGAGAGAGAGAGTTACAGCTGTAAGCTAACAACATGCACAAAGTTTTGCGGAATCTTTGCAGTAGCAGAAACATTCATTTTCAAAAACCATCAGTGTTTCCCCCAAGTCAAGAAAGAAAGGGGTGGGGGGGGGGGGACATACAGCTTTTCCATGACATTAAAGTAAAATAAACATTCCAATGACTACATCAACGACTGAACAAAGGAAACCAAGTTAGGAAAGGGGGGGGAATACTCTGGTACCCTCCTTTAACACTAGCTTTGAAGATTGTTCTAAAGATTCTACACACCTCTGTTTGTAGTACACTCTTGCCAACTTCTTTGTACGGTGAGTTACAACCTGAGTGCTTACAGTATTTCTTGTGCTGGAGTGTGAGTTTGTCGACGTCCACCCATCCCCCCTCGTCTGCTATCGGTTGGCCGCACATAAAGTCCAGCGGACTCATGGGGGGCGTGGCATGGAGGAAGTCATACTGAGAGGACGAAGGAGAGAAGTGCAGCTATATCGGAGCTGTGAGCGTCTAAACACCGGCTACGTTTTGTAGTGTACTCAGGTGTAGCATACTACATCTCACGTACTGTAGCAAATCTCCCTCGATAAACTGCGATAGTAGGAATGTCCCAGCCTCGTACCCAGGCTTTCCCTTGAAGCTTTTTTTTTGCTGTGCTTCTTTCCACAGCTGTGAAAAACCGAGAGGAAAAACCTGGGTATGAGGCTAGGATTGCCCATCTCTCTGATGCCCTGCACTAGAAGTCAAGGACGGCACTTGTCTTACCCAGCAGCCCAAAATGTGATGAATTTATGCCAACTAAGATTAGGTGATTATCAGCTCTGTTCTCTATAGACAGTGTAAAGTAATTATTCCATTTATCCACTATGCGGAATAATACTACGCATACAGAGAGATGCAGTATACCTAAAATCCGATCCGCCAAATAATACCACAACTCAACAGTTTGGTATTGCAGACTTGTCTAGGCAATACTTTGAACATGCTCGCTACCCTTCGATAGATGATCCATGCACTCCTGGTGACACTCATGTGAGTTAAGATGCCAATATTTGCATGTTTCGAATCCTAACTTACCTGGTATGTCTCAGTTCTGTTTTCTTCCAAGACCTCAAAAACGGCTTCTTTCTTGTCCGGCAGAACCTCAATCATTTTTCTCTTGTAGTTCACTTCAATTCCCTTCCTCGCTACCACCTGCAGGAGAATTTAGCAGCAGAAGCAAGTCTGTTTTTTTTTTTAATGGCACCCTGAAGTAAGAATGGCTGACAGGCTTCTGCCCTCAGGTTATACAGTGTCTATTGCACTTGCTTACCTGCAGAAGACGCTCTGCATACTTCTTCACCGCAAAGATGACCCCCAGCGAAGTATTGTAAATGATCTTTGTGCGATCACGAACTCCATTCTGTGGTGAAAAAAACAACAACTAAAAATGACCACACTATTTCCAGGACCACACATCAGCAGCAATGCACTTGTATCGCTTTCCTAGCTACTTCCTCAGAGTAATGTCAGCTTTACAGTAACTATGGAAACGAGAATAAATTGGCAGAGACAAAAGTGGCCCTCACCAACAAACCCTCACTCTGAGACTTTGACTGACAGTTTGTACCTTCCTCCAGTAGTCATCGGCTAGGTACATGATCTTCTGTGGAGCTCCGGGACATTTGATGGGCATCGGGGGAAATGTGAAGATGGCGTTGCCACCCTTAAAGTTCTGGAGGTTTTCAAAGGTCTTTGTGACTGTTTTAGCTGAGTAGTTACTGGCAACACATGAGTCTGGTCTCTCCAAGGCTTCAGGCAGGCCCTTGATCTGTGATGTGTGTGTGTGTGTGTGTGTGTGTGTGTGTGTGTGTGCATGTGTTGTATAAGATAAGTACACAGCTGTACTTGAGTCTACAGACTGGCAGGCTGGGTGCAAGGGAAATTATCATGTGTATATGTAGTGAATGTGGTATATAGGTCAAGGTTCAGAGTGTGGTACAGGTTACCATAATAACAACCCAGTGCACCTGCAGTTACCATAGCAATGGGAGCCCATCCTGTATAATTACCACAGTCACGTGCACCTGGTTGAAGTTGAGCTGTAGTCCCAGAGCCACGACGAGGTACTCATACGAGACCTTCTGCCCGTCTGCAGTAACTACAGTGTTCTCCTCCGGGCGGAACTCCATTGCAGCTGTCTTCAACCAGTCTGCCTGTGGAGGCATCACCTAGCGAGATTGGAAAAGAAACAAGAGACGAATACTTCCTTTTATGTTTAGTAGCAGGATACAGGGGCAATGAAGATGGAATACGCCACATTCAGACTGAGCTCTCCCTAAAATAACATTTGCTATAGTAGTATAAACAGAAGGACCACTATCTAGTACATACCCGCCTGTGTGAGGTCAAAAGTTTATCATATTTTGCATTAAAAATACCCTGACAGGATACCCCTCTTCTGGGCTGGTTGTCTGCAGTCAATCGTGCAACAGAAAACGCTGCAAACTGGAGACTGCTAAATATTATAGAGCTACATTCCGACAAGACACCTCAGCCATGCGACGTCCAGACTGTTCCAGAGACTTCGCTCCAGCTCCCACTAGTGTCCACATTGGCTGGTAGTAGTGCATCTGGGAGGGAGGGAGGGAGGGTTAGCGTTTAGGCTACAAGATGTCAGGGCTGTGGTTGCAGTAGCATCTAGCTATCATGTCAGGACATGTATTTCTATTCTCAGTGTGTAATGCAAAAAAACTGAAAGCGAAAATTAAAGGAGTGTGTGGAACACTTGATCTCTCATAGCCTGAGGCTACATGTACAGTGATGACAAAATTAATAGTAATATACAAGGTTTGAAGATGCATTATCACTTTACTATAATAATTCTACCCCTGCTCTCCAATTCATAAATTTTTTTTAAACTGTAGTTTTATAACGCACCGTATACGTCATGAGAAAGTAGAGAGTGGAGCCTTATTAAAGAAAACATTTGCAATTTCGGTAACAATACCTGCAGTGCAGATATCAACCCTTCAGCATTTCAAAGGCACTGCTGCATACTCTTTTGTAATGCGGAGTTTGCCTAGAAATAGCTAGCTTGGAACACTGCTTGCATCCGATGTGTTGCCTCTACACCCACTCACTCTGATTGCAACACACCTCACTAGGCTCAATAACCGCCAGCTTCCCAGGACCGAACCTCCGCCCAATGCTCGAGGCCACTGCCAGCCCGCCTGCTCCGCCACCGCACACAACAAACTGGTAGGACTTGTCGGCATTCTGTGGCGGCGTGGTGTGCAGCGATCTTGCGCAGGGTACTGCAGCGAGAAATCGGGGAAGGACTGCTCTCCTCAAAAGCGCCATGACGGTACGTAATACGGCGCGGAACGTCTGCTCGCGAGCCTCAACCCGAAGTAGTCTGGGAATGAGACAATCCGTACCTGGGAACGAGGCTGTGTTATTACATCATCGATTGGATAATCGAACGAGCCCCACCCACCGAGCATGTGTGGCACACGGTAGAGTACCGATCTTGTGACTGTAGTGAAGGCGCAGTTTACAACTTGAACTTTCGGTGTGATTGCGATTTTATTTGGCTGTTTATTTCAACATCTCCGTACGAATCAGAAGGAGCTGCCGCAGCAGTGTCGGTAGGTGCAGTTTGAACTGCTAGAAGATTCTGTTTAACTAGAGAATTATAATTACGGGCCCACGGTACACGCCCAAATTTAAAGATTAGCCTGTTTCTGTGGCGTGTGTGTGGATTAAATGTTCTGGTTTGCTATTTTCTTTAATGCTGGTAGCGGGGGCTGGCTCGTGAGACTAGCCAGTGATTGAAAGTCTTCAGTGTGAGGTAATAATTGCTTAATAATATGGGTGGGTCCATCTATCATCCAATCTATGGTGGGTCCTACTGGCAAGCGCTACTAACGAGTTTAGTAGCTATATAAAGCTGATTTTACTGCTCCTCTGCTCAGGAGCTCAGCGGATAAGAGTGTCAGACTAGTATTCAAAAGGTCTTGGATTCAATCCCTGGCTAAGTCGTGATTTGTTTTGTGTGTTATTTTGTGTATTGTTTTGTGTGTTGTTTTGTTTTTTTGTTTTGTTTTTCTAGGGTTTTCTTTACTTTCAGTATTTCTCCATCTCGATGTGTTGCTCTCCCTCAACTGTGAGATCAACTGCTGCCCCTTGGGGCATGACGTAAACATTTTGTCTCTCTGTCGCAGGTCCAAGTTAGGTCCTGCAGGGTATAGACGAGTAAGCCCTCACAAGTACCAAGTCTCCAGATGGCATGGCTGGCTTTATGTTTACATACCTGAAGTACATGTTAGAGGTGTGCAGTGTATGTATATACTATACACACACGCACTGCTAAAGGGATAATTTGTACTTGGAATGTAATGGTTTACATTACAGCGTGGGTCGCAGTCCGAGTCAGAGAGTCTGCAAACTGATGGTAACATTATCCAAAAATGGAATTATCAATAACTGCCCACCCGCATGATTCTGTGGCCTTGGAGGTATAAGGAAACAAGCATATTATAAGTCGTGACTTAATACTCTGTTACGCTATGTAGTAGTTCTGTGTGTCTTACACTGTCAGGTATGTTAGCATTTGCTTCATTTGCGTGATATACCGCTAGATGCATAACATGTCTGCCAGCTGGAAACTCTTCAGTGAATGCTTGCAACAAGCTTGCTGTTTGGCTTTCATCGTTAGTGCAATGCCATTATGCATTCATCAAACTGTGCAAGCTATGAGTGCTTTTGTTGAGTCGTGTACCCATACACTGGATGCAGGAACCACAAATAGAGACAGGAAAAAATGATACTACAAGTCGTGGCCTTGCATAAGTCAATAGTGCATTGTGTGGTGACTAAAAGTCCGTAATAAACTTTGGAGCATGCAAACATCATTAAGCAATTAACCAGTCATGACTAGTCAGAGAACTTTGACTCTACCATACTAATGGGTTCACCCACCCCCACTCATTCAACTCCTCCCACCCATAGTGCTCATAGTAATTTCCAAGGGAAGGTTCTAATATACTGCATGTGGTAAATTTCCAGGTATTACGTGCGCGCTTGTTTTGAGGGAATAAGATTTCTAAGCATACTAGGGCTGTATTTTAATTTGCTTGCATATGTAGAGCCTTCACTCCTCAGGAACTCAGTAGAGGTGCGGTCACCACCACACATTAAACTATTAAATTTAGTCATTAATTATTAATTAACCACAAAATTATCATTGTCCTAACAAAGTTATTATTCCTGTGTAGCAACCACAAAGCCATGGTGATATAAAGTTCATTGAACCCTCACATATATGCTTCATTCATTAGGAATGTTTACAACTTGTTTTACTAGGGGTTTGGTGTCAGTATTGTAAGAAACCAAAATTGAAAGATGAACTTCTACCCCTCACTATTGTTACATCATCTGCAGAGTGCAATGGATGTTGATTTGCTCTAGCACTCTCCTCCATGGTAGTGCCCGGGTTTGGAAGGATAGGGGTACTGGTTTACTGTAGTACTCTCCATCGTAGTATTCATGGTTGGTAAGGATAGGGGTACTGGTTTACTGTAGTACTCTCCATCGTAGTACTCATGGTTGGTGAGGATAGGGGTATTGGTTTACTACAGTGATCTCGCCTCCCACGGTAGTACTGAGTAGCCACGATGGCCACTATTTGTGTGTCCCATGATGTTACTCCGGTTTACATGACCAAGACCACCCACTGGCCTCTTAGTCAGCAGTTGCAAGCAAATGGTGCACATTCCTTTGAATAGTAGCTAGTTTTGCTGGAACCTCTAGCCATTTAAACGTTTGTAGCATCTCTCTTTGTAGCATCTCTCTTTGTAGCATCTCTCTTCACCGAGTGTTTCCTGTTACTATGAGTAGGTCTACGTAGCTGCTTGGGTCTTTATAGCCTCCCACTTGATGCTGGGTACGAGGGCGGTAATTGACGTAGTGCATGTGCTTGGGTGTGTATGATAACATTGGAAACACTACAGCAGCAACAGGAGTATATTGAGACGTAGGGTTCTATTCTATTGCACGTAGTTTTTGCCATAAAGAGCGATAAAGATGACTTGTTCTAGCTTAAAACTTGATCAGCCAACAGTTGACTTCTGTGAAAAGTGTAACTAGTTCATGTCTCCTCCCCCACATATAGCCCCCGTGACAAGAGCACGATGCCTGTACCGACAGCAGCAGCCGAGAGCGCTGGTCTTGTGCCCCCTCCTCCTCCTCAGCGAGTGCGGAAAAGGGCTGGAAAGCCGCTGCCTAAACAAGTAGTGAATTCAACCCACATGGACCTCAACTCCCAGCTGCTGGATGCAATTCAGGCTGAGAAGTCGAGAGTCGTGCGAAGATTACTCGATTCAAAAGCCGACCCGAATGCTTGTACGCCCCAGAATGACACAGCACTGATGCTTGCATGCAACATACAAGACGAAGAGTCAAAGACAATTATCCTGAGGCTGCTCCTACACAAAGGTGTGGACGTGAATGCGCAAGACAGCTCGGGACAGACGGCGTTAATGAGAGCAGTCCTTCTGAACGACGCTGACACAGCCTCTACTCTCCTTGGAAAACACTCAGATGTCAGTCTCGAAGACTGCAACGGTAACAATGTACTCTGTCACGCAGCCTCAAAAGGAAACGAAGAAATCGTGAGAAGAGTCGTCAGGGAGTTCCAGAAACGGAAGCTCAACATCGACAAGAAGAACATGCGAGGGCTGACGCCTCTTCTAATCACCTGCCAAGAGGGACACATAGAGTCTGCCAGGGTACTCGTGCAAGAGGGTGGGGCGTCGCCCTCCATCAGAGACCTAGACAACTTCATGACGGCGCAGGAGTGGATGAAGCTCTCAAGTTCCTGCAGCTCGCCAGAGCTAGGCTTCCTCTCGCCTGTGTCGCGCAAGAGGAGCTACTATCGTAAACAGAGACAGATGAGGGGAATCAAGACGCTCTCCGATCTTCCACTTCCGGTGGAGAGTAACAGAGTGATGGCACCCAATGCCTTCACAACCGGTTATAGCTACAGTCGCAAGCCGAAGAGATCCTCCATGTTTCCTCGTATTTCAGAGTTCGATGCCGATCCTCTGGCTTCCAGTTTCCGATCCACCATTTCCGAGGTGGGTACGTCATCGACAGGAGCCAAGTCCATGTTCGATATCCCAAGAATCTCGAAACAGAGCTCGGTCGCTGCTCCAGGTGTAACAGTGGGAAGAAAACCGGTGCCGATGAGACGAATTACGCAGCCGGAAATCCCATTCACGACGGTAAAAGCTGACCTCTATCACTCGCCGTACCTGGCCAAGCGACAGCTCTACCTGAGCAAGGGTCACGGTCACGAGCACCAACGGAGAGGGTCACTGGAACCCCTCGATTTTAACCCCCAAGAGAAACTGCGGAAGCTAGAAGCAGAGGAGAAGAGCAGACGTGAGGACATCACACGACACAATGCACTCCCCCCCATCAAGAGACAAACTACAAGAATGGCTTAATCGTTTCCTTTGTGTTGTCTGCCACGTTTGGGGTTGTTGTTTGTAGCGTTTCTTTGCCTGTTACCACTGATGAATTTAGTAGCGCAAATTCATCACTTTTGTACGTAACTCCCTATTGAATAACTCTCGTATTCATGAGTCTATATGGCACCTCTCATCCTGTAAACATGACTTGAGCATACGCTTGCAGCTGCTGTACCACAGCATCTTTTAAATTTAAAGACTATTACGTCAGCAAAAGTACGTAGGCTAGGGTAATGACATGATTAACCTCCAGGCTAGGATCAATTACATAATTATCCCTCCGTGCAATGCACAATTCCACTTTCATTCCCAGACCAATTAATGTGAGACAAACAGGAGTATGGGACAGGAGACCACCTAACCCTGCATAATATACGGTGGGTAAGAATTAATGGTAACCATGGTAACATAGGTAGGGCATCTGCCTGCCGGCATGGGCACTGTAGCTAAAGATATAATAGGCTGCGCTGCAAGTATAGTGCACATATGGAGATAGGCTCCTAGCTATCTGCCATGGTTGCAGTGTATCTTTAAAGTGGACCCTCGCTGCGGGTGTACTGTGTAGCCTTGTTCCCATGCAGGCTCACTTCTCTGGTACTGAGGCTAAGAGGTGTGCTCTTACTGGAGGTTCCTAGCACTAGCTAGCTACATGCATGCTTTTGAGCTTAGCTGGAGGTGTGGTCTTACTAACTAGTGTAATCCCTTACTAACTACTGTAACCCCTTACTAGAGAGAGGCTTCATGTAAGTAGGTTGCTACAACAAATAGAGCACTGGTTATTACAGCACAATAGTCAAACACTGTTTACTAGCATTCATTTAATAAGGAAAAACAAAAACAACGACAACAACACGGTTATTGATTGTCAGCGTGCCTAAAAACGTTATGTACACATGTTGTCAGTCAAGGCGACAGAAACTAGCAGAGAAATCATTTGAGTTTGAACACCGTTACCTAGCCAGAAGCTAAGAGATTTACTGCTCCTTCTTGTCTCCTTTCTGAGGATTCGGTCCATTCTTCTGCTCTCGCCTGTTCTTCCCGTCTTCTTCTTTCTTTCCATCTTTTCCCTCAGTCTTTACTTCTTGCTTCTTCTTTTTCTCTTTTTCTTCATCGTACTCACGGTTGTCTTCTAGCTTCTCCTGGTAGATGAGAATCTTCACCAGAAGACTGACAATGAACTTGAACCAGTACACCTGCAAAACGTAATACAGAGAATTAGTCAATGATGTAATGGTGATAACCTCATGATGTAATGGTGACGACCTCATGTGATGATGTAATGGTGATGATCTCATGTGATGATGTAATGGGGATGACTTCAGAATCGAATAATGATGTAGTGTTTCATGAAATCATGATGTAATTGTCAACTACCCAAGCGGTAGCCTCATCCCCGGGCTCTTGTGCGTGTTTCACTCCCCTACTGAAGAGCCTAGTTTTGGGCAGGGACCATTTCCTTCTCTACCTGAGAGCTGCAATCACCCATGAAAATTTTACCCTTCCACCCTACGCGTCACGCACACGAGAAAATGTACTGCCCACAAGTAGCTAAACTGAAATGTGCCTGTGGACCAAGGGATGAGATAGCCTCGTCCGCAGGCCACACCCCCCCTCGTGGACTAGGAACAAGGCTAGGGATGAGACTATGATTTGATTTGTCCAGACATTCCCAATCTATTGGTCGACTCAGAGCTCAAGAGGCGGTAAAGCTGCGAAGGTGCATGTACTTTCAGTACCATCCAAATCCAAATGCTACTTACTTGGAAGTCAAATATTAACTTAGACGTCAACTAATGACAGAAAATGACGAGAATGGGAATGAGAGAGAACTACTTTGAGTGAAAGGAGTTGCTTTGGCGAAGGAACTCCACGTAGACTCAAGGAAAGTGCAAGAAGCCGTAACTATTTGGATTTGGATGGCATTCCCTGGTATACTGAAGCTGGACGCTCCTTCGCAGCCTTGCCGCTCACAGACTCCTGGCTGGCCACAGCATCACTCCGGCTTGACTACCTGCATCCCCCAGAGGGTCCACAGCATGATCACGAAGAGCGTCCAGAAAGGTCCTCCCGGGTAGTAGATCATACTCACGTACATCGCTGAGTAGATGACCTTCGTTGGGAACCAGTAGAGGCGGAAGAGAATGCTGTGTGTGTGTGTGTGTGCGTGGTGTGTGTGTGTGTGCATGGTGTGTGTGTGTGCATGTATGTGCGTGTGTTTTTATGAACACCTGCAGTACTGGGGCTACTACTGGTTGGTACTCTTCTATGGTGTAAGACATTCTTTGAATACTACAACTGCATTCACTAACACTACCAGTATACTACTAGTATACTCACCCCTCCCTCCCACCCAAAAAAATCTGAGGAAATAGTAGACACCTTCTAAATCCTTTGCTAAAGAGTCACTCACAACAGTTTTTCAATTTTTGTTGGAAAATGGTTCTAAAATGTTAGTAGTTGATTTTCACAACCAAGGAGAAATATCAGCAGTTCCTCCAAGGTGGACCTGAGTCTCACATTGAGGCTAACGGCTAAACACCGTCACTACACTTACTGTTGTGTTGTAAAGATGGCGAACGAAATGTTGGCTCCCATTTCCGGCCCCCAGTGCTCCTTCCCATCCCGAATTTTGAAGTAGAATATTGTTTTCGAGAGCTCAAGAAAAATATCGCCAACGTCTTGGATGAAGAGCACCAACAGACCAATGATGTGGTACCTAGGTGATGTAATGATGATGTCATGTGGAATGCACAGAGGTACTAGGTGATGTCACTTAAAAACGATGTAATAATGATGTCATGCATTTGAGGCAGACTGTCAATTAGTTTAATATCAATTACAGCTGTCTTATAGTGTGTTAGTTGAGTAGAAGCAAGGGGCCATGGTAACTGCTACTTAATCACACTCTTTATATAAAACGGTACAACAAGTATTGATGCAATGGTGCAATATATTGCGATTATTGCAATGCAATAACTGCAATAATATTGCCTCACCTGACGGAGTAGGAGAAGAGCAGCAGTCCTATGGTGAGGAAGTGGTGCAGCATGAGGACGGCAAAGTCCTTCCGAATGGTCTCGATGTAGATGGAGGCATAGGCACAGTGGAGGTAGAAGCCGATTTGAAAGATGTAGAGCCAGCGGAGGGATGGGTCCACCGGCATCCCGGGATACCAGACTGAGGGGTGTGTGTGTATGTGTGTATGTGCGTGTGTATGTGTGTGTATGTGCGTGTGTATGTGTGTGTGTGTATGTGTATGTGTGTGTGTGTGTGTGTGTTAGATCACAATTGTGCTTGCTGGGTGAGTTCATTTGTGCACGGGCAGAAGGATGTCTATACTTCTCTGTTTTTCGCTGGACACACTGCAGCACTAGCTTGTAACATGGATTGGCATCCCTATGCTGCTTGAGAACTGCAGCTGGAGTGCTATCCTCACCAGGAGTGCATCGAGCTGGCTCGGCACCTCCTGTCCCCACCCACGACCATTTGTCACACTTCTACCACCTATCAATTACTTTTCCCATCACACACATGTGAAAAGTATTGGGCTCGTAGCCTTCAGCCTAAAATATGTCTTATTTAGCAATGTTACTCACACTGCCAGTGGTCTTGGAGGTGGTTGAAAAGGTTTCGTTCGCCAAAAAGCACTAGATAAATGGCCCAGGCCCACGTGAAGATGTAGATGGAACACTTCCAAATACTCTCAGGAAACTTCTCTGTCGATTCCTTGTTTAGCTTGAACCAGCCGGGAACACGCTGTATGTGTGTGTGTGTGTGTGTTTGTATGCGTGTGCATGTCAGTATGTGTGTATGTGTGTGTGGCATTACTGTACACATAGTAGATAATATGATACCTAATTATTGACTATAATGTTACAAATTGATCCTTTGAAGTAGCTGACCTTACTTAATAGACCCTTTACCATTATGATGTAATGGGGGGTAAAAGTGAGCACTAAATGGAGAAAATACAGTAAAACATATGTAAACAAGCATGTTCTTATGTTTTCATACAAGAAAACTACATCAAAGCACATGTTCTCATGTATTTTCTCCATTTAGTGCTCACTTTTACCCCCCATTACATCATAATGGTAAAGGGTCTATTGCACTTGGGCAGGGACCACTCAATGGTTGCACTTCTCGACCCTTTGATGGTGACATGGTTTCAGCACTTGCTCTGTGGCACTAACGGGCTCTGAAGAGTAGCTACAAGAAGTATAGACTTGCTACCTTCCTTTGTTGTTTGAGACCTGCAGCTGTATTCGCCCACACAAAAATTCAACCTTCTACCCTACGCGTCACGCAACGTGAGAAAGTACCAGGCCCACAGCTGCGCCAAAGTGAATCGCGCACGTGGGCCTGGGAACGAGGTTAGGTATACTGTATACTATTCTCTTGTATTGTCTCCATTTAATGCCTGCCTTTACCAGCCCAATGCTACTGCACGATGCAGCAGTCTCAAACCCAGGTTAGATGGTCTCAAACCCAGGTTAGATGGTTTAAGACCAGTACTTACATAGAAGAGCAGGTGGTTGAGTGAGACTCGAAGCACTGTCAAGAAGACGGCCATGATGAAGGGATAGAGAAGTATACCCAAGTCCAGGTAGACAGTTAGACGGAGCCAGTCCATCGTCTCCTGAAGCCACACCCTCAGGCCATTTAACGGAAGACGACCGGGACCCTAAAGAGAAATGGAAAAATGGGTCCTTATAAGGTAACATGCCACACTCACTGTATAAGTGCTGGCCTGTGGACTACATTACATCATACCCAGATCTTCATACATAGCCTTATTCCCAGGCCCTCACTTTTTTCAGTTACAAAACTGTCTGGTTACGGCTGGGAACAAAGGTTACGTGATACCCAGACTTCTCACAGCAGTTGGGAAGCATCTATTCACCATACTTTGAAGAGAAAATCTGAACACCATATGGCTTTAGTGCAGCACAATCAGCAGTATCCACGCTGCCAGCCTACCGTTTTTTTTTTGTTTTTTTTGCAAAATGGTGCTAGGCTCGGGCTAGACCGGTAGCTACCGCGGCTATTATAGGGCGGCTAACTAAGTGGGCACAAACATAATTGGGACGTGTGTAGTAACATTGACAATCAGCAGCAAGCAACCTGAAAGACACTGCCCGCGTGTTTTGACATCACGTCTTTGAATACCCATTTATAATAATTATATACCAACTTTGGCTGTGTTAGGCAGGTGACAGGAATTTCACCAGACTCACTCTTTCGCTCTGCGTGCATGAATCTGGCCTGCGAGACTAACTAATAGATACACCATTCCTTATGTAATAGATACTAGCTATGGTTATATCGTCAGTAATTGCCATGGCATTACATCATTCTTATAATTACCTCCTGTAATCCTACTTTGACCATGTCTCGCAGGCATATCACGGGGTTGGGAAAAAGCGGAGAATACTCATAATAGTCAGGAGCATTCTGGAACCACGACTGCAGCTGCTCCATTGCTTTTGGATGGATCAACTTTTTGTGGGTGTGTCTTAGAACAGATGTGGTGTCTCAGCTTCCAAAACTGCTGCACCTTCTCAGTTTCTTCTTCCTGCAGATGAAGGCCAGTGAGTGAGTATTTATAGTCTCCGCAGTCCACCCCAAAGTACTTTGCTGCCCTGCGCTTCACGCACACGTACACGCACTTGAAAGCATGCGCTGATATTAAAGCTCAATTTTACTAATGACGTCATACGTTTGCTTAATTAGGTTCCCAAATTTCATAAAATTGGAGAGAAATATCAAAACCAAAATGGCCCTCGCTAGTCCGATTCAAGGCATTTCCAGCTTTCTGGAAAACTACTGGTGTCGGAACCAGGTGTTCCGGACCGTGCAGTTTGCTTCTGGAATGTTATCCGGGCTGCTGGAGAGATCCTATCCAGATATGGCTGGCAAGTTGATGACAGTAGCCGGGAGTATTTCAGAGATGAGAGTGGTGTTGCGACTGTTAGATGACCTACCAGCTCTAGCCTACAACCTTCAAAATTGGAGGCCAAAAAAGGTTTGCATAATATCATTCCAGCCAATTTCAGTTGAAAGGCCTGGGAATGAGGCTAAACGATACCATATGCACCAATCCATTTCCTCGTAATGTGGTGATAAAAGCAAATGGTGATTGTCCCCCCTGCCCCCCGTCATCTTCCACAGGACACAGGTGTTATTATGACAGCTTTAGATGTGCTGAACAGTGTCTCGGGTCAGTTGTATTACCCAATTGAACACATTGCGTGGGCAGCTGACAAACGCCTGGTATCCCTGGACTCCACCAGTATCTGGACATGGGCAATCTACCTCTGGGCAATATCTCTTCTTGTCGGATTGCTGCAGGCAATCCGGACAATTCTGCGGACTAGTAGAGAACTTTCCGAGCTGAACAGGAGTACAGGTGGCCAATCGTCTGGTGATGCTTCAAACTCAAGTGGCGCTTCGACTGAAAGCAGCAGTCTCGGTCAGAAGAAGAGGGTCACATTCCAAGACCAGAGGAGCGCTGGAAAGGCCCGACTCCGGGTGCTTAGGAAGCAGCGATTCCTGTCTCTGCTTTCGATGATCAAAAACCTGTCTGACCTGATGAACGCCGTACACTGGTTGCCTGAGAGGATCCTCTGGGCTGGACGGCTGTCGAACTTTTGGTCTGGTCTGTTTGGCACCGTCTCCTCTCTGATAGGGTTATACAAACTTGTTCCTGCCTCTGCTCAGAAATGACCTGGAATGGAATTATGGAACATCTCGGACCGTTGTATTATAGCCACTCGGGTGAAGAATTCTTCTGTAAAATGTTTCCACTTTTCTGCACTGCACGTTTGATTATGTCGTGTATGTTATGCTCTTCTCAACAAATCTGTCTTTCCAATAGAGAATTTTTTTGTTTTTTTCTGCATGGAAAACTGGAAGGTTTATACATTTATAGTAGGACAGTCTGGGCATGAGACTAGATGGCGTGTCTGGGAACGAGACCTCGTCAATTAGCAGCCGGATATGCGGTCACACACTTCCGGTGTCTTGCCAAAATAACTCCTTGTTCACGAAGCATTGTCTCTGGGCCCGGGAACGACTGCTGCTGGCAGCTTTGCGCTTTAGACTTTCACTGCGACCATGGGCGATCCGACAGAAGAGCCCCCGACCGATAAATTTGGACCTCCCCACGCGCATCAGGTATCAGACACCTTGCAGTTGTGGATTCTCATTCCCGGACTTCTGGTTTTGATCTTTGTTGGTAAGGAGTTATTATTATCTAGGTTATTCCATCTTCTGTATAATTATGGTATATGGTATTAACAAAGCAAGGTGGAGGCCCATCAGTACTTAAATTGGGCCTTGTTAGTGAGTGCAGTGTAGTACCTGCCTGACTGGATCAACGTAACTGAAGAATGTAATTGCTGTATAATTTATATACCTATACCAGATAATATAGTTATTCCTATCTGACTTAACCTAATCCTAAGTTCAATCAGCCACCTGAGCCACCTGGCCAGCCAGGTAACACTGTGGCGTTAGTTGACTGCCACTACGAGTAGACTTCTTGGCTGATATAGAAACCTGATGCTCAAAACGCTAGCGCTTATGGGTTTTGTGTACACCTCATAAAAGTAAAGTACGTATGCAATACGGGTGAGTGATCATGTAAGTCACGTCCTAGCTCTAGCTCTGCCTCATGTCTATAGAGCACTTGACTGTGATGCACGGTGATGTCACGACTATAAACACAGCGATACTTCTGTTGTCTCCCGTTTATTCCTTACTTCTGTGTGGTAGGCCACGGACTCACGGTGACGAGTTATTAATTTCCTGGCCCTTATCCTCAAAACTGTATGTGGGTGGGTGATAAAATAACACACACACAGGAAACTTACTCAATGAAAATCTAAAATAATAAGGGCAGAGTGGTCTAACCCACAAATTCAAATATTGGTCATATGCTTATAGGGATACTATGCATGTTTTATTTTTAATTTCAATTCATAAAGTTCCACTTAATTTCGGGTTAGCCCACTTATCAATGATTTCTGATGCTGACCAGAAGATGTCTGTGTACATGCGTAGACGCTTCTGTCTGTGGGATCGGTCTGTGTTGGTGCTGTGGCTGAAAGAACAGCCAACTGGAAGACAAAGGGCTTTTGACCAAAAGGAGATTGACAAAATTGGGCAGGGGAGATGTAATTAAGTCCAACAATGTTTTTCCTGCTCTCTTCAGGCTACCTAATGTACCGGCTGGTATCGAGCCAAAAGGAAAGGGAGAGAAAGAAAGCTGAAAAGAAGAAACAGAAGTTAGAGAAGAAGAAGAAGGCAAAGTGAATCTAAGAACACACGCTCTATCACTTTTCAATTCTATAGGGATGTAAATGAAGCAGAAAACTAATTAGAAGCAACTTCTGTGTCCTTTGAAGTTGTAACCCATTATATTATGTATGGCTAGCTTATGTGGTTATACAGGTATGGTATACATTTATGGGTTAGCGAACATCATAATACACAACAGCATGCAACATATTATATAATAATACATACTGTGTGAATACACCCTATTAATTAAGGTATCCATGGGAAATCTAACTATTATTGCTATGCTTAGTCTTTGAGCTGTTTCCAATTTAAAATTTAAGGCACAATGCTGGTTGATATTTAAACAATGTCGACATCGCATGCAACTTGTAATAACCGTGCGATCCTCCACGATCGCTGTGGGGGTCTTGATGCGCCTCGGTGCCACCGCTAGCTCCACCTAGCCACACGTCTGCGCTGCACGCGGTACTACTGGACCGATTCACCCAACGTCTCTGACTCTTTCGTATTCTTATTCCTCTTGAAACACACCACATACAAAGCACTATTTATACTACTACAGCAAACCAAAAATCACAACTGAACAGACAGACAAACAACATACTACACCTATTAACAGACACTGGCACAAATACGCCACAAAGATTCTACATACTAACACATTAGCACACATACACTAACGCATTAGCACATATACTACACAACTAGTTAGTAAAGAACCAGTACTGTAAAGAAGGAAAAGACAGGCGTAATAATTGTCTAGACTGCAGCCAACTATACTAGTCACACACTGAATACAGTTTGCAAGAATGAAGGACAAGAAAACAAGAGTTTTAGTGACACAAAAGCAGTTATATAAGGAATAATCACTTGAGACTACATATAGCTATGTGGACAATATCCCCGGGAGCTCAAAGTTGTCCAAATTGTACCAAAAATTTTCCCATGCTCTGGCCGTACTTACAATGGTCAGTGTGGTAAGGTGTGGCTGGTTGGTGACTGCAGGGCGTCGGTCTCTCTTCAAGCACCACACAAGATGCTTTTGTGCCCGTCGATGTCCCGACGTTATGGGCACTGCAAAGGGCACACCATCTTTCATCAGGGAGTAGCAGGAGAGCAGTCGACTCAGTCGGCCGTTGCCGTCTTCAAACGGATGTAGCGATACCACTTTGTAGTGGAGCCAGCTTGCAAGTTGGAACGGATCATGTGATCCTAAAGCTGCCTTGTTGTAGTCTGCGACTATCTTGGCAATATCCTCCGGGACACACTCATAAGGTGGGAAGGCATGATCGCCTGCATGAACAGGCATTTGTCGATAAACTCCTGCATTGATTTCATCACCCGAATCAATTTCAAGGCCCTGCATCATGACTTTGTGTGCTTGTTTGATCAAGTCTTCTGTGAGCTCTGGTAAAGAACTTCTAGTCAAAGTGTGACACAGAAGCTTGTAGGCTTGTAGGTGCTGGATAAGTTGGCGGTGTGCTCCTAAATACTTTTGTGAGTTGGTGTCACCTGTGGCTTCGTCTTGCACTTCATCTGAATCGTAGACCTCAGTCAAGACTCTGCAAACTTCTGACTGAGTGACACCTTCTGGTAAGGTGTCCTCGAGTTTGTTACACATCCAGACAAAGTTGATCGCCCTGTCTTTGGCATATCTCTCCATGATACGTTTGGCCTCCTCGTTTAAAGATAGTTGCTGGTTCCATCTCTTCTGTGCTGCTACACAATTCTCCCATAGTTTTACTGGGTCTTCGTTGTCAGTTATGAAATCAACTCGTGCCAACTGTGGCTGTGACAGTGCGGTCCGTGCCATGCCTAGCGGTCCGTGCGACGTGCTGTACAGCTAAAACCTATAGACAAGGCTGCAGGTGCATGATGCAACTCCAAAGTGTTAAAGAGGCTGCGCCGCCCGCCGTATCAATCCCGATCCCTCGCATTTATCATGTACGTACGTAGCGTAGCAAGGCGGGGGGGATGGTGCCAGATAGCTCCATGCAGAGTGAAAAACAAATGGAGTATGGAAAACCCAGGGCTATATTTTATCATAGATAGTAGAGTAGAAGGAGTCCTATCTACTCTACTATCTATGATTGTATTGTAGCCTTGAAACCTCTATGTCACTGCAGCCACTCTCTTGTACATGTACGTTGAAAATGAAACTTGCACAAATATTATTGACCCAACTGGGTCTTCTTCAGGTGCAATCAGATCTTACAGAAATAGCAGATGTAATACAGATATACAGCCAAGCAAAGAGTGCACATAACCGTACCTCTTCTGAACCACTATGGCCCAAAGGCGTTCATAATGAGGAAGTCACAACCACAGTCAGTGGTCCAGCAGCTGTGCCTGACTGAGCTTGTTTCGAATAGCACTGGTAGGGATAGAGAAATGGCATCATTATGCAAACTTGTGGAGCGCAGCAACTAATGTAATGAATACGAGTTCCACATTTGTGCCATCTTTGGCGCTCACTTCAAAGAATGGTATCCGTCTCTCGTTGGCAAAGTCTCTAGCTCTCCTGTAGTCCACCACTTTCTCATCAGTGCAATCACACTTGTTACCCACCAGAACAAAGTAGGTCTCGTTATGATCCATTTCATTGATCCAATCAGCAACACTATCAAACGTCTCCTCCCTCGTGACATCGTACACTACCACGACACCCCTCGTGCCCCCCAAAAAATGTGGTCTGTTGTGTTGTCGAAGATTGGGATGGCCATATCCCTCCCAGATCTGCAGCTTTATTCGACTGCCGTCCAATTCCACCAAACGGAGTGTAAAGAAATCATGTATGCTATGGGAAGGATCGTAATCATGTTGCCAATACGTTTCAGAAAACCCCTTCAGTAAGGTAGTTTTCCCAGTGCTGCAATCGCCAACAACGATGAATTTGATAACTGAATCATATTTTCCCTTCCAAATGCACTTGGGGGGGTGGGAGGCTGATCCAACTGGTTGACTGGATTCTGATCTCCCCTTACGACTAAAGTGTCCTCCCATACCATGGTAATATGGTACCAATACAGACTGCTGACGTAATCGCTCCGCTATCGCCACGCCCACCCAGCTGACAGTGCAAAAATTTTCGATCGAGTTTCGATCATCATGGCTACTGGAGGAAGCAGTAGGGTTAAGGCGGTCCTGAGTGACTCTGACTTTCAGAGGGAGCTCATTGCCGTCGGTGATAAACTGATAGTGGTGGATTTCTTTGCTACATGGTCAGTCGATTGATATATATGACAGTATGTAGTCAGAGATGCAGTGGGCTTTAAATGGAAATTCCCCCTCATCTTTTACTGCATAGGTGTGCCCCTTGTAAAACAGCGGCGCCAAAGTTTGTCCAGCTTAGTGAGAAACATTCAGCTGCCATCTTTCTAAAGGTGGACACTGACATTTGTAGGGTACGTCAGGCTGAGTCAAAGAAATGAAGAATTTGAGGGGTTTTGTTCTTTACGTGATCAGTGTTGTCCCTCCAGAATACAGCTAAGAGATATGAAGTCACTGCAATGCCAACATTTATGTTTTTCAAGAACCGAGAAATGCTCCAAAAGGTCAGAAATTGCTGTACACGTATATGTTTGGTATTCCACTGCCTGACGCCCTCGCTCCCACACCCCTCACTCCCACACCCCTCACTCCCTCACTCCCACACACCCTCACTCCCTCACTCCCACACACCCTCACAGGTTGTAGGTGCCGACATGCAGGCTGTGGAGTCTGGTATTCTGCATCATTTAGGAAGTACACCTGCAGAAGGGGAAGGGGGAGAGGCACCGGGGGTGGAGAGTGCTGTATCAGTACCAGGACAGGTGGGTGTGGTCATAGGGGGAGGGGGAGGACCACCGGGGGTGAACGAGGCTGTCCTACTTGAAGGGACTTAAAAACTATCAGTCCACTGTTGATATTGGACGACAGACCACAGGCTACGAGCTAAGCACTAATTCAAATTTTGTGAAACTGTTGATGGTACGCTTATGAGTTCATGTGACACTCATGTGACAGTCATGTGACTTGATCCGGTGTGGTACTGTTGATGGTACTCTAATGAGTTCATGTGACACTCATGTGACAGTCATGTGACTTGATCCCTCCTCTCTGCAGATGAGCCTGAACTCTCTGATTGACAAGACTGGCAGTGAGTGTCTCAACCAGAGTGACTCCCATCCCTTCACAAATGCCCTCACATCTGGCAAAGAGTACCTGGAGAGTGACTGCGACGAACAGCTCATTATAGCCTTAGCCTTCCATATGCCTATGAAGCTGCACTCATTGCAAATAGTGGGTCCACCTGATGGTGAGTTATTTTGCAGTTTTATGTGTAGGGTGAGGGAGGTAGTCGTCAAGGTTAATGGTGTGTCCAAAACTGACCTAGTTGAGCAAAACTGGACTAAATAGTGTATGCTTAGGGTTTCCTACAGGATTTTTCGGTAGGGGGGGGGAATGACGCACATGGAGGTACGCCTCCTGGGGGTATGCTCCCCCAGGAAATTTACATACTCTGAGGTTACTTCTGGGGCCCCAAAAAGGCTGAAAATTAGCTACTAATAAACTACTGAGAAATATCAACTTCAAAATTCTGGGAGGGGGGGGGGGATTCTAGTGCCCCCTCCACCCCCCCCCCCCCCGCTGTGTATGAAACCCTGATGCTAACATTCCCATGCCGCGCTCTGTATTTTTGTTTGTGTATTTTACTACTTGTGAAAAAAGCTGCAGAAAAGAGACAGGAAATACCCCATTCCATATTAATTACAGCAGGGTACACCCCTTGGCATGTTTGTGGGTTGTACCACTCAACCAGCTTAGCTTTATTCCAAGATGGTATCACTAATTCTCATTGCCAGGATAAAACCAGCAATCATGAGAGTACTGGTTTTCTAACGATTGGAGGCTTTGCTCTGAAAATGAAACTGATTGAGTTTTGTGTTCCCTGTCATCGTTAGGACGATCGCCGAAGAGGATCAAGCTGTTCATCAACCAGGTCCACACACTCGACTTCGATTCAGCAGAACAGAGAAAGGCAATTCAGGAATTTGAGTGAGTATCAGAGCAAAGTTGGCACCAATTTATTCTCTTTCTCAGTTGATGGTTTTTCCTATCTCTACCATGAAATGTCTAACTCAACTTATCCTGTTCTCTCTAATTATTCAGTTTGACGGAGGAAGATGTGAAACAAGACTCAATTCTCTCCTTAGTCTACGTCAAATTTCAGAACGTCCAAAATCTGATGGTAAGTCGATAGATCCTTAATCCACTGGGGGGTAAAAGTAGGCACTAAATGGAGAAAAAACTGGCTGCAGTATGTAGCTCTCACATTGTTCCTGAGTCTCTCGGCCCACATGAGGACATTTTGGTGAAACTGATATTGAGTTTGATTATTTCTAAACTCACACTCAAATCTTGCTTGCACATCTCACAGATGTGGAGAAAAATTAACCTCGACCAGATTCTCGTAGCCATGGAGAAAAAAAAATTTCTTCAGAGCCGTGAGATAAATCTGAGTTAGCGAGGCCTCAGTACGAGGTCAGCTTATCTCCGCTGATCGAATTATCCCTGCCCTCTCCCTCAGCTTTTCATCCAGGACAACCAGGGAGGAGAAGAGACCACAGTAGTCAACCACCTCGGTATCTTTGGCACTCCCCTGGACTCCACCAACATGAGGGATTTCAAGAGGGTGAGTTTATGCTTTCTGTTCAGAAAGTCAGTCTTTGATCCAAGCAGGGGCATTTTTGAAAACTAGAGCCTGCATGCATGTACATGTACCTTGAAAAAACTGCTCTGCTGTGAGCCTGTAACTACTGTGTATAAGTGTACCATAACTTCAAGCTAGCTGATGCTGTAACCACTGAGAATTTTCTGCACAGAATTTCAGTTTTGTTTATTAACCACGACGAGGTAGTTTATGAACACATAAAAGAATACTATAAATCCTTCATCACCTTAACATGTATCAGCAGAGAGGGATGGCGATCGTGCTCTGGTAACCACCATACGTGTAATATTTTTGTCTACAATGCTGCAGTGTTCCACAGGACACATCAGGACAGCTGTTGTGTTCTATGGAACATTGCAATTAGCAGTTTGATGAAACTTGAAGACACCATACTAGCCTTGTTCCCAGTCTCCACTCCCAGCTTTTTTTTGCATGTTGTAAAAAAAAGCGACATGCGAAAAAAAGCTGGGAGTGGAGACTGGGAATGAGGCTACACCATACAGCATGAAGCTATAATATAGCAGTGTATAGGCGTTCTAGTGCAAAAAGAATTTACTATATCTCTCTTGTTCAGGTATCTGGTGAAAAAGGAGAGAGACATGCCTAAGGCCAGCGAGGAAAGCAGTTGCTGTTTCAGCTATATATTATTTATGAATGTACATTTATGCCATTGTGTAGTGCTGTATAATTCTTCATCAGTGTACAGCATGAGACATGTAGTTTCGTTCCAAGTCTGGGCACCGGATCGGGGATCGGGATCTCGGGAGTAGGTGGCATCGAGGACACGTCCTTGGCGACATGAAGTCTGGAATTAACTGCGCGCGCTTGAAAAATGCGCGGGAAGTTCCGCCACGTGGAATATAAAAGAGTCAACTCGGCCGAAGTGCTCTTGTTCTAGCGAGAAGTATGTTGCAAGAAGTTATCTTCAAGAGATCCAGGCTAGCTATAGCTACCGCTCTACCCAACGACGCTCTGACTTGCTTCAACTATACGCCTGAGGCTACACACCGTCCGTCTGCAAGTACCGCACCGTGTTCCGACATGGCTAGCCGGCCAGCTGCGGTGAGTGTTTGAACCACCTGGTATTTTTTACTGAGACAGCTGCATCTAAATTTAATTTTCTCTTACTTTTAGATTTGGCTACTCAGTGCCGAAGTTTGTCCACGGTTGTGTCTTACTATTATATCAAGTTTTGAATTTGAATTCATGCCATGAGTTTTTCTACATACATGGACATTATTCTTGCTTTCTTTTTCCCAGTCCACGACCTAATGGCTCCAGGCGCCAGAAATTATGACGTTCGGAGACATGCCTGCGGCTCTACCGCCCAAGTCTGAATCCTACCTCCAGTTGCAGCAGAGCCAATGCCAATGGCTCCAAAGAAGTTTGCTAAATTGAATGTGCATTGTGTTACGTTATAGCGTAGCTAATATGGTTATTAGTATGTGAGGTTGAGGCAAGGATCCTTGGTACGACGTTCTTGGTAGCGCATACGTACTTAATTTCGCGGAACTATTTTTTTTGTTGCGAAACCAATGTTCGCGGAATTTAAAATTTACGGATTCGTGTCGTAGCTCGCTCGTATTAAATTTTGCGGTCGTACGTTCAATCGCGAAACTTTGTGTTCCGCGAAAATAAGTACGTATACGGTAATCAGGTTGAGTACATTGTACAAGGTATGTTGGGGTGCAAAGGTACAGGTATAAACAATGTTCTTGGTGTATACCAGGGCATGCATGGTAAAAGTTACGGTATTAATGTGAAGGTTGGTTTGATGGCCGTTGTGATGGCCATTGTGTAACGGTCAGGTACAATGAGGTTTGAGGTGTTGCTTGGTTGGTGCTTGGTTGGTTGCTTGGTTGGTTTCTTGGTTGGTTGCTTGATTGCTTGTTTGGTTGCTTGTTCAGTCTCTTGGTTGCTTGGCTGGCCGGCCAGCTGGTTGGTTGGTTAGTGAGGTTCTTGTGTGAGGTATAGCTGGCTAGTTTTGACAAGGTTAGATATGTAGAATAATGTAGCTACATTACATGATTGTTCATTGTTTCTTATATAATTATGCGTTCTTCCAAATGTCACAAGTCTCCTTCAGGTAGATAGATTCTAGGTCTGATGGTGGCAAGACAGCCCAGACACTGACGACTGTCCTACCGTATACAATGACCTGGATGTGTGCTGATAGAAGGTAATTCCTACTGTAATCACTGCCCTAGCTAAACTTTTATGTCAACAGCAGCCACTTATCTTTGCTTACTGTACATCTCTGTATGCTAAAATATTTATATATTATGGTCCATTTAGGTGGCTGAGGGTGCTGGCAAGACAGCTCTGATGGATCACTGATGATAACCTGACTTCTCCAGGAATGTGAGCTGATAGAAGGTAATGCCTACGTACTGTAGTCACTGCTCTAACTAAAGTGTGAAGTCAACAGTAGCTACTTATCTTTGCTGATTGTGCATCTACGTATGCATAGTATATGTTGATCCATTCAGGTGGCAAGATGACCCAGAGACGGTGGCAAGATGGTGCTCCCCCTGAGGGTAATACAGAGTGCAATTGATGGTCTCTGGAGGGTGATTTAGCTGATACCTGCTTCACTATCCTTAAAAAGGTGACTGGCAGCGATGACTGGATTCTGTGATGGTGACTAGAGGTGACCTGATATCTCAGAGAGCCATGGTGGTCATGATGTAAGATTTATATTCATTAGATTTACTGTGTGCATGGAATACACTACAGTAGCATTATTACAAGAGCTTCAGTCATAGCTAGCCTTACGTGTATGTGTGCTATATATATGTAACAGTAATCCATCTATGCATGGTTCTTGAGAGTTAATCAGCTGTTTCTGTGGGAGAGTAGATATGATATCTGTAGGAAATAAGCATGCTTGAATGTGACTTAGCTCATACCTGCTTCACTATCCCTAAAGGTGACTGGTGGCGATGACTGGATTCTGTGATGGTGACTAGAGGTGACCTGATATCTCAGAGAGCCATGGCGGTCATGATGTAAGATTTATATTCATTAGATTTACTGTGTGCATGGATTACACTATACAGTAGCATTATTACAAGAGCTTTAGTCATACGTGTATGTGTGCGTAATAGTAATGCATCTAGCTATGCATGGTTCTTGAGAGTTAATCAGCTGTTTTTGTAGGAGAGTAGATACCTGTAGGAAATAAACATGCTTGAATGTGACTAGAGGTAGCTACCGGTGTCTGTTCTCTTCCAAGGGGTGACTGATGATGACCTGTGTCTCTGACGGTGGAGAAAGTAAAGGAAGTGTTTGCATGCATTTAACATTAAATTTGCATGTGCATGCTGTAACTTAAGGTGCATGTGGGTGCATGCTGTAGCTTAGCTGCATGTGGGGTACTGGTGGTACAAAAATTCACTAAGAGTTTCAAATGCATGGAACTTACCAGCTTTGTATAGCACTAGCATTACAAAGGTGCATAGCTATATACTAAGTTATGAAGCCTGCTTCTATAGTTTGTGATTTTAGCAGCAGCTCAAGATTAGCTAGATCTCTGGGCTGGCTGGGCCACAATGTTTGCTGGGTGAGTGAGGCTGTACAAGCAGCAGCTCAACATTCGCTAGATCTCTGGGCTGGGCTACAATGTTCACTGGGTGAGTGAGGCTGTACAAGCTAGTGGTGTAAGGTAAACAGCTTGTGCTTCAAGTTTCCTGTAGTGTAAGCTAGCTATAGGGTTGGGGATAAAAATCTCTGTGTCAGTTCGTCACTCGCTGTGTGTCATGCCACCATTGTCTGTGTCATCTGTCCTCTTGGTTTGCATTGCTTCGTGTATCTTTTTCTCATTTGCCGGCCGGCTTTCTTAATTATTTTTTTTTGTAACCCGTACCCAATATAGGTAGCTCCATTTAATCAAAAACCGCTATACAACGAAACAAAAACAAAAAACTCAAAAAAGTAACTACAAATAACTCGCTAGAAATAGATAAATCAGCTAGAAACAAATTCGCTATAGCTACAACTAAGTAACCAAAAACTAGCTAACCAAAACAGGTGGCCCTAATCAAGTAGCAGCCCCACCCATAGAGTTTAGGCCAAATGGGCCCCTCCCACTAGTAGGGCCTGAGCCTTAGGACCTGCCCTAGGAAGTAATGGCCCCACCCATTCAGCTTTAGGACAAGCCCGTAGTTCTAGGGGTGCATGGGGGTGCATGGGGAGGGGGGTGCATGGGGAGGGAGCGTGTATGCATTGCCTTCCCAAAGCTGGCTGGCCAGAAAGGGAGGTGCCTGAAGCGGTGGGATCCAGGAAGACAGACGACACTGACAACAGTCGCTCGATCCACACAGCGTATGACACACTGAAGTGAGATTTTTTTCCCTCCAAACCCTGCCCCAACCTGTCTTTAGCAGAGCCTAGCTTTGTGCTTAGCCTAATGGTAGCTATCTAGGTGTAGTGGTATACGTAGTAGAGAAAAAATAGTGTTTGTAGGTAATTTGTGCCACCAGTTACGGGTAGGGAAAAACTAGCTAGTGGTAATGGGGGGGGGGGGGTGTCTGAGCAGGTGAAGCAAAGGAGAGTTAGGCAAAACGATTTTTAGTAGTGAGCCTTTAGATTCAAACTGAGCATTTATAGTTGCCTTTAGCATGTAGCTAATTTCAAATAGGAGGATGGAAAGAGGGAGGATGAGGTGGACCATCCGCAATTTTTTAAAAAGAATTTAGGTTATCTTTTAGGCAAGTCGGATACCAAAGCTTTGCCTGTATGATGTAATTAGAGTAACCATATTTAACATCTCTTTTCTCTTCCCTGCAGGTGAAGCTTAACTTGCATGCAATGGAGAATGGAAGCAAGGGGTTGGAGGTGGCTTCCATTCTAGACAAAACTGTTTTTAGTAGTGAGCTTTAGATTCTAATTGAGCATTTATAGTTGTACTCCCAGAGCCTTTAGCTCGTAGTTAGCTAGATAATTTTAAAATAGGAGGATGGAAAGAGGGAGGAAGAGGTGGACCATCCGCAAATTTTTTAAAGAATTCAGGTTACCTTTTAGGCAAGTCGGATACCAAAGCTAAGTTGCCTGTATGATGTAATTAGAGTAACCATATTAACATCTCTTTTCTCTTCCCTGCAGGTGAAGCTTAACTTGCATGCAATGGAGAATGGAAGCAAGGGGTTGAAGGTGGCTTCCATTCTCTTTAGGTTTAGGCAAAATTGTTTTTAGTAGTGAGCTTTAGCTAGATTCTAACTGAGCATTTATAGTTGTACTCCCCGGCAGAGCCTTTAGCTCGTAGATAATTTTCAAATAGGAGGATGGAAAGAGGGAGGAAGAGGTGGACCATCCGCAATTTTTTTTAAGAGTTCAGGTTATCTTTTAGGCAAGTCAGATACTGAAGCTAGCCTGTAGCTAATGTGTGATGTGGTTAGAGTACTAACATCTCTCTTCTCTTCCCTGCAGGTGAAGCATAATTTGCATGCAAAGGAGAGTGGAAGCAAGGGGTTGGAGGTGGCTTCCATTCTCTTTAGGTTTAGGAAAAACTGTTTTAGTAGTGAGCCTTTAGATTCAACTCTTTATTCTTCTCTTACCTCCAGCTCCACAGAAAATACGTACCTCACCTGCCCTAGAGAACTGAGGCTCACCTGCCCTAGAGAACTGAGGAGTGGCAATACTATTTTATTTTATTTTTCTTAATCTTAATTGTTGTACTATAAACAGTTTATTTATCCTTAATATATTGCTTTTTCCAAGTTAAGTTGTTTCTTTATAGAAATACCACAAACATAGATAGCGTAAGTGACTAGGAACAAGTCCTTATAATTACTTGAACTCCAAGTCTAAAGAAGTTGTTGAAATGAAAAATGTAATTATCAATAGTTACTTAACTTCATGCGAGATTCTCGGGTCACGTGAAGACATTTTGCGTTGCAAATCACATGACTTCATAAAGGCGTGGCTGTCGCTCGATCTCGCAATCCGATCGATCTTGTGGGCAGCAGCACTGCCAGCAGAGGATGTCTCAGGCAGAGGGCGGCGCTTACACAGAGTTGCGGAACATGGCAGATGGGCGAGAAGACCAGCAGGGTTGCTGCAGAAGGCACCCCGTGTGCTGCGGAGCTACACTAATCTTCGCAGTGGCTATCAGCTTCATAGCGGCCGTGGGCCTCGGCGTGGCGTACCGCCCTGTTCGACACAAAGTGGACGACATCATTGAGTCAGTGAGTCTGTAGCTAGCCTGAGAAAGGTGCAAGCAACTTATATATTTTATAAGTTGCTTTTCTAGTTTTTCAGCATCCGTAATTAAGTCGAGACAACAATTTCAGTTATGGATTCCGGTCTGCAGCATAGTATAATTCACCTAATAATGTAGGAAGCTTAAACTTCTTGATGCCCCCTCGCCCCCCACCCCCCCAACTGGACACATGGTCCTGGGACCAGCTGTCCTCTGCAACTGGCTTAATATGGAGCTATGCCACTCTACTAGCCTCCTACCCAGGCCTCCCATCGCAGTGTTGTTGTTTTTGTTTTTTTGCAGTGAGAGCACTAAGTAATTTATATACCCGTTGGCAGTGCATTACGGGGCTAGTTAGTGAGCTCGGGCAATAAAGTAACAGTCTCAGGCAGATAATGCCCGCACCTTCAACTCGTGCATTAATTAACCCACTCTCGACTATTACTATATTTCCCCCACGCACTAACTAAAGCCCCCGTAATCAACTGCCAACTAACTATTACTTAATTCAAACCCACATTGGAATTTCGTCATCTATAGCAGACATTCCTGTCAAGTGTAGCTTCACCGTGGTCTTCGTTCCCAGGCCTGCGTCCCAGTTTCTGTCACTTACAGTCCTAAAGCACTGGAGTAGCCTGAGAGTGAGGCTATATTCTCTGAACTGTAGCTATCCTCACTCACAAACGATTCCTCCCTTTTACCCTGCCAGAACCACCAGTAATTACTTCATTGCCACATTTAAGTGATATTTTCAAGCATATCATGCACGTAAGAAAATCACAAGTAATCACTTCATTAGGTTTATCAACAGCTTGTCGGCTTCACTAATAGATATGACCTCGTTCCCAGGCTCCACTGCCCAGCGTTTTTTTTGCACTTTGGAAAAACATGGGCAAAAAACGCTGGGCAGTAGAGCCTGGGAACGAGGCTATAATAGATACACTCCTGGCATATTATGGGGTGTGTATGCCCCAAATAAGGGATCTAGACTGGTTTTTGATCCCTCCCCCCCTTCCCCTCCCCTTCCCCCCCTCCCCCACCCCACCCAACAGAAAGTGGTACTGACTCGAGGCTCTGCTGCAATAGACAACTTCCTGTCAAGCTCAGCACCGTTGTACTCCAAGTACCATTTCTTCAACGTGATGAATCCGAAGGAAGTGGAAGGAGGGGCCAAACCAATCTTGGAAGATATCGGACCTTTCATCTATCAGTGAGTGGCACCGCACCAGTCATATAAAAGAAGTCAAACATGGTGGAAGCCCACCAGTGTGAACTGCAGACAGCTATTTCAGCTTTTTAGGCCTTGCCAGTGCAGTGTAGGACCAGCAGGTAAAGCGGATGCAGCCACTACGGGCGGGCGTCCAGGGTTGTATAGTGACCTGATGCTCAAAGCGCTTATGGGTTTCGTCTAAGGCTCATTATTAAAGTAATCAACCTTTAATGATCTCATCCAAGTCTCTAATTCCTGATCAACCCATAATGCTCCAAGCAAACAGTCCTTACACCAGCAAATTGATTATTGTTGATGCAGTATTCTTGGCTAAAGAGTGGTGCTCCTCCATGGATCACTTTTCTTTGATGTGGTTGTAAGAACGTAACTAGACACTGCTCTTTGTAACTGCTTCTGGCTAGAACACTGGTTCTCTATGGCAGATGAAGCTATTGCAATTAAATTTGCCTTTTCTGCAGCACCTTGATACGATTGTTGGTCAAATTTGTAAAGTCTGTTTGTTCTGCCATATGCAAACACACGCATGCATACATACACATACACACACACACACATACCTACACATACACCCACATACACACATTCACACATTCACACATACGTACATGCACACATATGTACACACACACACACACACACACCAGTGAGAACCGTACCAAGTTTGACCCCAGTTGGAATGACAATGAGACGGAACTGGAGTACAAGCTCAATACTACCTACACCTATGACAGCGGACATGACCCACAGCAACCTATCACGACAGTCAACCTTCCACTGATAGTAAGCTCTCTTCTAGCAGCGGCATAAAATTACAGTATTTAATTATCAGCCCACTCCTTAGTACAAGGCACTCATCCTAGTCACTGAGACAGATTTCACTAGCTTCATGGAAAGCCAGAAAGCCTAGGTACGACGCTAGATTTCACTGGGAGTTTACAGGCCAAGATGCGTTATAGGTCTATACTAGCTTCGTTCCCATGCTCTCTGCATGCTTCACAGTGCGCTAAAGTAAAACGCGCACGTGGGTGACCACTTTGAAAAAGAGAGCGCCCTATATGCTGGTGACAGTTTAAGCAGGTTTCACTGTACTGTACTTCCTCATTGCTAAGGATACAGCAGAAATCAAGTCCTTCATTCCTCAGGGTGTCCTGCTAATGATTGAGTTCTATGAGAATGACCCCAACCTTGACAAACACCTGAGGGAGCTGATCGACATTGCTGTGGACATCATCGACGAGTTCAAGAAAACGTCCGGGTGGGAGGGGCTCTTTGTCACCCACACTGTGGAGGAGTGGCTTTGGGGCTACGAAGACGAGCTACTGAAGCTACTACATGATGTTGTACCCCAGTACGTACCCACCTCTGTATTTGGTCTATCGGTGAGTCCTTTTAGAAGAGTAAGAGCGTTGTTGTGTATTAGTCTCGTGTCCAGACGTTTACGCCCCCCCCCCCGGCAAAAGAACGTCTGGTGTTCTAAACAAACTTTCTTGTCACAGACCCCACGTTTGCTGATAATAAATCTCATATGTGATTGCAATTGGTCACTGTATATACGGTATATTTCAAATTTTCATCATCAAACTGACCAATAGTATTGAAGACTAATGTCATGGCAACTTTACAGAGGGACTAAAACCTGCAATCTGATTGGACCCTTTGGGATTCCAAAGGGGAAAGGTGTCTGTGACGAGAAAGTTCGATTAGAACACCAGACGTTCTTTCGCCAGGGTGGGGCGGGGGGGGGGGGGCGTGAACGTCTGGGCATGAGACTAGTTGTGTATGCTGTGTTCTGGCTACTGGTACCCTTTTGACCAGTGCCTTAGTACCTTCCCTGGCTTGGAGTGAGGAGCCAACCAGGATGTAGCCTCATTCCTAGGCTGCATAGCCTGAGATTGAAACTACGTGGCCCAGGAAGCCAAGAGTCTTCCTCCACCTCACTTCCTCTCTTTCTCTTTTCCTCTCTCCTTTCTTTCACCTGTCCTCCTCCCCTTCCCCTCTCCCGTCCTTCCTCCTCTTCTCCCCTCCACTCCCCCTACACCCCTTCCCCATTCTCCTCCCCTCCCTCATCCTCCTTCCCTTTTCTTCCTTCTCCCCTCCCCCCATCCTTTTCTCCTCCTCTTATCCATCCTTCTCTCCTCTCCCATCCTATGTTCCTCCCCTCCCCCTACACCCCTCCTGCCTAAACCCCTCCCCCATCTAATTTCCCTCCTCCCTACACCCGCTCCTCCTTTCCCTTAACCTTCTGTCCTCTATCTCTTACTTCTCTCCAGAAACGCACTGAGGTTCAGTACCCAAATCGTGTCTACACAGGCAAGGGGAACCTCTCCCGTGTTGCCGAGTTCATCCAGTGGAACAATCGCACCAGCATTGATGAGTGGGGTACTAAGACAGCTGGGATGATTAACGGGACTGGCGGTTTCATGTTCCATCCCGGGGTGTCACGGAACGAGAATCTCACTGCTTTTATCAGTGAACTATTCAGGTTTGGTGGGATGGAAATGGGCGTGGTTATTGCTGCTGCTGTTGTTGCTAGTATCTGATACACTGATGCGGTGTATAGGCTCTGACTCTCATTTGCATGCACACACATACACACCACGCATGCACACACACACCTCAGATCGGGCTATTTCTCTTACGAAAGAGATGTCTCAATCTATGGTATTGAAACCTACCAATTTGGTATTCCCATGGTGGAATTAAGCAACACGTCTCAGGACCCGGGCTTCTACTTCAATGGCCCCAGTGGGGTGCTAAACCTCACTGCTGTCTCTCCCAACAATGTCCCTCTCTTTGCTTCAAAGCCGCATTTCTTGGATGGTGATCCAGATTATGGGGAAAATGTGACAGGGTTGGAGCCGAATCGAAGTTTGCACAATTCGTTCCTGAATGTGGAGCCGTTGACTGGTGTGTGTGTGTCTGTGTGTGTGTGTGTGTGCGTATGTCTGTGTTGATTGTGTGTGAGTGTGCATAGTTTGTATTAGTGTGTGTGTGTGTGTCTGCATGCATATTAGACTGGTGTGTGTGTGTGTGTGTGTGTGCGTATTAGACTGGTGTGTGTGTGTTAGACTGGTGCGTATGCATACAGTATTTGGTATGCAACCTAGTGATCAATTACATCATTGCACACATAGAGCCAACATACTTAACAGCCCACATTACATCACACACCGGCCCACATTACGTCACACTGTAGGAGCGGCGCTGGGAGCGGCCAAAAGGATCCAGATCAACCTCAGGATGGAGCCCTATAGCAAGATTCCAGAAGTGAAGGATATAAAGGAGGTGAAGGTTTATACATGCATGTAGCGCTATACAGCATTAGCTCTAGTGGGCATCATTTAGAAAGTGTACATATATAGATAGCACACAGAAATGCCAGTGATGCAATAAAGAACGATTGACGATGGCTGAAGCGATTACAAATGCAAGCTCTGTAAGAGCGGGAGAAGGTGTGGCACTACTATATTTCGTACCATAGCTGCCATGTTTGAGTTTCGCCGTCAATGTGCATAGTTGCAGGCTCCCTTGCCGACTTCGCCAGCTTGCTGCGCTCTGCTGATGCAGACAGCACCTAATGGGTGGCCAGGCTAAGGAAGCCCTCACCATGGAAACCCTTTCAAAATAACCTCATCCCCAGACTCACGAGCCTGGGAACAACTCTAGCTAACACTATTTCCCAATAAGTTCCTACAGGTGACATTTTGATGTTCTGTTTCCGTATTCAACAGGTGATGTTGCCGGTGTTCTGGGCGTCCGAGGAGGGCTCGCTCTCTGTGTCACTGGCCAATGAGTTCAAGCAGAAGGTGTATGGGGTGGAGTATGCCATCGAGGGGGGTATACTGGCAGCCATAGGGGTGGCAGGTAAGTATGTTTTCAGCTAATGAATAGTGGGGACCAAGTGAGATTTTCATTAAGTGTGCAGAGCATCTTGTGCCTGGGAATGAGGCTATCTAACACCTGCCAAAAAATTTGGTGATTTGGTGATATGAATCACAACATGAGCTATCTCATAGCACGTTTTATTTTGATGTCAGTACATGGAACATTGGAAGTTGAACGCTCTTTTGCTACTTTCGGCAGCTCAGGTGTTCCCATGACAATATATTTGATAATAATTGCGATATCGATGATCATAACTTTCAAAGTATTGTGATAATATTGTCCAGTATTATACTACTAATTAGTGAACCTCAGGGTCACCCTACTGTATTGTTTCTCCTGCTATAAGTGAACCTTCAGAAGTCATCTGCTGTCCTGCTTCTCCTCCTGTACAGGTCTGATAATCGTGCTTTCCATCATGTGTATTGTGGGACTGGTTTTCCAGCAGCGAAAGGGGCGTGGCACCAGACCTGCGTGGAGAGCCTATGGTGATGAGCATGCTCCTCTCCTGACCGCAGGAGGGGGAGGAGTCAACACAGACATTTAAAATAGCTAGCCTGTCTGGATTTCCTCTGTCAATTTTAATCTCACCCTAAGGAGGAAATTAGCCTGGGTCCCCGTGGCAAGCTGAAAATATATAGGAGCCTCTTTCTCACTTTTTCTTCTTTTTTCCACTCAGTTTGTATCTCTCATGCTGCTGATGTACATGATGCGTGTGTATGTATATGTGTGTAATAATGTTATCATATCATGCAATCATTCTGCCATGGCCAGCCTCATTCCCAGGCTCCATTCCACAGTTTTCCGCCACATGTAGTGTACCCAGTCTCCACCTCACCGTGTGCTTTTTTTACTACATGCAAAAAAAGCTGTGGATTGGAGACTGGGAACAAGTGGTTACGAAGCTAAGCCAAAGCTGTAGGCTTGGTACTATTGGGAAGAGACGTGCACAGTCATGGAGTTATGCAATTGCAACTATACATAGTTCCTATACCTTGCCAAAAATAGTCAGCTGCCATATTCATGTGTTTATTTGTGGGGAATCCCCGGCTGCGCTGAGCGCCTACATATAAACCCCATGAAAGGTGAACCATGGAACTTCTGCATTCCAAGACTGTTTTTATAATCATACAAGATGTTGGGTCATGACGGCTAATATTTCTGGTGAGTTTTAAGATGAGGTACTTCTGCTATAAATATGATGCTTGTTCTCTCGATAGCCTCGCGATGATGTGCTGGGGACGTGACTATAGCTAGCTGTGACCTTTGTCTTGGTCCGCGCAGTAGCTATGTAAAATGCAGTTCACGTTGTATTCTCTCCATGTATTAAACCTCCAGGACCCGCATAATAAAAGTCTGCTGCGCTGAAGATTCAACAGCCCAGCAGTTAAAAGGTCAAAGTCTAGGGTGGGGCTCACGATCGCCGCTTCGCTGCACATCCAGTACTTAACAGGTGCCATGGAGCTTCTGCACAACTATCTAAATTGCTTTCTAGCAGTCCAGCTTTGGTACATACTATATAAATGCGATTAAACTATGCCTGATGACCGAAATCTTTCTCCCCTCACAGCATGGAGCCAGTAAGAGAGAGGTTCGGAACAGACCCAGAGTTAGCAAATCTTCTGACCCCTGGCTATTTCAAACTCCTCCCGCCTTCCTCGTTCTCCTGTAAACTTCGACATACGGCTTTTTCTCATGAGCATGTTAAGCGGTCCAAGGACAGCGACACTCAACTAGTGAGCATAAAACAACCTGGTGCAAAGACTGACGATATGAGCAAAGAAACATCATGTTCACAAGAAACTTCCACCCCTAAGCCAAGCTCTGTATCCAACTCAGCAGTTCAGGTAGCCACTGACCCATCTAAAGCCTGGCAACTGCAAGATAAAGTTGACAGAACTCCGGCTACCAGCAAGACAACGGTTTGTGTCCACAGTAATCTTTCAAGCAGTAGAAAACCAGAGGGTCACAGTGAACCGGCTGTTATCTGTGCCACATATAATGAAAAAACAGTAGTCTCCAAGCAACTGCAGAGTCAAACACATGCACAGGTGGAAGGAAAAGAAAATCCAGCTGGAAAGATATCGATGACCGCCAAGGATAAATTTGTTTTACTGTCCTCTGGAAAACAACTACACATATCAGCGGAAGGGACGCCAAGAGGTAAATTTCAGAAGCACCTCCACTTATCAGGAAATGGAGACCAAAGGGGTCCTGAAATTGCTGAAAGCCTGGAGCATGACAACTACTACAATTTCGCAGCCAGCGGACTGTGTGCTATTGCTGCTGTGAAACCGGAATGGGAATACGATGATGACACTGGCAGAAAGCAGTTTGAGAGGTCGCTGCAGGAAACTCACGTTGGCAAGATGAACAAGCAGTTGGAGTACTACAACACCAGTTTCATAAAACAGAAGGCATTGAGATCGAGATCAACAGTTACTGCAGTCGGATCATCACATAGAAGGTCTCCACCAGCACATGTGAAACAACCTCTTGCACAACAGAAACCACTGAACAGCAGCCATGAGAAGGTGCTCCATTCTATTCCACAACCTGAAGGGAAATGCCAACCTCCTATCAGGAGAGAAGTGAATCAGCCACGCCCCCAGACCGCTGCAGTCCAATGCCAGGCCCAGAACGGAACAGAGCCACTGAGTAGAAAAATGGAGGCTGTAGTAGCTGTAGCTCCCAGCAAAGTCTCTTCCAGCAAGCCAACACCACGAAGGCCCCTCAATCCCCCCCACCCTTCAAGAAGCAGCAGGGCTCTGCCAACTTCAGAGAGGATCTCTACAAAAGGAAGGTCTCAAGACTTGATAGCTACTGGTGCTGTTCCCAGCCCCCCCAGACTTGAGGTCTGCCAAGCCCTCGGTGTGGAGGGACATCAGCAGAAGACTGAGCCCCTCAATGACTTGGGAGGGGATGATTTGAATGACCTGAGTGAAGCTACAAGTTCCAGCAGCTCCGTTGGTGAGGTAGCTGTAGGGATGCACATAGGTGGTGGCCAGGTTAGCCAGTAGACCTGTATCCGTTATTCTGTAATGGGAAGTAAAAGTGCTGTACTGGAAGCACACGAAATGTATACAAGGAAACAAGCATGTTCTTATGTTTGCATGTAAGAAAACTACATCAAAACCATGTTTTCTTGTGTTTAGTGCCTACTTTTTACCCCCAATGGCCAAGTGATAACGTGTGGGGCTGGGTTGGATTCATGGATCACATCACATGTCACATGTCACGTAATTTCTGAAATGTAGACCGCCTCAGGGTAGACACATTGCATACAAGTCTGGATGTTCTAGAGGGTTACAATTGCTGAGTTGTAGATACAATGACAGTTGGTTTAGATTATACATCGTGCAAATACTGTATGAAATCATACTACATTATGTCATCAATAATTTTTTAGCTGTCAGGGCTAATGTCATGCAAAAGTGGTATCAATTTTGGCTGACAAGTCCAGTCCTCCCAGACCACTTTCAACCACCAAAAGCAGTCCCCCGGACTAGTTTTGGCGTGACAGACCCTGTCAAATCTTGTTTTTAGTGTCACCAGCAAAAGGATCCCTAATGGCTTCGTTCTTCACCTCACACTTCTCTCCCGCAGATGGACACGAGGAACGATACGGCCATAGCCAAGCTATTGCAGGCTGAGGAGGACGGACAGGCGGGGCTACCGCTGGCCCCTCCCACTTCCTCTCGCTCCCAGGCCTCCCGCGACTACGAGCTAGCTCTCCAGATGCAGCAGGAATGTGATGCAGAGATTGCCTCTCACATGCAACACGAGGAGAGGGAAATGGCAGGAGGAGGGAGCCATGGTGAGGACATACCTTAGAGCATAGGATAATGGCTGGTACTGAAATTTTGGTCCTGAAAGTATTGGTCTGCCATTCCCATTCCTATGCCGGCACTACCATGTGGTCTGGGAATGAGGCTAATCAAACTCACTTCGGCTCCATATTGCCAAAAGTCTATTTCATAAAAAGGTCCATCTCTATAAAACAAAGGTTCTCCGTACAAAGGATCTGCATATCCCATAATTCGAAAATTATTGCCGAGCGGGAAGCGAGGCAATTAATCATGTTGCATGGAGTCTGTGTATGTATATATGTAAGTAACGCTACAGGAATGCAATTATTGCAAACATATTTCCTGTGGGCGCGACATTGCTACATGCACAGAAACAGGGAAGTAGTGATAGCGGGGAAGAATAGAGTTAGAGTCAGGCATTTTTTGTGATGTGGGGAAATCCCAGGGCACCCCCCCCTCCACTGCAAAGTTGTTGGAGCAGAAAAACCCCCATGGGAAGATATTGTAGTGCTCTAGTTGCACAGACAAGCATACTGTTTGGAGGGACAGTTCTAGTGAGGCATAGAATAACAGCTGCCTCTACCTCACTGTGCAGAACTTCATCTGATATGGCAGCATTACTACAGTGCTAGCTTAACCTTGTAGAGTGAGTCAGAATGACATGTTCTGAGATGCTTCATACAGCTTCCTGAAATCTGCAGAATTTGCTGACAAACTACAATAGTAGTGATAATCATTGAATTTCCATGACTTTGCCATTTTAGCTCTCTACTGTATATATTCATACCTGAACTACTCCGCTATGAATTGCTTGTTCATTCTGTGTATGTGGAACTATGCTTTTGCTGAGTCATGTAATAGCCTTGCTGTAGGGGTCAGAGCCAGAGTGAGGGTAGAGTGATTCATTGAATATTGGATGGCCATTTCTCACTCACATCAAGAAGACCATAGCTATGACCTCTGCCATGATTTGTTTATCTTTCTTTCCTTTCCTTCCCCTCCCCTTCCCTCCCCTCCCCTCCCTTCCCCTCCCCTCAAGGCTACACCCAAAGGCCGCACCACAACCCTTCTTACAACGAGCAAACCGACCGGAGGAACGTCCTCCCCTATTCCCCCGCCCCTCGGGACAACAATGCCCCCTACCATATAAGATCGAGAGGAAGTCCAACTCAGAGGAGATGGTAAGTGCTCATGCATCCAGCTAACGTGTGAGGCCAGAGTTTTGATAAAAGAATGGAGTTCTAGAGTTTGATAGTGCCGCTGCTGGTCCACAGCTGTGAGATAGGTGTAGTTTGATGTAGTGGGGAGCCCTGTGAATGGGTCGGTGTTTTTCCCTTTTGTTTAGAGTATCTTTATCGAGACTGCTTCTTGTAATCACTGCTTTGTGTTTTTCTCAAGTGACATGATTCTGAAAGGAGTCTGGTGGTGTCAACATTTACTGTAATTTTATCACAAGCACATAAACACTCACTGCAAGGGGCAGTTTCAGTACTGCTATTCACTGGTAGTGTTTTGTGCATAGGACTGGAGCAGAGGCATATGCCTTACTATTCCAATTCCATACCAACACACTTCTGACAGTGATAAGCTTTATAGCCTGCATTTTGACAGAAAGTAAAAAATATCTGCGATACAAAATGACAGCTATAAGCATGTCGCCAAACACATACCTGCTCACATCTCTAGTTACTGATTTCTCCCGCACCCTCTACAGCACTGAACGGGAATACCATGGCGATGGTTGGCAGGGAGGCCTGGGCATTGTCGCCGCTGCTCATGACCCTTCGAGAGATGCTCTAGTGCACAGACATCGCACAAGGAGAGAGAGTAGAGAGGCAGTAGTGGGCGGCGAAGGTGTGGACATGTCGTATGAGGTACGGCTGTTTACAGCTGGTAACTACATTGCGGTATGGACTTGATACTAATTCCTCCCTCCCTCCCTTCTCCCGCCATCCCACCGTCCCTCCCTCTCTCCCTCCCTCCCTTCTTCACTCCCACCCTCCCTCCTCCCTCCCTCCCTCCTTTCCTTTACTGTAGGCACTATTAGAGCTACAAGACATTCCCAGAGGGCTGGACATGTCTGCCATCGCGAGACTCTCTACCATCTCCATATACAACCCTGTGAGTTTCAGAATGTGCTTAGTATTTAGCCTCATTCCCATACTCCAATCTCCAGCTTTTTTTTATACAAAGTAAATAGTGTCTGCAGGGGAGAGATAACCTCATACCCAGGCCTCCCACTCCCAGATTTTATCTTATAGCTGTGAAAAAACAACAACAGTTTTCTCCACAGCTGTGAGATTACATCTGGGAGGGGAATGCCTGGGTGTGGGGTTAGGGTGGGGAGGATATTAGGCAATGCATGCTTTTTTTACATGGCTATCTTAACATCACAGGCTGCTAGGAGTGGGTCAGAGGCCGGAACGGAGAATCAAAAGTGAGTTTTGCACATTTGCCAAACATTATAAAATAGAGCTAGAGAAGGTTTAGTGCATGTGGATCGAAAGCAGGTACAATAATTGCGGTCTACGTTTACACAGGTGTTGTATCTGTCTACAAGAGTTTGAGACTGGCCAACAACTGAGGTAAGTAGTTGAACCCCTAGCCTCGTTGCTTGCATGAACAAAACCTGATTAGACCATCACCGGATTCAGGCATTCAGTATTGGAGTTAATTAGCCAAGCACCATTTCCCAATCCCTCCCTTCATTTCCTGGCCTTCACCACCATTTTGCAACCCTTTCCTGGCCCCTCCCTCAATTTCCCAACTCCTGCCACCATTTTCCAACCTTCCTCCATTTCCCAACCCCTCCCACCATTTTCTGACCCTCCCTCCATTTGCTGACCCCTCCCTCCAGGTCCCTCCCCTGTATCCACTCCTTCCATCGTCACTGTATCGACAAGTGGCTCCAGCAGAACCGGCTATGCCCTGTGTGCCAGAAAGACATCCAAGAGATGGTGTTATAACACAACATCCAGCTAAGAGTGTTTTATATCGTGTTTCTTAAGTCACAATGTCATATGATCACATCATATCAGTTACTGATTTTTTTAATTGCATGGCCTGACAATCTCAAGAAACATTTTTATTATTATATTATGATAATAAATAGTTGTGCAGATGTAAGTACAAGAAAAAGATAGTCGCATAACTATGACACTAGCCTAGCTATACAAACATTAGGTGCTCGTACCCAGGCCATATGGCATGGGAATGAGGCTAGTGCATGGCATGGGATAATAATGTTATAGATGCTGAAAATGATACTGCTGTATAAAATTGTACCATCACAGATGTGTACTATGCATGGCTGTTGCCTTCTGACTGTTCTCTCTCCTGTCCGCTGTCTTTGCTGGCGACTTGCTCTTCTTTCTGCTCCAGTTTCTTGGCCCACTTCTTGCACAGCTTCCTGTGGTTGCCTGTGCTCCATGCTAGCTTCTGGCAGTCCACACCACAGTAGAAGGACTGTGTGTGGTGTGTGTGTGTGTGTGTGTGTGTGTGGTGTATGTGTGTGTGGTGTGTGTGTGTGTGTGTGTGTACACGTGGTGTTTTGTGTGGACACGAGTGAGAGAACAAGACAGGAGAGATGTAGAATACACTCATCGATCCTCCACTTATCAACTAGTAAGATGCTGGTAATCATCGAGGGGCAAGCCAGATCGAGCGTGGTGTCTCCACTCAAATGAATGATACACATTCAGGACTAAAACTTTACCCATGCAAGTGATGATGTACATGGTTGTAGGCATGAGGAAATTATGCCAGCATAATTTTGAGCATAATATGCTTAAGGAATTGAAGGGGTTGGAACCATAGTGGACTAATCTACTAGAAATCGCAAAAATGGAGTAAAAAACATGCATATAGTATCCCTATGAACAAATGACCAAACTTCTGAATTTGAGCATCTCAGAAATCATCAATGTCATTCTAACAAGTTAGGGGGGACAAGTTCGGTTAGACCGCTCTGGTTCTGACAGTGAGCCCTGATTCATACATGTACACAGTCATAGCTAGACCATGGATACTATAAAACATTCAGTGTATATTATGTCTGATATTTTACAGGCGTATAACTCATGTGCAAGCTCTAATGAAAATGAGCAGAGTGCTGGATGATGAGAAGGATTGCCACACCACTGTAGTAGCTTTGTAACTGTTTCATGGGCTTTCAATACTGTGGTATGACGAATCCACTTTCCACCAGCACAGCCTGTACTTCTATGCTAGTTCACAGTGTTGCAAGGCCATGAGACTCTAGCCCCACCCCTGCGAGGGGTGGGGCTAGCCAGGTTCATAGCGCCATCTGTAGCTACCTAACATTTATCCCCAGTGCTTGTACTTTAGCGGGGCGCTCTAGCCATCCTGCTGCTGACTTGCAGTTGTACGCTCATTCGAGGAACAATTCTATTTAACGCACAACACCGTTACAGGTTTTTAAGCCTAAATTTTGCCAACATCTGACGGGAAGTCAAGGTGGCGCGTTCGTTTCAGACTGGGGTCGGAACGTGGCCTCCCCATTAATCGGGTCGCGGGTTCGAATGCCACCCGCGTACATATCTGATTCTTGACTTTCTAAGCCTACAGCCAATATGCCGGTAACTTTCTTCTCCGGAAGAACTCCGAAGCTAAAAGGATGACTGGGTACGTTACAGCAGCGGCTCCTGTAATTCCCAGCCATCGCCTATCCAGCGCTCCGGGTGTCTAACACTCCAGGAGGGATGGGAGGCTCCCTAGGCTTTTGCTTTTTTTTTTCTTCTCAAGTTGTTTTTTTTCTCTCCGAGTTTCTTTTTTTCTCTCCTTTTTTCCCTCCAAGTTAAGTTGTTCTCTTTATAGAAATGCCACAAACATAATTTTAAAAATTTAATTTGAATTTTATAACATTAAATAACTATTTTTATAGATTTGCTATTGGCTGCTAGGCTTTTTTCCCCTCCAACTTACATTGTAATTTATAGAAACACCACAAAATAGTCATCTATCTATCAGTACTAAGCCTGGGAAGAACTGTTTGACTTCTCTAAGTTTTTCAAGTATGACAGGCTGATGGCTACTGAAATATTCAGTAGCTACCAACAGCCAAGTCATTAGGAAATGCACACTTGCAGTATAAGCCCTTGTAGTGGGTTTGATGATAGTTTGTATGAATAATCCAACGGGACAAGTTGTATGTCCTGTATCCTAACTTCTCAGCCAAGAAATAAAACCTCAAACCCAGGCCATTCATTATGATAAAGCTGGGCACAAGACAGGAATACACATACAGGTGAATATCCCACAGCCATTCCATCTGCCCTGCCATCAGAGCCAGCCCACCACACTTTCGCCTTCTCCTCGGTCTCCTGGTAATGAAATTTTTTTCCTTGGGACTTTTCAATAACTAGCTGTCACAGGAATATGACATAGATCTGGTGGAGGGATGTCCTGTCCTAGAATGTGCTTTAGAGCTGCTAAAAATTCAGAAGTTTGGTCATGTTTTTCTGACTTCCCTCTCCTCCAGGATGCCTGCTCCCCTTCTCTCTCACTGACGGTTCCTCTCCCGTTGAGGCCTTGCCTCTCTCTCTCGTTTGGGGTACCTGCTACCCTTCTCTATCGTTGGCCCTCTCTATCCTATTAGCGCCTGACCTTTCTCTTCCACTGGAGCCTCGCATCTGGGGTCTCCGGGTCGTCTAGCAAGTACCCTAGCTGCGATAGTATCTTCTGCTGTCCTCTCTTCTTTCTTGCTGTCAGTTAGCCATCGAGGATAGTACGATCGAAGTCAAGTGCTAGTGCAAGTCAACTTGAATACGAACATGAGCTCAACATGTGAAATGTTTTCGGATATTTGGAGCATATGCGGTATGGTGGACGTACAGACGTACGTACGCACAATAAAATTGTTCCACTATACGCGCTGGTGTGGAGCTTGCTCAGGCTCGTCCCAATAAAGTCTCCACATAGGAATTATTTTTCAGGGATAGAATGCATGATTATGAAGTTTCTTCAACTCTAATGAGAAGCTTTCACATCATCAAATTGTCCACATATCGATCGACTACAATGCTGTAATCATCTTCAATGCTGTGCCTAAAGACTAGTATAGTTAACATTAGCAAGTTGATTTTGAAAATGTCATGGCTAGCTGATCCTCCATACATGTACTTTAGTTGCTCATTACTTACCTGTTTGCACTTTGAGCATTTCTTGAGTGTAGCTCTGAACTCCCCACAAGTGCTACACGAGTCTTTCTCCTCATCACTGCAGAGAGACGGAAGTTTCAGCTTCACCTAGTATAGCCTTTATACAGTAATGAAGGTAAAAGTGCATGCTGGAAGTAATGTTCTTATGTTTTCGTACAAGAAAACACATGTTCTCGTGTATTTTCAGTGCCTATTAACTTTTTCTGGATAAAGGGTTTCTTGCCTGACCTTTTCTGTCCGAGGATGGCAGAGTGTACAATGGAGAGGGTAGTCGGCTCACCGCCCTGTTTTGAGAGAGGGAGAGAGCACGTAATATGCCCACATAAGCCCCCCCCCCCCCCCCCAAGGTCCTATGCATACATACATTCTACATACGCCCCCCCCCCCCCCCGAGGTCCTACACACATATGTCCACATAAGCCCCCCCCCCCCCGAGGTCCTACATACACACACACATTCCACATAAGCCCCCTTCACTGAGGTCCTACATACATACACAACATAAGCCTCCTTAAACCCCCCCTCCCCCGCCCCCCGAGGTTCTTCATATAAATATCTATTCATAAGCCTCCCCTGAAGTCCTACGTACACACATCCATGGCATAAAAATCAGGTCAGAAAAAGCGTACCGGTGGTATTTTGGCCAGGGTGGCTACCATCTGCTTCAGTAGGGCACTGTAGACATGGGGGAATTCCCTTAGGCACTGCCGCATGAACTTGTCCTGTTCGGCGGCCGACCCATCCTCCTGAAATGTTAACAGCCTGGTAGTGGGTGTGGTTTATGGGTGTGGTTTGAAGTGTGGCATGTAAAAAGAGGATAAGGATTACTGTGGACTTTAATAATCCATTGGGCTAAAAGTAGCCACTAATGACAAGAATGAGCTTTGATGTAGATTTCTTGTAAAGCACAAGAACATGCCCATTTGCTTGTTGCTTCAGCACTCCGCCCCCCGCCCTCCGCCCCCTATTATACCATAAAGTATATATAGTCCTAAGGTGCCGCACAATCCACTCTACAACCTCTTGATGTTCAGCACCCTAGGGTACAACGACCTACATCCCAGGAACGGCTCATAATACTTAGGGGTGGGGCTAAACTCAGACAGAAGTGGGCTTGTGTTCAAGGAGGAACTGCAGCTGTGAATTCTGATCTAATAATAACCTCATCCCCAGGTCACGTGGTAAAATTCAAGCGCCTTCTGATTCCACCCCCCACCCCAACCCCTGGAGCACTGCTCTGTGGCCTTACATTTTGAGCAGCTCCTCAGGTGCCCCCTCATTCCTGCAGCACTGCTGTATGACGAAGGAGAGGTAGTGCATCTTGAGAGAGAAGGCTTCCCTCTCCTCACCCATCATCCTCTCACACAGCAACCCTAACACCCTTACCACCTCGCCCCGGCACTCCAGGAGAGATGGGTGGGCTTGTAGGTACTGGATCACCTGGGTGTGTGTGTGTGTGTGTGTGTGTGTGCACAATTCCTGAGTAGTGGAGGACTGAACTCACTCCTGTTATTGCTGTATATACACTGACAGGTGCAGATAAAGCCTTAACTTGAACCCCAACACCTAACAAAATCACGTAAGCTAGGATGCAATCAAATATCTGGGGGCTACGATGCAGGGAGGTGTATTTTGTGATGCGAGTGAGCAAAGAAAACCCTTTGCTTGCTCTCTTTGCTCACTCACTCGTGTGGGGAAGGCCTGGGAATGAGGCTATGGTGTGACAGTGGGTGGCGCTGGTCAAACCGCGTGCAGGGTCAGACCTTGACTGGGTGTAAGTTGGTGGTGGTCAGGAGTCTGTGCAGGGGCGGGGCCAGCGAGGGGGACAGCTTGGGGGCCTTCTCCAGACCTGAATGGCACAGAGCAGGAAGAATCAGTGTAGCCTCGTACCACGGCCGCTCTACCCCCCGTTTTTTTATCCAGCCAATTTTTCTCCACAACTGTGAGACAACATCTGGGGTGGGTCAACCTCGTGCTAAGACCTTCCACCAGATTTCATCTCACAGCTGTGCTGATTTTTTTCTCCATAGTTGCACGATAATATCTGGCGGAGGCCTGGGTACGAGGCTAGGATGGGTAGGGCTGCATGAAAGTGATATCGCTAGGTGGCAACGAGAGATGTACCACTGACCCTGGGTTTTCGTGTAGTACTCCAAGTCAGTGATGGAGAAGAAGTTGTTGATCACCCGAACACACGCGTGCTGGCCTGTGGAGTACAGTAGGTACATCGTAAATGTATGACACAAGAGTTTATCTGGTAGCCTCCCTTCCTCTATATATAGTATGCAGAAAGGGGCGGGGCTGGCTGGACAGGTAGGTAGAGTGCTGTACTGTTAAAGTTATATGCAGAAAGGGGCGGGGCTGGCTGGACAGGTAGGTAGAGTGCTGTACTGCTAACGTTATATATGCAGAAAGGGGTGGGGCTGGCTGGTAGAGTGCTGTAGTGGTATCACTAACATTTAGTCACAGTGGTACAGTGCTTTGACTGGACACCATCTTTGCAACTTATTGCATGGCAGTTGGGTAATCATCTATAGAATTACCTAAGGAAAACCCTTCAACGAATAATACCATCACTAGCGATGCACACATCCAAAACAGCTACTTAACACAGCAAAATCATTCAGGTATATAATTGCAACATTAAAATGAAGCACAAAGCCTTATATGGGAGAGTAAGACTCTGACGTCCAGCTTGTAAGCCAACCAGCTCACAAGCTGGACGACCACCTTATAAACCGGTGGCCCGTTAATAAACCGATTGGTTGCCATTCAGTCGTAAGCTGACCTACGAAGGCGCCAAGCTGTGCTGCAGTCTTGCCCGCGTTGTTAACAGCAGAGGTCCTGGCCCCGGCCTGTAGGAACAGCTCCACCATGCCCGGGTGGCCTGTGAGGTAGGTAAAGAGGTCGGTGGTTGTGAAGCCATTGTTTGGCACTTTTAGTTTGCTAAAGTTTAGTTCTCTGATAGGGCATCGTAAAGTCATGAGTGCAGACCAATGGCTCAGTTCATACTCCAGGGGTAGGCTTATACCCAGGGTGGGCTTATACCCAGGGTGGGCTCATACTCAGGGGTGGGCGTATACCCAGGGTGGGCTTATACTCAGGGGTGGGCTTATACTCAGGGTAGGCTCATACTCAGGGGTGGGCTCATACTCAGGGGTGGGCTCATACTCAGGGGTGCATGGGCTCATACTCAGGGGTGGGCTCATAGCCAGGGTGGGTTCATGCATACCCAGGGTGGGCTACTCGGGAGAGGCTTACCTGCTATAGTGGCGAACATCAGTGCAGTGTACTACGTGAAAAGAAAAAGAAATTATTTCAGGGGACCTGTCACTGATAATAGCCAAGGGTAGAGATATGAGATTGGTGTAGGGTTTGGAACACGATAGCTCTAAAACTGTGGACTGGGAATGAACCACAGCTGTAGCGCTTACTCCATCTGACTGGAGATTGGAGTTGACGTCAGCTCCTCTTTCTATTAGCAGCTGGCTGGCTTCTCTGTTGCCCTTGTAGGCGGTGTGCAACAGGGCTGTCATGCCATTCTGCGAGGAAAGGGAATAAAAAGAAGAAAACTGATCACCTTCCCCCTTTTGTTTTACTGCTCCGAGCTCCGGAAACCCCGTGGCCCAGCCCTTGTTTAATGGTGAGGATGCACATGTTATTCTTGCTTGCTTCTCACTTCATCAGTTGCATCTACTCGGAGATCTGGTGCTTTCAGCAACTTCACCAAACTATCGTTGTCATAGCTCGCCAAATCTGTACAGGAAAAAAGAAACATGGCAAGTGCATTCCTTTAAATTTTCACTACAAAAAAGGCCACCTTTTGAGCACAGTTCCAGCAATTCCCGTTCTGCATCAGTTGAGGCAACATTGGGTGCAGCCATATCAACAATGCAGCTGATTTCCACTTTATTAGAGAGCCGATTTACTACTACGCATGCGCAGTAGTGAGCTCTCTGACACGACATGGATCGTCGTCGGTCTAAAGAAAACAAGAAGGCAGCGGCGGCGAAAATGGCGGAGATTTTGCTGGGTGGCAAGAAGCTGACGGACTTAAAGGTCACGGAGCTCAAAGCCGAGCTCGATAAGCGCGGGCTACCCAAGAGGGGAGTGAAAAGCATCCTTATCGAAAGGCTAAAGAAAGCCATTTTGGAAGAAGAACTCACGCAGGTGAGCTGGCTTGTTTTGACAAGTGTGTGACCGGCTGACCTTGCTAGTGTAGGGATTGGAGCGGGAATGGCTGTCGACAAAGGTGGACACTATAAGCTCGAAATTATGGATAAGCTTTGTCTTTGGAGGTCGTGGCCTGAAGTGTTTACCATAAGTGAAGGGGCATGGTTAATAATGCTTGTACACGGCTAGGAGTACGAGTTAGAGATGTGAAAAAGATGCCAGCTAAAGTGAGGTATTTATGGCAGGTGCTGCATAGCAACAAAAGGTGCATAATTTCTGTAAATTTATGAAGCTTTGGTCATTGGTTACTGGATGCCATATATCGTTTTCCTAGCTTCGGCCCCAGGCCCACGTGTGAACTTCCTGGTACCTTTTTTCACGTGCATAAAGTAGCTGGGCGTCCAGCAGATCCTCATTCCCGTGAGATTCTGGTACATTGAGCTTAGCTAATTAATTATGTGTGGGTGGGTACTGATAGCCAATTTAGACAGGGTTTCCCCATGGTTACTAGGTTGGACCGGTGGAGGTGTCAGAGGGGGACACGGAGGCAGAGGACAGTCAGCTGGAGACCAGCACACTGGACGTCAGCCAGATCTCAGAGGTCAGTCACCGGCCAGGGGTAAGAGGAGGCCCTTCTTCGTTTAATCTTAGAGTGTTTGTAATTGCCAAGATCGAGCAACAATTTAAAAGTGAGCAATGCCAATAATCGCATCCTATTGCCCCCAGATCTCTCACCTAGAGCTTATAATTATTATGTGGAATGTCCATCACATTTTGGGTCCTCGTGGGATCCCCGGAATTCAAAATGGTATCCGTGGGAGTTACATGCGTGTCGTCTTGAAACTCGTACGTTGCGAATATGCATGTATCTGCCCACTCGAACACGGTATAATGCAGACTGAGGATACGAGGTAAGTATAGCCTTCTTCAGCAAAGTTTTGTACTCTTACTACGGTAGTAGAACAAAATGTTTGAACCACACAATAGCTCACTACTCCAGTAGTGTACTCTGTTACTTAATTCATTTTTTTTTCACTATGACTGGCCAACACTGGAGTACTACAGGTCTCCAGGTCTCAAAAGATGTGTTCTAGGTATATAGTACCTGTTTGTAGGGCACTAACCAGCCCTGCACTGCCAACTGGTATCTAAACTGTTTAGTGCTCTCACTGACCTGAGACAGCCATCGGTCTAGTGTGCATTATTTAGAAAGGGTACGTTATACAGCTGGTGGTGTGCATTAGCAATTTAAAGCGCTGTCATACAATTGATCTTGAGCCATCTGATTGGTTGGAGGTCACATGAGTACCACTAGTATGACTTGTAGTTTCTCCCACTCACAGGATGGCTTCGTTACACCTCCCGAAACTGGCTCAGACTCCGACTTGCCACACATCCTCTCAATCGAGACCAAAGAAGAACATGCCCCAGAGGCGGCCCAGCCAGCACAGGTGAGCAACGTCCCCTCCTCCCTTCCCCCTACCCTCCCCCTCTCACCCCACTTCCTTCTCCTCTCTTCCTCCCAACCTCCTAGAGGTCACCATGCTCATTCTTGTATATGCAAGTAGCTGTGCTAGTTTTGCTCACTTCGGCTACTTCCTTAGCTTCCTCTCTCTGTTCGGTTCAGTCCTCGGTCTGCTTCCAACCCTCGGAGGCAACTGTCAGGCCTGTGCTTGCTGTACACTTTGTAGCATTACTCTCAGTTTATGATCATTGGTTGTGTCTTTCTGTCGTAGGAGGAGAGGGCGGAGGAGGTGACGAGTCCAGGTAGGTGTAGCTCTCATAGATTAGATGTGTGTATGTGGGTGTGCATGTGTTGTGTGTTTATCGTTCAGGCTGTGTATTTCTCGTTGATCTGGGGTCATCTCTTGTACTGCATTGTTTTCATCAGCTGTCATTGATGTTTGTGATTGCTAAACTGTCTCAGATTGCTAACTGTCTGGTGTGTTTGTCTGTCTGTCTGTCTTCGTAACAGTTGTCATGTATGACCACTGCGTGTTTGTGTAAGTGTGGGCGGGGGTGAAAATCATGGGTTGCGTGCTGTTTTCTTTGGCTGAGTGTTTTGTTTCAGCCTTCGCTGATGTTGGTGTGGTTGGATACCACAGTGCAGTGGTGGTTCCATTTATATAGAGTTTAAGTCAGCCAAACGTGTTTTTGTAAACTCATCTAGTGGCACGAGGAACTTGCGTGTGCTAGAGAACCTGGCAATCAATCTTCGGGATTCTTTCGGCGTTGCCTGATCTTCAAGCAACTTCCGAATCGGTGTTTACTGCACATGATGCTCGCAAGGATACTTCTTTGGAGAGCTCTCCCTGTGGACCTGGCAGCTTAGACCCCGGTACCGTCCATCCACACTCTTGAGGTGCTGAAAAAGAGCCATCTCGCTGCCGCGGTTGTAAAATCTGAAGTGTCAAGATTTTTTAAAAAATATAAATTTTTGCAAATGATTCCAAATTAGCGAAATTTACGAAATGAAAGACCCGCAAAATTTAAGTGCTATACGATATTGGCTTGTGCTTTCAGTGCATTACATCATAGTCTGTTGTCCAGCTTCAGTTGCAGGTGGACAATCTGGATGAGATCTCCGTCTAGCTAGCTATGTGGAGGTGAACTAAGTGTGACTGCATTAAGAACCACATTTAGTTGCTTATTAGTACATCCATGCTCAATGTACATGTATATTTATCTTATGTGCATGTCATTGCACATATATAAATGGAACCATCACCGTAAAAGCTAGTACTGCTGCAATCTCAGAGCAAGAGTAACCAAAAAAAAAAGCATACAGATTGTTTTGTGTTTTTGTGTGATACTATGCCACATGTAGTTCTCAATCGTCTGTTGTCACCGAAAGACGTTACCCCTCTTAGTTAGGCCCAACTGGAAGCGGGAAACAAGTTGGCTGCGTAGCCCGATAGATGATGGCCACGTGCAAGATGTACGGGTACACATCAGGGTCTCGGGCGGTTAGGTAAGAAGTGGGTGTATTCATGAGTCATTCTTGCTCATGACCAGCATACCACGTCTCGCGCTGGGCTAGACCACGAAGACTTGCGAGGCTTGAATAATTTGCTGCTGCTTCCGATTCACTTTGTGTCAGTGTTGCTTACTGGCGTGTTTCAAGGCCACAAGTCTACCTCTAGCTCAGTGAGCTACACTTTTAGACACTGTTTTGGAAACGCTGTCAGTGTTGCCATCTCTGCCATCCGTGCACTACAGGTAGTGGTAATTCTTCTTGATGTTTGTAACGCTGCAGGCCTTTCAGGAACAGCTCTACAGCTAAAAATCAGCCTTATGAATTCCGTGAGAGTCATAAAACTTAACTTTCTACATGGGACTGTTTAGTCATTACCTCTGCAATCAACAGTATAGAGATCCTTCCGAGATGTGCGTATTCTGGTCAGCGTGGGTGAAATAGTGCTTCGATAGCATTTCCAGTTGGCCCTAACTTTAACCCTTAGGGCGCGGATGTGAAAATTAAATTCCATTTGTCCACGCGGAAGTTGTAATTAATTATGACCAAGGTACATGAACTCAAAGTTTTCTATGGCTGCTAGCTAGTTTACTTGGTGAACGGCAACTTTGGAGGCTAGGAACTGTCAAGCTGTCGTTAAATTGTGTGCTAAGGGCGTCATTGCGCCCTGACTATAGCGTTAGGCTAAGCTAAACTCGAGCGCTAACCTTCATACTCTTCCTGTTCTTGAGCCGTCGATGTCTGCCCTCTAGCTGGTGAGTTACTGGGGTAGATAGGTACTGGATTGATGCCTCAAGCCTATAATAGGCTTTTCGAGCGCTACTAACTGCGTTCCTGGTGCTAGAAAGCTTGCCTAAGCTGCCAGTGTAAAAACAGTACCATAAAAAGTAAGCGCTTAGATTCTCTCGATCGGTAGGTGGAGCTTCAGATCGATTACTGACGTTGCCAACGTCAGTAGGAATTAGTAGGGGCTTCCTCGAAAGCTTGTTAGCCGTGTCAGCATCCGGTAAGCTATGAATACCAGTTTGAGCGTATATATACGCTCGCCGCGATGACGATTGACTATCGTAGAGCGTATATATACGCTCACCGCGCTCAGAGGGTTAACAGTAGTGTTATACGATTTGCAGCGACCCTCAATGGGACACGTGGAGTGTTGATGGACTCTCAATTGTATATAGCACTCCTCAAGTTTCTTGAGCAAATATGTAGATTGCTGATCAACTGATTGATCATTTCTTCACGTCCTGCTCGTGGCATATCCCAGGAATATGGGAACTGCGCTGGCCAATGTGCATGTTTTGGACATGTGTTTGTTAGGTGCCAAATTAGCGACTCATGGTATGGAAAACCCGTCCAGATTTGTGCAAACTCAGCACTTCCTCAGTTTCTACACAGTCCTACGTATCTCGCCAACCATTAGGAAGAAGTACAGTACTAGTATCACATACGCTGCAGCTCTCTCTCCATTTCTGAGATCAGCGCCGATAGCTTCCAAGTCATCAAGTGCTGGGTTTTCACTCCCATATTGGTCGCTAGGTATCAACCTGAAATCCAGGCGTAATCACTGGTACAAGGTATGTAGCTGACAGAGTGCCCACGTACAGCTGCATTTCTCATTCCGCCTCTAACTGGTTTGTCTCTCTCTGTTGCATGTACAGTCCTCTGTAAATTGCCCAGTTGTGCTGTCAGCTAGGAATGGAAAGCTAAGCCAGCTACCAAGCTGGTTAGCTGTGTTTGTAATACTATCAGTTTGCTGTTTACACTGCATATCTTACATATATCCCTTTCTCTTGCAAATTGCAACTCGACATCGGTCACCATGCTGCCTCCTACTCTTCCGAACATCATCGTTGCGATAAATCCATGCTACGGCTGACCGCAGATATCGACGTGGAGGGCGGGGTTGCCACGTCCCCCAAAGAGACAGAGCTCGAACTGGAGATTGCAATACAGGACGATTCCGAGACCATAGACGTTTTAGAGTTGTCTGCAAGTGCTGGTGATGGTGCTACTACCACTGTGGAGGAGCAGACGTCGCAGGAGGAGGCGGAGCCTTCACAGCTGGGGACACCAGTCCAAGACGATGCCCCTGCGACTGGAGACCATTCCAACGAACCCATGGAACTGGGAACTCCGATTGACTCTGAATTTGATATCAAATTTGATTCGCATGAACAAAACGCGAATGACTCTGGCGTGAAGATAGAGCCTGAGATAGCCGAGATTGAAGGTGAGGACACTGTGAAGACGTCCTCTGCCGAGCTGGCTGAGGTGAAGCTCGAAATGAAGGCTGAGGTGAAGGTTGACGTGAAGGCTGAGAAGGAAGACATGGAGGAGAGTCCTGAGTCGAAGAGCGGCCGATCTCTGGAACGTTTGGATAGCAGCATAGACCCTAGCTACCAACCCGGTTCCGAGGAGCTCCTCTATGAAGGAGACCCCGAGAATGAGAATGAGACGGAAGTGAAAACGGATGCTATTGGTGGTGGCGAAGACGAGGGTTTCATCGTCGACCTCCATGATCGCAGCATGGACATCGACGTGGGCACCAAGGTCCGAGAGGACCAGATAATAAAACCGGAAGAGGCTGGGGTAGCGGAGCACAAAGGTTCCGAGAAGGACCGGGAGCAATCCGTGGAAGAGAGCGAGACACGGCGCAAGCCCAGTGAAACCCCAAGGTTTGTCCTCTCTCTCTCACTTCTCTCTCTACAGGGAAGGTTTTTTCTCTCCACAGCTCTTACTCAAACATCAAGAAGCGCCGTAGAGCGGATACGCCAAACCTGACGTATTTACACATTTTGCAACTGTTTTGCCATTCGTATCCAAGTTTTTTGGTTCGGCACATCATAAGCAGTTTCGCAGCTGATGTATCTACAGGAAGAGAGGGTCAAGAGCCTCCAAACTAGACAGCTCACTGGAGTATTCAAGTAAAGTGCCTCCTGGTGACTGGTGTACCGCACTAGCACCACACAACTGAAAGCCAATGACACCTGGTAGATGTACTTGGTCTGCAGTTTGTCTCGATAAGCCGTGCAAATTTCCTCATTGACGAGCTATTTTTCTGCCAGTGCTGTAGGTATGGCTTTACCTAGCTATTGTCGGTGTAGCTTCTCTTCTAAAGCAGTAAATTGTTAGCAAAGTAGGCTGTGGTGCATGCTACCGTTTCGATTACAGACTCTGGTCACCCGCCACTCTCTGGTGACTCATCAGACTGCTACTATTAAGGTGAGTTAGAGCCTACAGTAGATCGGATGGACTCGGTAAGACACTGATACAGCAGTGGACCGACAAGCATTGTAGGCAGAAGTAGGATTACAGTTGGATGAAAATGTTGTGCCACTGCCAGTACAATTTCGGCAAGAAACTTCTACATCTTATTTCTCCTGTATGGGAACACAACTCGAATGAGAGTGAAGTATCACCAATGAACCCGACCAAGCTGTTGAACCAGATCGGTGCATGGACCCCCTGCAAGGTTTGGACAGACGACCAAAGACCAGAGCTCACAAACAGACTTCACTCACACGCCACAACCATGGTGTCGAGCTCTCACCCGGGAGCTCCACCATCTGTGCGTGGCTCTAGGACACTAGAAAGGAAATTAAACTTAAGGAAGACCTTGTGTGATCACCCTTTACAATGTATTCAAGCATGTGCCTTGAATAAGAGCACACTGCACCCTGAAGACTAGATTCCTTGAATAAGAGCACACTGCACCCGGAGGACTAAATTCCTTGAATAAGAGCACACTGCACCCGGAGGACTAAATTCCTTGAATAAGAGCACACTGCACCCGGAGGACTAAATTCCTTGAATAATAAGGACACGAACGACTCCAAGTTTAGATTGAGATTAAGAACTACATCCCTAACTTGTACAACACCGTGAGGACAAGTGTGACCGTTCAACAGCTCCAAGCTGCCACAATATTACTTTGGAAGAAAGTGCATCATAATTATTCTTCAAGAAACTCCATTTTCTTATGCAAATGAAACTCATTCAATAGACCATGCCATAACAAGACTGGTCCATACCACTCTTTCCCTGCCCTCCTGTGGTGGAATTCTCTTACAAAGTGCTCTCTCCCAAGTTTCATGTTCCCTCCCCCCTTCTCTAAATCATAAGCCCTTCGTTATAGCTTCCAATCTTAGGCGTAGTCACTCACTCACTCTTACAGGGAGCTAAAAAGCTGATACGTATTACGCCAGGAACTTATGAGCCGCTAAAAGCAAGTTCATAAGCTCCTGGTTGTCGCCCGGGTAATGATTTGTGGTGACGTATTGTTGGCTGTAGAGGTCTGGTGTCTGTCCACCCGGTCCAGGGACCTCACCCCCTTCCGTTCTCCCTCCAGATCTCCGCAGTGCTTCCTGTGGGTGAGTGGACTGGCTGGTGCCGTGCGGGCTCTGGACTTGCAAACTCTCTTCTCTCCATTTGGACAGGTGTGTGTGTGTCTGTCTGTCTGTCTGCATGTGTGCATGTGTGTGTAACAACTCTATTAGTAGCCAAAAGTTAGGACCGAGTGTTCCTTGTATTTGCATATAGCCTTGTCCCCAGACTCACCCAGAAACGGTGTCTTCTCTCATATGAGTGATGTTCAGGTTAGAAAGGACTTAATTGTGTGTAGGTGAGCACAGTCAGACACTGAGGAAAGGCAGCGAATCAGTACTTTTTGTAGCTACATGTAATCTTTAGGGCTCAGACACCCCTCATCCCACACCCCTCACATCCCAACATCTCTTCCCCCACACACACCCACACACCCTCCTCACACCCATATCCCTCACACCACCACACCACCTGCATGCACCCACACCCACACCACACACCCACACACACACACACACACACCCACACCACCCACACACACCCTTTACAGGTGATCTCAGCCAAGGTAGTGGCTAAGGCTCATTCAAGGAACCACCGCTTTGGCTATGTTACCATGGCAACCCCGGAACAAGCGCAGCGCTGTATCGATGAGCTCAATGGCTCCGAACTGAAGGGTAGAAAAATCACTGTGGAGGTGGTGAGTGGTCATAATATAGTGATCAAGTCATAGTATGAGCTTGGAATGGCAAGTTACCGCACCTTGCTATTCTATACAGTATTGTAGCTACTTTTCAGTCAAGATTTGCCTTCTCTGTGCATAAATGCACCAAAAGGATCGACATTGTAAAGCCCTTTTAAAACCTAAAGTATTTTACTAACTTGGATTAAAACACTAATTACTCCGTCCATTAAAAACAACCTTGGTCCATTTAACAACCTTGGGTCGCCAGACCATCCTGCAAAGTGGAGGAGCCAACGTTCCCAGACACAGCTATAAGGTGTAGTCTGCAGAAGTTGATAGAATTGGTGCAAACACAACACATGCTTTTTAATTGTCCTGATTGTTATGGATCCTCGATTAATTTCTAGACTATGGATGACTTCATTAGAGCTTACAGCTTTTAAAACCGACTAACTTCAATTAAAACACTCATTACTCCATCCATTTAACAACCTTGGGTCGCCAGACCGTCCTGCAAAGTGGAGGAGCCAACGTTCCCAGACGCAGCTATAAGGTATAGTCTGCAGAAGTTGATAGAATCGCTGCAAACACAACACATGCTTTATACGTTTAATTGTCCTGATTGTTATGGATCCTCGATTAATTTCTAGACTATGGATGACTTCATTAGAGCTTACAGCTTTTAAAACCGACTAACTTCAATTAAAACACTCATTACTCTGTCCATTTAACAACCTTGGGTCGCCAGACCGTCCTGCAAAGTGGAGGAGCCAAAGTTCCCAGACACAGCCATCAGGCGTAGTCTGCGAGGGGTGATAGAATCGCTGGAAACACAACGCTCGCTTTGTACTTTTAATTGTCTTAGTTGTTATGGATCCTTGATTAATTTCTAGACTATGGATGACTTCATTAGAGCTTGTCTGGCAACCGTAAACATGTTGTGGTGCTCCCACTGATTAAGACAGTGTTGTGATTATGTCATATTTATTTTAAATATGCACGTTGTGCACTGCAGTTCTTGTATGTAGCCTCGTCCCCAGGCTCATATGTAGTCATATGTAGCCTCGTCCCCAGGGTCATATGTAGCCTCGTCCCCAGGCTCATATGTAGCCTCGTCCCCAGGCTCATATGTAGCCTCGTCCCCAGGTTCATATGTAGCCTTGTCCCCAGGCTCATATGTAGCCTCGTCCCTAGGCTTTTCCCTTAAAACATCAAAACGGGGGAGAGCCTTGTATCTTTTCTCATGTGTTTTAACTTACTTAGCTAATAATGCCTAGATTAAAAGACTTCTACCTTTTGCCAGCGACGCTACTTTAGTGCTATTAATATATGGCAGTCCCGAGTAGAAAATGAACATTATTTCATTGCATATTTTGATTGTGTCTCTGCATTCAAACCGCTGTGGCTCTGAACTTTCATTAAGGGCGGGGCTCATGTGCACTGTGTCGTAGCGTCATTATATGAGGCTTCTACACAGCATGTATTAGTCCCAGCCTTAATGGAAGTTTAAGAGATACAGCGCCTTGAAGGCAGTGACAAGTTTGAGAGGTTTCGTTTTTTCGGTTTACGTGTTCAAGTGACCCCTAGTGCTCTTAACCATCACAAATATAGAAATGCGAAACTTGAGGTGTGCCCAGTGTACCTTGATAATGAAGCCAGCTTTGATTTCCTAAGCTCAACTACTACAAATATTCTAATAATTGGGTTGCTAGGGGCAACAGTTTTATAAACATGTGCTCTAATTAGATATAGTGCAAATCTGGTGGTCAAAGATACCTTGAATAATAAGGACATGATGTCATTATGGCAGTATTCCCGTCTCTTCTTCAGGCAAAGTCCCAGCCCCCAATTTCCCAGCCAGACAAGGGGGGGAAGGAGAAGGAGACGGGGTCACCTCGTCGGGCTTCGTCCGGGGGAGTAAAGAAAGAGGAAGGGGGCGGGACTGAGAAGAGGGAAGCCAAGAAGGAAGACGGAAAAAGTGGAGAGAAAGGTGTGTTACTTTGACACATGGTAGCTGTGTGTTTGAAGCTGCATGGTCAGTTCTGTCCTGTAGTTGCACGGGCAGTCCTGTCCTGTAGTTATATGGGCAGTCATGTCCTGTAGTTGCTTGAGGAGTCCTGTCCTGTAGCCGGGCTTGATGGAAATTACTTAGGAATAACGAATACAAAAAAGAATAGGCAATCTAGGACTATGATAGATTTATTTATCACATTGACATTACATTGTAGCTCAGGGCGCTTTTTGCCCTGAGCTACTAGGCACTGAACTGGATAAATATAAACACACTGTTTTGGTTTGGAAGCCGGGTTTTGTAACCCACCTCAGGATGTGAGTTGAACCCGGATTGTATCTGGATTAGGCTGGATAGTGAGCTTGTAAACAGCTTACTCTGTTTACAAGTGGGTTAGCGGTTTATAAGTGGGTTAGCAGCTGTTGCTTGTTATCGTTTTAAGTGCACTAATCGTTCCTTTACTCACTAATGAGCTAAACTGGCTTCCCTTAGGTGTGTGGACAGTGCTGATCTGCATTCCAATCAGCGGTAAATGGGGCTCTAGATTAGCTACAAGAAGTATTTATTCACTGCCTTGAGACAGTTTGCAATTCCTTACTCACCTTACCTTGGTGATGGGTCTACACACTCTTCTGTGTCTGCTATAGTTATTATTTTCTGGAGGTGCAGACCCTCGACATTACATCGGTTCTGTCAGTCTTTGATGTTAATTAGATCGATCATGTACCACGGAAGAAAAATCAGTGGCTGTGGGTTAACTTTATATGCAGGAATAATGGACCCTTTACCATTATGATGTAATGAGGGTAAAAGTGAGCACTAAATGGAGAAAATACACGCAAACGTGTTTTCTTGTACAAAAACATAAGAACATCCTTGTTTACACTATTTCTTCCATTTAGTGCTCACTTTTACCTCCCATTACATCATAATGGTAAAGGGTCTCTATGTCGACCTGTAGTGTAGAAAGCCCTGAGAAAGGTTATGTACAGTCTGGTGGTGGGGTATAGAGTCTGCCGGCAAAGACGTTGCAATTCTGCGACAGCGCAGTCTGACGTGTGTGGACTTTTTCACGAGCGAAGACAGTACAAATACCGAGAAACTCATGGGCAGCAAGTAGCAGCAGGTGTTGCTTTTGTAGAGCAAGCTACTAACTCCCACTCATGGCACGCGAAGATAGCTTCCACGCATTCACTCTACATCCAGTACGGCACTTTTTAAGCCCCCTCCCTCTGCTATCGCAGCTCTGTTATTGAGAGGCACAAGAGTGTCATTTCTCAGACTGAGTTACTTCTGTTGCTGATATACTGTGCTCTTTGCCACCCTGGCTGGTATCGCCTGGTGGATACCGTATCAGCCTGTGTGTGTCTGCACTTATCTCGTGCTAAGTTGTGTCAGCCAGTGTGCTAAGCTACATCAAGCTGGCTTGGTTCTGTGTTGGCTAGACAGCAAGAAGTGGCGGGTGGTGATAGCAACGGCTGCCAACTTGAAATTGCTGACCCAGCACTTTTTTATAATTGGATGAAACTCCCTTACCGAGCTGATCTGCTCTAGCTCTTTACAACTGCATTCAGACCTGTTGGTGAACATATATAGGACCCTTGAATAATCTGCAGTGTGTATACGAAATATATTCAGCTGTCTTTTTGTTTTATGTAGGTACTGTAATTAACAGACCTGCCTTAGTTGCCTTAGTTACTGTCAGTTATGATTCTTTTGTAGGTAGCGATAAATCTGCTGAGAAAGCCCGGCGGTCGATTACTGGGGAGAAGAGAGATGGTCAGAGGAGAGAGAGCTCTCGAGATCGCAAACCTTCGACTTCTCGAAGGTGAGAGGACATTGTGCCTTATAATTGCTATAATATAGCAGCTGTACAGAAATTGAAAAATCTGTGGCTGAATTTTTTGGACAAATCGCTGACACATTTCCCATCTGTTATTTTGCAGGTCTCGCAGCCATAGCCGTGAACGTAGGCCTGGGGGTCGGTCCCCGCCCCCCAGGGGAGGCCCCCGGCCACCCAGGAGGCGGTCCAGGTTAGCCGAGTGGGGCTCTTAGCTATTCAGACAGTAGTAGTTTTGGCTCTTTGGGCTCAAACAGGCACAAAACCACATATAGCTAGCTAACACACGTACAGTGCCTGACCTCTGCCATCACACTTGCTAACACACATAGACACGGGATATAGCTAGCTAACACACGTAGACACTGCCTGATTTCCGCCATCGCACTGGATATAGCTAGCTAACACAGCTAGACAGTTCCTAATCCCAGCCATCACGTGTAGCCATCTACGCCTACGGCCCAGAAACACAGCCATGTGGTGAGTTTATGGTCACTTTGCAGGCTATCATTTGTGTCCGTTTTAGCAGCCACGTGTACTGAACCCATAGAAATAGAATTAGGGTTAGTCGACTGCTTGTATTTCACATAAAATTGGTATGCTTGCTAGTTTCTTCCACTGTTACTTTACAGGAAGACATTACTGTTATAGCCCATAGTAAAAATGTTGAGTCCTCATGTATTGCCCGTTCCCCTTTTCCAGGTCCCACTCTCCCCCCCGTGGGACCCACAGGGGAGGCCCTCCCCCCATGAGAGATGCTAGGCACGAGATTATGCGTCGTGAGGCAGAGCGCAGAGAGCTACAGCGACGTGAGATGGAGCGGAGGATGGGAGGAGACCCTTACCTCAGAGAACGAGAAAGACAGGTACTGTACTGCATTTGTTTGTATGGCTAGCCATGTGCAAGTAGGTATTATACACTTTGCACAGTTTGAGTCATTGGCTTTATTGCCTTCCCTCTCTCGCTCCCTCCCTCTCTCCCTCCCTTTCTCCCTCCTACCTTCTCTCCCTCCCTCCCTCCATCCCTCCTCCCTTTCTTCCCTCCCTCTCTCCGACCTTCCCTCCCTCCTCAGGTTGAGATCCGACTGGAGGAGCGCAGGCTGGTCCACAACCGTCACCAGGAGATGCTGATGAGGAGGCGGCTGGAGATGGAGCACTCGCGAAGGGAGCAGGAGATTCTGCGGAGGGTGCAGGAGAGCAGGGAGCGAGAGGCTAGGTGTGTCTGTCTGTCTGTCTGTATGTGTGCTTGTATGGTGTGGAAGCACCTGTTATGTTATGGTTAAGTTCTTAAACTGATTTACAGTACATGTATTTGAGGGCGTATCTTAGCAACCGTCGCTGGATGATGTGGTCAGTAGCTTCTTGAATTACACCAGATAGCTGGTGTAGTGGCGAAGTTTTGGCTGAACTTTATATGTAATTAGTGGTCCTCGATGCATGCACTAGAATACACTAAACTGGCGTCTGAAGGTAACAAAAACTATTCTAACAAGTTATAGTTTTGGTGATTGCGTATTGTGTATGTGATTATTTAGTGTTACATTAGCAGTGAATTTTGGTCTAAGGAAACATGTTCAGTTGGATTGCAGCTTCAACCATTGACGCTCTTGAAACTATTATTTACATGAAGCTGCTTGCTCTTCAGGGAGAGGGGTCTGCGAGAGCGTCAGCTGGCGGAACAGGAGCGCGTCTTTAAAGAACGAGAGAGGGAACTCCGGGAGAGGGAGTACCGTGAGCGCCAGCGAAGAGAGGCCCTCGAGCGGGAAGTGCGGGAGAGGGAGGCCCGCGAGAGGGAGCTGAAGGAGAGAGAGCGGCGCATTAGGGAGCAGCATGAGAGGGAGTTGCGAGAGAGCATGGCGAAGGCTCAGCGGGAGCGAGAGATGAGAGAGAGAGAGCTACGAGCCCAGGTAGGGGGAGGGGGAGCCGGGCTGGTTGCTAAGGGGGTAGGCATGTGGCAATAATTGGTTTATAGAAGATTCAAGCATGATTTCGGGTAGTTTTACGGGAATAGTGTATGTGAGGAAGTGGGTGGAGTATTGTTGCCTTAGTAGTAGCTTGGTGATGCAACCACTTCCCCTGTGGTGAACTCTGCTGAGCCAGACACAGCTGCTTAAGCGTTTGGATAAAGATGGATTTCTTGAATAATAAGGGCATTGTAACCTATCGCTTCAACCCTTCAAAATTGATTACTGCTCACTGTACGCATGCCCCCACCCCCAAATGTCTTCCAACATCCCTCTTGGGGATTTTCCTAAATGAACCCCTGGGTACCACGATATCGGTGGGTACCACGATATCAGTGACCCAGATGAGAGTACTGTAAGTCACAAGACTTGACTCTGCTATTTCTCCCTCTGCTTCTCTCTCTGTGTGTGTGCTCACTCCAGGCTGAGCGGGAACGAGTGCTTCGCGAGCGTGAGCGTCAGCTGCAAGAAGAGCAAGAGAGGGTAGAAAGAGAGCGGAGGGCCAGGGAGGAGCAGCAGCGAAGGGTGAGGGAGGAGCAGGAGAGGAGGAGCAAGGAGAGGGAGGAGCATGAGCGAAGGTAGGGGGTGTGGTTGCATTAGTAATGTTAGGGGTGTGGCTGCGTTAGTAATGATAGGGGTGTGGCTGCATTAGTAATGATAGGGGTGTGGCTACATTAGTAATGATAGGGGTGTGGTTGCATTAGTAATGATAAAGGTGTGAGTAATGATAGTGGTGTGGCTGCATGTGTAATGATAGGGGCGTGGCTGCATTAGTAATGATAAGGGTGTGGTTGCATGAGTAATGATAGGGGTGTGGCTGCATGTGTAATGATAGGGGCGTGGCTGCATGTGTAATGATAGGGGCATGGCTGCATGAGTAATAGTAGGGGGTGGCTGCACTAGTAATGATGGGGTGTGGCTGCATGAGTAATGATGGGGGTGGTTGTATGAGTGAAGGTAGGTGTGGTCACAGTAAGGTAGGAGGCATGGCTATATGAGTAAAGGTAGGGGCATGGTTGCATGAGTGAAGGTGGAAAGGATGGTAGTTAAGTTCTTAGTTAACATGCATGTACATGCACACACACACACACACACACAGGGAGCGCGAGCGCAGGCTCCGTGAAGAGAAAGACCTGGAGCTGAAACGAGAGAGAGAGAGGCAGGAGAGGGAGCGAAGGGAGCGTGTGGAGGAAGACCGTGCCAAGCGGGAGCAAGACCAGAAGAGGAAGGAGATGGCTCTTCAGCAGCAGCGACTCGGGAAGAGGCCCTTCCCTGAGTCCTCCCCTTACGAAGGTTTGTCTCTAATGGTATTGGGTGGTATTTTGATACTGAGTGTCAATAGCAGGCTGTGTACAGTGACACTGCTGTAGTTAAGTAACTATTAGTAATTACCTTTCAAAGTTTCATACGATGGGGGGGAGGGGCTGGGATTCCCCCCCCCCCTCAAGAATTTTAAGTTGATAATTATTGATACCCAGTAGTGTATTAGTAGTGTTTTGGGCCCCCACAAGCAAACCTCATTACATCTAAATTTCTTGGGAGGGGGGGCATACCTTCTTGCCCCCCTATGGCTTCGGGCACATCAATTTTCCCACCTTCACTATATGAAACCCTGTAATGTTTTTTTTTGGTTGCTGTGTGTGTTTCTCGTGAAACTGAATACTGTTTGAGCCCAGTCTCTCTTGATATTAACCCCTACCTCCTCCCCCAGGGGCTAAACGGCCAGCAGTACACGACGTTCGAGGCTCTTCAACCTCAGACGGCTACTCCTCCCCTTCCAGCGTTTTCCGTCGGCTTGAGCCCCAGCCCTCGCAGAGCAGCCGGGGTGACGCCCTCTCCCTCGTTCCACACAGTGAGGCACCTCTGGGTAGGTTATTGATGCATGTATGAGATACGTATACAAAGAAAAGAAAAAAAGTTCTACAGCTGTGCCTAGCACCACTAGCCCCGTCCCCAGTCTCTCGTGCATGTTGCTGGAGAGCCTGGTACATTTTCTCACGTGATTTGACTTAATTGTGCGTGAGTAGGGACCGCTCGAAAGACGGTTGCACTTCTCTACCTTCTGCTGGTTACAGCGCTTGGTCTGTGGTACGAACGGGCTCCGTAGAGTAGCTACGAGAAGTATAGATTCACTGCCTTCTGTCATTGCCTGAGAACTGTAGCTGTCCTTACCCACGCAAAAATTCACCCTTCTACCTCCATTCTACCGTACGCGTCACGCACATGAGAAAATGTACCAGGCCCACAGCTACGCTAAAATGAAACACGCACGTAGGGCCTGGGAACGAGGCTGCATCCTTGTGATAGCCAACGTGGGGCTGGTGACACTGGGGAGAATGTATATTGGTGGTGGTATTTTTTGGCTACTAAATTCTTGTGCAGAAAATCTACGTCTCCATCCGTCTGTGTATTTGTGCACGTGGTCCATGCTGCCAGCCTGACCATCATGGCGGGTGGCGCTAGCTTCTGCCTAGACGGGCGGCCATCTAGTCTTTTATGCTGGCTGCAGTTGCTGTGGGTGTTGTTGCCTTTTGTTTGTGTTTGTGTTGAGAGCCTTGTGTCTCGATGCTGGCTATCCGTTGCGCTGCATCGTGCCAAGTGGCAAGGTCTTGTGAGTGGCAGCCATGCTCTACGTACATGTAGCACACCCAGACCTTTTCACTCTTGTCGGAATGACTTGAGCATATTGTATAATAATTATCATGTTGATCGGGTTCTGTTTCTACCAACCACAAATTGTCTCACAAAACACATCATCAAATGCCGATGTTTCAACTGCTGGGCCTCAGAGCAGACATCAACGTACATTGTATTACATAATCACTGGTCGTTTGTTTGTGTGTGTTGGGCACGAGATTTTATTTCATTAGTCTAATCCACCACTAGTCTAGTCCACTACCATAACCCTAACCCTAACCCAGTCCACCAGTCCAGTCCAACAGTCCATTCCACTAGTCCAGTCCACCAGTCCACTGAATTCAGACACCCCATACTGTGAGTGAGTCTACCCCTTTGGCTAAGGTGAGTCTGCTCCCAGGCTGGACTCAGTTCATTCAATTAGTGTGCCAGTAAACAGTGGGCAGACCAGGAGAGTGCAATGCCCCGCTGGCATGCCAACCAATGTCTGTCTGATTATGTAACTACTGCAAACACTAGCGTACTCAAATACATCTGCGATGATATTATAAGCACTTGCCCTCAGGCTCGTGAAGCACTTTCCCTCAGGCTATAATCAACATCTTAGTTCTCATAGTAGTTGTCTGATGGGTAAAAATATTCGTAGGGTAATTCTATTTGAATGGGTACTACTATTCAAGAAATCAGTCCTTGTTTCGATAGGTAGCTATATTGATAGGGTCACTATACTCTGGAGTTTATAGAATATCACTACCTGCAATTATCACGATATAACGATAATATTGCTCAATGCTACTTGGTAGTAATAATGTTTTCCTTTCTTTTCCCCCCCATTCATTTTTCTCCCCTACTCAATAATCAGTAATGGCTACATATTGTAAAATCCCTTATCCGTGCCTCCCTAGAAACTAGGGAGTGGATGTTAGTTTTTATACTAAAGGCATTCTGCAGGCTGTCCCATGAGCCTCTGGGGGAACGGGTTAGAGGAGGGGACACCAGCCTTAGACTGTTGACTAGCTTGTGCATGCCACCACAGCAGTCTTGCTGAGCCAAAGGCAGCTGGCTTCAACCAGCTTGAAGTAGAGACATTTTTTCTGACCATGCATCTAGATTGATACTAGCGAAAACAGAGGCTATAAGGTTTGGCTGGTCTTCAGCAGTGATGATCTGGTTAGCAAGACACTGACAAAGGAAGGCCTTCGATGACGATAGGACAGTAGGATACTAGCGAAAGCAGAGATTAGAAGATTAGAACAGTGCCTGCACACCTGCCTTCACTATAAATCACCAATGTCAACTCCCTGGGTGACAGATCCAGCTCGAGTTGACAGCTGCCTCTCTCTTATCCGACCAGGAGGGGGAGGAGGTAGCTACCGGAGGGGGGAGACGGACATCAATCCAACCTACGAACGCTCCCGGACCTCTTCAGGTGGAGGTGGTGGTGGGGGAGGATTCGGACGGTCCAATTTCTTGCAAGTGGGGACTTCCCGAGACCGCCACTCTGATGGGGTCACCTACCCCCTGCAGACTATCAGCACGCAGCGTTCCCCCTCCCAGCGCAGTCCCGCCCAGCGGGTACCCCCTGGGGGCGTGGCCTCCCAGACGGGGAACATCTACAACAAGATGGCCGGCGGCTTTGCAGCTGACGGTGTCGCCGGCATAACAGCAGGTGTGAAATCGAGACCAGCTCCTGCCGATCCAGCAGCACTCTCTCGTATTGCGCCGGAAATCTTCTCTCGTGCAACCGAAGCGCTCGAGAACATCAGGAAGACTGTCGCGAGTGCCGGTGGTCTGCCCCTCCCACCCAGTGGACGTATGAATCCCCCGCAGGGTCGGATCGGACCGCAGCTCACGATGGCACAGCTGCAGCAGCTAGCCACGGTTGCGGCCGGCTCACGCCCCCAGCACTCTAGCGCCGCAGACTTCATGCAACGTATCTCTCTCGGAGGAGCCGGGATGTCTGCAGGCTCGCGACAACCGGTCGTTCCTGGAATTGGAGCCAGTGGACCCAACATCGTGGGAGGAGGCAAGCCCCACCTCCATGGTGGGGGCCTTATGGGTGGGAAACCCCACCCCCACGGACAGGGCAAGCTGCCACCAGAGGATGAGCGATATAATCGGCGGCTGAGTCGGCCACAAGGTCACCAACAGCGACCAGCTTCTTACAAGCGCTTGATCTGATGAGGCAACAGCAGAGAACCTGTACTTCCATGGCACAAGGACAATGGTAGGCATAGCTAGTAACACTCTTCCACATCACATTGCCCAGGGCTCATTTTGCATTTAAGATCATAATATACACAGTGTAGTTTGCTTTTTGTAGTTTTCAATAATGGCAGTCATTAACTACTCAATTCGGTGATGGTTTTGTTGTTTTAGGCATGCTTTTGTGGCTACTTTGTACGTTTAGGATTTTCTTTGTGTGGTAATGTTTCTGATGCTTGTCTGATCAGTGAAACTTTTTTTTTTGATGTATTCTCTTGTATAAATGTCATCACTTGCCTTTCCAAGATGGCACAACTTCTTATCCCATGCAACTATCAACTATCATGCAGCCAACGCACATGCGTGCTAGATTAACCTTTCACTGCCATATATGTGCCCAGATACTTTATGTTAATGCCTGATGTGAGAAGCAATAGAAGCAGCAAATTGATAGCCTCGTACCCAGGCCTCCGCTTTTTTCGCAACCATGGAAAAAATAACGGTTGTGAAAAAAAGCTGTGAGGGGAGGCCTGGGTATGAGGCTAGTACATGTACAGTGAGAGAGTTAATAATACACAACTTGAAAACCTACCCGACCCAGAAATGTTGCTCCTAGCAACCCTCTGCCCTTGAAAAAAATCTTCAGAAACTATAACTGGCTTCATTGCCAAGGTATACAGAGGTGCTATGTTTGCAGTGGTTAAAGTGTTGGAGTGAGCTCCAGGGGGTCAACTGAACCTTGCCAAATATAGCTAAACTTCTACCTCTGTATCTTGGTAGGGTAACGCAACTAGCTACAGTCGAGCCGCCTACTTCAAACAGATCATCCTGCCTGCAATTGCAAGTCTATGCCTTACAGGGAAGCATACATGAAAAGTGTCCAAGCGTATTATTTACATCAAACAGCATGTTTTGTCTGTAGGCAATGTAGTACAAACATGGCTACTCCATGTTTTTGTGTAGCCATTTTGTTTGGCTATACTTTAATTATGGATTCATAAATACAGTATTTCCCAGTATTCACAGTGATTATTTACGTCTGCTTAACTCTTTTAATAGACTTTCTCTGTATATGAGCAGTAAAATGCCTTGCCCCCAAAAGGCTAGTATACTAAAGGTATACAGTTTGAACACTGACCCGAATGGCTAATATACTAGTTTGAATACTGACCAAGGGATCACCTGCAGATGTTCTCCTTACAGTGATGACATAATCTTCTTATTCAAGAATGTCCCGTATAACTTGCACAAGAGAGCAGGTGATAAGCAATGCCTGTGCAAGGTATGCATGTGGTGCTGTCCTTGCACAAGTAATGGACCGAAGCATTCCCGGTGCTAAGACTGTAGAAATAAAATTTAATTTGGAACAATGGGGTGACCCAAGGTACTTAAATAAACACTGAGAGTATGTACAGGGTGTGTATGTTGTGGAAATGACATGAGAAATCCGTGGCAACGTACAACCCTAGGGATTGTTTTGGCGGTTTACACAGAGAGAGGTAGCAGCAGTTCTATCTTGAGGGGGGGGAGAGTGCCTACACGAAGTTCTTTCAGTAACAGGGCGTACACAACTGCTGATACTGGTACTAAATTGTGAAATGATTATTTCACCATTGAGGAATGTGCTGAGCTGGTAGAAATAGTCTTGCTATTGCTGAGAGTTGAATCCCATGAGTTTGTCAAGATACTGTCCAAAGACTTCCGGTTTTCCAGCCTCGTAGCGTCTCAAGGATTCCAAGCCCATGTCTCCAACTGTTTGGTAGAGATTGCTAGCAACAAATGGGGCAAAATAAACTAATCAACAGCGGCTGTAAACAAGCACTCGGATTACATTTCACCTAAGGGCGTTCCCCGACCCACTGTGTGGGATGGCGAGATAGCCAATAGACAGCACACTGAGCTGGCTAAAAATGGCTGAGATGTGTTTGCAACCCCAGCGTATAACTGTTTCAGTATATTGCATACAGTTCAAGCCCTTCTGACTTTGCAGCTGGTGATCCAAATGAGTTGAGAATTGGCATACTTAGGACAGATGTAACCATAATTAACCCTTCCCAGCCATGTTTTAACACATCCATAAGGCTTGATGTGATTTTATATAGGCTTTTTATATTAGGCGTTAATATAAGCTTTTTATATGGGCACATACATAAATGTACCCATGGCGTTCAAAGAGTTACCGTAGTGCCGGTACAGGATGCATGTGCACAGTAGTTTATTCATTGTATTTTTAAACTCTGCGACCTGGCTACGAATTCGCAATTATTAGAACCTCGCAATTAAAGCCGGTCCTACGGTAATATGCATACCATAAAAGCCAGAAGTGAGACCAGCCCCTGCATATACCCTCAGGAGACCCAGACCAACCCCAGTCCATGAGACACTGCCCCCCCCCCAGGGAGATTAGTCTATGTACTACAGGGGGTCCAGACCAACCCCCCCCCCCCCCCCCCCCCCGAAGAAGACTAGTCTATGTTCTCCAGGGGGTGCAGACCAACCCCCCATGTGAAGTTGGCCCATGAATCCCCCCCCCTGAGTGATGTAATAATTATCCCTCCATCCTCCATACGTGGCCAGCCAACCTGTGGTTCGTGTACAGCAGGCACCCCTCTCTGTGCAGCTCTCGGGCCAGCTCTGTTTGGTGGTTGTTCATTAGCAGCTCATTCACGACCACAACCAGCGGCTTGCCGAGTGCCAGCGACTCCATGATGCTACCAGCTCCTATAAATCAACATCTGCAGCTTTAAAGTTGATGTTATCAGCACATACAAATTAAGTTAATTGAATTAGTTAATTGAATTAGTTAATTTCTAACAAGTTTGCAGAATTTGGCTCCAGCAATTGTCTGGATTGGTGAAATTTGTTACTGAGAGTGGGAGACGGGGTGGAGTGGGGCAAGGGCAATTGCCCCCCCCCGCCACCCTGTAATACATTCTCTATGGAGAGTGGGTAAGTATATTTCAGTAATGAGGTAGGGAGTTCATGGTCAGCAGAGATTTAGGTTTAGGGGAAACATTAAGTAATTAGGGAGCAGTGATGTCGTGATGACATCACATGGAAAATAGTGTATTAATAGACTTATACATCTGATATGGGGACTGAAAGAAAACTGTTTTAAAACACAATTAAACCTTGAAAGCAGAGGGTTGGACTGTCTTTGTAAGGAGTTGGCTGTTACGGAGTTTGCAGTTTAATAGTTTCCGTAACAGGAGGGTGAAAGTGACCCATCTTCCTGCACCCCTCCATCACACCCTTCATTGTTGATACGGCTATTACACTCACAAAACGGCACTACGGAAGGCCTTTAATAAATAACTCGGTGCATTTTCTATTGCAATTTCAAAACTGCAAGCTGGAGTAGGTGGAAGCATTTGCACAATAAGTAGTTAAGTTACCACACCCAGGGCAGTAGCCACCACAGCGGGGCAAGCGTGTGGACACTTGAAATTCCAAGAATGAGCGTGGCAAACCAATAAAGTGTTCTATTTGTTTTTCAAGCGTGTGTTGCTTTGGGTACCGTGGGGCATACCTGGGCCTATAAGGTTTGGTGTGTGTGTGAGCAGGCAGGAGAATGGGACAACCAGAGACAATGCTAAGAGGGGAATGACATTTCATTGCAGCAGTTATCCACCTCAGGCCCACGCTTGTTTGGTAAACATTCTCAAGGGACTTGCATCTCCCCTACGTGTGCCATGTACGGTCCTATGTGAAGCCTTTGGCAGAATGTTTTGGCTTCGATGCTATGGGGGTGGTGCACTGCCAACCAATCTACGTTCTTCGTCAGGATATTCGAGTTAGGAAACCTTGCAACAGCGGTTGCAGTTATTGCAGCATATTGTGCAAGGAGAGCTTGAATCAACAACATTGTTGGTTATATGCCCGAGGAACAGGAAATGGTTTGGAACTGCTACAGGTCACATGCCCGTCCACATATACACCTCCCTAGCCCATGTATACACTTCAACAAACACAAGAGCTCACTTCTAAAGAGTAGGGATTCATTGGTATGTCGCTGGGCGTTTCTCCCCAGGAGAGAGCTATAGTACAGAGGAAAGCTGCTTCCTGTCTATATAGCTGACAGGAGAAGCTCTCAGCTGGCCCTGTTGTAGCAAAATCCACTCTCACTCTCTGCTTCTGCAGTGCGTTTTTTCGCAGAACTAAATTTCCTGTTCAATGCATGCAGCCAATTTTCGCAAAGTTTTAAATTCGCAGTTCAGGGTCACATGCTACAATGATAGTGTACATACTCACTGCTAATAAAACATTGTTCTCCGCCTTGTTGATAACATAACTAATTAATGAAGTGTGACAATCACATGACCATACGATGAAAATATCATTATTAATTGCATGTCAATCCTATATACACCTAGCCTAATCCATATTGGCCTGTGCAATAGCTAGCATGCTCTTACTGAACTACTTGGACATCAGATCAGGCAGACTGCATGCAACAAGAAATTAAGTTGTTGTTTTTTCCCAGTAGAGCACTGATACGCTTTTTAATAACATCGTATCAAAATTTGATTCGGTTACCATAGTAACTGAAATTGTTAGCTAAACTATTCAGGGAGAGCTCAAAGAATGAGGGGACTGGAGCAACTCACCTACTGGGCTGATTCAGCTCCCCAGAATTGTTAAAAAAATACATTAATTTTAATGATGACATCTTGCCAAAAACATTCCAATCTCTGCGTATCCTCCACTTCCTTTCCAAAACACTTGATGTGGGGGACTTCAGCCTCTCCACCACATGAGATAGCTGGGGAAAACTCATTTGTTTTGTATTTTACTGGAGTCACTTAGCCTCACCAAAAGCTTATGAGTACTTACTCTGCTGGATATACGGCCATTGCACCAAAATACGTGACTAGCCTTGTGCTACATCTGCAGTTGAAGCTATTAGTATGCTCCTGCTTACCCAAAATTACACTGGCATTCCTCAGGGATTCTCTCGGTTGGCTAGTACAATTCATGCTTATGAAGTCTCAATTTCAACCTGAATTTCACATAAAAAAATCATTAAATTGCCTGGCATATTACGTACTAAACTCCTCAACCCCCCTCTATCGTGCTCATATCAGGACACTCCCAGAGCACATGTAACACACCCTCACATTCATCGCCATGAATATGAGAATTCGTGCATTACTAGAACATCAAGGGGGGAATGAATGCAATTATCCATTACATTATCAGGTTGATAGTTTCTCTGTATAAACTATTACGCATTACATCACCTCCGTGGCTGATGATCAGCGCTGCACTACTCATATCCTCTTTGAGTGTCTGCTTGTAGCGATACCACTCCACTGAAACCCCCTCATTTGGGGGGTTAGGCTCAAATTCCCCCTGGCCAATTTGGAGGGTCAGGTGGGTGTAACCCTTTGAAGCCAGCAACTGAAGGAAAATGGGAGGGTCCAAATGATCATGTGACTACTAAATTTTAGCGGTGACATTAAAATCTCACTTTGAGAAATTTTGGCTGTATAGCTGCCTCCACCAGTTGGTCGAAACTGGTGGTACCTACAGTCACAAAAACACGTCTCTCTGTTCTGTCGTTATCTTCCATGTTTTCGACTTCGCGCAAAACGGGTTAACTCCCCAGGAGGGTGGAGCTAGTAGACAAGTACCGCGCCTTTTGCGGCGGGGCTCTCCGTGGGGCATTTTTGGGTTGCCGTGGGGGCAATTATGGGTTGCCATTGTGAAGTAAACTGTATGGACTATTTTTTGTGTTTATTATGTCTGAAGAGTGAGGCAGGCCAATATTTGTACATAGGAATGTGGCGCGTTTGGCAAATGTTAATTAATAAACGGCCGCGTGACTTCCGCCTGGTACCGAATTTGTCAATTAGTGATACTACGTCAGTTCAGTCGAGTGGTTGCAGCCGTCTTCACTAGTAGTTAACCTGCCAAATCAGGTGTTGCTGTATGTCGTTTTTGATAATAGTTTGCCACTTAGCTACCGGTATAATCTCATAACATGCCCTGAGAGCCAATAAAGGGAGCAACTCAGAATATAAAGTGTCACTGAATGATTGGAATGCAGCTCCATAAATAATAATAAAAATTCAGCAATGAAGTGATATATAAAAACTGTAGCTTTTTTACTCTGTGCTAAGCACAGATACAATGACAACACTATAAAGTGAGCATTACAAATAAATAGGTTAAGAGCTATCATGCAGTTGGAGGTGAGCCATGTCTGATGGAGAATTTACATTTATAATAGATATATCTATACATTTAAGAGTATATCATGCCACCGTTTCAATATGCAGCCTTACTTCAGGCTGTTTTTGCAGTAGTCCACATGGACCAACAGATCTTCCTTTCTGGTTGAACGCAATATAGCAGTCTTCCTTCAATCGAAGTGCCAAGGTACCTTGGCCATCAGGAAGGAGCACCATCTTGAATTCATGGTTTGTTTCTCCTGGGAGTGGCTCACCAGCAATCAGTTTCCCCTCTCGTATAATCAGGTATTTTCCAGGGTATCGTACACTCTCGAAGGTGATGCGGTCAACACCTGTCAGAACAAAGTAGAATTTTGAAGATCTGGCTGTGGAATAAAATAAATATGGTGGTTAGTGAATATTGTACTATTTGTGGCCTCTAGGATCAGTACATGCTAAAAAGCAAAGTAGTGTTTCATACTTAACTTAGGGCTCTGATACACATAGTGGATATGGAAGCCAATGCAACATAGGTGTAACCACTGCTGATACAAATACAGTATACCATTTGAACTTTGAGATTTATATAGCTCTAAATCCTAGCCTGTTATATTTACTGAGGATAATAATGTATTATCAAGAGTGTAATTTTATCCGCGACAATCTTCAGCAGTATGCAAACAAACACGCGTTGGTTCTGCACATATGCACACACACACACACCACTGTACTGTAGAATAAATATTCACTGCGAAGACTTACTCGTCCTTCCTGCATTTGCTCGAACGGTCATGTTCTTGGAGACTCTTACAAACCTCCCCCCGGCTGTATCCGAGCGAAGCCTAAGTTTCGGGTCTTCTGCTGCTGCTTCAAGTGAAATGCCAACTAATGTTAGAAGGAACAACGCAGATACTGTCAACCTGACGGGCGCCATTCAAACGATAAGCTTATACTCTGTTTCAGTATTTCTTCAACTGCAGTGCAGCTCTCGCCAGTGAACCGCTGATTTATAGCAGGTCCCATTGCTCCCATAGCATTTATCAGGACGTATTTTGCTTAGTCATACCAAATTCGACTTGTTTGTGTTTATTGGCAATTAAGAGCGCCCACCGCCTTCTTGAGCACGTACGTACGTATAGGGTTGCAGCTGATATGCGAACATAGTTTCCAGGCGGTTCCGCGGTGGGAGGGCATGCGCACGTATAGAAGGTAAAATGGCTACCACTGCATTCATACTGCCAGCAGCCTATAAGCGGTGTGAGTGTATCTAACGGATAAAATTCTCAGAGTACAGTATTCTTATAGCTAGCGCTGTACATGTAGTGACAGCTACTAGCTGCTAGATAGGCTACGGCATAGTACATCATAGGCTACAGCATACATTTATCTCCTACGCACTACTACAGTAGCCAACTGCTGAGGATACCGACCGAAATTTAAGAAGACGATCCCGGCAACGATAGTGTAGAGAGAGCTTCGCTGACCATGAGAGTTCTGTTGTTGAGAATATGGCGAATAGGGTGCATCGATCAGGAGGCGTGCGCAGTCTGGAGCGTGCATGCATAAACCACAGCATATAATCGACGCAAGCAATTATGAGCACGGAAGGAAGTTAAATCATAGATAGTACACGCGAGTTATACGCGTTACCGGGCTGCATGAATGGGGCCACGGTCGGTGAGAGTCCAATGGTAACAGGTCATTTGCACTCCCAACTGTCCTGCACCAGGACTGAATTCGAAGTTGTATGTTATCATGTCCTGCAGCAGTAGTATAAAACCGAATCCACTGGTTTTCAGAACCATCAAAACTCGAGCTAAACAGCAAAGATATAATTATACAAAAAGACAAATAACAAGCAGTCATCAGCAATGGCCTTCTCTGCCTACACAAAATTCCTCATCTCTGCTCTTCTAGCAGTCGTAATATGTGGAGCCACTGCTGCACCAGTCACAGGGTCCTGCAACCTTCTGAGTGAAAAGACTGGAAAGTATTTGGTCGTTCCTTCCAGTGGTCCTATCCATGCAAATGGAGCTTCAAGTAAGGGAAAAAAATTTACGATAATAGTTTGTTAACTGATAGTATGGTTGCTGTGCATACCTGCAATTAGTACTTGTATATTCAGACAATAATTATTGTTATAAATGTGCATCATTTTCATGCGACCTTTCTTTGGATCTCACAGGTGAGGCAACTGATTTCGACATCTCCTACCCCAGCCCTGGAAAAATTGAGTTCAAAGTGTCAGGCACCAGCGACTATCTTCTCATTGACAATAGCGATTTGACGACTGGTACCCCCAGTGGAGGAAATTCAGAGTTTGATGTCATCATCGAATCCCAGTACACTAATTACAAGATCTCTCCTGACTGTTACATTGCTTTTGATGGTAATGGAGATATACATGGGCCTTGCAGTCTCAGTCAGGGAGATGATGAGGCAAACATGTCACTGACGGAGGCCTAGGACAGCTATAATTGGAAGAAGATAACAGCTTTCTTCTGCCCGCAACTTCCAATCTCTTAGAAAACCAAATCACTTGTATTATCATACAGATTTATCACAATGTCATATTTATATTTCAGATGCTGTACTACAAAATTAATATTTTATTGCCGACAAACAATTATATTTATATAGATTCTGTACTATAAAATTAATATTTTATTACTGACAAATTATGCAATTTTTAGTGGGAGGGGCTGATTATCTGAGCACATGATGAAACATGCTTAATACTAATGCCTTGCATTGGTGAGGTTTCATTTCAAGGGTGTCTGTACATCCAATTGAGTCAATACATGTGAGGAGCTTCCATGCATGTAGCTTTGGGAGAAAGTGCTAGACTATTAAAGACCTACAGAAGTACATGCACCTGTGGATGGAATGGCTTCGTGGTTTATCCCTTGTGGATGCAGGATAGTTTATAATATCTATGATGCAGACAAGCCAGTGATTTTTAATATCTATTCTGCATCCACAAGATCTAGAGATAAACCACAAAGCCATTCTATATACAGGTACTTCCGTAGGTCTTTAATAGTCCAGCACTTTCTCCCAAAGCTGCACTTGCTTCAAACAACTTCCTCCCTACTTCCTCCCTCTTTGCATTAATTGTCTGGCTACCTTTCCCCATGGCTACGTCTGCAGTGTACGCATGTTCTAAAGTTCCATTCACCCTTCTAGCTACTTTAGTTGCATCTCCAGGCCATTCCTCTGCCTTTCCACCATCTTTTTGCAAATGTACATTTCGCCCCCTTCCACTGGTCAAACCAGACTCCTACTTAAATTACTCCACTTCTTCCATCTCGTTACCATCCATGCCCCACGTCTGGATGCCTCTTTTCTTACCAACCATCATTAATTACTTTTCCTCGTGTTTAGCGGCTACCCACTAGCCTCGTCCCCGTGGGCCCAGGTACATTGATTTTACTTCCGCACTTCTCTACGTTCTGCTGGTGACATTGTCTCAGCACAGTCTGTGGTACAAACGGGCTCCGAAGAGTAGCTATGAGAAGTATAGATTCGCTTTCTTTTGAGAATTGCAGCTGTCCTCGCGCGATCGCTCACGCAGCTAGCTAGCTATAGCCATAGATAATATAGACTCGTAACCGAGTCTATATTATCTATGCTATAGCTACCCTACGCGTCACGCACGTGAGACGCTACGCTACTATATATTATGCTACGACGTATTGGTCCGGCAGGAAGTCAATACATTTATATGGGAAAAGGACGCGCATGCGCATACGTGCACTAGCCTGTAGCTCAAAACTGACGCAACGCAGCGAGCTCTAAACCCAACGGTTAGGCCCTAGCCCCTAGCCAAACCCTAGCCCTAACCCTAACCTAACCCTAACCCTAACCCTAACCCTTCCCCTAAACTCTAACCGTTTCCTGCCGGACCAATAGCCACTTCGATTATCCTAAGCACTGTATCGTCAGGGACAAGGCCCCACTCCACACCCTCTCCACAGTACAGTTACTCCTAATTCATATCCATAACAAAGGTTTTTCATCTAGCTGTTCATTTTTCCACAATTATACTGGTTTCTGCTTCCAATAAAATTCACCCCATAGCTACCTCTTCATCTTCTTGATCTGCAAATCTGATGTGATCTCCTCAACCTGAACCCACCTTGCGCCTCTTTCAAAATCTTCTCAGCATATCTATGTAGCCTAATAGTCATTACATTTATCCACACTTTGGTAAACACAGCTCCCCAATGCTATATCCCCGTTTCGTGATTGTATTGAACTACTCTTGATTGTAGTCTCGGTACCAGCCCACCAGTCAAGGCAGAGATCGCTTCCAGATCTCGCCGTTTCGTGGCGAGATACTGGAAGCGATCTCCTCCTCTTACCCCCAGAGGTCAGACTCAGAGGAAGGAGAGGCATGGTTTCCTGTACTTACGAGCGCCTCTAGATCTCCCCATGCAGCCTGTTTGACAGACTGCATGTGGACAGTACCAAGAAGAGAAATGTTATGATATGAAGGTAGGCTTGAGATGATTATGCTGTGCAATTAGTAGATATTCAATTAAAGGAGCTCGTCAACACAGGAAACCATGCATTTATGGGTGTAAGCTTCCGTGCATTCGCGACATTGCATGTCATGGCAGCGCTCTACAATGATGCGGGAATTAAGTTGCATACCAGCGGTTTTCAAAAATCCGTGCCGCGCTAGTGAATGGTTGACCATGAATAGGACGGCTATAAAGAAGGATAGAGATCATCCTTAGTTATAAATGAAGAAAGTATGCTATCACCGGCTCAGATGGGTATAAAACTGCTCCACTGAGTTTGCAGAGCATTCAAACTTGAGCTTCAAGATCAGATCTAAGCAGCAAAGCTACAAAGATAAGAAATCTCCATCAGCAATGGCCTTCTTCACCTACAACAAGTTTCTCATCACCGCTCTTCTCGCAGCTGTAATCTGTGGAGCCACTGCTGCACCAGTCACAGGGTCCTGCAACCTTCTGAGTGAAAAGACTGGAAAGTATGTGGTTGTTCCTTCCAGTGGTCCTATCCATGCAAATGGAGCTGCAGGTAAGGGAATATTTTACGATAATAGTTTGTTATAACTGATATGATATGGTTGCTGTGCATACTTGCAATTAATACTTATATATTCAGACAATTGTTATAAATGTGCATCAGTTTCATGCGACCTTTCATTGGATCTCACAGGTGAGGCAACTGCTTTCGACATCTCCTACCCCAGCCGTGGAAAAATTGAGTTCAAAGTGTCAGGCACCAGCGACTATCTTCTCATTGACAATAGCGATTTGACGACTGGTACCCCCAGTGGAGGAAATTCAGAGTTTGATGTCATCAACGAATCCCAGTACACTAATTACAAGATCTCTCCTGACTGTTACATTGCTTTTGATGGTAATGGAGATATACATGGGCCTTGCAGTCTCAGTCAGGGAGATGATGAGGCAAGGATGTCACTGATAGAGGCCTAGAACAGCTGCAGCAAGACATTGTCTGAGTAGCATTCCTCTGCCCAATCTCATAATCCCTCTTTAAACTTCATCACTTGTATATTATATTTTTATCAGATATTTTATATATTTATTTGTGCCTGGCACTATAACTGTATATTTTATCGCTGATAAATTACCAACTTAGTGGGAAAGGCTGATTACGAAATTATACGACGCGCGCGCGCGCTCAGTTGAGCTCACGTGAGGTGCTAGTACCCGTGAGAGCCAAAGAAAGTTGTCTTTTCACTCAGAAGGTTGCACCAGCCAAATTGGTAGCATAATTATTTAGGAACGACTTTCCATATAGCCAATGAGAATAATAATCGGAATTATACTTCACGTACAGTCAGGGGTTCAACCGCAAGCTATAATAGTTAATGACAGCTACACGTAGCTACATGGGATTACAGTACATAATAGTGTATTTATATAGCTACTAATGTTGCAATACAACTTAACATGCAAGCACTGACTTTGGAACATACTTTTCTTTGTCACATTCCCGTCGCCAGTTGCTATCTATTTTGCTTATTCTTTTGGGAACTTCCCTAAATAGCTAGCAACTGGCGACGGGAATGTGACAGCCGTTGTAATAAAAAGCATTCAGTGCGACTACGGGGCGGAGCTAGCTCGGGTCGACCCCTGACCTTCCGTGACGTGTGTGACGTGCGAGGCTACGCGTTAACTTCTTAATAAATACCTGCTGGTACATATTATCTATGCTGAAGAAGTGGAATTAGCTATGAGTGTGGGTTTATGTGAACCAAAGGGCCGGGAAGACTTGAATTTGGCTGTGTATTGTGATAGCTGTGGCTACCTTCAGGCCAACAAGAATGTCACTCTAGCTCATTTATATGGAGCTGTTAGATTTGAACATAACTAGGTACAGGAAGACATTTTCAGGGCTGTACCTAACATTGAATCTGTGACAAATGCAAGTAGCTATATGCTCCTAACATGCAAGAAACAACCAGTAGCTAGCTAATGTGCACGTGTCCCCAGATATCTCTTACTGCCAGTATGCTAGAAAAGGTAGAAGCATACAAATATCTTGGTGTTCGATCACTTCAGACCTCTCCTGGACAAGTCACATAAAAAACATATGTTCAAAAAACACAAAAACTCTGATCTTAGGTTTATTCTTGTTATCAATGTGCATACACAGTCTCTTCAGCTTCTTTAAAAGGACATTGCGTGCCTGCATAGAAGATCCAAGCAAAGATTTGCTTCCAAGAAGTTTGCTGTAGCTAAATCCTGGTCAGCTGACACCGCAGCACTCTGAGTTCAAGCTGTATAGCCATACGGAATTAAATTATCATGCACGGCACCAGTATAAAACTGGGCCCACTAGTTTGCACAAACATAATCTAGCTACATGTATCTACTGCATGAGTGACAAGACAGGAAGGTTTGTGATGATGGTCCTATCAACGCAAACGGAGACTCCAGTGAGGTAACTGACTTCGATATCTCATACCCCAGTAGTGGTAAAATTGATATATCAGGCACTAGTGACTATCTTCCCATCGCTGACAAATTACCAATTGCAAATAGCTATACAGTGAGGAGTCTACTGACTCAGCTGCGCCCTCGCGCGCCTCTGTTCACGTGAGCACCGCGCGCGAGAGCTAGAGCGCGCGCGCCCAGGAACGTGCTCTAGCTATTATGGCTTCTTAAGACATTTTAATAATTTATGTTGTTTTTGTTGTTTTTATTTCCTGTAACGTTCCCCACTGGGGTTATCCAATAATGATTCTGATTCTGATTCTGATCATGCATAGCTCGCATACATTTTAGAGCCCGGACCCTAGTTGCACTCTCCCAAAGAGGGGGCAGAAAAGAAAGTCGCCAGTCCAAAATGTGAAACATAAACTTGTTGTGACTTATGGTTAAAGTTTGAAAATTGCCCTTCAATGGAGACTTTCATCCAAGTTAAAACGCTACTGGCATTTGGGCCATAGGGAAGACCACTGTGGTCCCATTTTAATTAGCACTATTTTTAAATCTTCCATCAAGATTTCTAAACTTTGTGTGGTTGTGGACTGGGTAGCTTCTGGGTCCCGGGTAGTCTTGGATGCAGCCCTACAGGCTTCATCATACCACTGCAGCTGTAGTTGCTTTCAGGAGGAAAGTTCCCCAATCATAATACATGTCATGGTAGCTAGCTATAGCTACCAAGTTTGGCAATTGTACATGTATGAAGGGAAAGAGTTGAGAGAATCCTTACCATATGCTTAGTATGCACAATTATGATGCCCTGTATCTGACTCTGCACTGTGGGGCTTACTTATTTGACCACAGTATTGGTGAATGTGCAGTATTGAAAGCAAATTACACTATATAATTATGCAATTGATTTTAAAATTCTTTGAAATTTTTAATATTACATCTCAGTGGCTGGGCCACAATAAATATATTTTATAGTGCAGTACACTATCTTCATTATATAAAAATTTACATAAAATATAATAAATCTTGACCCATATCACGAGACTGGGAAGTAGAACGCAAAAAGTGATTTGGAACAGCTGTCATGTCTTGTGGAGGTCAGTGTACGTACGCGCATACCTAGATCATAGAGACGGCATGTATTTCAATTCGCGCTTCCAGGGAGTCCTCAGTGAGACCGCTGCTGCAGGGTGGCAATGCCTGGCCCGACTCGTCAAACGCAATAAAGCAGTCGGTACCGTTGACTGATGTCGCTAATGCGATAATGCCTTGCAGGCTAGGAGAGGGTTTCAATTTCCAAAGGTAGGTGGATACATAGTCGGAGTCTGCGCTCCCCGATTCTTCTTCCAGTAGCCCGAGAGGTGCAACGGTGAGATTGCCCGCTTCATTCACAAGAAGAAACTGTCCTTCATTCTGTACGCTCTCAAGAGTAATATTGAACGTACTCCGTCTGTCTAGGTAAAAATGAGCCGTAATGTCTTTGTCACTTCCCGTTGCTTCTAGCGAACCATCTTCATTGACAACGACATGTTTGCCAATATGTGTAACTAGAAGGGCGACCTTTGGTCCATTCGAAACACTCCGAATCGGTCTACAGTGAATAGTTTGTAGTAGCATTGCTACTAGTCCGCAGGTAAAGAGAAATGTAATCTTGGGGTGGCTAAGCGCCATTTTAAAAAGTGATTTTTATTGCTTTGGGTCTTTTGAATATCTATCTAATGGATTGTTGGTTGTACTTATTCGCAGGTGCGAGTCAGCTTTATATACCTGCACATCTGACCCATCTCAGGAAGCGGATGAAGACATCAGGATTACAAGTCTCTACGTGCGGTTCTATATAGTATTACGTAGCTTGCACTATTGCGGGTGCATGCTGAGCACGTGGATGGCAGTCCCGCCCGGCCACACCGATACGAACCCTCATCGTCACGTGCTCCAAGGTGAACTGCAGTTTCCCCATAACCCCGTTACTAGTTGGTGTTCAGTTTTCGCCGGCCCGCGCCTTTATCAAGGCCAGTCAGGCGTGGCCACGCCGTGGTGCGGGTAGAGGGACTGGGAACGAGACTATAGCGCAGAAACTGCACCTGCAAGAGAAAGTGGTAATGTCTCCCTGACGCGTACGCCTCTTTTCCGTATCCCCTCTCAATTGCAAAGGCCATGATTACTAGCTTTTGGAGCCGCTAATTAATGGAGGTTCGCTCTTCCTTCACTCGCAACACTTAATTATTCATAGCCTCGTCCTTTATTCATAGACTTATAAGTGCTGCATTCTCGTGCCACTCTAATCATCAACTCTTGCAGTAACCCAACAGCAGTGATGCCATAATAATAGATAACATAGCAAGTGTACAAATATTGATCAATATACACATTGGCCAGTACAACTATAGCAATGAATTTGGAAGTTAAAAGAACAGTTTGATTTATGCCCCAAACCTGGAGTACTGACAACTAATACAGTGTCCGTTTTGCGGTCACTTGGGACTTGAAAATATTCTCGGTGGGGTGAAGTCAACTGAAGCATAGAAGAGCAAATAGGCTGCTGCACTCTGCAGATGGAAGGAGTAACAAACCGATAAGGATCCTTGGAAAATAACTGAATCTATTCGAGAACCAAAATAGGTGGGATATAGCCTCGTCTCCAGGCTCTTGTGTGTGTTGCCTGGTACATTTTCTCACGTGATTTAACTTATTTAATTGCACGTGGGCAGGGACTGCTCGAAAGACGGTTGCACTTAATTCTCTACTTTCTGCTGGTGGCATTGTTCAATGCTTTGCCTGTGGTGCAAACGGGCTCCAAAGAGTAGTTACGAGAAGTATAGATTCGCTGCCTCCTGAGAACTGCAGCTGTCCTCGCCCACGCAAAAATTCACACCCTCCTACCCTACGCATCATGCAAGTGAGAAAACGTACCAGCCCAGAGCTACGCAACACGCACGTAGGCCTGGGAATGAGGCCAGGAGGGATGGGAATGAGGCCAGGAGGGATACACATACCTTGACCTGTCTGGGTGCTATATCTTTCACTTCATGATCATCAAAACAGTAGAACTTTTTCTTGTAGGGATTAATACAGTAGGCAGTATCTGGGGAATCATCGAGAGGGAGTACTGTCATTACATTATATTATTACTATTGCTTACAACTTACAGTGTCCGCCTGACATGGTGCCATAGTGATTCTAGAAATGAACAAACACAAAAAATTAGGACAATGTTTCCTGCTGGGTTTTGAGACCCAGAAAGAAATCTTTTACAAGACTACACACAGGAGCCCATAACCCAAAGGGAAAGAGCGTTAAACTTGTGTAGGTATGCTGATTCAACCTATTGTCGAATGGCACTTGCACAACACTCCTTGTAAGCGCTATAATTCACTTAGCACTAGTAGCGGTAGTAAACCAGCCGGCTAGGCATTCCATATATGGATTTTTCTTGTAGGTGCCATTCGACAACAGGCTCCTTCCCTTTGGGTCATGGGCTCCTGCTACGCGTTATCAAACAACAGAGGGGCAATCATGGCTGTATGCTAGCACTCACCGAAACGCCATAGAGATGGTACTGTCTCTGCGGCTTCATCCCCACCACATGATTGGACATATCCAGAGAACTTGAAATGAAAAAGAGCGGTGAATTATCACACCACACCTGAAGAGACTCGCAGTACAGGTGTAATGATAAAAACAATATACTTAGATATTCTCCAGTTAAGAAATTTTACTTCCTGAAGCAGTAATTTTGACTTCTTTGGATAATGATCAGGATTGAATACATAGCGACTTACTTTTCTCAACTGCATGCAAATCACATCTTTCAGAGGTTTTATTAACGCACAGTAATAATCATGCTATATACACCAGAATATGGAGTGGAGCTATAGGTTAGAGATCATTTTAAAATCGGGTAGGAGCAAAAAATGCATGCATGAGAAACAGCAAAAAATGTTGTCACTCGATAGATGAAAGTTTGACTACAGCAATACAAGTGGGCCATTAGAGTAACATTCACCCACGCAATCCCTCACTCTTGAAACTCGTACAGGATACAGCCACAGGCTAGACATAACAATCACATTACTTTCATGCACAGGAACTTGTGCAAGATGTGTTCCCCTTCCCCTTCCAGGATAGAAAACCTACCAGGCAAGTCATCAAGGTGCTACTAAAACATCATCATTACACTACCCACAGGAAGATACCAAAATAGCCTTTCCCCTGAAGGTCACTCGAGCAATCAAACTTTAGTAGTATCAATTTCGTCCTCACACCCCCTGGATCCTGTCAAGTCCTAATGGGCACAGGTAGTCTGAACATGTAAAGGAAAAACCCAGAATCTCAGCTATTCTAATGCAGCTATCCGATCACCTTTGACCTCTGTAACGTCTGAATAGTACACTCTAAAGACTAAATCAAACATAGGCAGTAAGAAGGGCTCATTTCAGAGCTAGTACAGTCTTTAGACAGAATAAGGTTCGTTTTCGTTGACTTAACTTTTAGAAACCCACACACGGAAATGACAACTGTGACACTTGCTCTAATGTAGATAATACTTACTTGAGTGGAAAGTCAACAAAATTCTGCTTCTTCTGCCGCCACATCCCCTCAAAAGAGAACCTGCAAGTTAAGCAGATTGGACACCCACTGACTCATAGCACACATCTCAACCCATTGACCTCTCACTGCCATTGCTACTGCTACAAAACCAACACATCCCCTCAAAAGAGAACCTGCAAGTTAAGCAGATTGGACACCCACTGACTCATAGCACACATCTCAACCCATTGACCTCTCACTGCCATTGCTACTGCTACAAAACCAACACCTCCAGTAAAAGAGAACCTGCAAGTTAAGCAGATTGGACACCCACTGACTCATAGCACACATCTCAACCCATTGACCTCTCACTGCCATTGCTACTGCTACAAAACCAACACCTCCAGTAAAAGAGAACCTGCAAGTTAAGCAGATTGGACACCCACTGACTCATAGCACACATCTCAACCCATTGACCTCTCACTGCCATTGCTACTGCTACAAAACCAACACCTCCAGTATACGCCACAAAAAATGAAAATATGCTCGATGAAATACTTAAACAGAGACTGTGAGATGGAGAAACTACCTGCACTAGAAGCCTTTGTTCTAGGAAAAGGCTAATAGTTAGTACATGACCCATCCCCAAGTATTAATCATAATAACATACACATGTTCATAACTGACCTCTTGAGATGAATCAAAAGAATGGGAGGAAGTTTCCAAATTTCGATCCTCTTGCTGGCTTCCCGGTGAGCGTTACACCTGGAACAAAACCTGCGTCGGGTGGACGCATAATGTGGCACTCAGGGTAATGAATATCCTACAGGCATACTATATACTACACAATTCATTTACTACACAATTCATTTACTACACAATTCATTTACTACCTGTTGCTTGGCAAGCTAAGCACGGGCCCTGGAATTTAGAGGATGTCACATGGCTCGTTAGTCCTTCCCCTACTGATTTCGGCCTCTACTCATGTCCATGTGAAGTCAATGTCTGTGTAGTGGTTGGCTCTGAGTCTGTTTGTTGATATTTGCATATGCTGAGGTGTATACCTCTCCATTATTAGATAATTAGAGAAACCCCGTGGTGCAACGTAGGAAGAATATAATTATAGTCTCACGACAGTTGACCCCCCTTCTTGATGACACTGTATACAGCCGTTTGAAAATTGCAAGTGTTTACGCAAACAACTCACTGGCAGTCCATTTTAATTCCTTGAGCTAACTATGTCTGAAAAACCATTCGGAAACAAAGCGTATCGCTGACCTCTACCAGCAGTTTGTGCACAGCACATTGCTATGAACAGTAGCATGATGTCACACAGCCGTGTAAACGCTTACGCCTCTACCAGCAGTTTGTGCACAGCACATTGCTATGAACAGTAGCATGATGTCACACAGCCGTGTAAACGCTTACGCCTCTACCAGCAGTTTGTGCACAGCACATTGCTATGAACAGTAGCATGATGTCACACAGCCGTGTAAACGCTTACGGAATACACAATTTGGAAACGAAACTGCAATCTGCTGTATTACTGTATATATACTTAAGTTGTTTGGGGGCAGTACAAAATATTAATCCCCCCCCCCACAGACCAGTCGACTGAGAAGAGCCCAACTCATTGGAATGCTCACATTCCAAGATGAGCAGTTTTGGAAGTCGTTACTATAAATACAGAGTTAGTTTACTACACGTACTGGGAGGCCATAGCTATCCAGTGTTTGGATCGAGAAGCCCTGGAGTATAAGGCCTGCGTGTTTCAACCCCAAGCTTCATTCCAGACGATAACCATCATATAAGTCCACCCTAGGACAAACATTGGACTTCTGAGCCAATAGAGGATATCACATTAAAGTGACTGTGGGATGCACAGACTTCTAAATGAAATTATGGACTAAGCCCCCAAAGACATAAGGGGATTAAGGTAACAAAGGGATACAACAGGAAGCCACTGTATCCCATGTACATGTACTTGCAACATGCAAGAATCTTGGATATTGTAGCATGGTGAACTACAGAGATATATGTCAAAGTAGACCAGACTTTCAAAAATATAACCAGTGACTCAGCCCCCAAAGACATAAGGGGATTGAAGCAACAAAGGATACAGCATTTTCTAAATGTAACTCAGCCCCAAAACCCATACATGTACATGTGGCTGGAAACGGCATACATGTATTTCCCATCTATGTACAGGCATTACAACATGCAGGACTTCCAGATAGTGCATGATGCTGGGATGTATTCAAAGAGTATACACATCCGGCAACTGGCAAATTGTGCAAACACTGATTAGTGACACAGAAAACACTCAGTGCAGATGTTTGTAAACACAGAGATCAGATGTGGATCAGAATACAGGTATGGAGAATCTTTGAAGACAGTTACAAACTATTTGGGAGTTCCTTATAATTACATAAATGAAATAGGGATAGACCTTTTACCATTATGATGTAATGGGGGCTAAAGTGAGCACCAAATGGAGAAAATACGGGAGAACATGTGTAAGCAAGCATGTTCTTATGTTTTTGCATTAGAAAACTACATCAAAGCACATTGGCTTGTATTTGCTCCATTTAGTGCTCACTTTTACCCCCATTACATCACGGTAAAAGGTCTATTAACGGGCCTGAGTTGGAGCGATAAAAATGAATTGCTTTGATCACAGATCACAGGCTTAGGTCATACCTAGGTTAGGCCTTAGGTACAAGCAATACTTAGGTTCTGGCTATTGATAGCTGTCACCTATGCTGTGTTTGCAGGAACTACTCTCTGGGCTTCCGAGTTTGATCATAATATGCAAAGCTTGCACATTCAAGTGTCCACGTGTCATGTGTGGCATACAATCTATCACTACACCAGGCAAGTACTTATAATTATTATTAAGGTAGCCTCCAGACGTCTAGACAGATCATGACACTTCAATTATCGACCACTTTCCAGCTACTACTACTTAACTACAGCCACAGTTCTTCTCATTGGGACATCGACCTTTGCATGTTGCTGCCGCGTTGTCACTCAATGTGAGCTGCTTTGCATACATACGCAAGTACAATAACTATAATTCCAGCATGCAACTAAATACAGTGAAGATCGTTGATAACCTCATTATTTCGCAGCAGTGTGTCTTTGTGTGTTTACCAACAATAGCTGCACAGCAATGCTTGAAGGGATGGAGGATCAGTTAACTGTTTCCTTGGGCGGCAGAGAAACATGGTTAGCTTTTCCTTGAATGCAGTCATGATGAGGATATTGAAATCATCACATGTTGTCACATGGAGCTAAAGTTAATGTACTGGAGTGTCTATACGCATGCAGGAATGGTGGAAAACGGGGTAGGCTTCAGGATATTAATGTTTTGGTAATTTTTCTGTCATAAGATTCCTCCTCTCACTGCTGTCACACCTCGGGTTCAATTTCCTGGTGTCACGCCCTTAGCTCTTCTCTGTCTTCAGACAACATGCATGGAGGATAGGATGATATCACATGTAGAGAGGCCAGGCTGTTCCCACATGTAGAGAGGCCAGGCTGTTCCCACATGTAGAGAGGCCAGGCTGTTCCCACATGTAGAGAGGCCAGGCTGTTCCCACATGTAGAGAGGCCAGGCTGTTCACATGTAGAGAGGCCAGGCTGTTCCCACATGTAGAGAGGCCAGGCTGTTCACATGTAGAGAGGCCAGGCTGTTCCCACATGTAGAGAGGCCAGGCTGTTCCCACATGTAGAGAGGCCAGGCTGTTCACATGTAGAGAGGCCAGGCTGTTCCCACATGTAGAGAGGCCAGGCTGTTCCCACATGTAGAGAGGCCAGGCTGTTCCGTAATACCACATACCAGCAAGTATATTCCAATTAGGTCATGTTTATATGCATCCACTCTCCAAACATGGATGGATCCTGGTCAAGATGTTTTCATATGAACGCATGCAGCTATTTACATAATTTTGACACAAGTATAGTTGATGGGGCAACAGATTAAAGAATATGTTCAGCAAGTGACTTTAAACTTTAACGGGGCTAGTTCGTAATGTTTTCACCCCTAAAATTGACTAACCAAAGACGCAAAGCAACAGTCGGGCAATTTCAAAGGCATTAGGCCCAGCTGATGACCTTATAATAAGGTAATCACTTGAATTAGTGTCTAATTGAGTGTGTAGAGTACAGTCTAAGGCAGGAAATAGTTCCTTAGCAACAGGACATACGGCTTTTTATGACATACGCCTCCGCAAGGTTAAGTCGCTACCGGGAGGTAATGTCCGTATAAGATGCAAACTAAACGTCGCATAGAATTTATCACTTTAGCTGTACAAACATCCACTGGGTTAATCAGTTCCCGTATGTGTAAAACTGAGGCAATATTGAAATGCTCAATTTCCAGAATTCCTCCAGACACATGCTATTATTCAGTCCTGGCTTCGAAGGGGCTTTGAAGGGGCTCAACATGAACTCAAGAATAACCGCCCATTTCCAGTTGGAGGTGTGGTGGTCAGCTACTTATGTGACACAACTCTACTGATTCCAACTTTCCCTACTTGACTGGGACAGAACCAAGAAGCAGGTAGAGTGCACTATGAAAGCAATTGAACTACAAGATTTGTGCGCACATAACTTGCCCAAATTCATCTTACAAACATGACAATTAAGATCAGTGATGGCTTGCGCGTGCTTCTATCAACTTATTTCTTAATTCTGCTGAATCTATTACCTTTACTCACAGTCTTAATTAGGTTTTACATACCGCTTCAGTGTGTGCTGCCTCTGTGGAAGAACAGCAGAAATAGAACCTTTTCCGCTACGATGTCATTGGGGGGAAAAGCTAGTAGGCATTAAATGGAGAAATATACAGAAACATGCATGTTTTCATGTATTTTCTCCATTTTAGTGCCTAAGGGTCTATTATCTGTGCAGTATGCCAATGTTTTTCACAGTTACCTAGTGCACAACTATATCCTAGTACCTAGGCCTGGAGCTGTAAATGTTCATGGGCTGCAAAAACTTCTAATTAGGTCGGCCTCGGTCCAAAGACATCACTCATGTTTTCAAAGGCTCAAGAAAGATCTTCTCTCCTTTACGCTTCTCGCTATCACATGGTAAGCAACTTTGGCAAAATTTGTAAAAACACATACTGTCATAAAATTAGTTATTAATAACCACATATGATCCGGCCTTGTATCGTGATAAAGTACACTCAGAGTCTGGGAATGTGCACCAGGAAGCAAGTCCAACTGCCGCAAAGTCCCCAGCCTTTCAATGGCCCACTCACCCCAGCCTTTCACTGTCCCGGTCAGATATATGGCAAGCCAGGAAGAAGCCACCAGGAAGCAAGTCCAACTGCACGCCAGGAAGAAGCCACTAGTCCTAAAGCACGGTTCATAGCGTACATCCCAGATGTATTGCATGTCAGGAAAAAGGCACTAATCCTACAAAATGTACATCCCAACCGACAGTCCTTGGAGGAAGTAAGCGCATACTTCCTGCCTTCCTCCTTGGTTAAACTCAACACTATGTTTACTAAGAGCAAGGGGGGCAAACTATAGCACAAAAGTACCCAAGAGCTTTTCCACTAAAAAAAATATAATCACTAACTTTAAATTTATAAAACTGACACGTGATTGAAATTTAGCGAGTGCATGGGCATGAAATTTGAACTTAACGCTTCTAACTAGAGGCAGTAATTTTCATTTATTTCTAAATTCTACTCCATTCAGTCTGCTTATCACCTAACAGTCCCCTATAGGATCACGGGGGTGAAGGCAACCACTCGTACATCCGTGACACATATGTGGTGGGCTAAGGGGTCTAGGTAATCACAGATGATCACGTAGGCAGTGGGATCACGTAGGCGGGGGAGATGGTCCTTAGCTTGACGCTATTGTCAGCTAATGAAACCTAATGACGCATTCAGACTATGGCTCTTGAAAGCTTGTGATGACCTCAGTAGTCTGTAGATTTCTGAGCTCAGTTTGCATAGGTATACGCACTTAAAATACTTACATTACTTAGGCGGAGAAATGGTCCATAGTTTGATGCTATTGTCAGCTAATGAAAACTAATGACGCATTCAGCTCTTAAAGGCTTGTGATGACCTCATAGATTTCTGAGCCCTATTTACATACGTATAGGCACTTAAAATACTTACATCACTCTGCAGACGTAAAGTGAAATTAAAGTAGGAACAATTGCATCTCTGGCAGCCAATTCACATAGACGTCAGCCATCACCTGATGCAAGCCAACATTCTCATCCATCTATCATACCTTACGTATGTATTTCAAAGTAGAAAAGTGGTGAGAATTAAGCCAATGTAAAGATGTTGCCAAGCTACAGTGGAAGAAGTATAGCTGCTTCTAGAATGAGCTAATAATTGCCTGGAAGTGCATCAAGTTCAACATTCTAGGTGACATTCAGATTCTAGGTTAGAAGCCAATGAGGAAGTGTTGTCTACAGTGTAGGTACTGCAGAAGTAGGGAAAGTTGGAATCAGTAGAACTATGTCACATAACCAAGAGTAATTTGGTAAGTGGCTGACCACCACACCTCCAACTGGAAATGGGCGGTTATTCTTGAGTTCATGTTGAGTCCCTTCAAAGCCCCTTCGAAGCCAGGACTGAATAATAGCATGTGTCTGGAGGAATTCTGGAAATTGAGCATTTCAATATTGCCTCAGTTTTACACATACAGGAACTGATTAACCCGGTGGATGTTTGCACAGCTAAAGTGATAAATTCTATATGATGTTTTGGAATTTCAGTTTGCATACATCACTTCCCGTTAGCGACTTATTAATCTTACTGAAGCGTATGCCTTTTAGATATGTCTTGTTGCCAAGCAACTGTTTCCTGCCTTAGACTGAAACTCATTGTTGCTTCCAGAATGAAATCAGAATCTAGGTGAGATGCAAATATGGAAGAAATATTGCTAAACGTGTTCAGTGAAGTAATACTGAAATGAAGAAACCCAGCTAGTTGCTTCCAGAATGAGAAGATGTTACACCTGCATTTCATCCGTTGTAGCAAGAATCCCAATTTCAGATTTCAGGTGAGAAGCAACGATTGAAGGTACTGGAATTGCTATGGGTATTGCCAAACTATAGCGAAAGCACAAGAAATAAAGTTACTTCCAGAGTGAAACCAGAATGTGCTTCATTCCATCAGTGTAAAAAACAACAACTGAGGAATCCAGCCTTGATGAAACCACGCGAGGTCCGGTTTTCCGCCTGCCTAATCACCATCACAACTGCTATGTTTATTTGAAGTATTACCTAAACATTGGGAAGAGACCCTAACAACCTCTGGGGTGTGACATCATTGAATAATGAAGAGACCCTGACAACCTCTGCGGGTGTGACATCACTGAATAATGCATGACATCACTGAATAATGCATGACACACTTCCTCTGGAAGTCATACATGTAAATGACAGTTGCAGGAGCTATGGGACTTTCCCCATGCTGTGGTTTGTAGTTCCTTTTTAGGAAGCCTTCAAAGTGATAAACAAACACTGCAGTTGTGGAAGTGTTCAGGATACCCATTGAGTTCATTTCCACATGAAAACCAATGTAAGTTTAGCACACATTCACAGTGATGTAATCCCGGGTTTGGATCAGGTGGCTAAGATAACTTTCAGGAACAGACAAGTGGCTTCTTCTAGGTGTTCGTGATATGTAGGAAGCTTACAAGTATATGTAGCTAGCTCTTATGAGAGTTAGGGTAAGCCAGTGGTGAGCTCTTCCACGAACCAGCCAGCCCCCTAGATATAAGAAACTGTCTCACTGCATACAGTAGTGCTAGGGCCTTCAGGGGGTGAAACTCTAATATAAAGTCCTTGAATAGCAAGGACAGTCTGGTCACCAGAATTTAAGTCAAGAAGGGAATAAATATGTGCACGCGCTAATTTTTAATGCGTGAAAAAAAAGAGAAAAATGTAGTCTAGTGATCTGGACTCAAACTCACTACCTCCTGTGCCAGAGCCCTACAACTTAGCCTACACACCAGGTCCTTCAATTCAGTATTGAGGCTTACAAATGTTTATTTGATAGCAGAGAACAATGTTGCAAGTTACTAGTATTGGTCACTGGTACATGAAAACATGAGAACATGCTTGTAATTTTGTACACTTTTACCCCCATTACATCATAAGGATAAAGTTCTATTATTAAGCTGTCATATCTGGAAGGCTTCATTTCTGGGTTATTACGACAGCAACGCCTCCTGTAAAAACCACGAGGTGACACTTACCATTTGTCACTGCCCGAGACCCTCTCCTCTTTTGTGAAGAGCCTGATGCAGTCCTATGAGTGTGTGTGTGTGTGTGTGTGTGTGTGTATGTTGTATGTATCATACTGACTTGAACCACTTCATATCAATTAGACTTTGAAGTCACTTCAATAATTAGTCGTTTTCGTTATTGGAGTAGAACCATATTCGGTTAAGATGACTTCGGGCATTTTTGCTGCCATGGCAGTAGTAGTTCCCTGCATGTAATGGTTACCACATAAAAGGTATAGGGTTAGGGTTACATGCAGGGAACTAGTGTTGCCATGGCAGCAAAAATGCCCAAAGTCATCTTAACCGAACATGGTCTATTCCGTCTGGGGCAGGCAAAGAATTTGCAAATCACTGCTTCTCTTTGTTTGGGCTTATGCCTCCTGTTCTAAATAAGGACGTCAAACTGAGCTTAGCTTCATTGAGCCTGAGCTCAGGGATGACTGTTGATGATAGCTATTAATGAACAGACAATAATCACTGTTAAGGACAATAAACAACAGCAGTTATCAATTGATGATCAGTGAACATCCAGTTAATCATTAGTTAATCAAATGATGATCAGTGAACATCACCAGTTGATTATTAGTTAAGCAAATGATGATCAGTGAACATCACCATTTGATTATTACTTAAGCAAATGATGATCAGTGAACATCACCAGTTGATTATCAGTCAATCAAGTGATGATCAATGAACATTACCAGTTAATGATTAGTTCTGAACATCACCAGTTGATCCATCACAATCAATGAATAACAGCAGTTGATTAATTGACGATAGGTATACGCATGCGCAAATGCGTACACCTAGTAGAGGTGCGTGCAGTTTAAGAGTGCCATTTCACACTCGCAGAAGACAGTAGTCTCGCGGGCCAGACGTCAGACGAGCGACAAGGACAAGCCGCTCGTCCGACGTCTGGCCCGTGAGACTAAGAAGACAGCTGATTAATATTCATGAGCCACATAATTAATTCCTTTCTACATTGTAACCTAACACTAGAACATTTGGGAGCAGTGCATCGTCCGTCTCCACCAGTCAGATCTCTGCTGAAACAGACAAACTCTTGCTAATTACGTTGGAGCTGTAGTACGTAAGCCTACCTGGGTAAAACGAAGTGATCGACTTCGATAAATGTCCAGATTTTTGGCCAAAAGCATAACAGACATAGATATACATACACTAGCTCAGATTTGATCCCCACACTGCAAGATTACTTGCCTCACACTAAGACACTCGGCAGTTATTGCACAGACACGTCCTTGCCTTTAGAATGAGAGTTCCCAGGCTCAACTATGGGACAGGACACCATTTTTCCCCAGAAATTTCTTGCAAAGTTTAATTCGGTTTTTCAAGGGTTTCAATGGACTTAACCAGTCACAACCAGTCTGAGCCAGACCTAGCTGGGGCTACTGCACTAGTGTAGCAAACAGGAAGTCACAACTGTCATCAGCAAATTCTTTTACCACTGACCTGAATACCTAACAGTAGTGATTGATACTAATTATAACATCATCAGAGCAAATACTGATGTAAGCTGAACTCAACCTTGCAGCACAGACAATAACAGCTGCCCTGCATCTACTTCCTCTAGCAATCCCCCCCCCCCCCGTTTATGAAAAATTCCACCACCTGTTATGGCAGTAGAAAAGGGTTTCAATGAATCCCAAACTCCTATAGCTAGCTGTCTACAGGAGCCCAGGAGCCCTAATGTCTCACGCACCTCTGGGTGAATTATGCTCTATTGGGACCCAGCCAAGGGAATTTCTGTGCATAAATCCCCAGTTATCCAGTATATGTCAACTTGCCACGCAGTCCATCTTGGGCAGGAAACCCACAGGAGCCCATAGAAGTGCCAAAGGAATGCAAATCTCAGGAAGTGAGTGTATGTGTATACCCTGGCCTAAAGCTGCACGCGTATTTATTGTAAATAGAAGCTCTACAAGTTCTTTTCGGGACGGAATAAGCTGCAGCATGTGGTGACCTTTGCCTATTCAGCTTTGGCACCTCTTGAGCAATAAAATGGCCAGGTGAGCAAATTACCTTATAAGGAAACAGTGGCAACTCTATAAAGAGCCCACTATAGATGTCCAACTATTTTTTTTGTGGCAGAGGAGTCACCGCCTCGTGCATGAGTCAAGTAGTCACATGACCAGATATATAGTAGCTAGCTTAGGCATCCTTGTTATCGGCCTAGGCCTTGAAGGGTATCGCTTTTAGGTACCAAATTTCAATGGCAAGCTATGTGCAACAAAACTGGTAATTAAATAACTATTAATAATTGCATTTTTCAAAATTTCTCATTGCTATGCATACTTTGCATTCGGATATTTAGGTGAAACTGAGGTTGACCTCTGACCTCCTGTTCTCTGGTTTTACTGGTCACGTTCAACTGGTCACGGACACACCTGATTCAAAGAATTGAAATTATGAGGCTGGGTTCAAAGGGATGTGAGCGCTGGTGCAATTTCGGAGCAAAGCGCTCAGATCAACCTGTACGTACTTCCAGTCTATCATACTTAGCTGAGACCTGCACCTCTTGCACTGGGGGTTTCGGTGACAGCCTTGGCTATAGGGACTGGGGGTTCCGGTGACAGCCTTGGCTATAGGGACTGGGGGTTCCCCGTAACAACCTTGGCTATGGGGACTGGTAGTTCAGGATGATATCATAAAGTGAGCAAGCATCTTGCACACGCAGGGCTGCCCTAAGAACCTTGGGAGGGCAGAGCTAATGGGGGGGGGTTGAAATCACCCAGTCAGGTATGATCAGCTACACCACCCTTGCACAGAAAGGCTTCCCCAAACACTGAAAACGACCCTCCATCAGTGCAAACATGACCAGCTACACCCTTGCAAAGAAAGGCTTCTCCATCAGTGCAATGTGGATACTGTGATGTTCCAGTATCGGTATGGGGACTGGTAGTTCAGGATGATATCATAAAGTGAGCAAGCATCTTGCACACGCAGGGCTGCCCTAAGAACCTTGGGAGGGCAGAGCTAATGGGGGGGGTTGAAATCACCCAGTCAGGTATGATCAGCTACACCACCCTTGCACAGAAAGGCTTCCGCAAACACTGAAAACGACCCTCCATCAGTGCAAACATGACCAGCTACACCCTTGCAAAGAAAGGCTTCTCCATCAGTGCAATGTGGATACCACAGCCAAACTCTAGGCCACAGTGTAACAAAGCGTACTGTTTACATAGGCTAATTGGAGCTCTATGACATCATTTCTGTCACAAAGCCAGCCTGCTCTCCTGCAGTATTTCACTTTACTACTGGTACAGTTTCTCGTGTAATTTTTGAGGTAATAATAAAACAAGAAAGTGTGCGCTATACAATGAGCCCATGTAACTGGTGTAAAATAAAACAGACTTCTGAAAAAACTGGTAAAAGGAATAAAGGTCAAAGGTGAGTAATTATAAGGAGCTGGAGATTTTTGCTTCAGTGGATATGAGGTCGAATGAACAGTTTGGAAGCACGGCCACCGTTCTCATGCGATTTAACTTACATTTAATTCTACATGGGGAGGGGCCGATTGAAGACGGGTACACTTCTTTGCTTGAGGCACTGCTTCAGTGCTTGGTCTGTGGTACGCATAAACAGGCTAGCAGAAGGGTGAATTGTTTTTGCATGGGTGAGCAGTTTTCACATACATAGGGAGGCAGCAATTTTACATCCTTTTATCCTACGTGTCACGTACGTGAGAAAAAATCTCAGGCCCACAGCTTGCTACAGTGAAATGTGCGCGTGGGCCTGGGAACAAGGCTACCATTGTGTTCTATTTATGCACAAATGTTGTAATATTGTTACAAGTGAAACAGGTGTCTGAGTTTGAAATACCATTCTGAAACAGAGTGTATACTATTAGATTGGTTTAGGATACTATTAGATTGGTTTAGGATACTATTAGATTGGTTTAGTGTAGTATTAAGGGGGGAAAATTGGGCTCTGAAATAGGAATTTGGCCATCAAATTGCACTCACCATCACCCCTATAATTTGCCAATCCAATTTCCCCCCAATACCACACTTAACCAACCTATTACCAGCTGCCCATGAGTGCAGGGTTCATGGGCTCCTGCTATTACCTACAACTCATCTGGGAGTGACTGGGCTATTTTTGGAAAGTTCTAAACAGCATTCGGGAATTTGTGGTCCTAGAACTCTACTTTTGAAATCCTAGAGCCTCCTGATACGTGCGCTGCCTTCCGCCCCATCAAAGGATTTGCACCGTCTGCTGTTAATGAAGTCTCTACCCCATGTAATTAATCCCAGCTGATCCCCATGGTAAATCTACCATGACCATGCCTGCATCTCCATCCTGGAAACCATTTCTCTTCCTGGCAACCATACATGCACATCCTGGCAGACACCACTACTTCCTGTCATTTTCCACTTGGGACTGGCTAATGTGTCCTATAGGCCTTCAGAACCTTGTTTAGCCACACTCTTCCCCATCACCATCTCCTGACCTCTACTTTGCCAACATCCTGTTGCCCCTGTGATCATTGAAGGCCTTCCTCCAATAGAGTCTACCATCACTGAAGACTGTCCTAATCTTTAACCTCTGCTTTGCCAGCATTCTAACCTCTGCTTTCACTAGCATCCTATTGTCCCTTGACCTTGTATCCAGGCTTGCTCCCAACTTTTCATCTTTGCAGCATTTCTGCTCCGTGGGAACATGGGAATGAGACTAGTTGCCCTAGCCTCATACCCATGCTTTCCACGCCCCAGATTTTATCTCGCAGCCGTGGAGAAAAATCAGCTGCGAGATAAAATCTGGGTGTGGAAAGCCCTGTACGAGGCTAAGCTGCCCTTATCATCATCGAAGGCCTTTCTTTGTCAGCGTCTTGCTACCCGTACCATCGCTGAAGCCCAGCCAAACCCTACAGCCTCTGTTTTCGCTAGCTTATGTGAACACAACTTCTATATATTTTTTTTATTATTGTTTTTTGCCTACTTTTCCACCTGTGTAACCTTGACTTCCTGTTATACCGTTTAATGTATGTTTAATCTGACGCACAGCCAGAATGAGTCTCAACATCTTTAGAAGTTTCTACTTCAAGCTGTTTCTTTGAAGGCATGGCTCAGCAAGACTCAAATATTTGTGGTGGCAAGCCCCAGCTAGTCAGCAGTCCAAGGCTGGCTTCTCCTGATTCAAATTCCTTTCATCATTCCTTCCCAGAGCAGCAAGCAGCAACCTGCAGACTGCCATATCGACCCCCAACTTTCATCATCCAGACGGCGCACACAAGGCATGTCCCCAGATGGTACCGAATGGAGACTGGGAACGAGACTACTGTAGGGTATTTTTATAACCCCATACTCAGTTTCACCAAAATATCCGAACATCAGGTACACATAGCAACGAGAAATTTAGAAAAATGCAATTATTAATAGTTACTTAACTTCATCCGTTCGCTGTACGCAGCCTGCCGTCGAATTCGATACTCAAAAGCGATGATGTTCAAGGCTTAGGTCGAGAAGAAGGATGCCTAAGGATGCTACTACAGTAGCTACACGGATAAGCGTCGTTCAATCAACTAGGGGCGGAGTCGGTATGTAATTATTAATCAGTAGTTGCTAACGTAGTCATGTGAGGATCACGTTTTACCCGAGACTCTCGGGTCACGTGAAGACATTTTGGCGAAACTGTAGTAAAAGCTCCCTTCCCGAGATGATCACAATGGTACTGCTCCCTTCCCGAGATGATCACAATGGTACTGCTCCCTTCCCGAGATGATCACAATGGTACTGCTCCCTTCCCGAGATGATCACAATGGTACTGCTCCCTTCCCGAGATGATCACAATGGTACTGCTCCCTTCCCGAGATGATCACAATGGTACTGCTCCCTTCCCAAGATGATCACAATGGTACTGCTCCCTTCCTCCAATTTAGAAGCTCATTCCCTCCCAACTCCATGGCACATGGCGGAGACAATCAAATGAGAAGATGCACCAGACTCTCAGCGAGCAATTTTAAAACGTGCACAAGAGACCGAGAAGAGAATACTAAATGATTAAATCCAGCTGGCGTCATTGACCCTTGACCCTTCCTTTCTTTGACCCTTTACCCCTGATAATCACACCATCATGCAAATAGGCTCTCTTCCTTAGCACTGCACCCCAATCTATGACTGTGATCACATCCAGCTACCATGGCTACGAGTCTCTTGCGGTTGGTAATGCCATGATGCTGACGGCTCTGTTCTCTAGCAATCTCTTGCAGTTGGTAATGCCATGATGCTGACAGGCTCTGTTCTCTAGCAACACTAGTAATTAATACCCCTGCCCTTAATCCTTCATCATGGTGATAGGCTCTCTTCCTTAGCAACACTAGTAATTAATACCCTGCCCTTAATCCTTCATCATGGTGATAGGCTCGCAACACTTATAATTAATGATAACATGGTGATGCTGAATAGCACTGGACCCTAATCCCATGACTGTGATCACATCCAGCTGCCATGGCTATGAATCTCTTGCAGTTGGTAATGCCATGATGCTGACAGGCTCTTTTCCCCAGCAACAGCCATCCTCAAAGAACTCGAAATTCGCATTCCTTTCCCCCCCCAACCACAACACCATGGTGTTAACAGGCATGGGCCCCTTCCCAGCAACGTCACCCCACCAAATCCCACTGATGATATCACAGCATGTCATCTCCGGAGCTACCATGACTACCACGCCCCCAGGCTGTGATCATCACAGAGAAAGGTCACTCTGGAGTGACTCACACAACTCATTGTCCTACACCACAGAGAAACATCTAATCCGTAACACTAATGGTCTTAACTAAGGGAAAAATAATGTTAGGCAATGTAAATAATGTTAGCCAATGTTAATTATGTGGCGTTGAATGCGAGAGTGTAGTGCATGTTCTCTGGGACTGTCCTGTATATGACAGCATTAGAAATACTTTCATGGTAGAATCTGTTGAGAGCCAATGGGAGGGGGGAGGGGGGGGTGGCAGGGGGGAGGGGCAGGGGGGAGTTTTGATGACTTAATACACTTGATAAGTCAAAGAAAAGGTTGTAATTTTAGGGTGTGAGACTTGGGACAGGTATGATTTTAAAAGCTAATTGAAATATTTATTTTGATAGTAATGTACTTACACAGCGCATATGAGCCCCGCCCTTAACAACGGAAGTTCAGAGATACAGTACTTTGAACGCAGTGACACGATCAACAGAGATTCTACACAGGACTGCCACATATCACATTTTAATTACTCTGCAACATGGCAGCGCTCCTCAGTGTGTCCATTCCACATAAAGACTCAATTCCGTACTGTGGGATGTTACAGTGCAAAATGAAGATCTGAGATGTACCTGAAAATTCAACGGTTTCAGGTTTCTACATACAGTTATTGCCATGGTAATTGCGTTATAAAATAGAACCCATCATTGTTCTATTGCCTTTCTGGTAGAGCAGGTTGGCTCTCGACCTTGGATCTCAATTACTGGATTGTCGCATAACTTCAATAAGTTAACAAAAGACTGCTTTTTAGCGCTTCTGTTTATCGTCACTTAATCAGTATTTGATACCTTGTATAGAAGCACACGCGTCCCCCTCAAAGATGATACACACAGACACACACACACATGGATGGCCAGACGCCAACACATAAGACGTGGCGAGAAATTAGCGTGCCAAATGGTCTCTTTTGCAGACAAAATCTCTCCTGAAACAAAAACACTGGATGGTAACTTGTCCACAGCCCATAAATACAATCAAATTAGTGCAATCAGCACACCAAAAATATAAATATACAATAACACATACACTCTTATTGTGATTCCATGAAGCCTATACCATTCCGTGTGTTCTATACCATTCCATGAGGTCTATAGCATTCCGTGAGTTCTTCACCATTCCATGACCAGTCTATATGCCATTCCATGAGTTCTATACCATTCCATGAGGCCACTGCCATTCCATGAGGCCTATACCATTCCATGAGGCCTATTCCATACTGTTGCATAAATTGTATAGTACTTTATACTGCCACCCAGTAATATACTACAGTCATTGAGAGAGCTCCATCCTGAAGCCCGACTATACTGGACACTTCGTAAGGTAGCTGTTCTCTAACAGATGCTCCAAAAGTTAAAGGTGACGCTATTATAGAATTTCTGCTGTAGAACTGATATCTTTTTCCTTCTACAAAGATCAGGAAAGCCATCCACTATCCTCTATTCAGCCATGAGCTGAGAAGGCTGTATCTTTGCAGGAGCTATTCATTAAAGCAGCTCCTCAAGATGGTTATTTCCCCTCCGCTCAAAGGAAGGCGCTCACAGGAAGGCGAACCACTATTAGGCTATTCAGCCACGAGCTGAGAAGGCTGTAGCTCTACAGGAGCTATTCACTAATGCAGCTCCTCAAGATGGCTACTTCCCCTCCACAGACAGGAAGGCGCTCACAGGAAGGCGCTCACAGGAAAGCGAATTACTATTAGGCTATTCAGCCATGAACTGGGAAGGCTGCAGGAGCTATTCATTAAAGTACTTTCCTCAAGATGGCTACTACAGGAAGAAAACATTTCCTAACTACATGTAATTCCTCCTTTCTAAAGACTCAAAAGTCCGGCTTCTCTCCTTCCTTCCTCAATTGGTCAATGTCAATACAGGGGCGGGCCTTAAGGGAGAGGAGGTACCTTTGAAAGAAGACTAACAGTCGAGTTCAATTGGGCAAGGATAGGAAAGATCACAATACATTTTTGAACCTCTTCTTCCGTTCTAAAGCCGTGGGAAAGCCCATCTTTTGTCCTTCCTTCCTCAAATTGACTAGTCTAAGACGGGTGCAAGGTGATACACCATCAAGACGCCCCCATCATCCCTAGTTGTATGGCTGCATGCCGTCCTAGTTGTATAGCTCCATGCCATCCTAGTTGTATAGCTGCATGCCGTCAAAGAGCCGACACATGCAGTGCTAACCATATCAACCACCCACCTGGTCCGCCATTGTCTACCACTTCCCCTTCGCTCTGCCACATCCACCATTCTGGTGGAAAGTACCCTGTAATACACCTCAATCATCAAGGAAGGGCCCTCTTATACACCTCAACCCTGGCTGAATTAAAGGACAGACGTTCGTCCTCCAGACCCGTACGTGAGGTAAGCTCCCACAGCAGGATCACTAGTTGTGGGTCAGAGTACAGTCCACAGGTCAAAAAAATGAAGCCATTATATGGTACCAACTTCTGTCTCACAACTTAATCCAGAAGGAAGTGACCTTTGCCCTATCACAATTGGGTACACTGTGGCTTTTCTTTGACCTGTCTGACCCACAGTGGTTTGTGGTACTAGTGTCATAGGGTATGCAGGGGGGGTTAAAGTAAGCACTAAAGCTAAGTGGAGGAAATACACATAAACATCTGATTTGATGTAGGTTTCTTGTACAACAACATAAGAACATGCTCATTTGCTATAAAGGGTCTCTTCACCTTAATAATAAATGCCATATATACTGCAACTGTTCTTTACAACCCACAATGAATTAACTGTTGGCTACGCACTTGATAAAATTTGAAGTGCAAATATTACACATTCATTTCTTTGATCTTACATGTCAAGCACCCTCATTATCTCCGCCCAACCTTGCTAAAAGTTAATGGAATCTTCTCAGAGGTCAGAAGCAAGGTCAAACTGTTGCTAAGTAATCAACAAACTAGCTATGAGTGGTATGACAGCGAAAGTAAATGAGTAGCTCACATCGGCAAATAGATGATTAGTGACAAGCCTAAGAAAACATTCCGACCATTTCCTCTGCATTCATTACCACTGCAAAAAGGTTGCTTCAACTTAATTAGCTAATTAGCTCACTAATTGAGGAGTCTGTATCTAGGGAGACACCCTAATCAGATCACTTCCTTTTATATTCATAATAATAATAATATACTCATGTTGCTGCCGTAGCGCTTACGCCATTGACCACGCACCCACAGACGCAGGCGGAGCTTGTAAGACCTCCAGTCAGAGGACAAGAGCAAGAATAACCAGAGACCACACAATCCTGATCACCATACAATTCCTTCTTCCTAGTCTCCCATATCAATAATACAAAGCTCTTAACTAGCTTTAATAATAAAAAGTAAACCTATTTCCTGTGGTGAGTGCTTAGCTAAGTAGCTTTTGAATGCAGAGAGCACGGCTCTAACCTACCATTAGTGGCCATGGGAAGCTAGTTGCCTGAGAAACAGTTGACGCACAGCCAAGACGCTTTCAAGGGCAGCTAACTTCCCAGGGTTAATGATGTCGGTAGACCACGAGTTTTTGTAGCCTCTGAAGGAGGGGAAAAGAGAGACTGGAGTCTGCAGTACGCGCATGTGTGTTGAAATCTCGAAAACCGTATCACTAACGATTATTTCTGTATGATGAAATGTCACAATCGATTACATATTCGCTAATGTTTCCGTATCACAAATTGTAAGCTTTAAGCTGTAGTAATGTTGTTTTCTTGCCAGGTAGATGCTTAGAAAGTGATTGATCTTCAATCTTGTTTGCCCAGATCTGAGATTGAAAATTGAGTAGCTCACAGCCACTGCCAGGAAAGGGCGCTTGACAGGTAGATAGTAGGTCACTCTTTGGAGGTGGGGGAGGGAGGGGGGTGTGGCCTGGAGACAAGACTAGAGTTTATGGAGCTCTAGATTATATTACATCATTCATCATCCCGTGGGTATTACCGCCCTATAATCCAGTATTCTGATTGGTTCATACTACTACAGTCGGGGTTTCATCCAGCAGGGATGGGGGGGCAAAAAGCACATCAGAAGACATTTTGGGGGGCGTGCGTAAACAGAGACTCCTTTCAATTCAGTGACACACCCTTACGGTGACTAATACCCAAATTAAGGCGTCAGTTCCTCGCCATTTGGTATTACATTCTAGACAAATTCCCTCTTAGTGTCTGTCAAGTGATTACAGGTGGCAACTAGTCTAGACTATTTGCTCAGGAAATGCCTGAATGGAGAGAATTTGGACTTCTTTCAATTCAGTGACACACCCTTATGGTCAACAAATGATCACTTCCTCGCCATTTAGCATTACAATTGCTTCCTAGTGTCAAGTGATTAATACAGCTGGCATCTAGTCCAAAATATTTGCTCAGGAAATGCCTGAATGCATGGAGACTTCTTTCAATTCAGCGATCAACACACCCTTATAGTGACAAAGGCATTAATGTTATCACTTCCTCGTCATTTGGTATTTCAATTGCTGCCTAGTGTCAAGTGATTAATACAGGTGGGAAATGCCTAAGTTAATGCCTCACAGCTACAGGCGTAGTATAGCAACAACATACTCCATTACCCAAACACTTCCTCCCATGTCATTGCCTAGCAGCATTTCCTGTTATGTGATTAGCATGGGTTGAGGCATCCAATTAACTCACATAGCTTAATGGCTAGGCATTTTAATTATGAAAGACATACCACTAGGGTAAGCTTACTAACATCAATAAGTTAAATCACTTCCTTTCCATTTGTAAAAAAATAACAGGAAATGGCATTCCTGCAGCTGGTGTCATGGATGATTAATATATGCTCATTTGAGGCCACCACCTCAAATCTTCATATAAGGCAATTAGTTAACATAGGTTACCAAGGCTACCAGAGCTGGTACATTCCACCAAACAAAACTGATGTATCCTCCATAGCTACCTTCCACTGATGTATTCTCCATAGCTACCTTCCACTGATGTCTCCTCCATAGCTACCTTCCACTGATGTATTCTCCATAGCTACCTTCCACTATCTCCTCAATAGTTACCTTCCACTGATGTCCCCTCAATAGTTGCCTTCCACTGATGTCCCAACCTAGCTTCCAGTGATGGAGACCTCAGTGGAAGGTAACTATAGCAGCAGGTGTCACCAGATGATTAATATATGCTCATGAGGCCACCACCTCAAATCTCCATATAAGGAGATAGAAGTCAGCTGCAAAAAATGTACTTAACCAAATGAGGGGGGCAAAACTAGACATTAAAACGAAAAACAGAAAATGTAGTTTACTTGTAAGAAAATATAAGAAACTGCTAGTTTGCTTGTCATTTCTTCCACTTCAAGTACTTTCACCCCCATTACATCATAACAGCCGTTATCCCACTATGTCATAACAATCTGTATAGAAATTAGAACTTAACAACCAAATACATGTATCTCTCACATGCCAATACATACAGAGTCGTTCACTAATTACCTCATCAATTATCCATATCATAGCGACGACCTTATCTGTTAAGTGACGGTGGGGCTGAGTGCTAAAATAGCCAGCGATGTAATCAGAATATTCCACCTACGATTGAATTTGGTCTGGCTGTGGGCTAGCAGAATGCCAGCAATGTGCTGGAATGTGCACGCATGCTGCTATGTGTACCGACACAGCTCTTAGGTGTGTACACATGCGCCCACTACCGCCTTCTGAAGAAACATGGAGCAGGTTTCCTGGAGGCCCCCTCTTTCGGTGCTCCTTGCTTCAAACAAACTCAGCTTTTTGGATACTTCACTAATGCACACCAGGCAAACGGCTTCTCTGTGGCCCTCTCGATAAAGCTGGGGTGTGGAGCCCGGGGGAAGATGAGGCCGCCAAAGGGCATGATGGGTTGTGTGGAAGGCATAAAGTATTAGAGTTTTTATTTTTGTAATAGACTCTATAACTCGTTAATTTCAATGTAAGCAAGCCTGCTGATTGACCCCCATTGAGCCTCGCTGTTGTAGCCAGCCACGGCTTGCTGTTTCTTTCTGGCTAACTCCATGTATTAGACATAAAATTTCATATTTTCGTTCCTGTACATCAATGGAATACAATTACATGAAGCTTGTCTGCCCCCCCCCCCCCCCCTCTCCATGCCCTGGACAGAGTCCAATGCAACCAGCTTCAGCATAAACAAAGCAATGATATCATACAGGGGGGGGGGGGAGACCTGGGATATCCCCCCCAAAGCTATTCCCCCCCCCCCCCCCCCCAAGAATTTTCACAACCAAATTTCAACAGTAATACATAACAGCAACAGCAGTAACTAAGTAACTAAATTAAAGCGAAATACGTCTATAAGTACCTCCAGAATGCCTCAGAATCAATCTCAGAGCATGTATTTTTCATAAATGTTCGGGGGGGGGGGGGGGGGGGGGGGGGGGGGGGGGGGGGGGCATGCCCCCAGACCCCCCTAGTAGGGACGTGCTAAAGCACACCCTCCACTTCAACGCCAAACTTTGGAATTTCCCTCCCCCAACCTCAAAATCCTGTCTGAACCCTTGTCATCCCTACACTGGTGGCAGGTACTGTTCTCACTGCTGGTGCAGCAAACCACAACAGCTTTCAAGAAGACTGTCAAAAGCACCAGATGTACCCTGAAATCTCCCCTGCACCCAGACGAACCTGACCTGTCAGGTCACAGTCAACCACCAATCACTGCAAGACTAGTCATGTTGCACCACACTGTGGTGAGGGACGTCCCTAGCACTTTGTCCCAATCTTCCTCCAGACATACTTCCTGTTCCTGCATTCAGGCACTGACAGGCAGTGGCTGCCACCTTTGGAAGCCAACTGAAGGCACCAGGTGTGGCTTCAGTTCCATAACACTTTTTCAAAACATGCACCTATAATCCAGTTGTGGCTTCAGTTGCATAACACTTTTTCACAACTGAAAGGCCTAGTAGTCAGTAACGTCATGTCCCTACAATCCAGCTGGGTCAGCGTGTGACCTATTACCATGAATACGATACCCCTAGACTATGCATGAGAAAGGTCATCTTCGGGGACACTCTCAAGGAGTCAAGAAATTTAGACCGTCATTTTTGCTGCTTGACCACACTGCAAAAAGGCTCTTGACCGTTTGACCATACCAAAATTTATGTCTGCAAAAAGACTCTTGACTGTTTGACTGCAATATCAGGCTATAAAAATTGTCCTTGACCCCTTGACCAATGGCAAAAATACCCCATGACCTGTTGACCACTTTCTGATCCCCGGTCTTAGCTGTGACTACAGTGCCTATGGGAGTGACCACCCCTTGCCCGTGAGGTACCGACTGAAATACCTACACTACAATCTTGGAAGAAACTGCTACATGGCTCCAGGCCCTTACACAACATCCATGCTCTGCTGTGGCATGAAAAGTGCATAGCTGGTTTTAGGTTCTGATGTGGGCCAAGAGGATCCGTAGAACATGTGGTCCCCACATGACTACATTAGTATACTGATTATTAAATACATACTGACCTCTCTAGCTGGTTGAATGATTATCTACATTGCTGCTACAGTAGCTTACGTAGGCATTATCAGCCTGGGCCTTCAGTTTTGAATATCGAATTTCGATGGCAGGTGTACGTGATTAGTTAGATAATTGTGTTGCTATGGATATTTCACGTTTGGGTGAAAACAACCGTCAGCAAAAAGTCATCATATTCCATATCACCTACATTATCTTAACCTCACCCCCAAAGCCTCCCATCGCAAATTCCATTGGTGCCGCTATGATGGGCTCCTTGGGGTGGAAATAAAATCTGCAACACTTTGGGTGTGAGGTTAGCTCGTGCTTAAGAAAATCCCATTTTATAGCCTCGACCCCAGACCCTCGTAAAAGCTGGAAAAGAGCCTGGTGTCTTTTCTCACACGAGTGATATTCAGGGTAGAAAGGACTTAATTGTGTGTACATGATTCACCTTACTTTTACATGTAGTTATGAATAGGTGGGGACTGATTGTATTACAGCTGTGTTTCTCTACCGTTCTTTGGTAACTCTGCTTCAGTGCTTACGACACTCCAAGGAGTGTTCATTTCCTGTCTTTCTTCAGTGTCTGAGAACTATGTATACAACTGTGCTCGCCATTGAAAGAATATCAGGCTCTCTCCCATTTTAGGAGAGCCTGGAGATGAAACTACCTATTTTGTTCATACTGCACATCCTGTCAATAATGCCTGCCCACCCTGGTCGTTATAGCTGCTGAGACAGACCAGCTATGGAAGTTTGTGATTGTAAACAGTTATAGATCATTTGATGAGCCTACACAGCCACAGAAAACTACTAAGGGCCTGTTGTTTGTAGTGAAAGCCATACCCACTTCCCAGTGCCAAGGCTGGCTAAAAGAGAGCTGCTAAAATACCCATATATGGATGAACCATCCAGCTACTGCAACCCCGAGATGTCATTTTTGTGGTTTCACACTCAGGAAATTTGACCAACAGAAAAACTACATATGTACTTCTATTTACCATTACATCATTGACAAACCATCACATTACATCACTGGGATATGATATCATGCACAGGTGTAAACCCTCTCAAGAAAAAGGCGTGAGTGGATGAAGGATCCGTTTCCTCCAGTCTCACTTGAGCTACGGAACTTTTACTGCAGTTTCAGTTCCACGTGACCTAGTTCCCCAAGGAAAACAAGAGAAGTAAGAAGCTTTAGAAGAGTGCAATCTTTGTCGCTCTCCACCATTCGTTTCAGAAAAATGATGCTCTTAAATAATGAGTGCACATACGCTGCTTTCCTGTTCACTACGTGTACAAAGATCATAGCCTCAAGGGAGACTACGGAGTTTATCCCTGTCATATTTTGTTACACGCATGTGGGTAGCAGTGACTACAGTTGCAAATCTCAAGGTAGAGCCCTGTCAAAAGTCGTACTACCGTTCTTGATTGTATCTGCCAACACAAGCCCACTTCAATCTGATGTCAGTACCAGGCCATAATCCTCGATGAATAACATCAGATCATGTCCGACCAAAGTTTGAGTTGGTCTGACGTTTGTCAGATCAAGTCAAAAGATAATAACCCTCACTGCAGTCTCTACAGCCTTCATACTCTGTACCATTTTACTGCAAAGCTAGCATAGGTAGAGGGCTTCAGAACTACAGCATAATCAAGTGAATCTAAAAAATGTCCAGGTCAGTTTGGCCCAAGGAACAGAAAATTAATTTGCAGTGGACCAAATGTGTCTTACCTCCACTCGACAGCCCCCCGCACCAGAGGGGATGGGAATACTGAGGTACATGAAGGCCTCGAAGGTCACAGAGCGCTGGTGACACACCAGACACATCACGGTGCTGCGAAACTGTCCCTGGAAGAGGTCGACGATGATCGAGTCGTTCCGCTTCTTGTGGTTCTTCCAGGCCATCTCCGCAGCGATGGAGTCGTGAATGCCGTGGTTGTCCTTCTCCTCAATGTAGCGCTTCTCTCGAATCTGAGAGAAGAGAGTGTTATAACTTCCGAAAATCTCTGCAGGGTGTTCTCCTGGTTGGCTAGCAGAGAACGTTAAGACTTCCAGCAATAGGCTCCTTTTTTGCTATGGCGTAATTGGGGGGCAAAGTAGGGACTAAATGAAAGCACAAAAATATGCACATTTTCGTGTATTTTCTCCATTTCCCCCCCATTACATCATAGTGAAAAAGGGTATACAAGTACCTTTTACCATTATGATGCAATATCAATGGAGGGTAAAAGTGAGCACTAAATAAAGAAAATACGGGAGAACATGTGTAAACAAGCATGTTCGTACAAGAAAACTACATAAAAGCACATTTGTGTGTCTTTTCTCCATTTAGTGCTCACTTTCACCTTACATCATAATGGCAAAATATCCATTCCAAAAACCACTACCTCAGCCTCTTGTTCCCAGGCCCACGCACATATTCACTTTAGTATAGATATGCATAAGTGAAGATTGTCATCCAGATTTTAATGACGATAGAGTTAAATGTATTCATGTACTAAACTGTTAGCAACAGATTAGACAAGTCAAGGCCTGAAAAATCTCTCATCACACCAAGCGTGCATTACACAGGGCCCTCAGCCACACATACACATGCTGAGCAGTTGATGTGTCAAAGTTGGAGTACCAATCCTGCACTTTAAAGTACGTACTCTGTTTAGGTCCTCGTGCAGTCCGTCCAGTAGGAAGGCAAGGAATTCCTGAGAGTCCTGTTGTGCGTTGCCACTGAACTGGGGGGCAAACTTACTGATTGTGAACTGTGTGTGTGTGTGTGTGTGTGTGTGCGTGTGTGTGCGTGTGTGTGTGTGTGTGTGTGTGCGTGCGTGTGTGTGTGTAAGTGTGTGTGTGTGTGTGTGCATGTAAGTGTGTGTAAGCATGTGTGTGACATGAACACAATACGTTTATCTACTGAGGTCTGCAATAGTACATTCACCTCCTGAGGTTCAGCATACCCCATCACCCTATTCCCATATAACACCTCATTGAGGTTCAGAACAGTGCTGAACAGCAGGTTGCACCAGTTCAAGCTATATAGCATCCCAGTTGTCCTTGCAGAGGGCAAAGTTCAGGGTTACGGTGAAGCCTATAGTACATAAATTTTATCTACTAGTGACTATGTGCACGCACCACATGACAACTTACTGAGGTTCACCACTAAATCTAAAAGCAAGCTTATGAGAGCTAACCTCATACCCAGGCCTTCCACACTCAGACTATATCTCGCAGCAGTGGAGAAAAATCGGCTGTGAGATAAAATCTGGGAGTGGAAGGTCTGGGTGTGAGGTTAGAGAGAAGAGTCTTACCTTGAAGTCTCTCGGAGCGATGGAGCGGTACTCTCCACACCACATGTTCTTGATCAAGAAGTTGAACTCCTCGGCAATCTCCCCTCTCATGCCGAGGGGATTCGAGCTGGAGCAAGAAGACCCAAAGGAAGACAGTCATGTGACATGAATCTACTACATTAGTGATATAACAGTGTGTGGGCCTTCATATAGACATTTTTGCTGGGGGGTTGCATGTGGAACATGCCCCCCTATGGGGGTCTGAGGGCATACCCAAACAGAATTTTTTTTTTGAAATTCGGACGCTCTGAGGTTGTTTCTGGGGCCCAAAATGGCTGGAAATTAGCTGCTAATAAACTACTAGTAAGGTGCTGGTAATCATCGAGGGGCGAGCCTGATCGAGCGTGGTGCGTCCACTCAAATGAATGATACACATTCAGTACTAAAACTTTACCCATGCGGAATTGAAGGGGTCGAAACCATAGTGGACTAATCCAAAATCAAGTACTAGAAATTGCAAGAATCGCACAAAATAGAGTAAAAAACATGCATAGTATCCTATGAACAAATGACCAAACTTTTGAATTTCAAGCAGCTCAGAAAGCACATTCTAAGAGTATCTCAAGTTAGGGGGCATAAGTTCGGTTAGACCACTCTGGTTCTGATAGTCAGCCCTGATTCATACATGTACACAGTTATAGCTTGATCATGGATACTATAAAGCATACGGTTTTTGCGTTATAGTAGCCCTAACATTTATCCCCAGTGCTTGTACTTTAGCGGGGCGCTCTAGCCATCCTGCTGCTGACGTGCAGTTGTACGCTCATTCGAGGAACAATTCCATTTAACGCACAACACCGTTACAGGTTTAAAAGCCTAAATTTTGCCAACATCTGACGGGAAGTCAAGGTGGCGCGTTCGGTTACAGACTGGGGTAGGAACGTGGCCTCCCCAATAATCGGGTCGCGTGTTCGAGGCGCACGCGTGCAATCTGATTCTTGGCTTTCTAAGCCTATAGCCAATACGTCGGTAACTTCCTTCGGGACTCCGAAACTAAAAGGATGACTGGGTACGTTACAAGGCCTCCTGTGATTCCCAGCCATCGCCTATCCAGCGCTCTGGGTGTCTGACACTCCAGGAGGGATGGGAGGCTCCCTAGGCTTTTGCTTTTTTTTTCTTCTCAAGTTTCTTTTTTTCTCTCCTTTTTTTCCTTCAAGTTAAGTTGTTCTCTTTATAGAAATGCCACAAAAATAAATTTACAAATTTAATTTGAATTTTATAACAGCTGCTAGGCTTTTTTCCCTCCAACTTACATTGTAATCTTTATAGAAATACCACAAATAGACGTCTATCTGTCAGTACTAAGCCTGGGAAGAATTGTTTGACCAACCAGGAGCTATAGGCTTCTTTTTTCTTCTCTAAGTTAAGTTGTTTCTCTGTATAGAAATACCACAAATAGCCATCTATCTATCACTACTAAGCCTGGGAAGAAAAAATGGGCCACTTTCAACTTACTGCATAGATAATCTACAGTTGACATTGTCTATGGTTAAAGATTCTGTGACATGTATGTTGCCAGTGCATGCCCTGTCTTTGTCTTGAGGTTTGTGCTGTTCTTTTGTCTTGTTGGTGCTCTCTCTCTCCTCCGGGCCAGGGTACCTGCTACACTTCTCTCCCACTGGCACTTACTCTCCTATTGGGTGTCTGGCCTCCCTCTCCTCCGGGGTACCTGCAGTATTTATTTCAGGAGCTTTAGCCCCAATTTTCGAAATTGTCCCCGAGCTGGCCACTAAGCAACCAGCTGATTTCTATTTGACCGGGTACCTGCTATCCTCCACTCTCACTGGTGCTCCTTATCTTGTTGGTGCCTGGCTTCCCTCTCCTCCAGTATGCCTGCTCCCCTTCTCTCTCACTGACGGTTACTCTCCCGTTGAGGCCTTGCCTCTCTCTCTCTCTCTCTCTTTCGGGGTACCTGCTACCCTTCCCTCTCGTTGGCCCTCTCTATCCTGTTAGTGCCTAACCTTTCTCTTTCACTGGAGCCTTGCATCTGGGATCTCTGGGTCGTCTAGCAAATACCCTAGCTGCGATAGTATCTTCTGCTGTCCTCTCTCTTTCTTGCTGTCAGTTAGCCATCGAGGATAGTACGATCGAAGTCAAGTGCTAGTGCAAATACGCATGCGAGCTCAACATGTGAAGTGTTGTTGGATATTTGGAGCATAAGCGCATATACGGTATGGTGGACGTACAGACGTACGTACGTACGCACAATAAAATTGTTCCACTATAATACGCTAGTGTGGGGCTCGCTCAGGCTCGCCCCAATCAACTTTGAAACTTATGGGGGGGGGGAGAAATCTCAGGGCACCCCCTCTGTATAAAATCCTGGTACACGTGCATGTGCTCTCACTTGGATAGTGGAGTTGTCGGCCCTTTCTTACTTTTCTTTCATGCACCCTTGATAATTATCACCCTGGCTTCAAAAGGTGCACCCTCTCACCGATTGATGTCCTTCCTGAACCTCCCTGAGAGGAAATGGGTGACCAGGTGTGTGGTCCCACACAGACACTGGAGAACGGAGCTCATAAAACATGTGTTACCAAGGTTACGGAGGCCAGTAAGGGCATGACCCTACGTGTGTGTGTGTGTGTGTGTGTGCGCGTGTGTGTGTGTATGTGTGCATGGGGGAATGTAACAGGAAACTGTGGTTGTTTCAGATATATCTGCTAAAGGCCAAGACTTATAGTGGGACGGCAAGTACAGCTACACACAGCATACAATAATTCACAGACATAGGCTGGAACAACTCACAGACAGTTATGAGAAACTATATCTAGGCCTAATCTAGGGCATTCTATAGTGCCACTATTGCCAAGGAACTCACAACTGAGCCAAATACTGGTTGCAGGTTTTCCAGCTTCTTCCGATAGTCGGCCATAGTCATGGGCTTGACACTCCGGTCAACGGTTGGCTGGGTCCGGGGCTTGGTGCTGCGGTCCACCGTTGGCATTGCGGGCTTCTGGTCCCTCCTCAAGTGAGGTGGAACTGGGGTTGTAGGCGGTGGCGTGGGCCTCTGAGCTGGGGTTGGAGTCGGACCCGGTTGTCTTGGTATCGGTTCCATTCCACTTTGAGTTCTTTGCGAGGGGCCTTGGGTACCAGTGGGGCGTTGCTGAATTCCCTGCTGTCCCGGCGTCATACTAGTTGGCACTGGTGTTGTATGGACTGTGGACACTGGAGTGAATCCTGGTTGAGAGAGGGGAGGTTGCTGCGGTGAAGCAACAGTAGCTTTGTCTCCCGCAGGCAACTGCGTCTGAGGACCAGGCTGCGAGACAGAACGTGGAACCGACACAGGATCAGACTGCCCGACCTGATGAGGAACGGAACCAGGGTGGACCTGTGGCTGTACTTGCCGTTGCGACTGAGAAGGGGTACCGCTTTCAATTGCCTTCTGCTCCTGCAGCTCCTTCTGCCGTTGGGCCTCTGCCTGGTAGGTCAGCCAGTTAGTCGGAGGGTTCCAGTGGGTGGTGTGGGTGCCGTGGTCGACGTAGTAGAACCTTCCGGTCGCACGGTCCAACCTCTTCTCCCAGCCGGCGGGCAGGCCCTGACTGAGGGTGAAGTGTCTCTGGCTCTCCTCCTGGCGTTGGTGCAGCTCCCAGTGCTTCATCTGAGGGAGGAGAGGACGGAGAGAGAAGCAAGATGGGATTTCATATCTAGGTTTAAATCAGCGGGGTATTTTATTCATATACATCGTTCAAGGCAGTGCTTAGTAACAGGTCAGCTGCTTCATCTTGTAAAATTACCTGATTCTACAGTAAAAGTACTGACTCAGCAATTATGTAGTGAGTTTTGTGCAGAGTAAAAAAGCTGGGGGTGGAACCTGAAGACGAGGCTAAGTGCACTGCTCACTTACATGTAGCAATGCAAAGGGGCAGTGTACGTTTGTCAAATTGGGACAAGGCACTCACCTCCTCCTGTTTCTGTATCACTTGAGCCTTCTCTCTCTCAAACTGCTCCCGCAGAGCCACAAACTGACGCTGCTGCTGCTTCACCTCACGCTGGTGACGTTCTTTCTCCGCAGCCAACTCCTGTCTCTCACGAGCGATGGCCTCACTCACAAGCTCTTTCTGCTGTTGGAGCTCGTTCTGGGCCCGTGCCCGCTCCTGTTCGAGCTCGAGCTGGTGCTGCTCTTTCTCCCTCGCCAGGCTCTCCCTCTCGCACTCCAGTTGCTCCCTCATCTCTTGGATGCTTCTTGTTTCTTGCTCGTGCTGCAGTTGCTGACCGTCCTCAGGAACTTGACGCTTTTGTGATTCAAGTGCACTTATCCTTTCATCTAGTAGTTTTTGCATTTCCATGATTTTTGCCTCTCTCAAATCACTAATGCCCTCCTGGCTCGCCCCCTGTTCAGGGTGTTGTTCATTCTGGACAAACTGGTTTGGCTGGACTGGTTGGTTTAACTGGCTGACTGGTGGTGGGATGGGCGGTTGAACGGGAGGATGAGATGGGAGGTGAAGAGCCTGGTTGTAGGAGGGTGGGTTTGGAATCGAGCCCTGAGCAATCCTCGGATTGGATTCATGGTAGGTGGAAGTTGGAGGTGGACCCATCTGGGATGGGTGGGGCTGATTGTGATGTTGCTGTACCTCTGGTGGGTGGGGCTGGGGCAGAAAGTGCTGCTGCATGGGTGGTGGGTGTGGCTGAGATTGTGTTGCAGGCTGCTGCATAGATGGGTGGGGCTGCTGCATGTGTTGCTGCAGGGATGGTGGATGGGGCTGAGGTTGCTGCTGCATAGATGGGTGGGGCTGCTGCATGTGTTGCTGCAGGGATGGTGGATGGGGCTGAGGTTGCTGCTGCATGTGTTGCTGCAGGGATGGTGGGTGGGGCTGAGGTTGCTGCTGCATAGATGGGTGGGGCTGTACTGCAGGTTGCTGTACAAAAGATGGGTGGGGCTGGGATTGTACAGCAGGCTGTTGTATGGGTGGTGGGTGGAGCTGTACTGCAGGTTGCTGCATAGAAGGTGGTTGGGCCTGTGGTTGTATAGCAGGCTGCTGCACGGCTGGTGGGTGGGGCTGCATAGTGGGTACTTGGGGCTGCATTTGACCCTGAGGCATATCTGATGGATAGGGCTGAAGTTGTGTATAAAATTGCGGCTCATGAGATGGGTGGGGCTGTATCTGGCCTGGCTGCACTCCCGAAGGGTGGGGCTGAAAATGTTGAGTAGGCCCAGCCCACTGTGTGTGCTGCATTGCAGGTGGGTGTGGCTGCACCTCCTGCTGCATGAAAGGTGGGTGGGGCTGCTGCTGCTGCACAGGGGGAGCTTGGGGCTGCTGAGAAGAGTAATTCTGTGGACCTGTGTAGTTCAGAGTGGCCGCTGAATTGGCCACTTGGCTGGGGTTACCAGACTCAGGGTGATCAACCCCTTGCTGTAGTGGCCAGGGTTCTTGGTACTGCTGATGTGGCGGCATTCCCGTGTGTTCAAGTCCGGAAGCTGTCGGGATGTAGCCAGGCTCTTGGACTTGGTGTGCCACACCCTGGTTTTGCAGAGGGAGGGCATTATTTGGATAGCCTTGAGAGGTGGGTACCATGTTTGAATTCGAAGCCGGCTCGGTGAAGTTCTGTGGCTGCTGCAAGGGATAGTAGATGGCTTGAAATGGCTCTCCAGACACCACAGGATGCGGGGTACTCTGAACCGGAAAGCCGGCCTGACTGATGTGCTGAAAGTTGCCTCCCTGGGCATCGGCTGTGGTCGGGGGTATTGGAGGCTGGACTCCAACACTAGTAGCCATTGGGAGCGGTTCCATTCCATTCGCAGGATACTGTTCCATTCCAGTCATTGGATATGGTTCCATTCCAGCCATTGGATATGGTTCCATTCCAGCCATAGGATACTGTTCCATTCCGGGGTATCTAATTCCAATTGGTTCCGATCTTGGGGTATTGAATATCAAGTTATCGTCACTGCTAAGAGAAGGTGTAAGTAATGCTGCCTCCCCTTCCAGTGTCAGTGCCACTGGGATAGCCGAGGGAAGGGGGGGTGGGGGTCCGTAAGAGGGGAAAATTGTTGGTAGGGGGACAGTAGGGCTTCCCAGAATCCCAAGGGGTCGGTTTGTTGAAATGGGCGGGGCTTGTAGAGGTGCTGGAGAATCAGTGGGCGTGGCTGGCACTGGCCTTGGAGTGAGTTCCGGTTGGCTCCCTGTCGTAGGAGACGTGGGACCATTGGTCTGTGGCTCTGTCCCTGCGGCTGACTGTGATGGTGGTGGCTGTTCTCCGTCCTTAGGGGGTTCAGCATCACTGATGGGGGAGAATCACGGGGGCGATCCAGTTATCTGCTACATACTGTGCAAGAAGTTAATGGATTACCACACTTACCTTAGGGAGGGGAAACTCGGGTAGTCCACGGACACTGCAAGACACAGAAAACAGTGTCATAAAATTTAATACTGGTAGCAGAGTAAACCAGGTGTAATGGACCCTTTACCATTATGATGTAATGGGGGGTAAAAGTGAGCATGCACTAATCGGAGAAAATACATGAGAACGTGTGCTTTGATGTAGTTATCTTGTACGAAAACATACGAACATGCTTGTTTACATATATTTTCCTGTATTTTCTCCATTTAGTGCTCACTTTTACTCCCCATTACATCATAATGGTAAAGGGTCGACCGGCCTATAGCATTCATATATGGAGGGCAAGAAATTACAAGCAAACAAGCATTCCTTCATGTTTTCATACAAGAAAACTAGATCCAAGGATATGTTCTCATGTATTTGTACATTTTGGTGCCTATTTTTATCCCCCCACCTCCAGTGCGTGGGATGTTGCTCACAATAATTCACTACAGGAAACCGTAGTACCATTGTTCACAATATTTCACAAATTGCGATATTGACTACCATAACCTTCAATGAGACAAAAATCAATGTACATGTAATTATGGGGGGGGGGGGGGGGACTTAGGTTGGAGGCGATATCATCCCTTTCCTTTCCTTTCTCCCCTCTCCCCATACGAAACCCTGCATATACAATTAGCTCAGTCTGGGTTCTGGGAATCCCAGGGCACTCCCCTCTCCAAATGAAGCCCTTACGGCAATCAATCCTACCTTCCTCCTTGTCAGCCTGTCCACTGGTACCATCCTCACTCGACGGCTTCTCCTTCCTCTTCGGCTTCCCCACGCACAGCGGAGAGTAGGTGAGGTACCAGAGGCTGTAGCCTCCCTCCAGGATTAGCGGCTCCTGGGCTAGCTGCACAGAAATGTCCCACTGAGGGAACGGAAGGGGGTGGTTTTAGTACCTTGAATAAGAGCACTGTGCGTTTATTTAAGGCTTTAGTTTAGTTAAGTTGTGAGCACCCAGATTTTCCTCACACAAGGAGCGGTCTGGCCTCTATCACACAATGCTGGTTAGTTAGCTGAGGTAATAGCTGAAATGTGTAACACAAGGGTTAATTAATTGACGAGGACTCACTTAAGCTATAAGTAGTTGTGCACTACGTCCCATTTTACGATATAATCAATATCACATCGTCACTAGTTTACCGTCGACTACGCAACCTCACCTTGTGTCACTAGAGGCCACTTGCGAGAGGGAGCTCTAGGCACGAGACTAGTTATGAGTAGCTAATCACGGTAAGAAGATGCACCAGGACTCAGTAGCAACCGAAACATGCACAAGGGCCTGGGAACGAGGATACACCCTCCTCTCACCTTAGTGATGGCGTCCTTGAGGGCCAGAATGGGGACGCTGTCGGACAATTCTGCCAGCCCCTCCGCTGTGGAGCCCTCGTCCACCAGCACAACCACCTCCTTCTTGTCTCTCTCCTTCCATTGCTTCTTGCCTGTGGTATTCAGGAACACACAGACACTCTCTGTCGTCACACTGGCAGGGAAGAGATTATGGTAAAGCAATAATAATACATTCCATGTCATCCTGTTACTGAAACTGAAATTGAAAGTTTGCTTTACAATAGCAGATGGTTTTGTGTTCACAAAAATCTTCACAGACAGGTAGACAGACAAACAGACAGACCAACCCCTTCTTGACAGTCTCCTCAGGCACACATAGCCACTGGGGGAACTTCTTGCTGTCTACATGGGAGGCCAGGAAATCCACCCGGGGGCGGCAATCTAAGACCAAGACCTCGTCAGGGGCTCGCTGGAGGTGGCCGTAGAGCTGCTGGGGAGTGAGGGTGGGAGGGCGGGAGGCTGGAGGGGGAGGGGGGTCACACAGAGTGGTTAGAGTCTTTTTGCTGCCACTACAATTGGTGAGCTGTATACTAGCTGTACACTATAGTTTACTGGCTTCTTGTTGCTGCCACTACAATTGGTGAGCTGTATACTGTAGTATACTAGCCGTACACTATAGTTTACTGGCTTTTGGGGGCAGTATACTGATAGTATACAGCTCAGTGACTGTAATACACAACTTACACTCCGAGGCTGCAGTATCTGCTGTCTGTTTCCCAAACCACAGATCCATGTCAGCTTCATCCTCCGACTTGGAAAACAGAGGGACTAGTGGCGCATTCTGAATGGGACATTTCAACACAGTGAGCTTATCATGTATGCTTCAATGCCTCAAAGTACTGTATAGTGCCAGGGGTAATTGTCAAAATGCAAAATTTTAATCGGTGAAAATTTGATCATTTAAAATTTTATACAGATGCTCAAAATTAATTATGCTCGGAAATTTAATTTCACCCAGTCCATAGGCAAGTGCAAATATAAATCAGGTAAAATTAATTTTCCCCAAAATACTACACTGTTGGCTTCAGTGAAAATTTTGTCTGATGCGCTATACAGTACACGCACATGTGTGTTGCCATAGCTACACGTACCTTGGCCTGTTTGTAGACATCTGAGGCGGAGAGAGGCTCACTGAGGCTCGAGGGAGAAGGGACAACCTGGTCCTCATTCTTACCCACAGGGTCATCACTGGAATCGGACAGCTTGATCTTCTTGCCAGAGGGTCCCGCTAGGGCTGAGTACCTGGGAATGTGGTATGGAGAATGGAAGCATGAACATGAGCAAAGAATTGGAATGGAAGTACAGGAACAGGACACTCCGCAGTCTTGGAAAGGAATGCGCAGGGTGTCCTCAGCATGTGTACATGCATGTGCGACCCAAGCTAGCGACTCACCTCTCCTGCAGGCTCTCAGAAAGAATTCCAGCTGTGTCTAAGGCCTGAACTGCTCGGCTACTGGGCAGCAAGGCATCAAATTCCTTCTGTAAAGGGACAGAAATACAGCATTCAATAGGTTTCCTTCATGGGAACCCAGCCCCAAAACTTCCTTGCAAGTTGTAAAATTGCGGTGTGATTGAAAATGCCGGAAACTCAACCCCATATCTTCTATGCAATTTGGCAAAAAGGTTTCATTTCTAAATTTTACTGCAGTAACGCCTCCAACCCATTTTTCGCAAAACATTGCGCAAAACACTCTGCTGCGCAATCCTAGGATTGTGCAAAGCACTCTGCTGCGCAGCAGAATGTTTTGCGCAATCCTAGGATTGCGCAGCAGAGTGTTTTGCGTAATCGTAGGATTGCACTAAATATTCTGCTGCACAATCCTAGGACTGTGCTCTGCTGCGCAATCCTAGGATTATGCTAAATATTTTGCTGCGCAATCCTAGGATTATGCAAAACACTCTGCTGTGCAATCCTAGGATTATGCAAAACACTCTGCTGCGCAATCCTAGGATTATGCAAAACACTCTGCTGTGCAATCCTAGGATTATGCAAAACACTCTGCTGCGCAATCCTAGGAATGTGCAAAATATTCTGCTGCACAATCCTAGGATTGCGCAAAACACTCTGCTGCGCAACCCTAGGATTACGCAAAACACTGCTGCGCAATCCTAGAAAATATTCTGCTGCACAATCCTAGGATTGCGCAAAACACTCTGCTGCGCAATCCTAGGATTACGCAAAATACTCTGCTGCACAATCCTAGGATTACGCAAAACACTCTGCTGCGCAATCCTAGGATTGCGCAAAACACTCTGCTGCGCAATCCTAGGATTACGCCAAACACTCTGCTGCACAATCCTAGGTTCCGTAAGTGTTACGGAGGTATGCACCTTTAAAGTGCACGCACTTGAAAATGCGCAAAGTGGTCCCTTTTCTAACACTTGTATCTGCCCACAATGGGTAGATTCCACACAGCTCACGTAGCCAGCTAGGTTTCCCGAGCTGGCCTCACCTTGCTGGTCTTGTAATCTCTTGATTTCCTGATGTTATTGAAGGCATCGGCCACTCTCATGAAGAGGACGTAGGCCTGTTCCTCATCGCCGCTCAGCTGTGCATCTCGAGCCTTCAGGAAGATCTTCTCAACCAGTCGGCTGAGACTGGAGGGTCAGGGAGGGAAGGGAGAGAGGATTGGAGGGTGGAAGGGGGGTTGGGGAGAGGGTTGGGGTGGAGGAGGGTTGGTTGTGGAGAGAGAATTGGGGAAGGGTTGGGAGAGGGGGAGGGGAGAGGGTTGGGGAGAGGGTTGGGAGAGGAGGAAGGGGAAGGGGAGAGGGTTGGGAGAGGGGGAGGGGGAAGGGGAGAGGGTTGGGGAGGGTTGGAAGAGGGGAGAGGGGAGAGGGGGAGAGAGTTGGGGAGGGTTGGGAGAGGGGGAGGGGGAAGGGGGGAGGGTTGGGAGAGGGGGAGGGGGAGGGGGAAGGGGAGAGGGTTGGGAGAGGGGGAAGGGGAAGGGGAGAGGGTTGGGAGAGGGGAGGGGGTTGGGAGAGGAGGAAGGGGAAGGGGAGAGGGTTGGGAGAGGGGGAGGGGGAAGGGGAGAGGGTTGGGAGGGTTGGAAGAGGGGAGAGAGGGGAGAGGGGGAGAGAGTTGGGGGAGGGTTGGGAGAGGGGGAGGGGGAAGGGGGGAGGGTTGGGAGAGGGGGAGGGGGAAGGGGAGAGGGTTGGGAGAGGGGGAAGAGATGGGGAGGGTTGGGAGAGGGGAGAGGGTTGGGAGAGGGGGAGGGGGAAGGGGAGAGGGTTGGGAGAGGGGGAAGAGATGGGGAGGGTTGGGAGAGGGGAGAGGGTTGGGAGAGGGGGAGGGGGAAGGGGAGAGGGTTGGGAGAGGGGGAGAGGGGAGAGGGGGAGAGAGTTGGGGGAGGGTTGGGAGAGGGGGAGGGAGGGAGAAGCCAAATTAACAGAGAGATTGGCTGATGTTATATCACCCTAAATGCAAGGAGTAGTAATTTCTGAGCAGAGGAATTTCCCCTCAGGATGTTGATTGGCAGAGAGCCAGATAATGCAACTGCCAGATAATGCAACACAGCCTAAGGGCGAGGCTAATAAACAAAAAGGTAGTCTGTCTAAAATGCTCACTGGGTTGAAAGCTTGTTTGTTTGGTTTATAACGTACGTCTTTGGGGTAGCCAGCTTGATCTTTTCACCACCTATCTTTTTGTTGAGCTCTTCAAGGCTCTTGGCCATGTACAGCGGTTTCAGCTTGGTGTCCGACATAGCTGAAAAGAAGGGAAAACCAGTAATTTTCATGTACATGTGCAACATCAGGGGTTCAGGAAAATCCCCAAGGGGGGGGGAAGGGGGGTGGCGTGCATATAGTGATCAGTATTAATTCTGAAGGGTTAAAATTCCCAAAGGGGGGCACAAACTTTCCAAGGGGGGGGGGGCAAATGCCTCCTCCCACCCACCACCCCAAATGAAGCCTTGACTATGTACCAACCAATACCCCTGTTGGAATTAGAAGTCTCAAGATTGATCATATGTCAGTACTTTTTAAATCCCCATAATGCACACCCACCAGGGCTATGGCTGTCTCAGGTCAGTGAGAGCACTACCACAGGCAGTTAATATACCAGCTGTTGGCAGTGCATTACGAGGCTAGTTAGTGTACTTGGTAATGTAGCAACGGTCTCGGGCAGATAACGCGCTCGCCTTCAGCTCATGCATCATCCTGCCATCAATTGTTACTAAATTACCCTCCTGCACTAACTAAATGCACTGCCAATGCATTATTTTTCATAATGCACAGTGATGAAAGTGCAACAATTTTATTGTACGCTCTTACTGTGCTCAAACATGCGCTGTATCGTACAGTGAAACATGCAATAATAATAATAGCCACTTCTGATGAAACTTTCATTCAGCATATATGTACCACAGTAATCCTTGCTAGCCTCGTACCTAGGCCTCCCCTCGCAGCTTTTTTCGAGGCCTGGGTACAAGGCTAAATCCTTGCTGGCACGGTACAGTGAGCATGAGTATACTGCAATGCAGTATATATAGCGTCTCAATGCGGTCACAGTCATGTAACCAATTACAGAACACACAATTTTCAAAGAAATCTGCCATAGGACCTAGTGTACCTAGGAGGCCTGGATAGTTTACAGGACACAGATATGATCAACTATGCAAGCTTACTAACAACACGAATCTCTCTTAGTGCAGCTGTTTCAGATAGCCTAGGGATAATTATAGTCTAGAGGTACAGTGTAGTGGTATAGTGGAAGGCAGCAGTTAATTGTAGCCTCGTTCCCAGGCTCCAACATACTATGCATACTGGAGTGTGTGGGTGTGAGTGTGTGCCAGTGTGTGGGTGTGAGGTTATGCCAGTGTGTGGGCACGCTTAGAGGGAGGCTTGTGAACTTGGAGGAGCGTAGTAATGACATAACTACTCCAGTGAAGAGAGAATTTACTTCAGTCTAAGCGAGGGGTGTTCCAAATTACCAACATTTCTTCAATATTTCTTTCTTCAGCCTCAAGAAGGCATCTCTCCAAATACCGTACAATGTTAGTGCTGCTAAAAACCGCAATGAATTTATTTAATATGAATTGGTTCGGCAGGAAGTATGTCTGTTAGTTTAGAGAGCGTTAGGGGCGGGGCCAGGCTACAGATGTTATTGTATACACTTCCTGCCAACGTCATAACCATCACACCTTCCGCTTTATTCCTTACTCCCATGTGGCAAAAGAACGGTAAGTTCTACCGTGATCTCAGAAAGAAGAGCAGCTGGAACTTACAATTTAGGCCGTAGCAATTAAATTTTATGTTGCTCGGGCCTGACTGGTCCAAATTTTTGCAAACACGATTCAAAAATTTATGATAATTGTTACGTAATCTGTTACACATGCATATGTGCGTATGAAAATAGCGTCTGTTGCATGGCTCAGTGCGCAAGTGAAAAGTGACCTCAAGAGCATCCAAAAGCATAAGATTGTGAGCTGTAAGTGGGAAGATTCCTTCGTAAAACTCTTGGTGGCAGCCAGTCGTACGTTACGCAGCAAAATTGCCACGAGTAACGAGTGATCACATGACTAGTATTATCTTGAAGCCTACCTAACGCCACTATTTGGAAGGTCTTCCAGCCCGAGCAACATAATTTAAATTGGTATGGCCTTAGTATGTCAACCGTCACTGTGGTGCACTCTTTTGGCTGTGCTCAGCCACGAGTCTTTATGACATCACTGCAAGTGCTCTACAGGCACATAAGGGCACTATAATTAGAGCACTAACAGTTACGGGCTGGAACTAGGCTGGGCCGGCATTAGGATAAGGGTATATGTCCCAAGATTCCTGTAACCCTGGTTTACAGACCATGCTCTTCAAATTATCTGACATCATAATTTTCATTCTACCGTACATCCTTATACTCGCATGCAAAATCTCCCCAAATACCTCAATGGCAGCAGTTGAAATCTCTAATCTTGGACGAGTAGGTCTGTGGTAAAAACCCTCTCCTCTTCGGTTGCCAGTTCAGTTGTCGTCGACGTCGGCCATGTTTTATACGTTATCACATGATAATACACTTACGTAATTTGTATTTACTGATGACATGATACCGCCTACCGTATACCGTACCAGATTCGATATTTTGATATTATCGAAAATAGGTGGGAGGGGCTCAGTTTACAAGAATGTTAATTGATCGGAAGTGTTGTCAAGGAGCACAGTCTGGCATGTAGCAAACAGCATTATTAGATTACGGATGTACGCAACGAGCAGGGTCTCCCCTATGTTTAGACCAGTGGAAATGAGCCGCTTTACCACCAAAGGCGCCGACGGAGAATAAAATATGATGGCCTAGCTTCGGTGGCATAAAAGCGCCAGCCTTTCCCAGCCAACCGTCCACAATTTCTGTGCAGCGATTTTAAAGGCTCAGTCAGCACTGATAAAGTTACCAAAAGAAGCCGCAATAGACGCTTAGCTCGTCGAGTACAAGCCCCCCTCGACCCAACCTCCAAATAGAAGAATACTTATCGGGGACTATCACGTCAGGGAGAAATCAGGGACGGGAACCGCCGAAGGACGTGTACCATGAGATATACTATGCCTGGGAATCCCAGTGAGAACGGAACACCAACTACCTCCAGCGAAGTAAGTCCATGGGATTTTATATGTCTTAGGGGTCGTCAGGGTTAGCAGACATTACCCAGCCATGCAAAGAATTATCAAAGTATATGCACGGTGGTAGAATTTTTTCAGGAGCCGCAGTTATAATTTAGAGCAAGCTCCTGACTACAGAATGTTATAAAAATAGGTGGAGTTTGCATATTAAGTGTTTGTTACTTGGCTACTTGTTGATGTGTAGGGAATGGACTTTATTCTGTTTTGTTCGCTGTTTAAGGCTTGTTCAAGATGTCACTGCCCTTGTAGATGCAAAATGAGCCTGGTTTACGTGCATAGATTTCGCTGTCTCTTGCATTCATAGCTGCAACAGTCACGACTGTTTTTCAGTCATGAGTTCTGCAGGCGGAGTGCGAGTGAAGACTGCTACAAGCGCACGTTTGTTGTTGTGCATTCTGCAATTGCAGTGTTTACTTTTGCTGCACCTCTCTACACTGTTTAGTGTCTCAGTTGCTCCCTCATAGTGTGTGTGTGTAGGAGGGAGAAGAGATGAATCTATCACTAGTACAAAGGGTTTTAATCGTGTTCATACATCACCGGACTATGACTTTTTGCCTGCATGTTTCCATTAATTACCTAAACAGGTAGCTAATTCCATCATGGGACAGTTTTGACCAGCAAGGGACTATTTTTCTTCTGACACCCATAATATCGTTAGCTCAGTCCCGTTCCCAGGCACTCCACCGTCTGGGAATGGCATTAGCATCACCCACCCCCCCCCCCCCCCCCCCCCCCCCCCGGGCAGTGCACTTAGGGTTAGTTGGTTAGACAAGAGTATAAACTACTCTAGGTGCTCTGTGTTTTGGGGTTGTAAATTGTGTGTGCAGTGGGCAGCCATGCGTGCACAGAATCATGTACTGCAGGCAATACATGTATGGAGTGTATCCAACACTGTTATCTGAAGAGACGCCTCATTTTTCACCAGTGAGTAAGCCTGTGGAGAACTCAAGAATGGCGCAACATTGTCATATGAGTGAGGGGATCTATGGGATGCCGCGATGACGTGCTGTGTACTTCTGATTCCAGCTTTAACAGTGTATTTTCGTTTTGGGCTCCAAGTTTGGCTGGGGGTGTATCTTACTACCATGGCAGTGATCCTTTGCTGCTAATCAGCCGTTAATTGGGTATACAGAGTCAGTATATAGGTAAAGCGATTGAAGTCCCATTTATGAGTCTATTAGAACCGTTTTTGGAAAGGGATTCTAATGAATGGGAGTGGAGATGTGTGCGTCTAAAACGGTAAACAGCTTAAGCCACTGCCATCTGCCTTTATTCATCTTGATGGGTTTGGCAGAATTCGTGAAACTTGAGCTGTTTTAAGCGAGTTTCCGATCCAAAGGTAAGCCTATTCTTTGTTTGTCAGCTCATTGTTTATTGCTTCCATTCTGTCAACAACAAAGGGAAGGCGATGGTAAAATAGCCGCACTTTTTGTAGCATTAACTGTACTGCAGAAGTAGGCTGAGTGCTGCAGGGTGTGTGTGTGTGTGTGTGTGTGTGTGTGTGTGTGTGTGTGTGTGTGTGTGTGTGTGTGTGTGTGTGTGTGTGTGTGTGTGTGTGTGTGTGTGTGTGTGTGTGTGTGTGTGTGTGTGTGTGTGTGTGTGTGTGTGTGTGTGTGTGTGTGTGTGTGTGTGTGTGTGTGATCCTGCTGATCGTTGGGTTCACAGTCAGTGTAATAACAATATAAACTCAAAATTGTTATAGCTATATATATTACATATCCTAGGAAAATGGAAACAGGACATGGCAAAGCCTAGTTCCTGGAAAGCCACCTTACCTATCCAGTATCCTACTTTCCTTTAGCTCTGCAATGTACCAAGTCTAGTTTCTTATATTAGCCTGGAGACTTTGGTGGGTGTACTCACCACTACTCAGCTGAGCCTGTGAAAAGGTTCAAGTGCTTCACTATAAGCACCTCTTACTTATCTGATCTTGCCTTGGCCCACTTTCCCAACTTGTTTGGGTAGCAACAAGTGTTGTGTTGTGAATGTCCTGCATTATTCCTTTTTTTGTCAGTTTTGAGCTAGAGATGAGTCATACATTGTGAAGCCATAAATTCAAAGTTGCCTGAGGACTCGTTTTTTTTCTGAGAATACTTTCCTTCTCGATCAGCCAGAAGCAAGGGTTATTGTACATTGTGTATCAGCCCCTCCAGTTTGCCCAAAGTAGCCCTGTTACAATTCAGAAAGGTGGGCTGCCGCAGCCCTCCAGGGCTGAATCACCCACTGCCATTCCAGCCACTGTAATAGATTAAAGGCCTGTTTGTGTTTTAATGGGTGCCAGATGCTCAATACAAGTTGTAAGGATACAACTCGAGTACTGCTTCGAGTACCTACAGTTATCGTCTTTAAAAGTGCTGTGGGCGTAGCTCGTTAAGACAAACAAATTCGCTCCCATAGTGGGCTACTTAACCTCATGCATAGAAGAATATGAAACTGCATGTGTTAGTTCTAACTTTGTAATCTGGAATTTTGAGTAACTAGACTTTTATTTTCTCCACGGACTTCCACGCAGAAGTTCAGCCTCTGCCAATCAAAACATCTTTCTGGATTTCCTCTACCCCATGTTCCTGTTTCCCTAAGCCTCCACACCCACTGGCAGATTGTTTTTATAAGCCATTTCTAAAGCCTGCAAGTTTCGTACGCACAGCGGAAAACGTGTGCCGCTAGGAATTGATGCTAAAGGTGATGGGATGGATGCTAAATCAATGAGTTTGGTGATTGAATTACATTTCACAGAATCCAGTTATTCAACCTGATAAACTCTAGGTGTGATGTAGTTTTTACATTGGGTTTACTATCAAGGGATATGTACATCTGCTTCATAAGCTATGGCCTGAGGCATTTGAGCCAGTGCACAATACACTGTTATCATAGCACAAGTGTTGTTAAGTTCTGTCCACTAGAATGTGACAGTGAAGAGACTTTTGTTTTGTTCAGTAGATGTGACAGTGAAGAGACCTTAGTGTATGCGAAACTATCGGTCTTCACTGTGGGATGGTCTCCATTAATGGCTTGTAGCAGAAGTAGGTCTTCACTAATTAGCAGGAATGCCGGAGTTAGCTTCTGTATGTTATCTTCCTGGAGTGGCTATCAACCACGAAGCATATGTCTGTGGCGTGCGCTGGCCGTGAACACCCCACACTTTTCTAAACTGCAGCAAACAACAGATTTTGAAACAGCTAGCAACACGTCTGTAAATTTAAGCCGGGTTGGGAAAAGTCTTTTGCTTTTTCGACACTTCGACCAGCTTATACAGGGAAGGAAAAATAAACGCCGGCATTCGTGTGAAACCTGCGGAGGTGAAAAAAGGTTAGATGGGAATGCAGACCCGGTAAAGGTAAGTGTAATTAATTTTCCCACTTGAAAGAAAGAGCCTGAAATTTGAGTATCATCAAATACACTGGGTAGGCAGAGCTGTAGAAACCACATTTCTTTAACAGGGCTGTGTGGGTGTAAATACACAGCAAGCTCCTCTATACAACCCTTTGTGTTTGTAGGATCCACCCACCCCCAAACCTCCCTTCTTGAATTTTGCTGGAAGAAACTCCTCTCCTCACATGGCTACCGCAACCCAGCCCATGCATTCATTCAGCTTGGCTCTCAGCAATACGTGCAGCTTGCCCCCCCCCCCCCCCCCCCCTTACATATCTTCTAGCCTTTCTGATACCGTCTGACATCACTGAGGCCTTGTTCCCACCTACGCCATCAGGCCTTCCCGCTCTTTCTGAAAGGGTCCACTCACTCCACTGACTGTATTCCGCCCACTCATGTGGTGTCACTGATTACCTAATATGGCAGGGTTGCATGACCCTGCGTAGTAGGGATACATGCATGTGAATCATGTGACCGAAAAGCTGCCCACTCAGTGGTCTCAAAACCTGCAATGCAGTATTTTGCACTTGGTGGTCATCTTGGTGTAGTAGTGATACATGCATGTCACTGAGAAGTTGCCTACAGTGATCTCAAAATTGCAGCCTGGTGACAGTATCTTGTGGTCATCCACAAAGCTTGGCTCTATTCATCCTTTCCCTTTCCCTGCCCCTCACAGTACCAACCTTTTTCACCGGCCTTTATTTGGTATGACGTAATAGAGGGTAAAGCTTCTCTCTGTGCATTAATGGGGCTCATTGTCTTCGGTGGCCGGTAATGAACAGAACAACCCGTTCTCCATTAAAGCAAGCTACAAAGGGCTGGACTTGTTTTGCTAAAAGCTAATGTGAAATTTTCGCCCTACCCTAACTCTCTTTATGGCTGACAGCTCCCCAAGTTTGGGGAGCTGCATTCAAGTTCCCAATTTTGGAGCGTCCAATAGCCTCTGTAGGAATTGGGTGGGGTGGCTTTTGTCTCAATCAGGATTTCACTAGCTTTCAAGTACTTCCAGGGAACTGGCCTAGAGATGAAGTTGCCCTGTTGTAGTGGGCTGTAAAACAGAGCCTAGTTCTCTCGGAAAGTGAATGTACCATTGGCTAGCCACCTTGTTAGCCATACCTGCCACAACTGAAACCCCTTTCAGCCCAAGGGCTAAGTTTGTAAGCACAGAACTGCTGTGCCATGGAATTAGCTAAGGGTGGAGGATCTCACACTCTTGTTGGTAAATTGGGTCTAAGGTGTGGTGCACCACAGAGCAAGAAAAATTCCAACTGCCCTTTCCTAATCCTCTCTGTATGGTAGTATACTGATGTACTTGGTGTTTAATAGGGCTGGCTGCATTCTCCAAGAATTCTCTTAGTTGGCTAGTAGAATTTAGTTCTTTAATTCCAACCTTACTTATCAAACTCTTCATCAAAAGCCGACCTTTCAGCTACCCGTGGCTACAGCCTTCTTCAGTGCACAGTACAAAGTATATCTACATTCTGTTTACCCAAGGCTAGCAAGTGCTTCCCTAACTCTTGACTAAACGCTGTGAGATAACATTTATGTGGCTATTATGACTGCATATCTTTGCTACAATTCAAGCTCCATATTCAGCCAGGCCAGGGATGTCCAGTGCAATGTGTGTACCCCTCGTGTGCGTTTCTTTGCACAAGACAGCGAATGCATAAACACCTCTCTCACTCAATCGATCGACATTCCACAGACGCTCCAGATGCTCTCACCATTTTCCAGATACCTTTCTCAAGCTGCTTGGAGACATAATGAATTTGTCGTGCTTGAATTACCTCCTCTCTGACATCTCGTGTAAGATAATAGCATTCCCGACCACCTCAAAATGAATTCCAGAATGTATTCATGTGCTAATGTGAGTCACTCACCCCACAAGTTGTCTAACTGGTGTCAAATGCCTCCGAATTAGTGTGATGTTTTAGCTGTGCTGCTTGTAACTCAAGAAGTTTAGTGTTTAGGTTACAGTAGCGAATTTTTTCTCTGTTTGTATGGCTCAAGTCAGTCATAACATTATTATGCATGCGGCCTTGGTAGTAGCCATCAATTAACCACCCAAACCTGGTCTCATTCCCAGCCCCTCATCACACCCTAGTCTTGTTCTCAGCTCCCTTTCAAACCGTATAGTCTCATTCCCATGCACCTCCCTAAAACCTTTGAAACCTAGTCTCGTTCCCAGTTCCCTTTCACACCCTAGTCTCATTCTCAGCTCCCAGACTGTATTGAGTAGAGGTGGGGAAAATCATACACTTGACGTGCGTGTTGGTCAGTATCGGGATGTCCTCGGCATTTGATAGCTGTGTTGTAGCAATTTTATACCTTGCTGATTTGTGAGGTCCCTAGGGACACCCATAGTGCTACTGTGTGTCAATGGTTTAGCGGCATGATTTATACATAATGTCATGATTACATCATACAGGAAGTTAAGCTGATGGCCTGGCCATAAGTTAGTGATATATGATATCTTTGAGCTCCATGGCAACGTACATGCACTTAAGAAATCATATCAATGGTAGATAACCTGTGGCAGTCCCAAGTAGTAACCCAACATTACTCCATCGCAAATTTTTGATTGTGTTGCTAAATTCGAAATGCTGTATCTCTGAATTTCCAGTAGTGGTGGGGGGTCATACGTGATGCACAGTTGCTGGAATATCTGCAGCAACTACGCATAACGGATGAGCAGCGACTAATTATGCGATAGAATAATGTTCGTTTTCTACCCAGGACTGCCACATACTTATAATATATATCCAGTAATCTTACTTGTGCGAATGAGCTATTTACATATGTCTGAGTTGGTGAGATTCGAGCTGGCTACTTCGGCTTCCACGCCGCTAGCTCTTTTACAGTGGAGTGACGGCCGTAAAGAAGTCTGAGAGTAGTTAATCACAACCTTATTTGGCAATATCACTCCTAATTAGTCCTCTGACCTCCACCAGAGCACATGCTGCAATACCAGGTAGGCAGCCACACAGGCACAACTGATACCCTACTAATTGGACCTGCTGAGTGGACGGCCACCAATTGGCAAACAGACTGACGAGACTCTGACGTAACTGCTATAAAAACTTCCACATCAAAGCTCAGGTCAGTGCATTGGTGGCAGGAGACGACAGATTTTGTTTGTAGCTGTCTGTCAGTGTACTACTCTATCTGTCTGGTACCATAGCAGCATGCCTCCAAAGGATTAGCGTGTAGGTGTAAGGCCAGGAAGTGGTAGTACATGGCAGCCCACACTGACAATAGGAAGTAGCTAACTTCCTCAAGTGAGTGGGCATAGTGAGCAGAGCTGGCAAGGTTAGGTCAAAGACTTCTGTGATGAGACCTGTATCTCTCACAACTAAACCAAAGAGGTCTAACGTGGAAAGTGTTTGGGTTTTGAACTCCCCCCCCCCCCTCAACTCAGCAGTTCCTTATAGGTGTACCGTACAGCAGGTACCAGAAGATCAGTGAGGTGCAGACCTCGTTCTCGGGCCCTCCTGCATGTTTCACTCTGCTACCGAGGGCCTGGTACATCTCCCGTGAGACTATTACACGAGTGCATGCCGGAACCACTTGAATGCACTTCTCTGCTGAAGATATATAATCGGGAATCCATAGAGGTCTAGTGGTTGGGTATGAGTGCAGCAGCGTGCGTACGAGACATACGTTTAGAGTGAACGTTTAGAGTGAAAATACTCAGAAGGAGATACGTCTGGTAATATCACACGCAGGATGCTGTATTGGTGGACTTCCAGTATGCATATGTATGCCATTAGTTAGATATAGTCTTTATATCAGCCTATGAAATATACTTTACCAGTATTGTCTGCCACCCTATTAAAGCACCTAGGCCTAGACTGATAGGATTACAGCTTGTGGGGTACTATCAGTGGAGAACCAGTTAACACTTGCAGTATGCCTGCCCTTTGGTACCTCTCTGCTCATTATCACCTTGCAAATTAGATACACACTGACTCAGGAGGTACAAGGCTTGACATTGATGATAAGCTAGCCTCCACGAAAGAAAGAAAAAGAGCAGATGGGTGGAAAAGTTTTTTGTGTTGCCTAGACAGTGGTAGGTGTCAACAAAAAACCTCTTCTCAACTAGAAGCGAGCTAAAAAATTGCTGAGTCGGCACTTTTTTAAAGAGACAGCTGCATGCACACTTCATTGTCTTGAGGATGTGGGGGTCTGGAGTCATTGTAGCTGATCTTTGGACGTCTCTTGCTGTGTGTGTGCCCTCCAGGTCTCCGCCTTTTTTTGTGTTGGCTATGCAGGGAGTCCAAAGGCTAAGACCACTGTCTGGCAGTGGGGTAGCTGGATAGCCCGTTCCCAGGCCCCGCCCCAGCTTTTAGTACAGTTTGCATGATATTGAATTTAGTCTTTAAGGTGTTATGTGTGTTTGCTAACTAACTGTGTAGCAGTACTTTGGATGATGAGTCTGCCTTGTACTTAGAAATGAGAACCCCCTCATTCTTCCTTTTGTTAGTTTCTTCCAGTTTTTATCACTTGCGTATCTTGATGTGTGTGTGTGTGTGTGTGTGTGTGTGCTGCAAATAGATTAGCTGCCATTTTTACTTTATACACTGCTGCTAAATAACATGCTAGCATCTGTAAGATTAAGAACTTGCATCCTTTTTGCTGCGTAGGCCACATCCATATGGGCATACGATTGCTATGGCAACTGTTACTGCTGAGTGGAGGTAAACAGGCCTCAAAATGACTAGTTTTTAAGTGAGAGGGAGCCAGAAGGCCATGCCTATCAGCAACAGCTCTATCCTTGCATAGTAAAGCCCTTCCTTTGACCCAGCTTTGTGGTAGGCCTAACTCAGCTGAGTTTGCAAGATGAACCCTGCCTCCACACACCTGGTCTGCAACTACTGATAGTCTTTTTTTAGGACCAACTTTTAGTCTGTTTGATGTTGGAAGAAGAGCACATGGAGATAGCATCAGTTGGCACGGTGATGATACCAGAATTCTGCCAATGCTGCAGCCTATATTTGGGAGTAGATTTGATGACTGATACCAAGTGCTGTGCATGTGGTTTGTAAAGCCAAGCTCTGGACTTAGAAAGCCAAGCTCTGTACTAGAAGAGAAGCTCGCCTGATAACTAGCTTACAGAAAGAAAAAAGTCTGGCATCAGTTTACAGATGAAGCTATCAAAACATTGGCCTTGAGTTCAGTAACACTACCTATGGAATTCATTGCCAAAACAAACAGCCTTCCTCATTTCAGTAGTAGCAATGTATAGCTTCTCTCAGTTATGAATTCTATTCTCAATAGGTCATAAAGATACCTCCATGCCAGGATGGCTGGAGCTTAACTAAATAGCGTTCTGCGGTCATGCCAACTTCCTTGGTCGGTTAGGAGACATTCCCCTGCCAGCCATCTCAGTTTGTTGACGAATGTTTGAGGTTGGTGTCGTCCTCCTGGACGCTGGCTTGACTTACTCAGCTATGCACACACACCGAATTCTACGCCTGTGCCAGCTTCCTGTATCGGCCAGAAGGCAGCCGTCTCGATATTTGTTGATGATATTTGCTCGAGTACTATTGGTACCCTTCTCCCGACGCTGGCTCGGCTTACTCAGCTATGCACACACACCGAATTCTACAACTGTGCCAGCTTCCTGTATCGGCCAGAAGGCAGCCGTCTCAATGTTTGTTTTTAAATTTTTTGCCTAGAGTAGTATTGATATCCTTCTCCTGAGTGTTGGCTCGACTTACTCAGCTATGCACACACGCCGAATTAAGCCCCTACTAAGGTGCATTGAGCATTTTTAACCACCCGTTCATTTTAGCGTGTGTGGCTTGTAATGGTCCTTGCTAAGTGGGGGGTATATATACTAGAATCGCAAGGTTGCTAATTTGATAAATGTGTACGTATTTGTCACCTCAAACTTTGGAAATATTCAACTTATTCAAATTTTCTTTATACATGTATGCACTGGAATGTAGCACTCCTACGTATGCTATCTGAATATAGCGTGCCAGTAGTATGTGGAAAAAGCCTCGTCCCCAGGCCCCCCAAAAATGGAGGAGAGCCTGGTATTTTTTCCCACGTGAGTGACATTTAGGGTAGAAAGGAGATAGAAGGGATTGTTTGTTAAGCGAGCACAGGTATAGTTCTCAGACATACTTCTTGTAGCTAAATCTCTAGGCCCCATTGGATGCCATTGATTGGATGCTGAAGTAGTGTCACCGGCAGTAGGTAGAGAAATGCAGCTGTCTTCCTCGCCTATGCAGCTGTCTTCTTCTGTCTTCCTCGCCTATGTATAATTAAGTAAGTAGTATCTTCCTATTGTGAACTCTTGATGCTACCCAACTCCTATTTCCTGGAATCTCTGTTGCTTAATTCCATTGCAGATCTTGAAACTGCGTAGGAAATGCATGACCTCTGCCTGTTGTTGTCTCTGCTTGGCTGCAGCCTGTTGTCTCTGCTTGGCTGCAGCCTGTTGTCTCTGCCTGACCACAACTGCCAGTTTCACATTCTGTCTTCCTGGCAATTATGGGTTTACAAGGAATACGAAATATGCCTGGTGTGGCTGCCAGAGGCATGCCATAAACAGGTAGTTGCTAGGTATTAAGGCTACACTACCTAAGGACAACTACAGAAAAAAACAACTGGCCTTCAAAAGTAGATATCTAAGCTGTATCGTGTGTATTAACATAATTATTCCCTGGGAGGCATGCCTGCAGACCTTATCCTGACATCATCACACCCCGGGTCACACACGGGATGTGGACTGGGGCTGGGGTAGCCCCCGATGCACACAGGGCCGACTATTTTCGCGAGTCAGTTAGTCGTGAGAATAATAGCTGAACAGTGAAGCAGTAATTCTGGAGTAGGTACGAAAAACGACTGACATCCAGTTGAATTATGTCTCTATCTACGAGATTTTCCGAGAATCAGCAGATGCCACGAGACAGCAGACAGAGGGGCTATAGTGCTTGAAACTCACGTTCACATCGCTCGAGCGGAGACGCCATGCCTCATCTGAGGGGCCCCCGAGAGAGGGGACGGACATAATGTATATACGCTAGCTGAGATTCTAAGCTCGTATGTCATGATCATGGGCCTCACTGCACTCGGTAATAAAGGTAGCGCACAATCTAAAACACTGACAAATACTTTTGGTGTGATGCAACTGCAAGAGTGTGGGTGTTAATTTAGTTGCTTGACAACAAGCGCTAACAAGGTTCTAATTGGAGAAGCACTGCAACAGAATTGGTGATAATTGAGTGATTAGGTTAAGTCATTGTTTAGATTCAGACTGCTAAATACTTCAGAGAAGCTGTGAGAATACACAGTGCCCACTCTAGAGCATTCCAGGGATGTTGGGCTAATGGCTGAAAACCCCAAGGCCTAGCCTATCATTTAGGGTTGAGTTCGTGGCTTTTATTTTTTTTATTGGTTGGCAGTGGATGCTTTGCTCTTGGTATATCATGCCTGTTTGTGTTTGAATGGTAGGAGTAGATGTGGTATGAGGTATGTTATTAACATTCTTGTTTCTTGTACACACATACACACACACACACACACACACACACATACACACACACACACACACACATACCAGGGCAATATCATTAAAGAATTCCAGGCTCGTGACAAAAGCTGCATGGTTGCCATAAAAGGTAAAAGATCCGCTCTGTGTAATACATACCTAACACTTCCATAAAGTACACTTTCTTCAATAATTAACCTCATTAAAATGTTTTCATGCATGATCTGTCAACGATATCCCTTTGACTTTGTTCTTGAGGAGCCCTTAATCCATGGCATCCCGAGCACCCTCAATATGAAGAACATTGTTAATGGAATTCTCGAGCGCTTCGTTACATACTGAAATTGTTGTAGCGCATGCATGTGCACCTCTGCATGCTGTGCAGTTGATGTACATGTACGTACAGTTTCACTCTCAGGTTCTTGTGTATATAATTTCACGGATTGCCTGACGGTTGTACTTTTTGTCGCATTCATAACACCAAGGGTTAAACAGGTGTTCTTGGGGGTGGTCGCAATTTTCAGGCACTGAGAGACACAGTGCCTCATCCCCTTAAGGAAATGCGAGAACTTTTCTGATGTGATCTATTTATGCATGGGCCAGAAGATGGCTGCATTTTGCTACCTTTTGCTGGAGACATTGCTTCAGCATTCGGTCTGTAGCACCAATGATTAGCTGCAAGCCCCCCCCCCCCCAATACTGTTATAGGCACACAACATCAGTATCTGAGAAATACAGCTGTGCTCACCTACACACGGTCCTTTCTGCTCCAAATGTCACTCACACGACAAAGATGCCAGAACCTGCCTTGTTTTTGGGGGATTTTCAAAGGGGGAGCCTGGGGTTCAGGCTAGTGGTTTCTTGCACTGTGTAACAGTTTAGCGAGAAGAGTATTTGTGCTTGCACTCAGTGTGTGGTGCAGCTATGGGATTGAGTGGTCAGGCCGAGTGGTGGTGACAAGGTTGAGTGCCTATGGTGTGGCTTCTTCGATGCTGGGGACCTACAGGGTCATTGACTGTGCTTACAGCAGGTGCCACGGTTCATCCAGCAGGGAACACTGTGCTCCATTAGCAGCCGGAAGTATTTTACTAGAAGAGAAGCGACTAGCAGGCTGTGAGCGTGAGTGTTGTCGCCATGGTAGCATTTTTGCTGCATTAATGTAAGAAAGATGAATTCGGTATCTTGTCATTGTTGCAACCAAGAGTGATGAGGTGGGCTCAAGTGGGCTCTTACATGGGGTGGGCTCTTACCTGAGGTGGGCTCTTACCTGAGGTGGGCTCTTAACTGAGGTGGGCTCTTAACTGAGGTGGGCTCTTACCTGAGGTGGACTCTTATATGAGGTGGGTTCTTTACCTGAGGTGGGCTCTTACCTGAGGTGGGCTCTTACCTGAGGTGGGCTCTTAACTGAGGTGGGCTCTTAACTGAGCTTACCTGAGGTGGACTCTTATATGAGGTGGGTTCTTTACCTGAGGTGGGCTCTTACCTGAGGTGGGCTCTTACCTGAGGTGGGCTCTTATATGTGGTGGGCTCTAACCTGAGGTGGGCTCATGTAGGTATGCTTCAATCAGGACAACTATGCAGTCTTATAATAACAGCTGCAGCTAATAACATGATCCTTGAACCCTAGGCCTGAGTCAGGGTCACTGTACATGCTCAAGGGTCATACCTGTTTTTCTAAAACCGTGCAGGAGCATTTCTGTTTCATGTCTGCTTAATTCGGGCGTCGGTACAACCCTGTACACCCTACCATATTTTTGTGCCTAGGTGCTAACCCTTGTTGCGATGCACATGTAGGCATACCCAAACATGGACGTGTTGCTAGGTCTCTCCCTCTCAATATTTTAAGTCAAGAATGTGGACTTTTAATAAGTATGTTCAATAAGCATGTGAGCTCATGCATGCTTTGGAAGTCCACGCTGGGTGTTAGATCACAAACCGCAGGATTTTGTACCTCTGATGTCAGAGATTTTTCCTAGTTTCCCTTTAGAGAGCGTCTGAGGTAAAGGGAAGGTCCTTCAAAGGCTATGATCCCCTGGAGTTCCTTCAAAGGAGAACAAACTCTATGATCCCCTGGAGGTCATGCCGACTTCAAAGGGAACTAGCTCTTTGATCTCTGGAACATAGGAAGTAGTGTTGTCGCTTTGGGCATGTGTTTCTTAGTGGCACTTACTCATTTGGGGATGAAGGTGTCTTTGCTGGGGTTGTGATTTGCAACTGTGTGTTGGAGTTACTGGTCGAGCTACTGCCAGCGGTAGCCGCAGCGATGTGTGCCAACTGAGTCTGCAGTAAGAGGATACAATCGCATGCTTCACATTCTTGGGAAGTTCTGCCACCCCTTTGTGTGTTGCCTGGGGTAAACACTGCTGGGTAGCATGACAGGGGATTGCCCCATCACGTCAGGTCCTTCCCTTCTGTTGACGGTCACATGATACCCACCACTGCTGATAGCACGCTTCCAGATGTCAACATTGCGACATTTCTGCTGCTTGTATCTGTGTAGTAATTGCAAAAGACCTCAAGATCTAAGCTGAACAAAGGGGTGCTTATGTAATACCTAGGTGTGTGCTGTGTAAATATGGTTACGTAATGATGAGGTAATTACCACTTCAAAGTGCTTGATCACGCATGGATTGCGAAATCACTGGCACTAGGAAATGCAGACCTTAGATTCTGTTTGTAATCTCGAGTGGAGAAGTTTCCTGGTGAAGTGGATCTGTTGCATCTGGTGCTCTCGGTCTTCCTCCTTCCTCTGTGTAGACCTGAGCAGGTCTTGTGTAGCCAACATGGGCCGGTGTAATGTCTGTCTTGTCGGGAAGTGTCTCATCAGCCACTCTCCACTCCTTTGTGGCGGAACAGTGATATTGCCTCGCTTTACTTGGAGAGAGCGGCCTCTGATTCTGAGAACGTCTACCCACAGTTGACAAGCTCTCAGCTACTGGTGCGAGCTTCTCCTTTACCCCTGACCACTCGCTTTTGTTGCGGCCTTACATAACGTGTTTGTGTCCTCTGGGTTGTGTAGCTCCGCCGCGGCTACACTTTCTCTCAAACAACAACTGGATGTGGTACACGCTTTGGTGATGCATCTAACATACTATTTGGACTTTGACGGAAGTGGAACGACAATGCTTCGACATTACTTTGTCTCTCTTCGTCAAGAATACAAGCACCTAGTAGGTATAGGCTATAACAGTATTTAAAAAAGGCAAAAATATTTAAATGGTGTAAAGCAAGAAGTTGCTACAGTAGAGGTATGTTAGACTGAGTCGAAATGAATGCTCTACATTACTGCATAGATGATGTTATTTCCGGATGTCTTTTCTGTAGAAGGGTATGCAAATAGTGTACAAATGGTGTACCAATAATGTACCAATAGTGTACAAATAGTGTACAAGCAGAGATCAGCAGTTTACAGTGTTGGATTAAAGAGTATGCAGTAGTGTACGAGCAATACAAGACCAGAGTTTCCTTTCACACTGCACAGAAAGATACCTGTGCTGTAAAAAAAAAAAGGTGAAGGGTAAGTGCACCAGAAGCACTCACGAAAGGTCATCCACAGACGGAACACCTGCATGACAGGGCAGAGGCAGTCAGACCTGCGCCTGCTAGCGAAAAGGAGGGGCTTGATCCTGGGAGAGTACAACAGAGAAGCCGAGCAGTCTGCCCGGTGTTCCAGTTGCGGTGAATATGAATATTGAGCAGGTGGTCATGAATTTCTCTCTTTGGCAAGTAGCACTTTACACCTCTTGTCGGTAGAACAACATTTTGGTGTCGTTTTGCTTACCACTTACGAGTTTCATGTAGCTAACTCTCTTGCGAGGCTTTGCATAACTTTTTATGTCTCCTAGTCGTATTCATACAGTGTAGTCTGGACTGTGTGTATACCACAGTTCATGTGTGTGTGTTAATGAGCAGTGATACTGCATAAGAGCTCCAGTGATAGTAATTGTTACTTGCATGGAAGAATAGCTTGTGGTTTTACACTGCGAGATTCATTGCACTTAATCAAACTCATTGCACTTACTCATACATAATTGGTCCGGGAACGCGTGTATAATCCAGTAAAGCAGTAGCTGAAATCCCTAATGCTATAGCCCATGTCTCACAGCTTCGCGGTCTTCGAGGACACAATATAAGGTACTTAGCCGTGTTTCTGGGCGGTCCTGGGACATGTTCGGTTGTTTCGCTAAGTATCACCTCTTGTGTTAGAAGTATTCATGGAGCTGAAGGGTTGGTTGAGTCTATCCCACTTACTAAAAAAGTAGATTTGCTAGCAATTGTGGCAAGACCGCAACACACGACCATGCACACAACATCCCTTGCCGGCTATAAATGAATTGTTTGGTTTCCTGTTTATCAACCCTTATGAAATTTGTCTAGCCTCTGGGAATGTAGATCTACAGAACTACACAGGTACTTGGGAACACCCAAAGCAGCAAAAGAACACACTAAAATTTAATTGTGAATGCCCATAAAATAAGGCTTATCCTTGAGGTTGGCAGAAAATCACAATTCGTGGGGAAAACGCTAAAACATCGACCTTTTTCCTCTCGTGAACTGGGCAAGCCTGAAATATAACCCGAGGAGCTATACCCAGTGGAAAAATATGCAGAAAAGGAAGGCTAAAAATTATGCACATCCAACTCAAGATGTGTTAGTAACGTGCCATAGATGTCTTAGCAGCAGGCAGAAATTTGCACTGGCACTGGCCCCCCACTTGTCTGCCCTGCCACTGGTGAGTGGTTATTTAATGCAAAAAGGTTGACGTTTTTCCTCTCATGAACTGGGCAAGCCCGAAATAAACCTGAGAAGCTGCCTAGATCTGTGCCTGGAGGAAAGAGACGGAAGGCAGGCTAAAAGCTATGCACATCCAACTCAAGATATGTCAGTAATGTTCCATAGTTGTCTTAGCAGCAGGCTGAAATTGGCAGTGGCACTGGCCCCCACTTTGTTCACCCTAGTACTGGGGAGTGGTTATCAAGCACCCTAAGTAGGTAATTGTGGACTCCCGTATTGTGTGAAGCATGCTCACCTTGTAATGACTCATGATTCTGCTGAATAGTAATGAATAAACGACTTGTGTTTGGGAGGCTACAAGCTGCCATTACTACAGCCATTACTACAGACTTAATTAGGTTTTGTTCTTGCAGACCAGCCTCAATGATATACAACTGCATGTAGCAGTGTGCTAGGCAGGCATCCCTGCTCCAGATATCGATGGCTCTGAGACATGCACCACTGAAAGTTGCCCATTTTCCATTGAAAATTTACTGCAAAAGTTGCTCCCTAATACGTTCCCTATGGAAAATAGACAATTTATAACATTTTGGGTTAATATTACCCAAATTTAGAAAATTTGACAAAATTAGCATAATATACCGACGACATTAGCAGAAACCATATCTTACAGCAGAATACCTTCTATTCAATGTGCTGACCTCTAAGGATGGCTCTACAGCCTCTATACATTATAGGGCATCATCTCTGGGCATGGCTGCACTGCACACTGGCATCAAGACCTAGAAGGCTGCCCACAAAGTCACCCACCAGTGCACACGTGTTACTAGAAAGCTATGTACATACAAGCATGTTATATCCTTTTTGTATTTACAAACCTTCTCATCTTACATTAAAAGGTGACTCAAAGACTCCTGAAAAAACAGCTGCTGAAAAGGTTGGTTGGCTCTGGGAGGGTTATGTAACAGCTGGAGAAGATTGGATTTATGAAATCTTTGATCTACCCACACCAATTATTGGCCACGAGGGAAAAAAAAATAACTGTGTAAACTGGAGGCTTGGATTGATGATGGAGTAAAAATTGAGTTTTACTTACCGAACCAGGTGTTACTGAAATTTGTTGGGATAAAATCAAGGTGTGTTGTATAATTCAATAAATGTTGGTAGCAAGCTGCAGCCTGTATCACAAGGGCTATTATGTCTGAATCCCAGCGTAGCTCTTCACCAAGCGGTTTACTTTTTTAATTAGATTTCAGCGAGTGCAGGCATTACTGCTAACCTAATTGTTGGCCTCTTCAGCGGAAGGTGTGGGCTTGCTAACGAGGGTAACGAGAGTTTATCTAACAGTTTCGGGTCAACAAAAACCTAAACAAAACATCATGGCCTCTCCTTGGACAAGACAGCATGAATCCTGCTATCAACACCTGCGACTTTGGATTTATCCTAGGTTTTTAAGTGCCTTTAAAGGAGACGCTTTTTAGGTTGTGCGCAAATCGAGGGCTGGTCACTCCGATAGGCACTGCAGTCACAGCTAAGACCGGGTTCAAAAAGTGGTCAACAGGTCAAGGGGTATTTTTGGCGTAGGTCAAGCGGTCAAGGACTAAATTTAGGTATGGTCAAACAGTCAAGAGCCTTTTTGCAGTGTGGTCAAGCACCAAAAATGACGGTCAATTTCTTGAACCCGGTCTTAGCTTTAAGGTAGTGCCCACCCCTTGCAAATTAGAGCGTTACTGGAAATGTTCAGCCTTGGCTTTAGGCTCTTGGGGAATGAATGAAGACAATGAACCCACACTTCTTGTAGCTACTCTTTGGAGCCCGTCTGTACCACCGACTGAGCGTTGAAGCAATAAAAGGTAGAGAAGTTTAACGTCTTTCGATCGGCCCCTATCCACCTATACCCAATCATCCGGAGGCTTTCCAGTAGCAAATGAACGTGACGAAGATTGTAGCTGTCCTCACCCATGCAAAATTTACCCTGCACCTCACACACGTGAGAAAATGTACCAGGCCCACAGTTAGCTAAGTGACATGTGCACACGGGCCTTGGGCCTATGGTCGTTGGACCATAGCCATGAGATCATAGCAAACTATCATGGCTACCTTAGCTTGAAAGTTCATTAATATTTATGTTATGAGTTTCGAGGTTGGGTAACCTAGCAACCATCTTCACCCTCGATCTTTACTCTTTATCAGCTTCTGTTATTTGTACTCATGTTTGCTTCAGTGAACTGTAACACGACTCCCTTGATTCTGTTGAGTAGGCACTATATTATGTGTGTTGTTCCCAGAGTTAATTACCAAAAACTTTATGATGCATACTACTATATTTTGGTGTACCGGAGGAAGTAAAGAGAACTTTGAATTTGGAGTTTCACATGTACTGTTTCTGTAGCTGGGAATTAGCCGCTGTAGTGGACACTTGTATGTCTGCTTGCTTATAATGATGGTTAGTATCTCTTACAGTGCAGGCTATAAATGACTGTGCATAATTGGAAGGTCACTCACATATTAATCTTTATGCTATTGCTGTGTGGTTACTGCAGTCTCGTTACAGTGCAGGCTATAAATGGTTAACTATGCATAATTGGAAGATCACACACACATATTAATCTTTATGCTATTGCTGTGTGGTTACTGTAGTCTCATTACAGTGCAGGCTATAAATGACTGTGCATAATTGGAAGGTCACACACATATTAATCTTTATGCTATTGCTGTGTGGTTACTGTAGTCTCATTACAGTGCAGGCTATAAATGGTTAACTATGCATAATTGGAAGGTAATTGGCGGTCACACACGTGTTAATCTTTATGCAATTGCTGTGTGGTTACTGTTTGTAGTAGTGCACTTCGTACTTGTTCTCTGCATGTAGTGCCGCAGAAAAATACACAGCGTCTTGAGTTTTGATGACAGTTTTGTCTACAGAAATAATTGTCTTACTTCTCATTATGTAACTATGTTTATAGCTGGTCGTGCTTGTATATCCTTATATGGAAAGAGGAGGAATTAATGGCCGGGCTACGACTCTTGTGTTGTTCTGTTCGGTGTTCAAGACGAGATCTGTAATCTACTTTTTGTGGTACATGTTGCCTTAATGGTGCGTGCAACTCATGTAAACGGAAGATATTGAGGGATCGACTCTCTGGTTGAAAAACAAGATTGCCCGATATGAGGTAGTACGTAGTTGGTTAATGAAGTGTTGTTAAAAGCTACATGAAAGCACAAACACACGCATGTTTGCACTATTTTCTCTATTTAGTGCCCCCAATTACATCATAGCAGAATAGAGGCAAGAACAGTAATTTCTTGAAAGGAACTCAGGTGCATCCAGTACAGATTTACAAATGGCTCCGTGTTTCAATTTCACCACTACCAATGCATTTTATATCCTGGTTTGTGAAAACTGTAACCCTACACACCAGTCACTAGTTTCTTGCAGGACGTTGCCATGCCTAAGATTCGCGTGGGCTCAGCAAATATTTAGGCGCCCCAATGCAGGATTAGAACTCCTTAATGCCTTCTTCCGCTAGTCTGTCCACATGGACTCCGATCTACGAAAGCTGGTAGGTCATCTGCTGCTAGGTGAGGTGACTTCTCAGGCACATGCTCTGACATGCATGTGAGCTGACACCACATTTTGGGCACATGCTCTGACATGCATGTGAGCTGACACCTGCAGTCTCTGTACCGCTTCTCCTCTGCATTGCTTCCCTATAAGGTGGCGGCCCTCGTATGTGCGCTTCGTGTCTGTTCTTGTATCAACTGAGCTAATGTCTTACAAGACATCTACTAGGAGTATAAATGCAGATAAACTGTTTAGTGGGAGTTTATGAGGTGTTATACAGTGCTTACGTCTGATGAAGTAACCACTAATGGAAAAAGTGTTGTTAGGCAGTAGCCAGGGCAAACACAGCTGTCGTCTTGGCAACCCACAACTCTGAAGTGATTCGTTTTACCACGTCACATGGCAACCCATTAGCATAGAGATTGCAATTGTTTTCAACAGTGCCAGACCTCACAGGTCGGTCAACCGAACTGTGTGTCAGCCACACATTCTACAAGTTCTTCTCATGACTGAATACTACCTCACTCCCTAGGCTCCACTCCCCCCAGGTTTTCTCACACGAAAAGCTGCAGAGTGGAGGCTGGAACGAGGCTGTGTGGTGCCAGTCATCATTGCACTGAAAGCTACTGGGTGCTCTATACAGTACAGCTGGTTGTACCTAGACTACCAAGCTAGATACAAAATATGAACCTCATCCATGCTGATATTAGTTTCAACGCCTTTATTTACTGTTCCTCGTACATGTAGTGTTTTGTACCCATGACTCCATTCTCCCGGAAATGATACTGCACCGTGTCCACATGGGTGCAACTAATGACAGTGTCCTCTGGTGTATACAAATCTCAAACAGGCTGTCCGCTATCTCGCTGGCTGAGTGTCCAATAAAATAAAAAACATGTATGTACAAATCCTTAGTTATGAGCAAGCTACCTAGCTCATGTAACAGGGCCTTCTCCCAATGTCTGAAAAACAAGTGGCCGTAACAGACCAAAGGCTATCGGTGTGCTTAGCTATCCCATGCGGTCACACCCACACGCAGTTTCGATTGATTGATCACGTTGGTGTGTGAACCAATTTGTTCCCTGTTGCTAGTTGTCTGCAGCATGTAGCTGTTTGTGGTTGTCGCAGATGACAGCAAGAAATGCACTGTTGTTTTCTGTTGTTGGTTTTTGTTATGGCGTGCACAGCAGGCCTTATCACAAATGTGGTGTAGGGTAGGGACGGGGTGCAATGGTGCATGTTACATACAGGAGAGCTGTCTCAGACAGACCTGCAGTGAGTAAGCCACGGCTGTGTCAGACGGCTGTTTACAGCAAATGATCACGTACCACCACGATTGTCTGTGCCAGGAAGCAGTAGCGATCAAAGATCAGGTGGACGTTCTATTACGATCACGGCGGAGTACTTCATGCTGCAAATTTTCTCTCCAGTGTGTTCGTCATAGGTTACTCTACCTTTAGTAGCAATGCCAGCTCCAGTGGAGTTCTACTGCTGACTTCAAATCTACCCTAATCTCAGGATCCCCGAGCATCAGTCTGAATCCCCGAAGTTAAGCTTACAGATGCTGGCTATATAGGTCCTAGTGGAGTTTCTTTGCTCTTTTGTAGTGCTCCATCCTAATGAATTTGCAGCTGGGGGGTGTGCAACCACTTCAGTGTGGGCAGAATATTGTCTGCTCTGAAAGTCCTATGGTGCACAAGTTGAAATTGAAAGTGCTAGAGCTCTAGCTCATTCCACTCTGTTGCAGAACAGTGGATCATCGATCGCTTCTGTAGTGTGTCTAATATAGAGCATGTCCTTCACTGCATCGTAGCAATTTCTTACTTACATATACAATGCACAGGCAATCCTCTCCACCACTTACAAGAGCTAGGAGTACTTGACACTCTGAGGACCAACGTAGCCCCCTACTACAACTGGAAAGTGTCCAAGAGGTCACACTCCTACAGAATTGAGGTGTGCTTTTATTGTAGCAGTATTGCGCTGGTAGAATAGTTCGTTAATACGCTAGGGGGTAGAGTTTGTTATTACACCTGGGAGGTATACTGTTCCATCAGATTGTGAGTGACAGATCTGAAGACTGGAATCTGCAATTTGATAAGCTGTTCCTTCTATGGCAGTGAGCTGTTCGACCATAAATGCAGCTGCCTAATTAATGCACTACCAGACATTTTTCCGAAGTGCATCCAAAATAAGCCACCTGCTAAAAATGGTTGCAGAAATATATTTGTATTCTTCGACCACCCTGAAATCCTGTACTTCTCAGACAGAAGAATTCTCTGACTATTGGGAACTTTCCAAGTTGGGATAATGAGTTTCAAGCATTTCCTGCCCCCTATGAACTCAAAGAAAAAGAATGCTTTTCACAATTAGTACTTACTCCTAAAGGCAGTCGCTCGTTTGCTGTGCATTCCTACTAATGGGCAAAGTTTTCAAAACATTCGGACCCACCACTTTTTATCGTTTATTTTACCGGCCGTAGGTTGCTTCAGGCTGGTAGTGATGCAGACATCACACTCCCATGCCACTGTTTTCAAACTGTGGCCGTCAGTTTTCAAAATAAATGAGACGGCAGCTTTGAAGCCGGGAGTGGAGGAGTATAAAAGGACCTTGCTTGTCGTGTGCAGTTCAGTGTTTTAGTGAGAGACGGTCCGGTTCTGCCTCATAGTGAACTGAGTTATACGTCCTTACAGCTGTGCTTGAGGTGTCCGTGTGTGGACATATGTAATAGAGAGATACCAAACTCTGAGTGATAAGGTATATTTTTATTTAGTATGCTTGGAGCTGCATTCATGTATAGGTTATTGCACTCCGGCATGTCTCTTAAATTGAACGACCAAAGCATATCTTACTCTAAATATTGATATTGATATTTTACTGCTTATGGTAAGCCATTTGTTGATAATTGTCTCTCCCCCCCCCTCCCCACAGGACGCAACACACCCCTAACCCTCCCCCATCACGCCCACACTTCTACCAACGGTATTGTCACTGCCATGCAAGCCACGCCCACCATGTCGGTAGACATGGGTCGGCCCCAACATATTCAGGTCAGCCCAGCTCTGTAGCCAGAGCAGTTATGTTGTATACTCTCATTTTTGCGACCAAAAGTAAGTGCTTAGTTGTCGCTTGACTACTGCTGTCATGGAGTGGGTGGTGGGCGTGACATGTGGGTGTGGCATAGTCCAGTTGCTTTGTTTTGTGTAACTAGGTATGTGTCAAGAATCGCTGAGTAGAAGTCACTGGGCTCGAAGAAATGATACGAACCAATCTTTATCATAATGCATCCCTTGTCAGTTGTCTTTTGGACGCCAGATCTCAGGCCTGGTGATTGTCGCTTCTCTTCACCTGCTCAAAGTTTCACCTCTAATTCCTTTATTCAGAGGATGAATTAATGCTTAGTTGTTTACGGAAAGCAACCCTAGCTCTTCTGATCAGATCATTCTCTCGTTAGCATTAAAGGCTGTCCTTCCATTAGCGGGCAAAGGTGTAAGACTTCCTTCCATTTCAATAATGTCCTGTTTGTGTAGATTAACCCACTCCATTGTTTGAGTACAAATTCTAGGGTTTTGTCCGTATTGTAAGCTAGACCTGTTGCCAATGGCTACAAAGATGGTTAGGCTTCCCTTCGTTTTACAAATATTCTCTCTGCATTTCTTGGTTTCTCTTCACGGTTGCTACCCTGGCCTCAAGAATAGTGGGCTGAAAATTTTGATAATCTCTCTCCACCCACCCACCTGGCATTAGCACCATGTGCTTTATTGCTGCAGGCAATAATAAAATATACCAAGGTTACATTCCAAGTTGCTATGGCACCTGTACATGTCACAGACTAGAACGGAGTGGTGTCACAGACTGGAATGGAATGCTGACATCTCCCTACCCCAGTATCCTATCTCTCTCTATCCATTGCAGGCCACTAGCTCCCTCCCTCACACGTACCCCCACACACACACTCACCCACTACCCTCACAGCTGCGCCGAGGCACCCCCGTAGCCCGCCCAGACGGCACCTTAGTCCTAAACACCTCGGGCACTGATAAACGACCCCACTCTTCGTCAATATCGAGCTACGACTCAGACAACCCGGATGACTCCCACCAGTCCTGCGGATCTCCAACCAAAAGTGAGTGAGATCTACTTCTTGCAGTATTTCTGCTTGACCAGTCATATTGTAGTATACACTTCTTACATCCCTAGATGGAATGTCTGGCTTTATTTAGGCTAGCTTTATTGTCTTCTTGCTTGGTAGAGGCTGTCATTGGATGCTAATCACCACAGCATTTGGGATGAGACGATGGGGGTGGGGGGTGAGGGGGTGAGGGGGTGGGGGGGTTATGGTAGGCTGCTTTTAAATGCTAGGTGGTTATATACTCAAATGTAGCACAAAGTTGATTGGTTAGGCTGTAGGCATATTTGTAGGTGTCAGACTAGCCTAGTGTCAGACTTAGTTGCACCCTAGTCACCTCCTTAGAGGTAACTATAGTGTCAGACTAAGTTGCACCCTAGTCACCTCCTTAGAGGTAACTATAGTGTCAGACTAAGTTGCACCCTAGTCACCTCCTTAGAGGTAACTATAAGTTGCACCCTAGTCACCTCCTTAGAGGTAACTATAGTGTCAGACTAAGTTGCACCCTAGTCACCTCCTTAGAGGTAACTATTTACCAGTCATTGACCACTACATATTAGTGAGCCGTAGGTCAAAGGACAAAATGTCTTCTTGCTTGCCGGTAGAGGCTGTCATTGGATGCTAATCGCCACAGCTTTTGCATGCCCTGTAAATGAAAGACAACCCTTTTCAGCAGCCTCAGCTATTTATGGGACCCCACCTCAGTCCCTCAGTCTGCTCTGTCATCACTGAAAAATGTCTCCCTGGTAACAGCCCCCCTGAGCAAGCACCGGGGGGGGGGGGGGGGGGGTCATATCCCCCAGACCACCATAGGAGGTCTAATAAAGGAAAATTTAAACCCCCCATATGAAACGCTGTACATATTGATGAAATGGCTTATCTACATGGCAGTATCACTAATTGATCAATCTGATACATGGTCGGTTTTACAACAGTTTTTGATCAGCCGAAGGCATTAGCAACTCTAAGGTTTTGTCGAAACCTCCTTGATAATTTCTACAATTTGTTATAGCAAAGTCTCAATACCCTAACCCACTCACATTAGATCTGTCTTCCCTTTGACATTAAGCACTTAAGGACCCACAAAGCCAACTAGATAAAGTGCTTGTTTAAGTACATTGGCTTTGCTGATTCCATTGATACCGTCCATTAGAGTGCTGTGTTGACACAGTGGCACAAAACCTGGGTAATACCTGCATTCCAGCCATTCTTGGCTGGTGAATGAATTCTCTGTAACAGCTGTTTTCCGCAAATGGAGTTGTTTACCTCCTTCCTGTTGGGTCTTTGCCCAACACTTTGTGGTCATCCCAAGCTAGCCTACGGCTGGGAGAAAACTGGGAATTAGGTGACCTACTTCCACCTTGCATATCTGCTGGTTGCTGTGGGTAGGAAACGCCCTTTGAGATTCAAAATAAGCCTGCCGTTTGGTAGCAGAGTTATGGTTGAGAGAGAATTTGATAGTTTGTGCCTCTGGTGTCTAGCAACTAAGGGTGTAGCTGTCAAAGACCCACTCTCGAGTGTGAAGGTAGCCCCTCTTTAAGAGAACGTTAGATCTAAGTCTTTTGTTGCTAAAAGGTGAGCAGAGACAGGCTTCTATATCCTCTACACACACACACACACACACATGCACACACACACACACCACACACACACTCACTCACATGCACACATGCACACACACACACACCACACACACACTCACTCACTGATACCCTCACAGTTCGTCGTAGAGACTCTCTCTCCGGATCCAAGACCACTTGTGTCAGTAGCCCCACCCACCCACCTCTCTCAAGGGTAAGAAACAGTCATGTACGTCCCACTGGTCACCACAGCAGAGCCATGTGTAAATAAAAACGTAAGGCCTCTTCTCTAGTCTGTCATCCTACAAACTGTACCTGTACATACCCTACAGCCCTATTTTAGAAGTCTTTGTCTCCTGATTTTTGTTCTCTCTCTCTCTCTCTCTTTTTTTTTAACACATCTCCTTTTGTTTGCATGTGAGGGTACATACAAGGAGGCCTAGAGGTACAGTCTAGTTTGCATGTGAGGGTACATACAAGGAGGCCTAGAGGTACAGTCTTTGTCAACATGTTGAGCTATCACATGGCACAAATTGGTAACTGTCTCTAGGGGCTATGGTACAAGTGATAAAATAACCCCTCTCTCTCTCTCTCTCTCTCTCATACACACACACACACACACACACACACACACACACCACCCAGCCGTCCTACTCCACCAGTGCCATCCCATCTGAAGCCTTCTCCTTCAGACCTGTGCAGGACTTCTCACCTGTCCCTCCTCATGCCATCAACTCGCCAACCTTCGGCCCTGAGCAGCACTTTATCATTGGTGAGCAGTGAGTCTGATGTCGTACGATTTCTGTTAGTCTGGTGTTTATTGGGGTAAACATTATGTAAGCAGAGAGGTATAATGTCACACTTGCCACTTCAGCCTTATTCGGGGTAGCCGCTAATTCGGGGTAAGACATACGAGACAAGGGGTGGGCACTCTCATATGCACTGTAGTCACAGCTAAGACCGGGGTCAAGAAATTTTGACCGTCATTTTTGCTGCTTGACCGCTTGACCACACTGCAAAAAGGCTCTTGACCGTTTGACCATACTGAAATTTACGTCTGCAAAACAGCTCTTGACCATTTGACTGCAATACCAGGGTATAAAAATTGTCCTTGACCCCTTGACCAATGGCAAAAATACCCCTTGACCTGTTAACCATTTTTTGACCCCAGTCTTAGCTGTGACTACAGTGCGTTTGGGAGTGACCACCCCTTGCAAGAGCAGATCAAAACAACTGAGGTTTTTTATACGCATGATATTTCGATCCCATTGGTCTTCAGCAAGTGACTATCGTACCTGGAAGTCCACCAACTTTAGTTATGGAGGTTCTTTCTTGCTTTGAGAGCCAGTGTCAGTGGGCTGCGAAGGTATTCTGCATGCGCTCTGTGAGCTAGTGTCAGTAGCCATATATGGGCTGCGAAGGTATTCTGCATGCGCTCTGTGAGCTAGTGTCAGTAGCCATATATGGGCTGTGAAGGTGATCCGCATGATCCAGTTCACTCTATGTCCATATATGGGCTGTGAAGGTGATTTGCATGATCCAGTTCACTCTATGTCCTTGTGCTTACTTGCAAAGCAAGAAACCAGTTTATGCAGGTTTGAACAACGTACAATTCGAGTCCACTCTACTGAAGGAACGCAGTGTAGTCCGTTGGAGTGCTATATGCACATATCTAGATATGGCAGTACCGCTGTTGCGTGTTTCGATCACATTGCTGCATTCAAAGTGCTGTATCTCATTAATAAGGGTGGGCCTCTTACATACTGCATAGAAGCCTCACATATTGAGGCTCAGTAGGTATATGACCTCACCCTTAATGGCAGTTTAGAGGTACAGTGCTTTGAATATAGTGACGAGATCGCAATACGCAACTGAATAATGTTTGTGGCTCGTCTAAAGATACCGCGATACATAATTATATTCATTATTGAACAATGTAGCCTATAGCAGAGGCTGTATTCATTGCTATCCAAACTACTAACCTAAATTCACACACTCTTTAAGAGAGTAGACGTTAGAGATGAATATGATTTGTAATACCTGGCAACGGCATGTGAGTCCTCACCTTGCCATTGCCTGTGTGGCCCAAGGGCTGGACACTATTGGGTGCTGAATATCTCCGTGTTTGTGAGCGTATTCATGCATACTTTAGGCAATCACGGCTCTTTGTGGTTTGAGAAGTCCTAATGTCCCCAGACATTGGCATCCCGTGTATCTCATAACTCTCAGGAATGAGGGCTAATTTGAAGCTTAGCAAACCTACAAAGCCGGCAAGGGCAACTAGTATATATTATGTGACCTTAATTCGCATTTTCCAGTTTTTGACAATAATTTCAAACAGTTATTTTAACTCTTGAAACACCGCAGGCGCATTTATGTGCCCATAGCAAATAGATGTACTTTGTATTAACGCCTAATATAAAAAAAAACACATAAATTCACATAAGCCTTATGGATGTATTAAAACTTGGCTGGGAAAGAGTTAATTAATTAAGATGCTAATATTTTGCTCCGGGCATGTTAAACGTATCGTCTGCTAACATGTTCAATTTTCATGTCTATTACTATCTGTACACAAGATTAGATGACTCACCTCAGGCATGATGTAACTATTACATTGTTCTCAATGCTGCAGGTGAGGAAGGTCATCCTGTGTGGAACATGCCGCTGCCGCCCACCCCCACCACGCCCACCGGTCCCCACTCCCCTTTCCCTGCCCACCACTACCCCCCTCCCCCTCTGTACCCCGGCCCATCGGTAGGCTATCAGCAGCGGATGATACATCACCATCCGCCTCCTGTCGTCATCAACACTCCCGAACTCATGGTGAGTGCAATGTTATGTGTGGCAGTCCCGGGTAGAAAACGAACATTATTCCGTCGTGTATTTCGATCGCATCCACACGTTCAAAGTGCTGTATCTCTGAACTTCCTTTAAGGGCAGGGCTCATATGCGCTGCGTAGTAGCGTCAATATGTGAGGCTTGTATGCAGCACATACGAGCCCCGCCCTTAACAGAAGTTCTGAAATATAGCGCCTTGAACGCACAGGTGCGATCGAAATATGGTAATTAATGGCGTCTGTGTGAGACAAGCAAGCCTAGGTAAAATATGAACTTTTTTGTTGCAGCCCTAGGGAGTAAATGAGCAATGAACTCGAAAACACTCGTACGTTTTTCAGAGTTAGATAAATTGCGCCATACTTGATAGTAATTGATCTTCCCTCACATACACACACACACACACACGCTCAAACACTAGATGTACCGACCTCCAATGGGTGCAATCGTATTGGGCTCCATCCACTCTCCACACGCTCACCCCCACACGCCTCACGAGTACCACACTCCCACTGACCCTCCTCCCTCCTACACCAGCTCAAACAGGAGGGGACATGGCACCCTGTTGGAGAGTCCGGGCAACAAGGAGGATGTGCTACCTCCACTGGTGGGTGGAGCTTGGGGGTGGGGCTCGGGGTGGAGCTTATCAGAGCACCTGAATAAGAATGTGTGCATCTATTAGAACTGGTCAGATCTGTAATGACTGTGTATTCTTCTTTCATCAGATTTACTCTCCGGACAGCACAGTTGGGGATGTTTCGACGTCATGGCAACCAAGTGTGACCTCTCCCAGTGATTCCCACCTGGTAGGTGATCAGCTAGAGTGTGTGTGTGTGTGTGTGTGTATGTATGTGCGTGTGCGTGTGCACATGTAATTCATGGGGAATTTAAAGACTCCTGTTTCTCCACCTTGCCCCTCCCGCAACACACCCCAGCCGGCTTGTCTACAGCTGGACGATGCCATCTCCGTTATGAAGGACCACGTAGAGGGGCTGGAAGACACTCCACTGCTGCACGTCCCACCAGAGGACTTCATCACTGACAACATCCCTGTGAGTGAGACACCACTACTCTATATAAACTGTTATCTCTATTCCATACCATGGCCTTTAGATGATAGGTTTTCATTCCGTACTATGTTTTTCAGAGAAGGAACACTCACTACACACTAGGCCAAGGTACTGACTCTTCACCCTCCCTTTTTCCTCCATCCCTCCCTCCCTCCCTCCCTCCCTCCTCCTTCCCTCCCGCCTTCCCTCCCTCCTCCCCTCTTTCGCTCCCTCCCTCCTCCTCCCTCCCTCCCTCCCTCCCTCCTCCCTCCCTCCTTCCCTCCCTGCCTCCCTCCCTCCCTCCTCCCCTCTTTCGCTCCCTCCATGCCTCACTCCCTCCCTCTCTCCCTCCCTCCCTCCCTCCCACACAGCCTCACGAGCTCAGTGGCGACTCCTGCATGATGGCTGACAGTGACGTCTTGATAGACAAGAAACCTGAAGGTAGGCATTAAATAAAAGACATCATCAGTGTTCAATATAAATTGTCAGTCATAGTGTATGCTATGACAGTTTCACCAAAATATCCAAACGTGAAGTACGCATAGCAACAAAAATGCTTTGAATGTCCGATAGATTAAACCAGACTCCTGGCCGAGTAGTGCTGTCAAGGGCTGCACCTATGTCTTATCACATTGCCTCCCCGCTCCCAGTTACAGTACCCCGGCATGAAACGAAAATGCAACTATTAATTCCACCAGTTTCGCTAGCACTATGCGCAGCCTACCTACTCAATGATATTCAAGACCGAGGCTAACCAGAACAATACCTAAACTAGCTGCTATAGTAGCTGCATGGATTATCGTCGTTTAACCAGCTAGGAGTGGGATTGGATTGGTATGTGATTACTCATAGTAGTTACTAACATAGTCATGTGTGGATCGCATTTTGCTACCAAGCTTCTCGGCCCACGTGAGAACATTTTGGTGGAACTGATGACATGAAATGCTAAGCTAACGGTGGTGCTATCTGTCGCACATGCACACAGTCCCACCTCTGACTCCCATCGCAGATCACAAACCCCTGTCAAAATCCAGTAGTTCAGAGCTTGAGGCCGTAGAGGACCCACTGGACGAGGATCCTGAGCACAAGAAGGGGGGCGCTAAAGGAGGCCCTAAAAGGAGCAAGTATCGGACAGAGGAGGAGAGGGTGTGTAAAGAGAAGGAGAGGAGAAACGCTAACAACCAGCGGGAAAGGTAAGCCGTGGTTTCATTCCAGACTGGCATGGTATTAAATAGTGTGGTTTCATTCCAGACTGGCATGGCACATTCTCTGTCCACATTCACTGCTACAGTAGATCTTTTACACGAAAAATACCATTGAGCTACGAGAGGATTTCTATAGTAATTGTAACGATACTCCTTGTATTTTATTTATACACAACCATTCTATATAGGCACATTATGAGAGATTTACACTGGAGGCCAATCTTCCATATGAGCCCATATAAAATGTGTATAAAATAGTGAGGTCCATCAAATTTCCAATGAACACTACGTACTCCAAGCCAGGAGCCCATAACCCAAAGGTTATGGGCTCCTGTCCAAACTGAAGGCATATTTTGCAGAAAAGGTCTATTATCCCCTTCCCCTCCCAGAGAGAAAATACCCACAGTGCTGACGTTCAAGCTATGATAAAACTGTGTCTCTCTCCTTCTCATCCAGAGTGCGTGTCCGTGACATTAACGAAGCCTTCAAGGAGCTGGGGGAGGTCTGCCACGACTACCTGCAGTGCGAGAAGGCCCAGACCAAGCTGATGATCCTGCACCAGGCCGTGGCCGTTATCAGCAGCCTGGAGACCCAAGTCCGAGGTAAGGGAGTTCGGTCTCATTCTGAGACTGTTTGGCCTCGAGATGAGCTGAGATCCAGTATGGAATGTGCTGTAGATTCAGTTTCAATCTTGTGTTGTGTACTGTATCCTTACTATTCAAGGAATAGGTGTTGTAATGTCCATCCTTCGGTTTTTTGTAGCTAGTGTCCTTACTATTCAAGGACTCCACCTCAGACTGGTGGGTACTGTCCTTACTATTCAAGGACTCCACCTCAGACTGGTGGGTAGTGTCCTTACTATTCAAGGACTCCACCTCAGACTGGTGGGTACTGTCCTTACTATTCAAGGACTCCACCTCAGACTAGTGGGTACTGACCTTACTATTCAAGGACTCCACCTCAGACTGGTGGGTAGTGTCCTTACTATTCAAGGACTCTGGCATAGCATTACATCATTACTTCACCTTGGCCATTCCCTTCTCACTATGTAGACCGCAACCTGAACCCGAAGGCAGCATGCCTGAAGAAACGCGAGGAAGAGAAGCAGCTGCGCCTCACGACCTCCGTGGCCACCACCAACGGCACAATGGAAGCCGGTCCATCAGGATTCGATTTGGATCTCCAGGGAACAATGCATATGACAGCAAACTCGTCAGGCGCGTTCCCCGTGTCCTACTCCTACACCCCATCCCCTCCTCCTCTCACCCCCGCTGATAAGATCCCACGGAAGAGCGACCCTCCCATGAAGAGGAGAGGAAGCACAGGAAACCTCAGTCCCACGCTCCGCAAAGCTAAGGGACGATTGATTGCTAACAGCACTCTGGCTAGCAGCTCAACAGGCATCACGGACCAACAAGAGCAGTTGCCTAAATTAGACCCCGTGTGGTCTAAGTCTAATTAGGCAGTGCTATTGAAATTATTTTTTCCTTGTCTTTAATTGGGTCCCCTGTTCCCAACCGTTCACTGTAGCCATCGGCCGGGAGTCTGGTTTAATCTAGCTGTTCGCTGTGTGTGTGTATGTCTCAAATAGAGTCGATATTTTTGCATCCGCGCACTTGCACACAAGTGACTTAGAGTAAAGTTCGGAGTTGGAGTCACTCTAGTGGATTTTGAGTGTATTTTAGATCAGTAATTTTTTTTTTTTTTGAAATCTGAATTCTCTGTTCTTTCGTCCTTTGATTTGTCAATTACAACTTTCACCCCAGTGACTGCAGTGCAACTCTATGTACTCCACTGTATGATACTTCACTTTCACGTGCTGTCAGAAGCTGGACTTTTGAATGAATCACTTTTTGACATTAGCTCTCCTAGACAGACATGATGACTGCTGGCAAGATTGACTTGCTGTACATAGTACGATACAATCTGAACTATCACTCTCACACACTGCCAAGACGCCACTTTATAGTAGGACTCTGTCATTGTATGTAACATTTACAGCTGTCTCATGTATATTATATGTTTCGCCTAATTCTTTAACGTAATTTTCTGCATCCAACTGTTCTTTATTTACTGTCTGGTTTCTGTTTCGGTTTTGTTACGTTCAACTCTGTAAAGTTTTATTGTTGATCCGTCACCACACCACAAAACTGTAGATCAAGACAAGATTTGATACCTCATTATCTGATTAATGTTGTATGGTTTAGTGTCATGTTTTCTTATTTCAGTGAATTTTGAACTCATAATCTACAGGCATGTCACAGTCTCAGTTCCATGCTATTACTACAAATGAAGTCCTATTCTGGTGTCGCCATGCAGTGGCCATATACTGATATACACACGCATACTCATTATTGACACAAGTAATTTATGAGCATCAGTTGAGCTCCTTTCCCTAGACCCCTTCCTCGATTAGTGATACTGTGTCTGATAGGAACTTACTTCATCACCTATGGTTGTTCAGGTATGGTTGACCATTGCACGATTCCATTCAGCAGCATACAGTGCTCCAAATCTAGATAGTAGATTTTTGAGAAAATTGCTTCAGTTGCTCTACTTGCTACTTGGATTGGTGCTAGGCACGCAAAAGTGGAATACATGCTACATGTTAGCTACATGTACATGGTAAGGGTGTTAATTTGTCTGGGGGAGGTTTCAATGCAAAAGTACTGTCTGTCTGGGGTGTCTCTAAACACTGAACTGGGTTCTCCCCTGGAATGTGGGACTGGAATAATGTTTTGTCTCCTGAAGCAATGTCAACATACTTCTAGTAAAGTTGGTTATGTAGCAGAAACTGTAGTAAAACTGGCAGGAATTGATAACAGATGTCTGCTGAAGCTTGGCCGTCCTAGCAGGAACTAATAATACACAGGCATAGGTGACCTGTTAACATTCCTAACCTGATATTCTTGAAAAATATGAATGCATAATACTATGAATCACTAAATAGACATCTTTAAGCTTCATGCTCTTGATGGCCTCGTACTCAGGCCACACACCCTCATACTCAGGCCACACCCCCTAGGTATGAGGCTAATGAATGTGCTGTTATAATAATATGCTATTTTGTGATAAATTAGTAGATATATTACGTGCAGGCAAAGGTCTAGCATCACTGCTGTACGTTTGGAGAGTGCAGTCACTCATCCCTTGAGATAACGCAATACTCAACTCACAACTCAACACTGCCTTACTATTTCCGGTTCTTGCTAGCCTCATTCCCAGGCTCAACTACCCAGCGTTTTTTTCACTTTGACCATGTTTTTCCAAAATGCTCAAAACGCTGGGGGGGACGATAGTTCTTGCTACTATGAGTTGTTTGATGTGCTGATATTGGTTCAGGAACCAATATACTATTCCAATCCATATTCCAGTCCCACATTCCAGTTCAATAATCCAGTCCCATGTTCCAGTCCCACATTCCAGTGGAGAATCCCGTCTAGTGTTCAAAGACACTCATCTGTCTTGGGGTGGGGGAAGGGGGGGGGGGGGGGTGCATGAAGTGATTATAGCCTGTTTGTATGGGGGTACTAACAATGCTGTAGCTGTCTGGGGGATTGTGTACAAATTTAATGCTAGTCTGGGGGTTAGGGTGAATTCTGGACAGTGTCTGGGCATTACAGGCAAATTTTGATGCAAACAATTAAGTAGGGGCATCAAGTTATTATGCATCAGCATTTATGCACTATCAGGAGCCCATGAACCCCGTAGGGCGTCTATCTCCATAGAATCACACCTCATCTAGAGTAGAACTGCTACCATGCCATATGATCAGAAAAGTGTTGCTACACTAATTTTTCACACTTTTTGGCTTCACTACCTGCACTGAATCCGCACATTTCACAGTTCCTGACTTTACTTACCGGCACTGAATTCGCAAGAGAGCAGTTTTGTAAACGCACATTCCAAATACGGCAAAAATCACTTACCTGTCGCTCCTTCGGCTTACACGTCAGCATAGCAAGTGCGAATTTGAATAACGGTCATTCAGTACCGATATCAAATGGCCATCACTTATGCTACTGCAGCTACAGCCAGTATTTATGGTAGTCTCAGGGGCCAGCCAGTGCCGGCGAGACTACATTAATTTTATGCATAGATTAATAACCTTTACGCTCCTTTATCTATGTTAAAACGCACCAACAAAGATGCTAATAATAATATGCACATACACATCAGTATTAAGCAAACGCACGTCAGCATAATACCATAGTTAGGCCACTTGAACCGATTCCCAGGTCCTCGGTCGGCCGGACAAAAAAATGACGCCACTTATGACGTCATTACCGCTTTCGCACTGTCGCAAGACGTTGCGTGCGTTTCACTACAAAAGTGGAAGGTTTTAGGCGGAAAGTTTTAGTCCGACTCGAGTCGAGAGCTGAGGTACTGCAGTATAGAGCTACACGCCACGTCACCAATATCAATGTCTGAAACTCCGACCCAAGACGTTCAACAAGAGGTGCACCAGGAGGAGGGGGACCCTGAGGAGCCAGAGGATGGGGTACCCCGAGTACTGGTGACAGGTGCCTCCGGGTTCGTTGCCACCCACGTGATCTACCAGCTGCAGCAGCAAGGCAAAGTGAGGGTACGGGGGACAGTGCGCAGCCTCAAGCGTGAAGACAAGGTGAAGCCACTGCGAGATCTCGTGCCTGATGCCAAATACCCACTGCGGCTGGTGCCAGCAGACCTTCAGGACCCTGAGAGCTGGAGTAGGGCTGTCAAGGGCTGCACCTATGTCTACCACATTGCCTCGCCAATCATAACTACAGTACCCGAAGATGAAAACATACTAATCCGACCTGCCGTGGAAGGCACCATTAACGTCCTGAAGGCATGTGCAGAGTCTGGGACTGTAAAGCGTGTGGTTATGACAAGCTCAGTCGGAGCTGTGTCTTCAGGCTTCGTTGGGAATCCTGGCCGGCCACTGGACTATGTCTATAGTGAGACGGACTGGTCTGACGAGGCCACGTGCGGCCCCTATGAGAAGAGCAAGCTGAGATCCGAACGAGCTGCTTGGGACTTCATGGAAGGGCTGGAGGAGGACAAACGCTTTGAGCTGGTTGTCATGTGCCCTGCCTATATACAGGGTCCGTTGTTTAGCGCAGCCTCTGGGGCAGCGGCCATGTTGGTCTGTGGCCAGCTGCTGGGAAACAAGACTCCCGGTGTCCTTGATATGATTTTCTCTATAGTCGATGTTCGCGATGTGGCTGCTGCCCACCTTGCAGCTATGGAGAAGCCTGAAGCCGCCGGCAACAGGTACGTCCTTAACTCTGAGACAATATTAATGAAAGAAATGGCTCAGATCATCAGCGAAGAGTTCCACCCTCAGGGATACAAAATTCCTAGTTGGACCATCCCAAAGGCACTCATGTGGCTGGGCAAGTTTTTCAGTGTCCAGATGAAAATTCTCTATCCTTCAGTTGGCAAACGAGTGCGGTACAATAATGAGAAGATGCTAACTGAACTAGGGGTGAAGCCAAGGCCAGCGCGAGAGAGTCTCATTGACGCCTGCTACCGCCTGGTGGAGCTGGGACTGGTGGATCGGACACCTGGCTATCTTGGACCGCCTGCCAGCCGTCAACCCAAGGAAACAGCCAATGGTGGAGAGGTGCAGCCAGCCTCACCAGAGGAGACAAAAGAGCAGCCTACAGCTGAGAGCAAGTCAGCCAAGGACTAACCAGTACCCCAGTAGTATGAAGACTGCATGCATGCAGGTAGAACTTTCTGTGGTCTTTCTGACACTGTAAATTTAATACACTCCCCAAAGATTTTTCTGTAATGTAATGTAATGAATGCAAAGGTCATGATCGATCATTAGGATCACCTAATTAATTACCATTGATGTGTAATCTAATTAAACAGGTAGTTAAACCTATTATGTATGTGAGGGTCTTTTGTAATCATAATACTATACTAGTAGTATACTAGTAACAATACATAGACCCCTCGCACACCTTTTATAATCACTTTTTTTTTAAGGCTGCAGCTATAGCAAACCTTGCCCTCCACTTAATGAGGTCAAAGAAAGGAAGAATGACCATAAAAGTATAAGATTCTATAAAGCGTATTTTAGATATTGTAACGTTCCGTGCATGCATCAAACTTCAGATTAGCAGTAGGCAGTGTGCAGCTGACAGCAGTCTGTGGCTCAGATATGGCATTTGGACTCAGTGTGCATCAGCAGAGCAAGTATTTATCCAGACATGTGAGCATGCAAATGGTAGAGCCATGTTGACTATAATCAGGGTACAGAGAAGGCTTGTGAATTTAACAGGTCATAATCAACAGACAATGATACAAGAGACAACTTGACATTGGAAGGGCTAGTGCGCAACTGAGTGAAAGAATTAGTGCACAATGTCCTGCTAGTGCTACAATATAATCTAATAATATAATCTATTTTCAAGAGTGGGAAGCTGGGAAGAGTTAATTAAGTCATGGTAGCCTGAGTCCCATTGTTTAGAACATATTTTCAGTGCAAACTTTTCAGAGTTTAGCAATGTCTTTAACAAGATGCAGATTCCATACACATATTCTAGATGAGGACACACAAATACACTGTACAGTTCAAATAACCTGTGGTTATCGACATTATTGTAGAAGCTGCTGTGGAGCAACCCGATAATCTTCTTAGCTTTATATAGTGCAGATGGAGTCTATGTGTAAGGTCTGATAAGGGGAGTGCTGTCTGGGGGATGTACAAATTTAATGCTAGTCTGGGGGTTGGGATGAATTCTGTACTGTGGTTGGGCATTACAGGCAAATTTTGATGACTGTCTGCAGCTGGGGGGGTAGCACCAAACAGAATTTTTTTAGCTAAGTAGGGACATTAGATTACACACGTATAATTTTATGCATTATCAGGAGCCCGTGAACCCCATAGGATGTCTATCTCCATAGAATCACATCTCACGTAGCGTATAGCACTGCTACAGTATGCCATATCATCAGAAAGTGTGGCTAGATAATTTTCTACACTTCCTAACTTCACTACCGGCACTGAATTTGCAAGAGTGCAGTTTCAGAATGCATATTTCACACTTCCTGACTTCACTTACCAGCACTGAATTCGCAAGGGTGCAGTTTTGTAAACACACATTCTAAATAAGGCAAAAATCCACTTAACGTTAACGTCGTCTAGTCCGTTGAAGTTACACGTTCCTTCCCACGGGCCTTTACCGTGCTCATGGATTATATGTCAGCATTAAATTTGAATAAGGGTCATTCAGTACCGACATCAAATGCCCATCACTTATGCACTTTTTAATTTAATATTATACATTATGCATGTTAAAACACCGAAGTGGGTATTGGTCCAGCAGTCTACGGTTACACTGCAAAACAAAATTTGAGGATTGCTTTAACCCAGCTCAGGTTACATGAGTTGCAGCTTCAATATCAAAGAGTGTGCATACAGTGACATTGCTTGATCACTATAAGGTAGTAAATAATTAAGCTACGTTACATACATGTACAGGTAGCTGCAATTGAAGTAAAGCAGCACTTGTGAGGTGTCTTATTGCAGGAGCCATAGAAATGTATAAGTGTCTAAGATTTCTATATTAAATCCCTGAACTGTAGCTGCCTGTGATATGTGACTTAGCTTAATGTTTACCTTTCTGTCTGAAATTGGACACCTATGGTGTATGGTCAAGAAATGCACATGCACATGTAATTAAACTGCTTGTATGCACATTGTTGTGCAACTCAGATAATCCTTGCTGGATTACAGCAACCCTTTTGTTTTTGCAGTGTAGGGTTTAGAGGAAAGGTTAGAATTAGGGTTAGAGCTAGAGTTTGACTAGAGGCTAGGGGCTAACCATTGGATTACGTCTCTACAAGCTAGTGCACGAATGCGCATGCGCGTGCCGTTTCTCCTGTCCACGTATATACGTTGGGGTCGCCAAAAAATGATTGGCGAAGAACGCCATCGCATGACGTCACTACCGCTTTCGTACTGTGCCGCTAGGCGTTGCATGCATCAGATCAGCTGTTTCACTATAAAAGTAGAAGGACGCGTTTAGTCCGATTGGAGTCGAGGGCTGAGGGACTGCAGTATAGAGTTACACACCACGTCACCAATGTCTGAAACTCCGATCCAAGACGTTCAACAAGAGATGCACCAGGAGGAGCCAGAGGATGGAGTACCCCGGGTACTGGTGACAGGTGCCTCCGGGTTCATTGCCACCCACGTAATCTACCAGCTGCAGCAGCAAGGCAAAGTGAGGGTACGGGGGACGGTGCGCAGCCTCAAGCGTGAAGACAAGGTGAAGCCACTGCGAGATCTCGTGCCTGATGCCAAATACCCACTGCGGCTAGTGCCAGCGGACCTCCTGGACCCTGAGAGCTGGAGTAGGGCTGTCAAGGGCTGCACCTATGTCTACCACATTGCCTCGCCGCTCCCATCTACAGTGCCCCGAGATGAAAACGAAGTAATCCGACCTGCCGTGGAAGGCACCATTAGCGTCCTGAAGGCATGTGCAGAGTCTGGGACTGTAAAGCGCGTGGTTCTGACAAGTGCAATTGCAGCTGTATCTTCAGGCTTCGTTGGAAATCCTGGCCAACCGCTGGACTATGTCTATAGTGAGACGGACTGGTCTGACGAGGCCACGTGCGCTCCCTTTGAGAAGAGCAAGCTGAAAGCCGAGCGAGCTGCTTGGGACTTCATGGAGAGGCTGGAAGAGGCCAAACGCTTTGAGCTGGTTGTCATCAACCCTGCCTATGTACAGGGTCCGTTGTTTAGCGCAGCTTCTGGGGAAGGGGCCATGTTGATCTGCAGCCAGCTGCTGGGAAACAAGACACCCGGTATCCTTGATATGAATTTCTCTATAGTCGATGTTCGCGATGTGGCTGCTGCCCATCTTGTAGCTATGGAGAAACCTGAAGCTGTCGGCAACAGGTACATCCTTAATTCTGAGACAATGGTAATGCAAGAAATGGCTCAGATCATCAGCGAAGAGTTCTGCCCTCAGGGATACAAAATCCCTACTAGGGTCATCCCCAAGGCGCTCTTATGGCTGGGCAAGTTTTTGAGTGTCCAGATGAAAATTCTCTATCCTTCAGTTGGAAAACGAGTGCGGTACAACAATGAGAAGATGCTAAATGAACTGGGAGTGAAGCCGAGGCCAGCGCGAGAGAGCATCATTGATGCCTGCTACAGCCTGGTGGAGCTGGGACTGGTGGATCGGACACCTGGCTATCTTGGACCACCTGCCAGTCGTCAACCCAAGGAAACAGCCAAAGGTGGAGAGGTGCAGCCAACCTCAGCAGAGGAGACAAACGAGCAGCCTGCAGCTGAGGCAAGCCAGCAGAGGACCGACCAGTTACTGCAGTAGCCATTAGAACAGCTAGCAGTACGAAGACTGCAGGTAGAACTTTCTGTATAAATAGTATTACTGCATGCAGTGTGGTCTTTCTGACAAATTAAATTTAATACACTCCCAGCCGTATGTAGTCACCCGTGACCGCGGTCGGGTTAACCTGACCACTTTTCGGGACACCAAAAAGACCGCTAGCTATGTGCATTCATACCTGAGGCATTTATTGCGGAGCCACTGTTTGCAGCAAGCGCTAAGCAGGTAGTCCAACTCCAGGACCAGATATGGGCCAGGGGGAGGGTTCGACAGCTACGATTATTAATCATACGTACGCAACTCCGCCCACTTAATAATCCATCAGGTCTCAATCACTTTCATAGGGGCAACTGGAAAAGCAGGAAACGGGAACGGGAAACGGGAACGGGAAACAAAAACGGGACGTGGGTTGAAAGGAACGCATGTTGTTGGAATCCGCTTGTGAAGTGCTTTCAGAAAGCGAGTCAACCCCGTTCAACCCCTAGGTAGTTGCGGTGCTAAACTATCTAGCCGTCGGCAAGGCTGGATTACCTACGTCGATTCGGCGATCGACAAACAGTAAGATGCTTCCCTTGTAGGTCTGTACAAACTATCCTACATCTATCTACAGGCTACTGCAGCTGTATAACGAGCTATTCTTACCGGTTGTTTTTTTAGTCCGTGTAGCTTTTACGGTGTTTTCTGTCCAGCTCTGGCGCGTGGAATCACTGAGAATCACTCGAGATTCAAGAGACTTCTTAACGATAAGTTATTTCGGCGTTTGCTAACTCCTTGTTGATTCCTTCCCAGCTTTTATAGTCGGTATATTTTAGCTTCTCAGTGAGGAAATGGCACTTTGGAATGCAATGCGGAATGTAACGGCAGTAAATGGCACGTGACTACGCACGTTAATTAATGCCGTTTTGCGCACCATCGGTGGTCCTTTCCCGTTCCCGTTCCCGTTTCCCGTTCCCTGCTTTTCCAGTTGCCCCTTTCGCATGTCTAACACCAAAGGCCTATTGCTAAAATTTTTGACTTTTTGTCTTTCAGATGGCGCAAGTCCCGTGTGCGCACGTGCACCGCAGAGCCACGACATTATCGCATAAACGCATGTAGACGGAGCTATTCTTTGGAGCCCGTTTGTGCCACAGATCAAGTGCTAAAATAATGTCACCAGCAAAAGTTAGAGCTGTGAGAAAACGTAACCGGCTCTCTTAAACATGACCTTCACACCTTCTCGGCGACAATATCTATACATCAATATTTAATTTTAATATGCATATACAAGTATAGCCTCGTTCCCAAGCGACAAAAGCTGGGTGGAGGCCTGGGAACGAGGCTAATACAAGTACACATCAGCATCTCAAGGGTCAGCGCTTATGTACCGTACCATATAAAGACGTTCCATATTAGCGCATGCATTCAGCCGTTTCACTACAAAAGTAGGTTTTAGACGGAATTTTAGTCCGACTCGAGTCGAGGGCTGAGGGACTGCAGTATAGAGCTACACACCACGTCACCAATGTCTGAAACTCCGACCCAAGACGTTCAACAAGAGGTGCACCAGGAGGAGGGGGACCCTGAGGAACCAGAGGATGGGGTACCCCGGGTACTGGTGACAGGTGCCTCAGGCTTCGTTGCCACCCACGTGATCTACCAGCTGCAGCAGCAACGCCAAGTGAGGGTACGGGGGACAGTGCGCAGCCTCTAGCGTGAAGACAAACGAGCAGCCTGCAGCTGAGGCAAGCCAGCAGAGGACCGACCAGTTACCTCAGTAGCCATTAGAACAACCAGCAGTATGAAGACTGCAGGTAGAACTTTCTGTATATATAAACTAGTAATACTGCATGCAGTGTGGTCTAATACACTCCCAAGTGCATGCGTCACGATTATTAATCGTACGTACGACACTCCACCCACTTAATAATCCACTCAATGACTTTCACCATAGATTATAGAGTAGTATAATCTATGCTTTCACGGTAGAGACTTCTGCATGCCTAACCACTTTTTGTCTTTCAGATGGCGCAAGTCCCATAATTCTAGCGCGCGCACTGCAGAGCCATGACATCATCGCATAAACAGACGGAATTTCGAGTCTCGTGCCCAGACGTTCACGCCCCCGGGGGGACTAGACGTCTGGCCGCTCCTTAAAATTTAATATTGATGCACTCTTGGATTAATTAATGCACTCTTGGATTATTCAAAAAAATATATATTGATGTATAAAATGCTGACTGTATACTAATATTATGCTGACTGTATATTTATACGTCAATATTAAAATTTTAACAACTACACGTCAGCATTAAGCAAACTGGGTCGGCGCTTTGTACCTACAAAGACGTTCCATATTAGCGCATGCATTCAGCCGTTTCACTACAAAAGTAGAAGGTTTTTGGCGGAATTTTAGTCCGACTCGAGTCGAGGGCTGAGGGACTGCAATATACAGCTACACACCACCGTCACCAATGTCTGAAACTCCGACCCAAGACGTTCAACAAGAGGTGCACCAGGAGGAAGGGGACCCTGAGGAGCCAGAGGATGGGGTACCCCGAGTACTGGTGACAGGTGCCTCCGGCTTCGTTGCCACCCACGTGATCTACCAGCTGCAGCAGCAAGGCAAAGTGAGGGTACGGGGGACGGTGCGCAGCCTCAAGCGTGAAGACAAGGTAAAGCCACTGCGAGATCTCGTGCCTGATGCCAAATACCCACTGCGGCTGGTGCCAGCAGACCTTCAGGACCCTGACAGCTGGAGTAGGGCTGTCAAAGGCTGCACCTATGTCTACCACATTGCCTCGCCAGTACCACTTGCAGTGCCCCGAGATGAGAACGAAATAATCCGCCCTGCTGTGGAAGGCACCACTAACGTCCTGAAGGCATGTGCAGAGTCTGGGACAGTAAAGCGTGTGGTACTGACAAGTTCATCGTTAGCTGTGTCTTCAGGCTTCGTTGGAAATCCTGGCCGGCCACGGGACTATGTCTATAGTGAGACGGACTGGGCTGATGAGGCCATATGCCCCCCCTATGAGAAGAGCAAGCTCAAAGCTGAGCAAGCTGCTTGGGACTTCATGAAAGGGCTGGAGGAGGCCAAACGCTTTGAGCTGGTTGTCATGTGCCCAGCCTATATACAGGGTCCGTTGTTTAGCGCAGCCTCTGGGGGAGGGGCCGCATTCATCTGCAGCCAGCTCCTGGGAAACAAGATGCCTGGTGTCCTTGATATGAATTTCTCTATAGTCGATGTTCGCGATGTGGCTGCTGCCCATCTTGCAGCTATGGAGAAGCCTGAAGCTGCCGGCAACAGGTACATCCTTAACTCTGAGACACTATCAATGCGAGAAATGGCTCAGATCATCAGCGAAGAGTTCCACCCTCAGGGGTACAAAATCCCTACTAGGACCATCCCAAAAGCAATCTTGTGGCTGGGCAAGTTTTTTGATGCCCAGTTGAAACTTCTCTATCCTTCAGTTGGCAAACGAGTGCAGTACAACAATGAGAAGATGCGAAATGAACTGGGAGTGGAGCCCAGGCCAGCACGAGAGAGTCTCGTTGACCTCTGCTACAACCTGGTGGAGTTGGAACTGGTGCATCGGACACCTGGCTATCTTGGACCGCCTGCCACCCGTCAACCCAAGGAAACAGCCGAAGGTGGAGAGGTGCAGCCAACCTCATCAGAGGAGACTACAGCTGAGAGCAAGCCAGCAGGTCATGAGGACCAACCAGTACCGCAGTAGTTATTAGAATAGCCAGCAGTATGAAGACTGCAAGTAGAAGTTTCTGTATAGAAGTACATGCAGTGTGGTCTTTTTGACAATGTAAATTTAATGCACTCCCAAGTGTATAGCCTCTGCAGTTAGACCAACCTTTGTTCACTGAAATCAGTATTTTGCATAAATGCTGACTGGAAAGTTCAGCAAAGACTTCAATGGGGGAGCTAGCTACAATTAATTAAGGGAGGAATTTCGTTGGAACTTATTCCTTAGGACAGTTTAACTAAAATGTCCGGACATGACACAAGAGACTCGGGTCGAAAAACGTGATCCTCACGTGACTATAAGTTGGACATATATAATAATAATATATAATTTTACTCAAACTCTTATTCTCTCTCCACTTGTTACATCAAATATCAATCTGGCGGCCAACACAACAGTTACCTAGAATCTGCCGACAGGTGTTCCGAGTACTTTCCAAGTCGTTTGTTTGAGGGGGTGGAGCTCAGTTGCCGTTCGGACATCACGTGAGCCCACGACCGGACGTACGCATATAACCACGCCTATTTCAACAAAATGTATTCAGGGCATGGAGCGAAATAGGAAACGTGATCCTCACGCGACAAATACACTCTCCAACTGCCCAGTAAATGGCAAAACACACATACATGTAGTACAATGTCATAACTACTCTACTAAACACCCATGTAACTATCAAAATCGAACAGTATCAGTCAAATATCGAGTCACAATCAATCACTCCAGTCACCATCATCAGAATCATCATCAGAATCACTCTCCGTGTCACTCATCTCAACGGCAATTCTTCGCTTGAGAATGGAGGCCACATCACCGCCTTGGCTGTTCTGCTGTTTCTCTTCATCGCTCCTCTCCACACTACGTAGCTTCATCCCTGCATTGAGGTGTGGGTGTGTGTGTGGGTGTGTGTGTGTGCACAGGAATGTAAGCATGAGGCTGCATAGCAACCTATGCTGCTGACCCCAATGTCATTGACCATGCACCCACAAACACAGGTGGAGCTTGTAAAATCTCATGTAGGGTTATTGTGATCACTCCGCCCATCAATCAGTTTTGTGTAATCACCCAGCGCATCTGTCTATCTTGTCTAGTCTCGTTCTCAAGCTCTCCCCACACGCGAAAAAAACAACGAAAAGCGAGGAAAAGGGGACAGCCTGGTAAATTTTACCACTTGGTGTAGGACACGCCCAGACACACATTGGGAGGAGACCCTCAGCAGCCCACGCATTTCACCTTTTGTGCGAATGGTCCTGCCTGGATCACTGAACCACCCCCCCCCCCCCCCTCACACACTCACACACACACTCACCCATTTCAATGGCCCTAAGGAAAGAACTTCGTTCGTCTGGTTGCGGTTTTGGTTTCGGTGGCTCCTGCGCCACAGCCACAGGTGCAGACAAACCCCCGCCCGGGAGGGAAGGGAGAGGAGGTGCAGGGGGGCCGGGGGGAGCAGCAGGAATATTGGGTGGAGGGGGAGCGGGTGGGGCATTGAACATTGGGGGAGGGGGAGGGGCCGGTGCCTGTGGAAAACATCGAAGAAAGTAAACAATGGGCTAGCGGTACTACCGATGCTTTATATGCTAAAGAGAGAGGCGCTAGTAGAGGAGCAAAGCTAAAGCCATGCACAAGGAGGGCCAGGGGATAGCTAGTAGTGCCCATACAGTGATATGATCTCTTCTGGCATCAGTCAGTACACGTACTATAGTCTAATATAGGTGTTCCCTTATCTGGCCAAATGTACACTGATTCCACTACAGTATTGAGCTAAGGACCAAACCACAGCCAAATATGGAGCCAAAGCAGTGGTTCCTGAAAACCTTTACCGCTAGCTAACATGTCCCGTGATGAGGCCCAGTAAAAAGTAAGAGAAATTTTAGGCCCATATACCTTATTCAGCACGTGCTACAGACTAGACTAGCTGCATATGCCCACCTTAGGAACGTTGTGCATAGAGGGCGGGGTGGGAGCCACCCTATGGGCATCATAGGAAGGTTGCAGGGGCGGGGGAGGAGGCGGTGCCCCAACGGGAAGTTGGAAGGCAGCTTGGCCTGGGGGTGCAGGGGGAGGGGGAGGGGGAGGAGCACCCATTGGTGGACCACCTGGTGGTGGAGGAGGAGGCGGGGCATTGGGGATGTTGAGCTGAGCAGACGTGGGGGGAGGCGGACGATAGTCTAGAGAAAAGAGAATACATTTAGTTCAGAATTTAACCAACTCCTACAACTGTGACCACATTAAAAGAGCGTCAAATTTTCATCTCTGGATGCAGAAATGCATCTGTTTGGCACATACATGTATCCTTGTGCCCAGACCCACCCCCCATCCCTGCAATCTCATTTTTTGCTAGGGGGGTGGGTGGCAGGTCTGAAAATGAGACCTTAATCCGCTATAAAAAAGAAAGTAGGCACTAAATAGAGAAAATACATGAAAACATGCATGTTTTTGTGCTTTTATGTTCTTGTGCTTTCATGTATAAAGAAAGCACAAAAACACATGTTTTCATGCATTTTCTCCATTTAGTGCCTACTTTCCCCCAGTTACATATAGTGGAGGGGATCCATTGGTACATTGCTACTAATTACTCCAACTGCATGTAGATTAGCCTCATTCCCAAACTGTACTGCCCAGTACTGGTTGAAAATAACCACCCTTGTTTCTCCACCATGCGTAAGGCCAGTGCAGCCTGGGAACAAGGCTAGTCTGGGGCGGTGGAGCCTCGTTTCGAGGCTAGTGCAAACAGTTACCATTACCCTGTGTAAACTGCTCTGAGGTATGACCAGGTGATGACTTGGCAGACTCAGAGAATTGCTGTACATCCTGTGGGACGGTACGGTGCTCGGGCGTGATAAATTCTTTGTCCACTCCGAGGTATTGCTTCTTCTGGGCAGCTTTGATTGCCTTCTTGGGGTTGTGGTCCTTTTTCTTTCGATTCTTTTTCCTTTCCTGTGTGTGTATTATATGTGAGTGTGTGTGTGTGTGTGTGTGTGTGTGTGTGAGAGAGTGAGAGAGAATAGACCTTTATCCATTGACATACGAATATGCTTGTTTCCTTGTAATTTTGTATGCTTTCGTGCAGCATTAAACATGTACATTATTTGCATTAAACATGTACACACCAGACTGAGTTGCCCCTGTCCCAATTCCATGCATGAACATGAACAGCTGATGTTCCGATGACACTCCAATATTAATGCACTAGCTTCTAAAATCACTTACAGTATGGAGCATGCCATAAAAATGCAAGTACCTGTTTCTAATTGTAGCTCACCCTCTTTTTCCTCTTTTCAAGTAACTTGTTCTGTTCCTTGACCCACAGGTCATAGAAGTAGTTCGGATCAGTATAGAACTTCAGCCCGTCCTTGTTATCGTCACGATATGCGGTGAACTTATTCAGGGCGGGGGGCCGGACACAGGAAATGTAAACTTCCTGCAGGGCCGTGGGCAGCGTCTCACGGCTCAAATTCTGCTGCTCCTCCTTGCGTGTGCTCTTGAAATGGTTTTGAACACTAAAGTCCTCCACTTTCACTATAGAAAAAGGAAAGGACAAAAGTAAGTTGAAATTGAAGGAAGCGTCTTGTAATTGAATGGGTAGTCTTGTACCCAGACAATGGGTCTATATATAGCTCTATGCCAGGCCTACCCACCGACTTAAGGGTTGGCAGCCTCATTCACAGATGCTTGCTTTCCATAAAGGAAAGTGGAGGGTTCGGGTTAGGGTTAGGCTAACCCTCCACTCTACCTCTGTGTGATAAGGGGGATATAAGGAGGGGGGGCTGGGGTGGTACCAGGCTAGTAAAGGGAGTGCAGGGGTACCCAAACGGTGAGGGTTATCTGGTCATGCGGGAAATCTATCCATCTCGAGCAGAGGCAGTTTGCGGCAGATACCAAACGTATGCCTGAGGAGGCAAATTTGCAATATGAACCCACTGACCAGACACCCTACAACATGGCTTCTCATATGCAACTCTTTTGTTCTCCAAAGGCTCTTTCTGTTCCCAAAAGCAAATTAACCTTCTTCTTTGGCGGCAGAGTCCAGCTGTGTGACCCTTTCCTGAAGCCACTGAACTCGGCCATTCAGACCCGCCGTACGCTGGAAGATGGCGTTGGCTTCGCTGAACAGCTCTCCAAAGAGGTTCTCCGCATGCTTGGAAATGCTGCTCAACTGCTTGATGACCCCGGCAAGGGAGTTAACCACGACCCCTTCTAGTTCGTTCTTGACTTGCTTGTCTAGCGTCGTTCGGCTGATAAAAACCGGCTCCACGGCACGCTTCACCAGCGGCATGGCCGAATTCCCTCGGTCGTATCTTTCTGAGCGAGAGAAATGTCAAACAACAGAGAAAATGTCTCGGCAATCTTGCACACACAGCCCAAGATCGACGCTATAGCGCAGTACTTTCCTAATAAGGAAATGAACCCTGGCTCTAAAAATAGCACTGGGCGTTCACATGAGCACATTCCATAGCCTAGCCAGCATGGTGGAGCAGGGTGAGTGGAGAGGGTTCAGCGACAGAGAGCTGAAGAACTTGAAGCAGGGTGAACAAACAGAGAAGCCAGCCAGCCATGTTCCCAATGGCCCCCAGAGGAACTCTTGTAGACCCAGCGATTATGGTACCTGCAGACCTCCCGTGAGAAAAGGACTCATTAGAGGATCTCAGGTACATACCGAAGTAGCTGACAGCCCATCAGGTACCCCTGCGGAAGAAGTGCCTGCAGGGGCGTTTTTTCACAAACCCATCGATAAGGGCGCTCCCTTGAAAATTCATGCATATCCAGTATCCGAGACCAAATCATCAGTGTCCGAGACAAAATCATCAGTGTCCGAGACAAAACCATCAGTGTCCGAGACCGAATCATCAGTATCTGAGACCAAGTCGTCAGTGTCCAAGACCAAGGCATCAGTGTCTGAGGTTAAGTCAACAGTACCACAGGCTTTGCCATCCCATTCCCATAAATCAGAACCTTTCATTGACCAAAAATCCGAGGGTAGTGGAGGGAAGAAAGCAGCTACTGATTTAATACAACAGAAAGATGGAAACGGAAGACCCAGCGTGGATCGAGGAAGCGGCTCGGAATCTGATGACCTACTTTTTTCAGAAAGGTTTGTTAAAGAGATATGCTTGGGGGATACAGTTAGTTTGTCTACTGAACTTGTTTACGAAAATACTGGCTAGCATGTTGCAATTATTATTAGGAAATGTTTGTGCTACTACGTTACATTCTCTCCCTACTCAAGACCATTGGCTGATACCTTAGAGCTGATGCAGAAACAGCAGAGAGAGATAGAGGCTGCGAACAAGAAGAAGAAAGCACTTGTGCAGCAGACCCTGATGGAGAGGTAATGAAATGCAGTCGCCTTTGATTAGTCCCCACCTACGCATAATTAAGTAGGTTGAAGCATGTAAGAAAAGATGGCAGACTCTCCCCCTCCTGTGTATGCTTTACTCGTGGCACCGATGACCTTCTGCAGATACAAGCAGAGCCAAATGGAGGCTCAGACGCTGCAGCTGGTGAAGAGAGAGCTGGACCACGTCGACCACCTGGTAACACGAGATGTCTCTGTCTTGAGAGATAAGATCGAAGATGCCAATCGGGAGTACAACCTGGCTCGGTACTCTTTTGCTTATCTCGCTGTGTGTGTGTGTGTGCGGGGGAGGGTGTGGGTGTCTGTGTGCATGTGTGTGGGTGTATGTTTGGATGCTTTATGTTCTGAAATAACCAGGCTTCATATTTTTTAGGAAGGGCAGGAGTTAGAAAAATTGCCGTTAATGATATTGCACAGCTAGTAATAGAGAAGGTTTACATATGATTATATTGCACAGCTAGTAATAGAGAAGGTTTACATATGATTATATTGCACAGCTAGTAATAGAGAAAGTTTACATATGATTTATACACAATGTTGAAACCAGAGCTCGTAAGCTTGTACTAAACCCAGGCTGGTTCCCTCAACTTTTGAATGTGCATGCAATTTTGTATCGACCAGTTCGTTTAAAAGCTCTGTTTCCTTTCACTGTACAGGAGGAGATACGAGTTAGCAGAAGCAGAGTTCATAGCAGCAAAGGTCGAGCTACACAAGACATCGGAACTGAAGGAGCTACTCTCCGAGCACCTCTGCGCAGTGATTCAACAGAATGAGGCCAGAAAGGCCAAGAAACTGGCAGAATTGCTGCAGACTCTGAACCTTGAACCCTCCGAGGACTCTAAAGTCTCACCGGCAGTCACTGCTGTAGTGCAGAAGACACCGACCCCCGGACTGGAGATATGGCCGAGAGACAGGCTGAGGAGCAGTGGCAGTGTGAGCTCCCCGAAAGGAACACCCGTTGAGGATGCGTTGACGAAATCTGAACCATTAAAGAGTGACGGTAGCTCCACTCAATTAGGCAACACCGATAGCACTCCCCAGGACATTGTGGATGACTCACCGTCTAATCCTGGGAAAACAGAACCTGGTGTTTGCTCGCTACAGCCTCCATCTCCTGCGAGTAAAGACAGCACTGCTTCTCGTGGAGATTCTCACGCTGTTGCTACTGCTGAAGCAGTCACGGCCAGTGAAGAGCCAAGCGAAATCAACTCTAGCCCCGGACCGCTGGAATCTGATGGAACCTCCATTGCCACAGCCTCAGCAACGTGCCCTGGAAAGGCAACTCCAGATCAAGACCTATGAACTCCACTGACCCTCCCGTGAGTGTCAGAATCCCAAGCCACAGGATCAGATTCCAGAAGAATGCATGTAGTTATTTTTTCAACCCTGCCACTCTGCAATTATCTGGAATCAAGATCAGCTGAATGAAGGTTTTAGATGATGTCAACCATAGTGGGCTTATAATCCAAAATAAAAAACTGGAAATTGCATGAATTGCACAATAATGTGGCAATAAACATGGATACCCTACGAGCAAATAACTGATTTTTAGTTAGGAGGGGTCTTCAATGTTTGTGGTTTTGGTTCTGAGCCTTCTGATATTCGAGCCCACGCAAGAAGCACTCAAGCACGTGCACGTAGTTCTCACGCCCTGATCTAATTTAGCCCAAGTGTGCATTTCCTAATGACTTGGCTGTTGGTAGCTACTGAATATTTCAGTAGCCATCAGCCTGTCAGACTTGAAAAACTTAGAGAAGTCAAACAGTTCTTCCCAGGCTTAGTACTGATAGATAGATAGATGACTATTTTGTGGTGTTTCTATAATAATAATATACTCATGTTGCTGCCGTAGCGCTTACGCCATTGACCACGCACCCACAGAAAGAGAAACAAATTACAATGTAAAGTTGGAGGGAAAAAAGCCTAGCAGCCAATAGCATATCTATAAAAATAGTTATTTAAATTTCAAATAAAATTTTGTAAATTATTTTTGTGGCATTTCTATAAAGAGAACAACTTAACTTGGAAGAGAAAAGAAAAGAAACTTGGAGAGAAAATAAAAGAAACTTGAGAAGTGAAAAAATAAAAAGCCTAGGGAGCCTCCCATCCCTCCTGGAGTGTCAGACACCCAGAGCGCTGGATAGGCGATGGCTGGGAATCACAGGAGGCCTTGTAACGTACCCAGTCATCCTTTTAGTTTCGGAGTCCCGAAGGAAGTTACCGACGTATTGGCTATAGGCTTAGAAAGCAGATTGCACGCGTGCGCCTCGAACACGCGACCCGATTATTGGGGAGGCCACGTTCCGACCCCAGTCTGTAACCGAACGCGCCACCTTGACTTCCCGTCAGATGTTGGCAAAATTTAGGCTTAAAAACCTGTAACGGTGTTGTGCGTTAAATAGAATTGTTCCTCGAATGAGCGTACAAGTCTACAACTGCACATCAGGATGGCTAGAGCGCCCCGCTAAAGTACAAGTACTGGTGATAAATGTTAGGTAGCTACAGATGGCGCTATGAACCTGGCTACCGAGCTAGCCCCACCCCTCGCAGGGGTGGGGCTAGAGTCTCATGGACTTGCAACTCGGTGAACTAGCATAGAAGTACAGGCTGTGCTGGTGGAAAGTGGATTCATCATCCAGTCGCCCACAGTATTGAAAGCCCATGAAACAGTTACAAAGCTACTATAGTGGTAATCCCTGAGCCCTTCGTTTAATGCTCTAACACGCAATAAAAATAAGGCTCCCTATCTGACATACACTCACATACAAAACGGAAATAGGACAGAAAATGTTAGGAAAAAAGATTACAATCATGTTACTGCCAGAGTGCTTACGTCATTGACCACACACCCACAGACACACGTACGCAGAGCTTGTAAGACCTCCAGTCAGAGGACAAGAGCAAAGAGCAACCAGAGATTACACCATCCTGATCACCATAATTTATTCTTCCAGCATGCTATCTGAAAGAGCTTCACCCAATCTATTGCAGACTGAATTACTTGATAAACTGAACACAAAACAAACACTTCATTTTCAACATAAGCAAGAAGTTAATTATGCACACAGTTTTGTGTGAACATTCAGTGAATAAAGTACAATCTGTTTTACACTTTATTTTAGATACACAAGTGTCACCTGCCAAGAAAAAATGTGCCATCAAAAAAAAAGGCTCCAGAAAGAGCTACGAACAACATTTTTGTATCATTGTTTCACCATTCTGCCTACCAGTTGAACTGCTTCGCCGCCTATCAGTCACTACTACTTTTCCGTTTGATTCTGTTGAGGTTGTGTGACGGTAATGTGCACCTTTCTTGGCCAGGCCAGTAACTGGTAGAGGGGATCGGCTGTAGCTGTTGACGGGTGAGCAGGACGCATCGACTGTATCATAACCTGTCAGCTGGTTCTTTTGAAACAGAGTGATCACACTCTGGGCAATTTTCAAGAACGATTCTTTAACACCTGAATGTGTGTGTGCATGAGTGTGAGTGTGAGTGAGTGCAGGTGGAAGTGAAGATACAACCAAGGCTAAATACAGTATTATGTAACCAGTGTCGAGGTGTTTAGAAACATGAGGCCCAAGGGCATAAAGTGCCCGAGGGACGAGTGTTTATGGTTTTATACACTAATCATATGAGTAAAAGTTTACTGTATAAAAATCACAAACCTGTGGTATTATTTTGTAATACCACATGCAGTCTGTTCACTAACAGACCTTTATCCAATGGGAGGGTAAAAGTAGGCACTAAATGGAGATAATACAGTATTTTCTTACATGAAAACATCAGAACATGCTTGTTTCCTTGTAATTTCTTGTGCTTCAAGCACTTTTACCCCCATTAAGGATAAAGGTCTATTAACATTTATAGAGAGCAGTACGTGCTTTGGCTTCCGTTTGCAAAAGTGTGAACATCATTATGCTACTATGGATGGAATCTACTCCTGAACTAAACCAATCAATTACCTAATGGATAATGTTTCCGAAAGTTTCGGCTGAAGCCCATTAAGGTCTAAGTATGTTTCCTAGTAAACCAGTTTAGTATCAGCAAACCATGAGAGGCTCTCAAAGATCACATTTCACTACCTTTCCCAACGCCCAGCCGGTACCTGCATGCTACCCAACGCCCAGCCTGTACCTGCATGCTACCCAACGCCCAGCCTGTACCTGATGTACCCACGCCCAGCCTGTACCTGCATGCTACCCAACGCCCAGCCTGTACCTGCATGCTACCCAACGCCCAGCCTGTACCTGCATGCTACCCAACGCCCAGCCTGTACCTGCATGCTACCCAACGCCCAGCCTGTACCTGCATGCTACCCAACGCCCAGCCTGTACCTGCATGCTACCCAACGCCCAGCCTGTACCTGCATGCTACCCAACGCCCAGCCTGTACCTGCATGCTACCCAACGCCCAGCCTGTACCTGCATGCTACCCAACGCCCAGCCTGTACCTGCATGCTACCCAACGCCCAGCCTGTACCTGCATGCTACCCAACGCCCAGCCTGTACCTGCATGCTACCCAACGCCCAGCCTGTACCTGCATGCTACCCAACGC